>JAXCHB010000015.1:4250000-5450000 GCA_036926305.1 Uropetala carovei | reverse complement strand
TTTTGAAAACAGTGTTATAGGAAATAGATAGGTTTTTGTTGAAACACAGACGCTGGTTAAATTCTGAATTAAAATTTCCTGAAAGTGTTCCTAAATTATTATCACGACGGGATGTCTCAGAGCATACTCCCCCTATTGCAAAAGTAGGAAGACCACGAAAATTCTTTGCTGAAGGTAGTGTGAAAACTAAGTGTAGATTGGTGCAATCTCTTGTGAAAGAAAGGTCTAAAGAAGAACTGTGTTTTGCTAGTCAGCTCTCATTGAGGAGCTCAGGGAAAAGAGATGCAGCATCAGTTTTGAAAGAAATTTAAGAAAGCACTCCTACAAGGGCTACGAAATATAAAAGAGCTTATTTGTCCCCACATTTATAGCCAATACCATATACACCTGAGGAAGCAGTCATTTTTTATAGATAATAAACTGACAAAACAACAATACATCAATATAAGAAGAGAAGCCAAGCAGAGATGGTGTAATACTTATCCCTCATAACAAGTAATACTTAATACGAAAAATTTGATTTCAAAGAGATGAAAGAAAGGAATGATGAGTGGCTTAATAGATCTTGCTACGGCCGGTGGTCATATTTTTTTTGAAAATTTGAATTTCTAGAACAGACCACAGAAATGGAGAAGCTATGTAACTTTCTTAGTGAAGTTTTCTCGGGTTTCACACCGGGTGATGTCTAGAGTAGAATTCGACGTTTCGACATAAGTCACATGCGCCATCTTCAGGAAAACTGAGTGCCGTGTCAGGTTGGTTCCGGGTTTATATCCCCTGGGTGGTTCGTCTGTTGGTCTCTGATTGGTTGTTGCATCGGCCAATGGCGTCTGCGCTCCTGCATCAGAATGGGAAAGATGTGATCCCGTTTTGCTCAGAGGAAATCCCCTATCTCTATTGAAGTTGTTTTTGTGGAGCCTAATTTCGATCGCCTCCCTCACGAGTCGGTCCCAGAAGGCATTGGACTTGGCCATCACTCCACAAAAACAACTTCAATAGAGATAGGGGATTTCCTCTGAGCAAAACATGGGATCCCATCTTTCCCATTCTGACGCAGGAGCGCAAACGCCATTGGCCGACGCAACAACCAATCAGAGACCAACAGACGAACCACCCAGGGGATATAAACCCGGAACCAACCTAACACGGCAGTCAGTTTTCCTGAAGATGGCGCATGTGACTTACGCCGAATTCTACTCTAGACATCACCCGGTGTGAAACCTAAGAAAGCTTCACTAATAATATTCGCAGGGAAAGTTTGAAATCCTTTTTCATGTAATTTTCTGTTTGCCATTCCGGTACACAATGAAGTGTGAAAGGAATATTTTCACAAGTAGACATTCAATGGTCTGATGAACGAAACCATTTGGATATAAAAACCATCAATTCCATAATGATGTGTAAATTCAACTTTAATATAACCTGTCAAGGTTTTTATGACATGATTAAAAATGATGAAAATTTGATCAAGGCAGGCAGAAGTACTTTCAAATATGATTGAAAACACCATTTTCACCTAATATGTTTTATTGTAATACTGCTTAATTAATCTTGAAATATGTAATTTAATTGTTATACCAATGAATTATAGTTTATATATTCTTCTGTAAACATATTTATTTGATTTTTAGAATATTCAAGAAAAAAATCAAAATACACATTGTCCCATTTTTTTAGAAAATGTCCCAGTTTTTCCCTTTCAAAACTTGTTTCGTCCCAGTTGTTACCAACCGCATCTGGTCACCCTATGCTAGTGCTTATTGCAGACAACTTCATAAGAATGGTTTTTTAAAACAAGTATTAACTTTAAGGAGTTTTCTTTAGACTTAAACCTCATTAATCAGGAATTGTGCTTTTAATGTGCTGTCTTAAGTTTTTCTTACATGGAACATGATTTTCATATCATGACAATCCCACCACCCTCTTCCTAAGTTCCCACCACCCTCTTCCTAAGCTCCCATCCCCCTAAGCTCCCACCACCCTCTCCCTAAGCTAAGAAGACAGCCGTAGCTGCTCTGTTTAATATCTTGGCCACTGTGGCGCACTCCGTGAGATGCATATTCGTCATCGTGATACTAATGAATCGAATGATGTCGGAGATGGCGGCTGGCGCCTTGGGGTCCTTCACCCGGATGATGTCATCCTCAGCTACTGTAAGGGAGAGAGGAGTGGTGGTGGTGAGGCAGGCTGGTTCCTTGGGTTGTCGCGGGCAGCTGCAGTCTCCTGTAGAGTGGCTTCCCCCGCAGTTGGCACACCAGAGGGTCTCAGCGTCACACTGCCCTATACGGTATGGCTTTCCGCACCTGACGCATCTCAGGTCTGCACGACACTGTTCTGTCGTGTGGCTGAAGCTTTGGCAGCGGTGACACTGCGTGGGCTGGGCGGGTGGGCTGGCTCGCAGACATGTTTCTTGCCGTAGATTCCTAGGCCGTCCTGCACTAGGGTTTTGATAACCTGTGAAGAGGGAGTTATTATTTTAAATAATTTTGTCAGGTTGCCCGTGGCTCTGGATGTGATTCTCCAGAGCCTATTGTAGGGCAGATTCCTGGCTTGCAGTGCTTCTTTGACCTCCTCCGGGGTGATGTCGGGGTCCATGCCTTTTACTACAATTACGAAGTTGCCGTGGGTGGGGACCCTTCTCGGGGCTCTTTCTGTCGCCTTCATCCTAATCGGCTTCCCGACGGCCTCCTCGATTTTTTGTTTTCCTGCAAGGATTGCCTCTGCCGGCTCTTCCGCGATTCAAATCCAAGCCGACCTTTCCTCCTTGAAGAGGGTCATTTTCCCTGAAATTATAAATGGGAAGATATGCAGCAGGATGTTGAATAAAAGCTTCTGCATCAGGTTGGCGGGGAGGTCTTCAAGCAGGAGATCAGAGGAGGCTTTGGATGTAGGTCTTGCATCAGGCGGACGTGGTTTGAGGGTCGGGTGGGAGTGGGCCTGGTGACCCTGGGGTCGGTGGGTGGTTTAGGCGTGAAGCGGCGTTGGGGTTGAGGTGAGGTGGGGATGTTCTGAGGAGAGGTGGTGGAGCTTCCTGGTTCGGGAGATGGGGAGAGAGGAGGGGGGGGGATCGGGCTTGGGGATGGGTGGTGAGGGGATGGGGGAGTGGGGTTTGGGGATGGAGTGCTGAGGATTCGGGGGTGGGACTGAGGAGTGGGTAGGTGATGATGCAGTGGAGGTGGAGGCGATGGGGGAGTGGGGTTTGGGGATGAGGTGCTGAGGATTCGGGGGTGGGACTGAGGAGTGGGTAGGTGATGATGCGGTGGAGGTGGAGGGGATGGGGGAGTGGGGTTTGGAGGTAGGGGGTTTGGAGGTAGGGGGTTTGGAGGTAGGGGGTTTGGAGGTAGGGGGTTTGGGGGTAGGGGGTTTGGAGTAGGGGGTTAGGGGGTTTGGGGGTAGGGGGTTTGGAGTAGGGGGTTAGGGGGTTTGGGGGTAGGGGGTTTGGGGGTAGGGGGTTTGGGGGTAGGGAGTTTGGGGGTTTGGGGTTAGGGGGTTTGGGGTTAGGGGGTTTGGGGGTAGGGGGTTTGGGGGTAGGGAGTTTGGGGGTAGGGGGTTTGGGGGTAGGGGGTTTGGGGGTAGGGAGTTTGGGGGTAGGGAGTTTGGGGGTAGGAGGTTTGGGGGTAGGAGGTTTGGGGGTAGGAGGTTTGGGGGTAGGAGGTTTGGGGGTAGGAGGTTTGGGGGTAGGAGGTTTGGGGGTAGGAGGTTTGGGGGTAGGAGGTTTGGGTGATGGGTTGGTATTGGTTTTGGGTGTAAGGGTCCTGTTTTTCTTCTTCCTCCTATGGGTGACTTCCTGGAAGCCATCCTCCCCTTCCTGCATGGCCTTTCATAAAAAATAAGTTGGCTGGCTGACCAGCACATCTCTGAAAAAAGACTTACTATCTAAGAGAGATATTATTAAAAACTTACTACCCAAGAGAAGGAAAAAATGCTTATTTTTATAATTTTAAGAGAAGGGAGAGATATTATTAAAAACTTGCTACCTAAGGGAAGGAAAAAAAACATTTTTATAATTCTAAGGGAAGGGAGAGATATTATTAAAAACTTACTACCTAAGAGAAGGAAAAAAATATTATTAAAAACTTACTAAGAGAAGAAAAAATACTTGTTATTTTTAGAATTTTAAGAGAAGGGAGTGATATTATTAAAAACTTACTACCTAAGAGAAGGAAGAAACAACTGTTATTTTTATAATTTTAAGAGAAGGGAGAGATATTATTAAGAACTTACTGTCTAAGAGAAGGAAAAAATACTTATTTTTATAATTTTAAGAGAAGGGAGAGATATTATTAAAAACTTACTACCTAAGAAAAGGAAAAAATAACATTTTTATAATTCTACGAGAAGGGAGAGATATTATTAACCACTCAGCATGGGTTATTTAAATCTGATTTAAATGCCTGGTGCAGGAGCATTTAAAAAACAGATCGCTTCCCTTATAAAAATTACATGATAATGAAATTTCAATATATCCTATAGTTTTTATTCTTTGAAAATAAATTTTTTTTTGGTAGAATGATGTGCTCTGCAATGGATATTGAAAAAAAATATTTATTTTAAATTCAGTAATACATTAGTTATATGAAAAATATTGTAACATTTAATGAAAAGCTGTATATTTTATGAAAATTTTCAATGAAATTTATTTTAATAATTTTTCTTAGTGTGATAGGTCTCAAAGCAACCATCAATACATAATGCAATGTCACAGTCCTTGCATTGGTAAATAGTCTTTTGTTATTTTTCGCACATGCAACACACCGTTTAGTTGGCTTTGACTTTTTTTCAGTCGGTGGAATCCTTTTTGGAAAGTGTCTTTCGGTTAGTCTTTTGACCTCATTACTTTCTGCAGTTTTATTTATCCATTTATTTGTTTTATTATATTTTATCAGTAACCCTTCAATAAGTTCCATTCTAAATTTCAGATGATCAACGTTCTTTTTGACGTTCTGTTTATATATTACAAATGAATTTAATACTGTTACGTTTAGTAGCCTGCAAAAAAGCTTCATGTACTACTTACCCATTCTTTTTCTTTCTAAAAAGTACCCCTGTATCAGTTGATCTTTTCTGTCAACACCTCCCATATGTTTATTGTAGTCGATGACACAAACAGGCTTCTCAATGTTCTTTCCTCTCTTCACGACGGTCCCTGTTGAGTCATCATAGTAGGTTGTGATCAAGGTCACATTTTTCTTGTCGCACCACTTGATAACAACCACAGAACCAGCATGTTGACTTATTATTTCTCCCCTTCTTAGCTTCTTCTCTTTTACCTTCTTTGGAACATTCTTCCTACTGAGCTAAGCTATACCTTGAGGGCAAGCCCTCTTCGGCTTGGTGGTTTGTAAGGAGGGTTACCACTGGTGGGGCCCTGCCAAATGCCTTCCGAGTCATCCCTATGCTCAAGCCCGAAGACAAGAGGAAATACCCGCTACAGGGCCCGTAGGGTGGCCAGGGGAATCGTTTGCGTGAGGCGCTTGCCGCTGGTGAGGGCTGACCCAAACGCTACTAGAAACCGCACTGAAGCACACTCTCCGCTGCTAGCACTCTTTCGAGTGACCGGTTTCTACTGAGAGCTGGTGGGGGCTAATACCTCAGTTCGACCAGGTTTCTCCTAGATTGAAAGAAAGAAGCGCAGGGACTTAATTCTTGAAGTCTCGAAGGTCTCAATGAACTAAGTCCATTCCTCCCCGCTTTCAGTTCAGGTCAGTTCAAAAATCTTTATTTGTTCATAGAATTTTACATTTAGCATAATTTTTACATGCAGGTTTGTTACCCTTGGGTATTTTACCATAAATACGTTTTTAATATTTATCATTTCAATTTTTTCTATTACATTTGTCCTTTTTTGATATTTTTCTTGAGAATACACAGTCCTGATAAATAAGTTAATGATTATAAGTTAATGGCTATATGATATTTACAATGCTTTTAATGATAGATATCTACAGTGAATTTTTATGATATGGTTTTTTATTCACTTCTTCTATGTTTTCCTTCTTGTAGTTCTGTCGTCTTTGTTGGTTTCATTCTCTGGCTCCTTAGCTTTTCTTCCGGTCTTCGTTTGCTGTCTGACTCTGTCTTCCAGTCTTCTTTGTTTCTGGATCTGGATCCGTCTTACGGTCTTCTTTGTTTCTGGATCCGGCTCTGTCTTTTGGTCCTCCACTCTGCCCATTGATCTTTTAGTCAATGGTAGGGAGGTCTGCTCTGGCTCTGGCTTTTTTCGCATGTTCTTTGTGCTCTAGGTGATAGTGAAAAGTTGTTTTGTATTTGTAGTTGAATGGTAGTTTTGTTATGTCAAGTGGTAATGGGTTTTTAATTGTGTCATTTTCTGTTGTATTTTGTTCTAATTTTTGGTAGAATTTTTGTTTTTTTTGTATGTTCTTGTATTATACTGATATTGATGAGTTCTCTGATTTGCTTATTTGTTTTGTATAACTTGGAGTTTGTTGTTGAATTATCTGCCGTATTTACTCTTTTGAGCTTGTCTTCCCATTGCTGGTTATATATTCTTTTTAGGGCGTCCGTTAGTTGTTTGCTGGCTTTGTTCAGCTCTTTTTTCGTTTCTCTGTTTCTGTGTTTGTATCTATTCTTTGCTGCTTTCTTATGTTTTAGTAATTGTTCTATTTCTATGTTGGTTGTGTATTTCTCATTGATTTCTTCTAGCCCTCCCCGCTTTCAAGTCTGGTCCCGGTTTATATCCACTAGCTGGTTCATTGGTTTTTTTCCAATATGGCGGCACCTAAGGTTACTTGTTTCTGTAGCTCTCGTGAAAAATTCCTAAATACTCGGGAAAATGTCGTCTCATGTGGTTTTTGCATACGTACTTACCACTACAAATGCACCGAATTAAGTGATCTATCATTAAAAGCCATCAGTGAATCTCCGTATATCCTTTGGATATGTTTATTCTGCTGAGCTGAAAATGGTAAACAAACTGCCAAAATGGCGGCAGAAATTCGTGAGCTTAAGGTAGAAATGTGTATCTTGAAAGAAGACGTATCTGCAATAAACTATGGCAGAAAGCATAACAATGCTAGTGTTAAATCGCAAAGCATGAAAGCTGAGTATATTAACGTAACGAAAGAGATTCGTCCGGCAGAATCCGCTAGGGAAGGAGCTAAGAATGAGAGTATTACTCCGATTTCCGTCACTCAGGCTGACAATGATGACGAACGCCAAACTCCAACGATGACCGCCGACGGCTTCAAAACTGTAAGTTACAGGAAAAGAAGACGGAAGGATTCCAGAGTGTTTGGATCTAACGATGAAAAACAAGACGACGCAAACTTTAACGGTGTGCCCCGACGTGCTTGGGTCTATATCGGCAGAGTACAAAGAGACACAACAGAAAATGATATCTGCTCGTATCTGAAAAAGAAATTTCCTAGCCACGATTTTATATGCGAAAAGCTCGGTCAGGGTGAACACAGTTCTTTTAAAATTGGAGCAAACTTCAGTCTTATTGATGACTTGTTCAAAACTTTGACTTGGCCTACTGGTGTATCAGTGAGAAGATTTATAATTAGGAAAACTGGAAATAAAAGTGGAAATCAAAAATGGGTTGCTAATGATTCAACCACGAATAGTGTGAGTGACAGTGACAGAACACTCCCAACTGATCCTGTTGTCTTGACTGCACCATGACGTCCTCTGACCTTCCACCTGTTGCTCCTGTTAATTCCTCCAGCGATGTTACTACCAGAGGTAAAGCTGGAGTCAACAAACCGAAACTCAAGTGACTTTTAAGTGATGTTATTGATCCTAGCTCAAAGAAAAGTCTTAAAGTTCTGCACTTAAATATCCAATGCGTTAGAAATGAAATTGATCATTTGGAATTGTTTTTATCTGAAATCAACCATGATATTGTGTGTGTGACTGAACATTGGTTGAAAGACAGTGAAATTAGTCTATTAAATTTTCCTGGGTATAGGGTTATCTCTTCCTACTGCCGAAATCTGTCTAAAAATGGTGGCGTATTAACATTATTCAGAAAAGGATTGCAGTCTGGTGAGTTAAAAACTATCAGTAATCTTCGCATTGAAATTGATTTTGAATGCTGTTTTGCTGATTTAGTGATTGATAAATGCTATATCTCCATTCTATGTTTGTACAGATCACCTAATGGTAACTTCATAGTATTTAAAGAAAAATTGGCAGATGCCCTTGATTTAATATCAAGGCACTCCAAACATATTATTGCATGTGGTGACTTTAATGTGGACTTTAGCACTCACAACACCATGAAATTAGAATTGCTCGATATATTTCTGTCATATAATATTAACCCTACAATATTTTAATCAACCAGAATAACTTCTAACTCCTCCACAACTATTGACAACATTCTCACAAATATTAAAGTAATTGAAGGTACCATTGTGGATTTTCATCTATCTGACCATAAGGCTCAGTTAACCTCAGTATCCCCCCACCTTGTAATTTTGATATGAAGTACAATGATGTAACTTCCATTCCAAAAAGCCTTTTCTCTTCTTCGGCTAGAAATAGATTCAGCAACAGTCTTCAGGCCCTAAACTGGGATACAATTTTTGGTACGGACTGTGTCAATGACAAGTTTGAAAGTTTCTTTACATTGTTTTATCATTATTTCAATAAACGTTTTCCTCTTTCAAGTAGGAAGACATGCAGAGTTAAGGCTAAGAGCTGGGTTACTCCCGAGATTGTTCTACTTTCTCAGGAACTTAAACATCTATTCTCTATATATAAATTGACTAATGATCCTAATGACAAAAAGCACTATAATACCTGCAAAAAAATGTATACTAAATTAGTTATTGAAGAGAAACGAAATTTCAATGTGAATGTTATTAATCTTGCATACAACAAATCCAAAACTGCCTGGAAAGTTATTAATAATACTGTTGGCCAATCTGTTAGCCACCATCCAATCGATATGATAAATTGTGAGAATATGTCAATCACAGATCCCGTTGAAACAGCTAATAACTTCAATACACACTTTTTAGGCTCTGTAGAAAAACTGATCAATAATGTTCTTTTCCTTTATCCTTCTTGTGAGAATGAAATAAATGAGGTAGTGGATAAAATTAGCTTGAAGCATTCTGCTGGCTGGGACGACATTCCATGCTCACTCCTGAAGGGTAATATTAAACTTCATATTTTATCCCCATTGACTAATATTGTTAACGCTGCCTTATCCCCTGGAGTATTTCCTGATTAACTTAAATTTGCCAAAGTTGTCCCTATTTTTAAGAAAGGTGAGAATGATAACATGGATAATTACCGACCTATATCAATATTGTCAGTCTTCTCTAAAATCCTTGAAACAGTGAGAATGATAACATGGATAATTACCGACCTATATCAATATTGTCAGTCTTCTCTAAAATCCTTGAAACAATAATTGCAAAAAGAATGGTGAACTTTTTCACAAGGTTCAATATTATCTCTAAATGTCAATATGGATTCTTGAAGGGAAGATCAACTGAAGTTGCAATTTACAGTTTCATTGATTCAGTCCTGAGTGGCCTTGATAATCATGATGATACGCTTGGGATATTTTATGATCTTTCAAAAGCATTCGACTCTGTGGATCATGGAATATTACTCAGAAAATTAAAATCCTATGGCATATCTGGAGTGGCAAATAACCTGATCAGATCCTTTCTAACAAATAGGAGACAGGCTGTTACGATTTATTCTTCCAAAGATAATAAAAAGTTCTCATCAAAGTATCTAAATGTTGAAAGAGGTGTCCCCCAGGGATCTGTGCTGGGACCATTGTTATTCCTTGTATATATTAATTACTTGCATTTATTTATTAATGGTGATCTGTATATGTATGCAGATGATACAAACCACTTGTTACGAAATAAATATGATATTTCTGATGCAGCTCAATATGCTATTCAAAGCATGGAGGACTGGTGTAATTCAAACTACGTCTTCCTAAATAAGTGTAAAATAACATTCTTGCAATTTCACCTACCTCAGAAAAAAACTCTGGATTATTGTAATCTAAATTTCATTGATGGTTCCATGGTTAGGTTAACTGTCCATAAATGCTTAGGAGTTGAAATAAGTGATACCCTAAACTGGGAACCACTTTAGCGGTTCTGTACAAAGACATTGAGGAATGTAAGCAAGAACTGGCCCTGCAAGGGGTGATAGACTGTAGGAGACTGACAATAAAGAGGAATGGGAGGTCATCAATTGCACTTCGATGATCCTCATTTTTGCAACAGACGCCCTCTACCGTTGTTGTCAGCCATCGTGTCTCCCCATAGGGTGTTATGGGCATTAAAATCCCCTAACAACACGAATGGCCTCGGTAGCTGATTGACTAGATCTTCCAGGTTCCTCCGGTTCACTGGTGCCCCTTCCGGCAGGTATAAATTACGAAAGGTAATTTCCTGCAGGGTGGCAATAGTAAGTGCTATTGCTTGGAAGGGCGACTGCAGGTTCACCTGGGAGGTGTAAAGGGCCTCCCTGGTGGCTACAGCCACTCTCCCTTGAACCCTATTGCCACTTAGGTCATCCTTTCGGAAAACGCGAAAACCCTTTAATTTAACCTTATCTTGCTCTTTAAATTGCATCACTTGCAAAAATATGCATGCAGAGTTGAGATCAGAAATTAGGATCCCCAATTCTTCCCTGTGCATGTAAAAACCAGTGCAATTCCACTGTACAGCAAAAAACACGTTTAAAATAAAATAAATACGAGTTAAACTTTAAAAATTTATTTTTTTAAAAAGTTCGCCTCACTGGAAGCTTATCTCTTTAACTTCCCCTTCCCACCTTTCTTCCGGAGAGTTGGGAGGGAGTTTTCCCACTCACCCTCGGAAAGTGTGTCCTCCTCCATCCTCTCCTCGGATACAGGAGGAGGTTTGCGGGAGGGACCAGGAGAGAGAGTCTTGTCCGGTCTTCCTCCACCATTTTTCTTTATCATTATTGCTATTCTCTTTCGTTTTGTCTTTCTTGTGTTTTTTTCTGAGCAACCTGGATTGGTGGATCATCCGTCTGGGTGGCAATTGTACTCCTCTTCACTGGTGTTGCTGCCAAGGACGCGAAGGACTTCGAGAAGACAGGAGCGACGAGAGTCCTGTATTTTTTATGGGCTTCGAAATAGGATAGTTTCTCTACCGTCTTTATTTCCATTACCTTCTTCTCCTCCTTCAGCTTTGCACAGTCTCGGGAGAAAGCCGGGTGTGGGCCGTCACAGTTGACGCTGGGTAAGGCCTCCTTGCATACTTCCTCCTCGTGCTTTTCCCGGTTGCACCGGGGGCAGGTTGGTTTGCCTTTGCAACGAGGCGCAGTGTGGCCAAACTTCTGGCACTGGAAGCAGCGCAGAGGACTCGGTATGTAAGGTCTGACTGAACAGACCTCATAACCAACTTTGACCTTCTCTGGCAGCTTATCGAGGGAGAATGTGAGGATCATCGAGGTGGAATTGATGACCTCACCATTCCTCTTTATTGTCAGCCTCCTACAGTCTATCACCCCCTGCGGGGCCAGCTCTCGCTTACATTCCTCGATGTCTGTGTACAGAAGGTCATAGTTGGTTATGACCCCCTGGCAGGTGTTCAGCATTTTATGAGCCTCCACCGAGACTGGCATGTCTTTCATCATCGTCATTCCCAGTATTTTTGTGCTCTGGAGTTCAGTGCACGTTTGAATAATAGACTTCCGTCCCTGAGCTTCTTCACTGAATGAAGAGGCCCAGGTACTTGTGATGAGAGAGCATTATAAATTAAGAAGGGAGACACTTTGGTAAAGGTCTCACCTTCTGTTATACGTTTCATAACCAGGTATTTCAAGCACTTTTTAACAGTTTCTCCCCCGTCTGGGACCAGACGGGTTCTTCCCCCGCCCGCATCCGGACGGGATCTTTTAAGAGGAGGAAAGTTTTCCGCCATAATTAAAGATATAAAGATTCATCCTCTGGTCTCCCCACCCACCACGGAGCCACAAATGGGACGCCGCACCACAAACTGATGCAGACGCCAGGGCTAACCAGCAGGTTATATCCCCTCTGACTAGGTTGTCTTCTTCGGGTAAGATCTCCAGTGCATGGGCCCTCCAAACCCATGCACCTTTGACCCCCCTACACAGACCCCCATAGCCTCCGCACTCGCCGACCGGAACGTCAAGACGTGACGGCAAGCCGATTCGTCGGGTGTGGCTAGCACCCGACGTCCCGTTTACACTGAGTCCGAGGCCGAAGTGGCGTGTTGCTCACGGATCGCATCTTGAGCATCCGAAACCCAGATGAGGTCCAGTGAGCTCAACCACCAGGCATCTCTTCCCCACCTTACGGGTCTCCACGCACGGCAAACATGCGGGCGGGCCGATAGCCGGATGTTATGGCAAAAACTCAAACAGCAGACCCACATGCTGTTTGGAAACTACCCCGAGTTGACTGTGGGTTTTTTTACGAGGTTGTCTCCTCGCCCATTGGTCGCCTCTTACGACCAGCAGAGGGGCTGCGGGAGTATTCTACCCCCCTTCCCGCAGGGGGTTTATGGATGACAGATATTTCTTTCAAGATTCCCTTTTGGCATCCTTTATCACCTGTCGAGCCTTCACCCTCAGTTGCAGAACCGGCTTCTATAAATGTTAAACATTTTGACTTTATTATCAACTTTATTATTAAAAGTTCATCACAAATTCAATTGAGAAGGTGGAGAGGGTGCAGGAAGAGGTGGAGGGGAGGAGTACCGGCACCTATTTTTTTACAAAAAAAGCACCGTGTGTGTATAAATGTGGAAGACTAAAGGTAAATGAGGTGTACCGGAACCATGGTTAGGTCAACTGTCTATAAATGCTTAGGAGTTCAAATTAGTGATACCCTAATCTGGGAACCTCACATTAACTCCATTTGTACGTAAGTTGAATCTGGATGTTTCATGCTTAGAAGACTTATTGCTATCACAAATGAAGAAACTGCTGTTACTGTGCATTTTGCTCTCATTTATAGTGGACTTAAATATGGCATTGGTGCTTGGGGACATTCTCATCATGCTCTGCGACTTTTTAAGCTCCTAAAACGGCAGTTACAATCATTCCAAAAGCTAAAAAGCCGAGCTAGCTGTAGAGGGCTTTTTAAAAAAATTGAAATTACTGACTGTACCAACTATGTATATACTTTATTGTATACTGTGTAACACAGATGCTCATATTCATAATACGAGAATACAAATGCCCTAGTAGACGAATAAGACGTTATCGCTATCTTCCTTCCTTTTTGTAACGTTGCTGTCAAATTTCGTTTTTAGCAAATCGCTCTATATTGCCTTTAGGTTCAAATATACTTCTCTATTCTTTACAAATTCATCTGATTCACGCTTGCGGACCATGTGGGCGCTGCCATATTGGACAAGAAATTCAATCGTTTACCACATCAAAACTTTCTTAAATGTGCTTAAATGTAATAAAGCTGACATTTAACAAAATTATACATCTGAAAAAGTTTTGACGTTATTAGTTTTCTCTTTTCTACACATATCTAGTCCTAACTAAGTCTTAGATCCATTAACATGTTACAGACTTTCATTGTCTTTGTGAAAATGGGATAAAAGTGGCAGTTCTTATTTATACCCGTTTTCTATTCTTATGAAGCTTGACCTTGAAAATCCTAGTTGTACACTTACTGCTGCAGCCAATGAAAGATTGAGAGACTGTCGATGGAAAGGGGAGAAAGTCAGTCTGGCTTTCGCCATCGTGCTGTTCCCATCGCTCCGAGCTCGACTGTGTTGCCAGATCTACCGCGTTTATGCCTTAGCGTTTATGCGACTTTCTTCAAGAGCGGATATCTGGCAAGAGTGTACTATTTTCGCGTGCCTCTAGAAAACTTAAAATGTCGGTGGAAGAGGAAAACGATCTGATTTGCTATTAGCTGCGCCAAGGTCCAGCTTCATAAGACTAGAAAACGGATATAGCCCATTTATTTATATATTTTTCTTTTTAGATTAATCCATAGTCCTATCCATACCCAAGTGGTCTCATGAGTGGCCATCTGATGCTCACAGAACGCAGGAAATGCGTTGGCGGCTTTAGATCCACCCCGGATCCCCACCCCCTGACTCAGCCTTTTAGGCCTCGCTGCTTCGGTACTTTGCACTTCGCCTGCTGTGCCCCCCCTCCAAAAATCTTTTTTTTTAATGTGTCAGGATTTTGATAACGATTGCTAGGCAAAATTTCAGAACGCATACTGGCGTAGACATGAATAAGCGTCCAGGTCACGCGGAGCAGGAGGCAGAGGCTGCCGAAGAAGAAAAACTCTATACCATCAGTGTCCGGGACAAGGAGCCAGATGGTGGACCGCCGAGTATGGTGCAGCTCATCCTGGAGACACGGGGGACTGCATCCCACAACACATCCGGCTCATCTGCGGCCTCCTCTCCACCCGTCACATGGGCTAGCCTCCGGTCCTCCGACCCCGGTCTGACGGACCTGCCACCATGGATAAGCGTCCAGGTCACGCGGAGCAGGAGGCAGAGGCTGCCGAAGAAGAAAAACTCTATACCATCAGTGTCCGGGACATGGAGCCAGATGGTGGACCGCCGAGTATGGTGCAGCTCATCCTGGAGACACGGGGGACTGCATCCCACAACACCTCCGGCTCCTCTGCGGCCTCGTCTCCACCCGTCACCTGGCCTAGCCTCCGGTCCTCCGACCACGGTCTGACGGACCTGCCACCATGGATAAGCGTCCAGGTCACGCGGAGCAGGAGGCAGAGGTTGCCGAAGAAGAAAAACTCTATACCATCAGTGTCCGGGACATGGAGCCAGATGGTGGACCGCCGAGTATGGTGCAGCTCATCCTGGAGACACGGGGGACTGCATCCCACAACACCTCCGGCTCCTCTGCGGCCTCATCTCCACCCGTCACCTGGCCTAGCCTCCGGTCCTCCGACCCCGGTCTGACGGACCTGCCACCATGGATAAGCGTCCAGGTCACGCGGAGCAGGAGGCAGAGGCTGCCGAAGAAGAAAAACTCTATACCATCAGTGACCGGGACATGGAGCCAGATGGTGGACCACCGAGTATGGAGCAGCTCATCCTGGAGATACGGGGGACTGCATCCCACAACACCTCCGGCTCCTCTGCGGCCTCTTCTCCACCCGTCACCTGGGCTAGCCTCCGGTCCTCCGACCCCGGTCTGACGGACCTGCCACCATGGATAAGCGTCCAGGTCACGAGGAGCAGGAGGCAGAGGCTGCCGAAGAAGAAAAACTCTATACCATCAGTGTCCGGGACATGGAGCGAATGGTGGACCGCCGAGTATGGTGCAGCTCATCCTGGAGACACGGGGGACTGCATCCCACAACACCTCCGGCTCCTCTGCGGCCTCCTCTCCACCCGTCACCTGGGCTAGCCTCCGGTCCTCCGACCCCGGTCTGACGGACCTGCCACCATGGATAAGCGTCCAGGTCACGCGGAGCAGGAGGCAGAGGCTGCCGAAGAAGAAAAACTCTATACCATCAGTGTCCGAGACATGGAGTCAGATGGTGGACCGCCGAGTATGGTGCAGCTCATCCTGGAGACACGGGGGACTGCATCCCACAACACCTCCGGCTCCTCTGCGGCATCGTCTCCACCCGTCACCTGGGCTAGCCTCCGGTCCTCCGACCCCGGTCTGACGGACCTGCCACCATGGATAAGCGTCCAGGTCACGCGGAGCAGGAGGCAGAGGCTGCCGAAGAAGAAAAACTCTATACCATCAGTGTCCGGGACATGGAGCCAGATGGTGGACCGCCGAGTATGGTGCAGCTCATCCTGGAGACACGGGGGACTGCATCCCACAACACCTCCAGCTCCTCTGCGGCCTCGTCTCCACCCGTCACCTGGGCTAGCCTCCGGTCCTCCGACCCCGGTCTGACGGACCTGCCACCATGGATAAGCGTCCAGGTCACGCGGAGCAGGAGGCAGAGGCTGCCGAAGAAGAAAAACTCTATACCATCAGTGTCCGGGACATGGAGCCAGATGGTAGACCGCCGAGTATGGTGCAGCTCATCCTGGAGACACGGGGGACTGCATCCCACAACACCTCCGGCTCCTCTGCGGCCTCGTCTCCACCCGTCACCTGGCCTAGCCTCCGGTCCTCCGACCCCGGTCTGACAGACCTGCCACCATGGATAAGCGTCCAGGTCACGCGGAGCAGGAGGCAGAGGCTGTCGAAGAAGAAAAACTCTATACCATCAGTGTCCGGGACATGGAGCCAGATGGTGGACCACCGAGTATGGAGCAGCTCATCCTGGAGACACGGGGGACTGCATCCCACAACACCTCCGGCTCCTCTGCGGCCTGGTCTACACCCGTCACCTGGGCTAGCCACCGGTCCTCCGACCCCGGTCTGACGGACCTGCCACCATGGATAAGCGTCCAGGTCACGCAGAGCAGGAGGCAGAGGCTGCCGAAGATGAAAAACTCTATACCATCAGTGTCCGGGACATGGAGCCAGATGGTGGACCGCCGAGTATGGTGCAGCTCATCCTGGAGACACGGGGGACTGCATCCCACAACACCTCCGGCTCCTCTGCGGCCTCGTCTCCACCTGTCACCTGGGCTAGCCTCCGGTCCTCCGACCCCGGTCTGACGGACCTGCCACCATGGATAAGCGTCCAGGTCACGCGGAGCAGGAGGCAGAGGCTGCCGAAGAAGAAAAACTCTATACCATCAGTGTCCGGGACATGGAGCCAGATGGTGGACCGCCGAGTATGGTGCAGCTCATCCTGGAGACACGGGGGACTGCATCCCACAACACCTCCGGCTCCTCTGCGGCCTGGTCTCCACCCGTCACCTGGGCTAGCCACCGGTCCTCCGACCCCGGTCTGACGGACCTGCCACCATGGATAAGCGTCCAGGTCACGCGGAGCAGGAGGCAGAGGCTGCCGAAGAAGAAAAACTCTATACCATCAGTGTCCGGGACATGGAGCCAGATGGTGGACCGCCGAGTATGGTGCAGCTCATCCTGGAGACACGGGGGACTGCATCCCACAACACCTCCGGCTCCTCTGCGGCCTCGTCTCCACCCGTCACCTGGGCTAGCCTCCGGTCCTCCGACCCCGGTCTGACGGACCTGCCACCATGGATAAGCGTCCAGGTCACACGGAGCAGGAGGCAGAGGCTGCCGAAGAAGAAAAACTCTATACCATCAGTGTCCGAGACATGGAGTCAGATGGTGGACCGCCGAGTATGGTGCAGCTCATCCTGGAGACACGGGGGACTGCATCCCACAACACCTCCGGCTCCTCTGCGGCATCGTCTCCACCCGTCACCTGGGCTAGCCTCCGGTCCTCCGACCCCGGTCTGACGGACCTGCCACCATGGATAAGCGTCCAGGTCACGCGGAGCAGGAGGCAGAGGCTGCCGAAGAAGAAAAACTCTATACCATCAGTGTCCGGGACATGGAGCCAGATGGTGGACCGCCGAGTATGGTGCAGCTCATCCTGGAGACACGGGGGACTGCATCCCACAACACCTCCAGCTCCTCTGCGGCCTCGTCTCCACCCGTCACCTGGGCTAGCCTCCGGTCCTCCGACCCCGGTCTGACGGACCTGCCACCATGGATAAGCGTCCAGGTCACGCGGAGCAGGAGGCAGAGGCTGCCGAAGAAGAAAAACTCTATACCATCAGTGTCCGGGACATGGAGCTAGATGGTAGACCGCCGAGTATGGTGCAGCTCATCCTGGAGACACGGGGGACTGCATCCCACAACACCTCCGGCTCCTCTGCGGCCTCATCTCCACCCGTCACCTGGCCTAGCCTCCGGTCCTCCAACCCCGGTCTGACAGACCTGCCACCATGGATAAGCGTCCAGGTCACGCGGAGCAGGAGGCAGAGGCTGTCGAAGAAGAAAAACTCTATACCATCAGTGTCCGGGACATGGAGCCAGATGGTGGACAACCGAGTATGGAGCAGCTCATCCTGGAGACACGGGGGACTGCATCCCACAACACCTCCGGCTCCTCTGCGGCCTGGTCTCCACCCGTCACCTGGGCTAGCCACCGGTCCTCCGACCCCGGTCTGACGGACCTGCCACCATGGATAAGCGTCCAGGTCACGCAGAGCAGGAGGCAGAGGCTGCCGAAGATGAAAAACTCTATACCATCAGTGTCCGGGACATGGAGCCAGATGGTGGACCGCCGAGTATGGTGCAGCTCATCCTGGAGACACGGGGGACTGCATCCCACAACACCTCCGGCTCCTCTGCGGCCTCGTCTCCACCTGTCACCTGGGCTAGCCTCCGGTCCTCCGACCCCGGTCTGACGGACCTGCCACCATGGATAAGCGTCCAGGTCACGCGGAGCAGGAGGCAGAGGCTGCCGAAGAAGAAAAACTCTATACCATCAGTGTCCGGGACATGGAGCCAGATAGTGGACAGCCGAGTATGGTGCAGCCCATCCTGGAGACACGGGGGACTGCATCCCACAACACCTCCGGCTCCTCTGCGGCCTCGTCTCCACCCGTCACCTGGCCTAGCCTCCGGTCCTCCGACCCCGGTCTTACGGACCTGCCACCATGGATAAGCGTCCAGGTCACGCGGAGCAGGAGGCAGAGGCTGCCGAAGAAGAAAAACTCTATACCATCAGTGTCCGGGACATGGAGCCAGATGGTGGACCGCCGAGTATGGTGCATCTCATCCTGGAGACACGGGGGACTGCATCCCACAACACCTCCGGCTCCTCTGCGGCCTCGTCTCCACCCGTCACCTGGGCTAGCCTCCGGTCCTCCGACCCCGGTCTGACGGACCTGCCACAATGGATAAGCGTCCAGGTCACGCGGAGCAGGAGGCAGGGGCTGCCGAAGAAGAAAAACTCTATACCATCAGTGTCCGGGACATGGAGCCAGATGGTGGACCGCCGAGTATGGTGCAGCTCATCCTGGAGACACGGGGGACTGCATCCCACAACACCTCCGGCTCCTCTGCGGCCTCGTCTCCACCCGTCACCTGGGCTAGCCTCCGGTCCTCCGACCCCGGTCTGACGGACCTGCCACCATGGATAAGCGTCCAGGTCACGCGGAGCAGGAGGCAGGGGCTGCCGAAGAAGAAAAACTCTATACCATCAGTGTCCGGGACATGGAGCCAGATGGTGGACCGCCGAGTATGGTGCAGCTCATCCTGGAGACACGAGGGACTGCATCCCACAACACCTCCAGCTCCTCTGCGGCCTCGTCTCCACCCGTCACCTGGGCTAGCCTCCGGTCCTCCGACCCCGGTCTGACGGACCTGCCACCATGGATAAGCGTCCAGGTCACGCGGAGCAGGAGGCAGAGGCTGCCGAAGAAGAAAAACTCTATACCATCAGTGACCGGGACATGGAGCCAGATGGTGGACCGCCGAGTATGGTGCAGCTCATCCTGGAGACACGGGGGACTGCATCCCACAACACATCCGGCTCCTCTGCGGCCTCGTCTCCACCCGTCACCTGGCCTAGCCTCCGGTCCTCCGACCCCGGTCTGACGGACCTGCCACCATGGATAAGCGTCCAGGTCAGGCGGAGCAGGAGGCAGGGGCTGCCGAAGAAGAAAAACTCTATACCATCAGTGTCCGGGACATGGAGCCAGATGGTGGACCGCCGAGTATGGTGCAGCTCATCCTGGAGACACGGGGGACTGCATCCCACAACACCTCCGGCTCCTCTGCGGCCTCGTCTCCACCCGTCACCTGGCCTAGCCTCCGGTCCTCCGACTCCGGTCTGACGGACCTGCCACCATGGATAAGCGTCCAGGTCACGCGGAGCAGGAGGCAGAGGCTGCCGAAGAAGAAAAACTCTATACCATCAGTGTCCGGGACATGGAGCCAGATGGTGGACCGCCGAGTATGGTGCAGCTCATCCTGGAGACACGGGGGACTGCATCCCACAACACCTCCGGCTCCTCTGCGGCCTCGTCTCCACCCATCACCTGGCCTAGCCTCCGGTCCTCCGACCCCTGTCTGACGGACCTGCCACCATGGATAAGCGTCCAGGGCACGCGGAGCAGGAGGCAGAGGCTGCCGAAGAAGAAAAACTCTATACCATCAGTGTCCGGGACATGGAGCCAGATGGTGGACCGCCGAGTATGGTGCAGCTCATCCTGGAGACACGGGGGACTGCATCCCACAACACCTCCGGCTCCTCTGCAGCCTCGTCTCCACCCGTCACCTGGGCTAGCCTCCGGTCCTCCGACCCCGGTCTGACGGACCTGCCACCAGACGCCGAAGTGCTCCAGCTGGCCGCCCTCCTTCAAACGGCCACCACATCTGGCCGATTGCGGCCACGGGACCTCCACGAGGCCGTTCTTCTCCTGATCATCGCCTCGTCATGGGAGTCCCTACCGGTTGCGGCCAAAGGCTTCTTGTACCAGCGCATTCGGGTACTTTCCATCGTAGCCCGCTATGGATGGACCGTCGCATCACGTGCCAGTGCCCCGGCCAAGGACGAACTGCTGCACTTGCCGGCGTCCGCCCTGCCTCAACCGACGCCGCAGGTCGTCATCGTCCAGCAAGCAGCGTCCCGCGGGAGGCAGCAGACGAGGACTCAGCCCCCTAGAGGGCGCGGTCGCGGAGGACGCGGCACCTCCCGGCCGCGCTACAGATACTGAGCCGCCCGTTTTCCATCTCCCCGAACCTCCGGTGCCTGGCCCTCCTCCAGGCGTGGATCAGGAGACCACGGGCCTCTTCCTCCATTGGCACGACTCCGGGGAGCCGGATGAGCCCGTCCCATGGACAGACGACCGTTCAGACGCCACCTCAGACTCCGGTATCTCGGAAGCACCTGAGTCCACGCCGGAGAAAGTCATTCAGTTAGCTTCATGCGTCCGGGTTACCAACTGCTGCTTCGCTCTTACTGTCAGTAGTTATTTTCGTTTTGTTTGCAGATCATTTATCAAGTTATTGTTATTGTATACTTCGCGTTATTTTGTGCATTCGTTTTTTGTTATCCATTCGTGTTGTTGTTTGTTATCATAACTTTGTTTTAAGTTTTGCTATAGAGTTATTGTTATTGTATACATTGCGTTATTTTTTCATTCTTTTTTTGTTATCCATTCGTGTTGTTGTTTGTTATCATAACTTTGTTTTAAGCTTTGCTATAGAATTACTGTTATTTTCCGTTATTTTATTCTTCGCATTTTTGCTACTACGCTCTTGAGATTGTTGTTCCTTTAGTTATTAACAACATGGATCCCACTCCATCCACCTCAAAGCTAGGGAATAGGAAAGTTATCCCTAGCCAGGCACGGGAAATTCTTTATAAGATACTAAGTTTTATGAAGGAGGAGGCTGAAGAAGGAATCAGAATTCCTATTAAAAATGCTTATGAGCGGGCCGAAGCAGCAACAGGCATCTCATGTCGCACATTAGAGCGAATTTCAAAGGAAGGAGTAGATACTGAAAAATCGACGGTCGATGATTTTGACGCCCATGTAGTGAGAAGAACAGTGCATCAATTCCATGTGACTGAAAAAAAGCATCCGACATTGAAAGCTCTGCTCCCTTTGGTAAGAGAGGACACCAGTTTCAAAGGCCAAGTCAGTTCTCTTAGAATTCTTCTGAAGAAAATTGGATTCAGGTATGTGTAATGATTAATATTTGATTTGTAATATTAAGATTTTAAACAATTTCACATCTTTAATTGATGTACTATCTTCATAGGTGGAAGAAAACAACGAATAACAAGAAAATTCTTTGTGAACGTAATGATATCCGATTGAAACGGATCAAATACATATGAGTGATTCGGAAATACAGAGAAGGACGCCCCATTGTATACACCGATGAAACGTACATTCATTCGACACATACGACTCCATACCAATGGTCAAGCAGGGATGAGAAAGGATTGAAAACGCCGATTTCTAAGAGGCAGCGACTGATTATTGTTCACACTGGTAAGTATTTTATAAATGTGTGTGTGTGTGTATACTGGAGATTACCATGGGGATATGAACGGTACAAATTACATGAAGTGGATAAAAGAGCATCTAATCCTGAATTTACACATAAATTCTGTCGTGGTGATGGATAACGCGGCGTACCATAACGTGGAACTTGATCGCCCGCCTTGTAGCAATTCGAACAAGGACGTTATGAAGGCATGGCTCGACTCCAGGGGTATACAATATTCCGCAATAGAAACTAAAATTGAGCTATACCAAAAAATAAAGCTGCGAAAACAAAAAAAAATTTATGTCGTGGATAAAATATTGGCAGACCATGGACACTCTGCAATTAGGCTACAGCCATATCACCCAGAATTGAATCCCATCGAAAGTATCTGGGGAAATGTAAAAAACTGGGTTGCGATGAGGAATACGACATTCAAAATCGACGACGTGAAATGGTTGGTGGAAGAGAGGTGCTCCAATATCGGAAGATGTGACTGGGAGAATGTTTGTCTGCACACCAAGAGAGTAGAGGAAGACTATATATAGAAGGAAATGGAATCAGACAATACTGTAAATGAAATCAGGATTAATTGAAATCAGGATTAATTTAGATTCAGATTCAGAGTCGGAAGACAGCTGCATTTCAGACGAACTGTAAGCCCGATCAGCCACTGAAGCCATCTGAAGTTATTTCTATCATATCATGTGTAGTTCATGTAACTGAAAGTTTATGTAATTAAAATTTTCCAGAAAACACTTGTATTACTGTTATTTCTCGATAATTGCTCCTGTTCCATTGTTCTTTAACATTTGGATCTTTAGTAGTACTGAATTATAAGGGAGATATTTCATTAAAAAGTAATGTTTAGAACAAGCTTGGCCGAATTCTTGGTACAAATCTAATAAAATTTTGTTTAAATAAAATTAATAATATTAGGATATACCCAAATTCGAATAAAAATCCGTCTAAATGCTTTGTGCATTCTACATCCCGAGTGTCACCCGTCGCGCCACACGTGAAGACCCGTGTAAACGCGACTAAGTTGGTACCTGTTAAGCTCAACGCTCTTCCCCTCAAGCATTCCTCCCCTTACGCATTTTCCCCTCCAACGCCAGGCAGTCAGCACATCCGACTGCCATAAGCTTTCAATCGGACTATACACTTGTTTCCTACATCCCAAAGAAAGGAAAAAATGTTATTCTCATTTCCAGCCTGCACAACGATTCTATAACTATTTCCAGTGGCTAAATATGACAGTGTAATTTCTAGTTTAACAGTATGGCCTCTCTCATGCACGTATCTAACCTCTGAATATCATTAACTATTAAATTATGTAATATGTCAAAACACTCGGGTGACATTCTTAAACAAGATCTGTATTCAGCTGCATCTTCTGTATACAGTTCTTTTAAAAGTAATGCTGAGCCACCATGTGTATTTCTTCTAGACAACCACTTTCTCACCCATAACTTCTTTTCTCTTCCAGTTACCTCTTCAAGTATTTCTACAATCTCTCTAAACAATAATCTTGAAACACTTTTAATTATTTTTTTAACGTTTTCCTTTACTTTTTGCCAGTCCAACGTTTACTTGAAACAGCACTTGCATGTGACTAAGGTGCATATGAATGATACTTGCTTCACTACTTGCTTATTACGAATATAAGCAAGCTGCTTGCTCACTTGCCTTGCCTCCCTACTTGCATTGTGTGAACTGGCCTTTAACACTAGAACGACGGTTGGGTCATTTTTGACCCAATTTGTTTTTTATTCTGTTACCTTTCTTGTGTTTATGATCGGAATGAGCTGACATTTTTTGACTTTTATTATTTTAAGTTTGCCAACATCCTCCCCGAGTTTCACGTCGCCAAGTGTAGTTTCATGTTGGCTTTGATCAAATACCCCTAGAACGACGATTGGGTCAAATTTGACCTACCATCTCACTTTGCAGAAATTTCACATGCAGATTGCATTTCAAGGTTTTTATGTGCCGTTCAAGCCGTCAGTGATGATATGAGTGAGTGTGAGGTATAGTATAAATCAACAGTCACGTCGCGTGTAATTCGCGACTGCTGCTGCCACCACCCGATTTAGCAATTCGGGAATTCGTGGGGTATTGTCCAGGCGCTAGAGGTGCAATGGGAGCCAAAAATATAGAGCTAGCTTCATTGTGGTCTAAGAAATATGGGATAGGCCTATGTAAGGATGATCTTTCCAGAGACCGCTTCAAAGAAATCCTTACATATTTGAGGTTCGACGACAAGAGCACGACATCACAACGTCTGAAAGAGGACAAGTTCGCTCTCATATCTAATGTATGGTACCGCTTCATTGAGAATTCCCAAGCCTGCTACAAGCCAGGAGCGTGGATAACAATAGATGAACAGTTATTCCCGTCGAAAGCTAGGTGCCGCTTCATGCAATTCATGGGCAACAAACCTGATAAATATGGCCAGAAATTTTGGATGGCGGTGGACAAGGACTGTAAGTATGTTTTAAACGCTTTCCCTTACCTTGGCAAAGAAGACCTCCGTCCACAAGGCATGCATCTTTCTGACTATGTGGTGAAAAAGCTAGTGGAGCCTTACCTGAAAAAGGGACAAAATGTCACTTGTGACAACTTTTTCACTTCTCTCTTGCTCGCTGAAAATCTGCTCGCTAACTCAACAAGTCTTGTAGGAACAATGAATCATGCCAGGCGAGAGATTCCTGATGTTGTAAAAAAGTCACATGAGGAGGAATACTACACCCTGGTTCTGAAGAAGGGATATGTGACCCTCACGATATATCAGGGGAAAAAAGAAAAGGATGTTCTAATTCCCAGCACTTTGCACCCAGATGTACAAACAGGAACTGACGCAAAGAAAAAACCTGGCACTGTGACGTGTTACAACAACACTAAGTATGGAGTTGATGTGTTATACCAGATGGCCCGTCAGTTCTCCGTAAAGTCAGCGTGCCGTAGGTGGCCGGTGCACACCTTTTGTAATATTCTTGACCTGCCGCCGAAATAAATTCCTGGATTCTTTAGAAGACAGTGTGTAATGTAATGATATCACGGCGCAAATTCCTACTTACCTACTCTAGCTGAAGAGTTAGTTTCCTCTTCTGAGAATAAATCTTCATTCACATTTACAAATTTGGTTTGTGTATATGTTTAAATGCTCAAAAACGATCTAAAAGTATCAAACTGATGGCACGAAGGACGTCTTTTAAAGATATGCTTCTAAAATTATGCATTCTGTGCTATATACGAAGTTGGTTTTCTTTTGTTTCTTTAGCATTGTTTTAGAAACAAAAAAATAAGGCAATTTGAAAAAAATGTTAGAATTTCTAGGTAAGTGTAAAAAAAACAAAATAAATGCTTTGCTTATGGATACGAGATGTTTCATTCACTAATTGTTATATCAAATTAAAAACAACAACGTATTAATGCCGAAACGAAAGAATTCCAGATGTGGGTCATTTTTGACCCAAGCCGTCGTTCTAGGGTGGCGAAAATCTCCGTTGTTCTAGTGTTAAGGCGGCTTTACACGTGTTTAATACTCGTGTGAGTTACTAAAGCAAGTAACTAAATTTTAGTAGCTCTCTACATGTAAATGAATAAAGTTCACACTAATGCGTCGTATTTTTAGTGACTTGTTCAGTCGAGTAAATAAAAACTTGGTCTATTTACTGGTGCGAGTAGCTTCCCCCTCTCCTCTTTGACTCTACTTACATTGTAACTAAACATGTCTGAATGTGTCTGTCAAGTCGTTATTTGGAACCCAGTCGCAAAGAGCCCATAGTTATTTAATTTAGCTCTCTTCTTGAAGCCAAATATGAGCAATAGGTGTTCTGGGGAACACATTCTTCTATTTGTTCAAGAGTACAGATCTCACGAGTGCTTATGGAACAAGAAAATTCAGCTTTATAAAAATAAGCAGGCTAGAGATGCTTGCAGTTTTTCATTTGCAGGTATTGCTTCCCTCATTGTTGTGTCTTGTCATTGAATATATGACTCAATCATTCCAAGTAAAATGCAAAAAACATTTAATGACATCCTCATGCAATTTCTGAATTCTGCAGGGTCTTCTGTAGCACGCTCCTTAAAAATCAAGCATGAGGCACCATGTGTGTTCCTTCTTGCCAACCATTCTGTTGTCCACACACGTTCCTTTTTTTTTTTTTAACCATTCGGACTCTATAATCTCAACTACTTCTTCCCAAAGAAGGAGTAGCTGCAATTTTAATAGCCTTTTAATTTTATGACGGTGCTCCATCTCATGGCCGAGAAGTGCAAGTGAGATAACTCCGTGTAAATACTTCATAGTTTTTTAGCTACTAAAATTTAGTTACTTGCTTTAGTAACTCGCACGAGTACTAAATATGTGTAAAGCCACCCTTAGGGCAAGTGAGTATTAGGGCAAGTGAGTATTAGGGCAAGTGAGTATTAGGACAAGTGAGTATTATGGCAAGAGAGTATTAAGGTGCGTTTACACGGTGCAAGTAGGCAGGCAAGGCAAGTGAGCAGGCAGCTTGTGCCAAGTTATTTGCAGTGTGTGAACATCTACTTGCTTCGTTTCAGAGGCTGAGCTGCTGAGAAAGTCAAGTGAATAGGAAGCAGTTCTATTTTTTGGGCAGCTTGCCTTCCTCCACCATCACAGGCAAGCAATCTTCCCCTCCACTTGCCACGTGTGAACTCATACTTGCACACTCCAGTAAAATGTCGCCAAAGTGGAGTGACAAAATAACTTGCAAGTTTGTTCAATTATACAAGGAAAATGAGAGCCTTTTGAACATGCATATCGCTATGTATCGTAACAAGAATGCAAGGGAAAATGCCCTAACGAAAATCGCCGAGATTATGGGGCTAGAAAACTTTACCACAGAGGATGTTAAACAGAAAATAAAAAGTCTATGAGCGACTTGCCAAAGTGGAGAAATCAGTAAAATCAGGTGCCAGTGAGGATGATGTTTATAAACCTTCCATGAAATGGTTTTACATAATGCAGGAAATAAGGAAGAGTGGAATTCTGAAAATAAGAACCCACAGTAACATGGTAGGCACATTTATTATTGTAAAATTTACAGTTTTTGTCGATGTCTGTAGAAGTTGCACTTTATAACCTTATTCCATTGTAGATTTCATTAACAGTATCAGAAAAATCCTACTCTAACTAAACACATTAAACAACTAATTTAGTGCATCATCTTGTCTTGCCATGATATTCGTCCCTCATTTACGAAATAACGTTTAAAACCATCTCTGATAGCCTTTGCTTCCCTTGAATGATGGTTGCTTCCAAAATGACCTATGCCAGGTAGTCCATTAGTTTCTGATCTCCAAGTCCGAGGAATTATTTCACCACTGTCGATATCTTCTATGTTGACAGAACCTCTTGGTAAGTAGATGCCCCTTGAATTGTACCTTAACCAGTTATGCAAGGCACATGCAACGAGGACTAACTTATCTGCCGTATTGACGTGACAAGATATTGGCTTCTCAAATATTCGGAATCTGCTAACTAAAATTCTGAATGCATTTGCCACAATGTGTCTAGCTCTTGAGAGTCTGTAATTGTATACTTTTTCATCATAGGTCAAATGCGTGCCCGAATATGGTTTCATTAAATAAGTCTTTAGTGGGAAGGCATCGTCAGCAACATTTACACCTCTATTAGGAAGCAAATTGTTTTCTAAAGCTTCAAACAGAGACACTTCCTAAATACTTCACCGTCAGATACTGATCCATTAGCACCGACATCAATATATTTAAAACAGTAGTCATGGTCTACTAGAGTTATAAGAACTATGCTGTTAGATATTTTATAATTGAAAAATGTACTTCCGCAATTTGAGGGAGCATGAATTGCTACATACTTTCCATCAATAGCTCCGTAGCAATAGGGGAAATTCCATTTATCACAAAAACCCCTCTCTATTTCTTTCCACTCTTCTCCTGATGCAGGTACCTAAGAAAAGAAATAGATAATATTTTGATAAAAATACGTTTGTGTGTGTGTCATGGTGTGATTGTTTGTAACTGTAATAACTACCATTGATCTTTTTGTTCTCTTTAGGCTGCAGAACTTGAAGTAACCCGAGTAGAAAGTGTTGAAAAGTGATATCAATAATGAAACGGATAATGAAACAAACAACCCAATCTCTAAAGATGTAACCCAGCCTTCAGAAGTCATTGATCAGCACAAAACCTCCACTCCTCAACCAAAGAGACAAAGGGCAAATATTTGTGAGGTATCTGCAACTTTAACCGAATTAAAAAAATTGAATGAGGCAGTTAATTGTTCAGACGAAGATGACGAGTGTGATGTTTTTGGAAGCCATGTTGCCAAGCAATTAAAAAAGCTTTCCACTGAACGATGTATTTACACTCAACAAGAAATCCAAAATATATTACATGTTGCAGACTTAATGATTTAAAACGTGAACTGTCAGTGGGACGATCGTCTTCTGATTTTCATCGTGAATTATTTGTGCATATACCAAATAGGCCTACTACCTCCATGAGTCCTTCCAACAATTCACATTACTCGCAATGTGATACACCATCAATGAATTCTACATTGTCACGATTCTTTTCACCCACAGCAATGCATTCCTCGACCTTCTGGTGATGTGCCACGTTCTACAAGCATACCGATAAATTATTCCGATATCGTGCATGCAGCAATTGGTGACATCTCTGGTAAGCAATTTCGGAGGAAACAGTTTACTGTGATTTCACAAATTAACCAGTATTTACGACGACTTTTCAAACTTCAATACCTGTCATTTTGAATATATCAATATTATTACATTTTTTGTTTTATCATCATAAAATGTAACTTTTTCCAAATAAAAGAAAAAAATTGTCAAGTTTGATATTTCAGTTAATCTCTTACCTTTATATATTCCTTCAGTTTGTTGTAAATAGCATCACATACTTCAGGAATTAGTTTCGATATTGCAGCTTTTGAAACACGGAAGCAATGTTGTAGGGTCCTATAGCTGTTTCCAGTTGTTAAATATGAATGTAATTTCGAGTTTGGTTATAGACAGAATGGCATCTCTCATACACATATCTAATCTTTGGATTTCATAAGCTATTAAATTATGTAACATGTCCAAACACTCAGGGGACATTCTTAAGCAGGATCTGTATTCAGCCTGATCTTCTGTAAAAAGTTCTCTTAAAAGTAATGCTGAGCCACCACATGTATTTCGTCTGGCTAACCACTTTCTTTAGGGCAAGTGAGTATTACGGCAAGTGAGTATTACGGCAAGTGAGTATTAGGGCAAGTGAGTATTAGGGCAAGTGAGTATTACGGCAAGTGATTATTAGGGCAAGTGATTATTAGGGCAAGTGAGAATTAGTAAGAACAATACTATGTAGAAAGAGACTTATTGTGTGTACTTTGTCCAAATACCACCAGAAAATATTTGGTGGCATTTGAACATAATAAGTCTGTTTGTACATAGTATTGTTCTTACTTCTTTGTTTTGATGTGGAATTCAACAAAGTAACGCCTTCTTCTACCGAGAATTTTCTCTGAATTTTTTTATACGCAGGGTTTTTCTTTTTTCACTTCGGCACATATAGTTGTGTGTTATCCAGCATTGTGTGTGTGGACGTTCTGCATAGATTTCATTTGCAAATTTGAGGTAAGTGTTAAAGTTAGCAGAGCAAAACAATTGCAAGTTTATTTCAGCGATAAGTGGCTTTCTTTCTTTGTTTATCTTACTGAACATCTGATTCTTAAGAGAAGATCTCAATTTTGCCGTCCATCAACAAGGGTTCTCGAATTTTACTATAAGGAACGGTAAGCATGTCTCATATGCAGGCCCGTGCCGGGAATATTTGTTGCCTGGGTTCAGGCAGTTTATGTCGCTCCATACAGACGTAGAAAAGCACCCTGGCCCAGATTTTTTCGATTAAAAGTTGTATTTAATTCAAGAAATAAATTGTGTAAAACACAAAATTAAGATATTCTTGCATCAGCCCGTGAATTGCCACCCGGATGCAATGCACCCCTTGCACCCATAGGTCGGTGTGGCCCTGCTCATATGCTTTAATTAACTCCCTTTTCTAATGCGCTTCATTGTCTTGCTTGAGTCCTAGTGGTGTATGTTCAATCTTATTTAACATATTTTTCGCTGCTTTTGACTTTCAATCCTTCTCATACCTTCCAGAAGAAATCACCAACTCAGAATTTATTTGAGAACATTAGAGTTAAGTTTTTTGGTCGATAGTTAAATTTTATTAATTTGTAATATTTAATTTATTGATTTATTCATTGAGTATCCCTTTCCATTGATTTTTTGCAGTTTTCTGAGAATTCTTAATCTGGAATTTTTACCATCATTAAAATGAACAAATTTGCAGTGAAGAAAACAAAATCGGATGAAACTGACAACTATACATCCGAATGTTTCTCCAAAGATATCGTATATTCACGTGTACCACACGCACCTTTTTTCCCTGAAATCACTACCGAAAAACAGAGTAAATCTTCATAGCCCAGAGAAAATGTGTCAAAACCTGGAGAGGTGGCAACTCTAGTACTTATAGGTTAGGATGACCTGGGATAACTACATTGTCTCTTCCTGAATGAGATAAAGAGATGGTCCATGATTCATAAGCACCCTTTCACTTCTCTTATTCAGTACGTCCTAATTGCTTGGTAAACATAGTTTACGTGCTTTTGTTAGTGACCACAAATTTAACCCATTCCATGCGGCATGACTGGAATTCCAGTCATGGTGGTTCAATCGAATGAATCGAGAAGAAACTTAAGTTTTCAGCGGTATATTATAGGCCTGAGAGAAAAATACTCATACTTATTAGGACAAATTGGCAACGCAGATCAGACACCTATGTATTTGGAAATGCCATGTAACACAACAGTTGATGAAAAGGGCACAAAAACTGTTCAAGTCATTACTGGTGGGGAGAAAAACAACGATGCACTGTCATGCTTGCAGTTTTAGCAGACGGAACGAAACTGGCTCCGTATATAGTATTTAAAAGGAAAACTCTTCCAAAAAATGTAAAGTTTCCAGCAGGAATTATAGTAAGGGCACAGGAAAATGGGTGGATGAACAATGATCTAGTTCTGGACTGGATAAAGTGTGTGTGGGAACGTCGTCCAGGTGCCCTTCTCAATCTTCAGAATATGTTACTGCTGGACAGTTTTTGTGGCAGTGACCACCGTGATTTTTGTGCCGCCACACACTAACAGTGAGGAATGGTCGCCAATTAATTTAGCAGATTTTTGCCCGGCCGAAGAGATTGCTCCTGTTCAGGATGCAGCAAGATACAACCCGTGTGTTCGGACATCAGTTCAACGGATGAGATGGCTATAAGCCTACCCGAGGAGTGGCTGGACTTTAATCTAACGGAACTGCTACAGGTGTATCCAATTGAAAACGAATGTATGTGCGTGCTTTGCCCCCATTGTATAGAAAAACTATTGACTGAATTACTTGAAACAACAGCAAACACTTTGTAAATATTAATGCGTGTGTGTGTATGTCAAATATTTGCTGTTATGTTTTGTTAATTGTTATTTTGTGTGAAATAAAACACGTATTTCTTACTTTAAAACTTTCATTGCCTTATTTGATATATTTTCGTTAAAGAAAATGAAATACGCATTATTTAATACTTGCAATTATCAAATTATTATTTTGATTTTCTCAGTTGCATATTTTACAAAGAGATAATTGAACATGCAGCGAGACTTGCACTTGTACGACTATTTTCTTAGTTTGCTTGAAGCGATGAAATTTGTAACCTTCAGGAAAGTCTGTGGAAATAAAGCAGAATATCATTCCTTCAACGCGTCCTTAAATATCTGCTAGAGCTATTTGCATCAACCGAGAAAATTATTTCAAATAACTTAACGCCTAATAGTGGTAACCGTTCGATTAACATTCACTTACGTATATTTCAAATACCGAATTGTTTTTCCGCGTATTTATAACATCTCACTTTAAGCAACTTCGTCAGAGCAATAAGATATCTATGTTTTCAGGAATAGTAGCAGTTTATAATATTCCACGAATATTCAAGCATTCAGTAAACAACTCCCCTCTCATTACGGGTGGTCAGGAGTTCGAAAGGTAGAGCACCCCTACTGCGACGACCTTCCTCCGGGTACCAATGCACTCGAAACCTAGCCTCATTTGAATGAAATACGTGCATATAATTCCAAGTTGTTATTCATTACTTGCAGTTCTCAGATTATTATTGTGCTATCCTCAGTTGCATATTTTACGTAGAAATATACTGTTTTCATTTATTAATGGACTTGCACTTGTACTTGCTTGAAGCGGAGAAATTTGTTAATATACGCACTAGGGCTAATTGCTTAAATCGAGAAAATTATTTCATATAACCTAACGCCTAATAGTGGTAATTGTTAGATAAACATTCACTCCCATATATTTCAAATATCGAAATTTTTTATGCATATTTATAACATCTCACTTTAATCAACTTCGTCACGGCATTAAGATATCTTAGTTTTTGGGAATAGCAGTAGTTTACAATATTTCATATATTCGTGCATTAAGTAAATGACTCCTCTCTCATTACGGGTGGTCTAGAGTTCGAAAGTTAACACCCCTATGGTGAAGACCTTCCTCTAAGTAACCTTGCACTCGAAACCTAGACCCATCTGATGAGTAACCAACAGTAATTACCATTGAGAACATAAACGTGGAATAACAACCCATAAAAGAGGCTAGGAATGTCTGACTCGTAACTGTTGGATGCCATCTTGGATCCTGCTATACAGACCCGGAAAAGAGGGGTGGGGGCCCGTCTACGTAGGTGCACTCGACGCCATCTTGATTCCTGCTATAGTAACCCGAAGAAGAGGGTGGGAGACGTAAAAGGGATTGGGGACACTATACTAGGGAGAAATTCAATAGGGGGCTCAAGGTCACCTTCTAGCTTTGCACCCCTTAAGCCAGGTACACATGTGCAACAAATCCTCGTAACGTGACCGCGTCGCGTAACTGAGACGCACCTGTGTGGACGGAATCCCATAACCTTGTCGTGCAACACTGGAATGCAACATGGGTGTTACTCGTCCAGGTTTGCAGCGTCCCATGGCTTGTCGGTATTCCCACGTCGTATCAAAGTATGTTGCGCAGTGAGGTTACGTGCCATGTAGACGTGCCCCAAACCCCATCGAGTATCACCAGCAGTTCAATTCAGTTCAATGCGGGTTGTTGACGTGTCAGCATGGAGTGGAGAGAGGAAATTGTTCTACAGCTTGTAGAAACTTACAGGCAGAAACAATTATTGTGAAGTGCAGAACACCCCGGACATTTTAATAAAATACCTCGGAATGATGCATGGGAGGAGATCTAAATAATATACTGATGTCGATGCATGATCATAGGTTGATTGTTAATGAAAAGAAAACAAAGTTAATGTATTTTACGAACAAAATTTGTGATTTGATTGAAAAGCAAATGAAGAACTTCGACCTACGAAAGTTGGCTTTCATGGCAAGAAAATAAAAATTTCCTCAAAATTAATCATGACAAAGGTAGATGGAAAAGTATGCAATGTTTTTAAAAACACTTCTGCCCAAAGATGATACATTTGTGGTGCTACCCCAAAATATATGTATAATGCTCAACCATCAAAAGCTGTGGAAGACATAACCAATTATTCTTTCAGACTTTCTCCTCTCCATGCTTGGATTCATTTTTTCGAATGTCTGTTGCACATTTCATACAGACTGCGTATAAATAAGTGGCAAGTGTGAAGAAAAGAAAAGTTGCTGCGAGATAACAGGAAATAGTAACAAGGTTTAGATCAGAAATGGGCCTACTTGTCAACAAAGCTAAACCTGGAGGCAGCAGAACTTCAAATGCTGGAAATACGGCATGTCGCTTCTTCCAAAATCCTGAAGTGTGAAGAAAGTGTGAGAGTATTTTCAGGAAAACCTAAGAGTAACTAATTGGAAACCAGTGACTGTGGATGATATTTATGTGATTTTAGTGTTATTTCTTCTAATGGGGATTATTCAGAAGCCCACCCTCCAATCATACTTCATCACAAAAAAATTTTAACTACACCAGGATTTGGAGATATAATAGCAAGAGACAGATTTGAACAAATTTGTAAACTTTTGCATTCAGAGATAATGAACGGAAAGATATGTTGATTCTCCAAAGCTATTCAAAATTTTCCCCATTATTTCTCACCTAAGTGAAAAGTTTAAGAAATTTTATCTACCGAAAAGAGATATTTCTATAGATGAGTCCTTGACTTTATGGAAAGGTCGTCTTTCCTTCAAACAATACCTCCCACTACAATCATCAAAGTTCGGTATAAAAACTTACGAGCTGTGTGATGCAACCAAAGGGTACTTATGGTCATTCCTCATATATTCTAGAAAGGATACCATATTAGAATCGCCTCTTATCAAAGCTGATACCAACAAGACTATGCATAACAGTGAAGTCTTACAACATCGATCATTCGTCGATTACAGTACTTTAGCTTGCCATGGTACAGCCCCTTTATTATTAAAATAATTTACAAACATTTCTCTGACTTTATGGCCTAATATCCTTACTTCTCCACCGCTGGTTGCATGGCAGATAGAAATACCCCTTTTCTTCTCCTCCCGCAACATCCAAAGAATGGCTATTTTAGATTGCCTATCGGCCCATCGATAACCGCCTGGAGGTATGATGGCAATTGAGTCTTGTTGCAGGTAAGACCACCGAAAGACCTCCATGCAAGCACTGGCTATGGTTAGAGATTCTCTAAAGGGGTCCACACCAGTGCAGGCCAGAAATTGGTCGTGGAATCTGAGGCATGCTAATCTCAATATGCGTACATCCTGCACGCAGTAATCTCTTATGGCCGTTTTCATTTAAAAAATATAGCCACATCTTTTTAGGTTTTCATACCATGTGGTGAATTTGCATCTATCCTCCGTTGTCATATCGGCCACACCGTAGAAGTGTGGAGGGGGTAATGGCCCGACATATGAAGAGTTCGCCGCTGTATTAAAAAAATGCAGGAAATAACCCTTCATTAATGTGGAATCAAGCACTAGAGCGGATGGTAATTTTGCTAGCGGCATCGGGAGATAACTCAAGGAGTCTATGAACCGCACTCCTCCAAAGGATATGCACATTAATTTGGCTCCGTTCATCAAAATATCCGGTTTCCAATCAGTGCTTTCGAGTATTGTTTTTACAACGAAATTACTGTTGTAACCCTTGGAATTATGTGCAATGCATATATGTTCTTGAATCCGAGGTTACTAAATTTCCGGATATACTTGATGAAGTCTAATACGGGGTGCATCCCGTCAAAGACCGTTTGTCTTATTCTGCACCCGTTGCAATTCTTTTGCGAATCGATCTCCCTCAGGCAAATATTGCAGCTACATTGTGAGACTAGAAGGTTTGGCTTTTGGACGAACATGTAGTTGGCCCCCACCAATTTTTCGTCTTGTCTACATTCTATATCGTAGAAAACAAAAATAAAAGGCTTGGATAAAGCGTGCCTTTGCCGAACCTTCATAAAACACTCATGCCCGTTATCAACTTTTTTTTGACAAATACTGCAATATTTCTCATTGCAGCGATGGGGTTTACCGTTCTTCAAATTAGAAATTAGAGCTATTGTAAACTTTAGAGCATTGCTCGCAGTATTTAATCGTCTCGCATGGAGATTTTCTGCCTCTAGAAAGTAAATGCTTCCTCAAGCATTCATCGCCATAGAAAAAACGTTTGCATTTACTACAGGTAATGGTTGTGCAAGGCTCACATAATGGGGAAGAGAGAGAACGGGGACACTCCTGACTACATTTATGACCGTACATGCTGTTATATGGCGTCCTGCACGGCCTGCAATAGTAAGTGCAGCTGAATGCACCTGTCAAAGAAGAAATTAAATTAAAGTGGCCCTCGCCATAAATGAGATCAATGTTTTTACGGGGCTCGCCCGTACCCGTTACAGAGGATTTTCCTTCAAAAATGATTCTCTCCCAACCCTATCGCCGAATACCGTGATTTTTAAATCTATCCATGTGTTGCTGGAAGAGGCTTAATTCCTGCACACCGCCTCCATCGGTCCCGATTACAACACCTGAACTTCGGCACAGAGCGAGGGCTCTATCCTTCAGCATCTGCTTTACGTTCCTCAGCCGTTTATACTCTGCGGGAGAACCTCATGTTGGGAAATTCCCACACACAACGCAAGTGGCAAACAAAGGTTATCGGCGTTGTTAATAACCACTATCGATTGTTTCGTTTTGCAAAAATGGGCGAATTCAGAGATGAGAGCCCGTTGAGGGCGGCGACCAACCGGAACATTTACATACGAAAACGAAACCCTGAACCCTCTACTGGTGAGGTGGGGTCATGGTGACCCCACTCAGTGTATTCTTATCTGTTTCATTACAATGTTGCACTCTTTGATGGCATGTGTCTTTGTAGCTGCATATCAGTTAGCCTTGAGCCTTTGTCTGAGGTGGTTGCTGCTGCTTCCTTAGTTTGGCACTGCAGCGATTTTCTCTGCACCTACGCACTTAACGAAGCACTTGTCGAATAAACGCGACGAACAACGCCAACCATCGAACATCGCCTTCCTTCGTTATCGCCGTCTTTCGTAATCGCCAAACAGAAAGCAAATACCTCCACGCCAAATGGCTCCTGCCCATAGCTCGGCTCATAGCAACGTGCTTTATATAGGGCGAATATTACCCATTTCCTCCTTTCTCTCATGGTTATATAACGTAATCAAGAAATTAACCAATACGAAGTCAAGGAGTCGCCCGTTTAAGTTACCCACCGAATCTCCCCTCATCCGCTCCATCACATGACCGCAGCTTTCGAGAGAACGAGTCAGCCAGATATCCTGAGAGAACATCAGCTGAGGGTCGCCGCCGGCAAGAGTAAGGATTCCGAGTGACGGAGAGAGAGAGCAGATACTACGAGTCGAGAAGATTTTCCTCAGAAGTCATGTGTGCTGAAAGTTTCCTGAGGACAGAGTGTAACTATAATTTGATTTTCATGAAGTGTTTTATGTTGTGAGACTAGTTTTACGTCTCAAGAGCATTGTTTTGCTGTTATGTTATAATTTCCTGTAAAATATAGCACTTAGTTAAGAGGTTTATGTGGCGTTGTTGTTTGGTCGCCACAGCACGTGTGAGTGATCTCAAATTTTTCCTGGGGTCACTGAGACCCCACCTCACCATTTATTTAACATTTTGCACATGTGATTTTTTTCGTAGTCCACCTTATAGTTGTGTCAAAATGCCTGAAAATGTCTCCATTCCAAGTGGTACTATGAGATTGATTAGGGTGAACGACCCTAATTTTTCTGAAGTCGTTCTGAGGGTTCTAAGTGACTTAGAGTGACAACAGCGATGTTGATGATGAGAATATAACCCTGATTATAATTTTGTTGATAATACGGACTCAGAACAATCTTACGATAAAAATGATTCAACACTACAATATGTGGATTCAGTTTCGGATGCCTCCAATAGTGAAAACCCACATGGTGAACCATCTACTTCAGGAAAGATGTTTTATGGCAAAAATGCTTCAAGTGGACCAGTGAAGGGCCAACAAGATTCCGTAGAGTGTTGTCTCGGAATATTGTGTCTCATTTGCCGGGAGTTATTGGACCGCTAAAGGAAGATCCAAGAGCAAATGTGTATGGAAAATAATTTTTTCTGATATTATCAAAAATATAGTGTTACACATGAATGTGAAGCTGGCACGCTCTCGTGACTTGTATGAAACAAAAGATAAAACAGAGCTGCAGGACACAGATAAAATTGAAATCCTAGCTTTATTAGGACTCTTTATTTTACTGCGATTTTCAAGTCAAATGACGAAGATCTGTGCTCACTTTTCCAAACCAATGGAAAGTGCAAGGAAATTTTCAGGGCTATAATGAGTTTAAGAACAATGCTAAAACTATTAGCTGCTCTTAGGTTTGACAATTCTGAAGATCAGGAGGAAAGAAAACTCACAGACGTAGCTGCAGCAATATCACAACTATTCAAGAAATTTGTAATTAATTGCTTTCTTAAGTGAACACACCTGCATTGATGAAATGCTTATCGGATTTCATGGTGTGTAAATTTAGTGTGCACATCCCAACTAAGCCACAAAAATATGGGATAAAAGTACTTGTTCTGTCAGACGATAAAAGTGGGTATTTCTACAATACCTACATATATACTGGGAAAAATAGTGATGGAGAAACGTTACCGCTTGAGGAGAGAAAGTTTTCTGTTCCGACACAATCGGTATATAGCTATACGAGCTTGTAGCTATAGAGCTCGTAAAATTATATTGGTTATCCATGTAGTTTCAGGTTGATATTTATATTTTGCAGGTATTGCATCTTTCTCAGCCAATATATGGATTGAACAGAAATAATACTCCTGACAACTGGTTTGGCAGCATTGAGGTGGTAAACCAGTTAAGTAAAAAGAAATTAACCTATGTCGGAACCCCAAAAAAAAACAAGAAAGAAATACCGCCACAATTTCTGCCGAACAGGAGCCACCCAGAATTTTCCTCATTGTATGGTTTTGCCAATAATATGACCCTGCTTTCTTTTGTGCCTAAAAAGGGCAAGGCAGTATTTCAGTTTCCACTATGCATCAGACCACGGAGGAAAGCATTGGAAGTGGGAAACCAGAGATAATCGAGTTTTACAACTCCACCAAAGGAGGAGTAGACTCCCTTGATCAAAAGTGCACATCTTATACCTCGAGTAGGAAAACGCGCCGATGGCAGTGTTTTACCAAATGGTTGATATAGCAGGCGTTAATAGTTACATTTTGTTCAAATATCTAAATGAAAGTAATGCCAATACCAAAAGATTTAAATTTTTAGATGACTTAGCTTCTCACCTTGTCGAGGAACATATGAAAAGAAGACTGGCTTGCACGAGGTTACCACAGGATTTACGACAAACAATTAGATTGTTCAGCTACCCATTCCATTTTCAGAATGTACACAAGTGTCAAATAAAAGAAAACGGTGTGTGTTTTGCCCAAGAAAAAATGATAAGAAAACTTCTAATATGTGCTACAAATGTGAGGCTCCCATATGCAATGTCCGTTCAATAGTGGTATGTGAAAAATGTAAATATTTGGGAAATTAATATTTCATTTGTTATGCCATTTATCTGCATTACTTTCATTTTCTTTATGCTAAATATAAAATATTTTTTTTAATATTTGAAAAATATTTAAGGTTTCAGAAGAAGATTCTCTTTTCACATCAGTAGAGTTGTATTTGGAATACGGATTGTTTTTATCAATGTTAATTATCAAACATTCATTGTATTTTTTATTATGAATGCTGTTGAAACATTTTGTTCATGAGATAAACAATTATGTTATCATTATTTCCTATAATTAACCTTTTTATGCAGAAGAGGTAATTGTTTTCCTATGTCAACACAACTTCTGTTTATGTAGTTCTTTGAAAGAGTATTCATTAAATTTTTATGTTGTTTATGTAGTCCATTGAAAGAGTATTCATTAAATGTTTTTGCCTTATATTATTGTTGTTTACATTGGATTTTAAAACCCTGCGCTTATTCGTTCCAATGTCTTATTCGGGAACAATTTTAGCTTATTGAGTAAGTGCTTAACTATTCTTCAACTTTTTTGCATTTAGTATTAACAAATTTTCAAACCTTGCAGTTTTTGCTCTACAGTAAATATTCTTAATTCGTGTGATTTTAAATTATTTAGCCATTACTTTAATAATTTTATAACATCTTATTCAAAGGAATTTGGATTCAATCTTAACGTAAAACATATATTTTTTATAATACCGCAAATACGTATGCATGAAATGGGGATAAGTGCCCACTCATCAATAAATCAATTCCATCACAAATCTTCTTGGTTAAGTTTTCGAAAAAACTTATCGTAAAATGCCATCATTTAGAGGTGCAAATATCATTTTATTAAAAATCCAAAGCAGATTTCATATATCAATATCACCAGAAATGTTACAAAATTTCACCTCATCAGTAGAGGGTTAAGGAACCGTTAAGGAGAAACAAATCGTTGGAATTAACAATTTTCTCAATTCTTTGCAAAACTACATCGGGATGAAGCTGATCAGCTCACCTATAGGAAATATTGATGCAGATCTCAGGGTGCGAATCGTTCTTTATTGTCATTCCAACTCTTGCATCATCGCGAACCGCAGTTTTCAATTAGTCTAGAATGCTCTTCAAAACATCCCCAACCCATGTCAGCAGATTGCACCCATCAGGAAGTGGGAGAACTGAAATCAAAACCTCTCTCCCCCAGAGACGAAAATTTCTGAGAAAACTCCTCTTCTCCCTTAACACAGTGAAATATGGAGAAATCTCCCCCTCCACAGATTTGATATATATATATCCTTTATTGTAGCATATTAGCTAATATAAAACAAACTTTAAATCACATCACACAGACCATAATACACCAATCACACTATCATCGTTAACAAATATTCTTTCACTCTCACAATAAATTGTCCATAACATGAAATACTTTCAATATTATGTGGTAATAAATTAAAAAATTCTACTCCTTTAATAAATAAACTCCTTCTAGTGCTCAACTTACATGCATATTTCACAAATAAATCATTTTTTCTTTGAGTATTATAATTATGAATCCATCGGAGCACTATAAGTAGTTCTGCTATTAACTCCGGAAAAGAAGCATCCAACAATGCATTGTCATTATATAGTAGGTCATTTTTGGCATCATCTTTGGTAAAGGAAGCAGTGGAGCGGTTCTCAACGGAGGAATATTGGCTTCAATAAGAGAGTGCAATACTGCCTCAGGAAAAGGCAATAATACCGTGATAGGAACCTCTCGGTGCTCAGCCAGCATTACGCCCGATAGCGGTATTAGCATTGCAGTCAGAGTGTCCAGATTTTCCACAGTGGGTGCATCATAAACATTATTATCGAAATCAATGAAAATGTTCATGCTCTGTTCGCAATGGCCAGATTTGGATTGATTTCCTACCCCGATTGTAGCAGAACTTGGTAATTCGACACTCAAACAAACAGGACCTTGCGAATGAAAGTTTCGGTGTGAACGATATTCATCAGTCTCACTCATCAAAGGCAATAATGACACTAAATTCACATCATGGCTGACATCACAAGATGATATCTCATTTACTTTTTCAAAAAAGCATGCATAATACTCCTCATCAACGCACTCATTCATCGTACTCAAACAATACGTCAAACACTTGAAGGCACTCAATAACAATTTTGGCGAATCGTAAACCCCATTCATGAAACAACGGATTATTTCCCCAGCAGGAACGTGTTTAAATATGGAATCCATGGTCCACAAAATTTTATTCCAAAACTAAAATTACTCAATAAAATGCGCGCAAGAGCAACGACTTTCCAAAATGAGAGAACAGTCAAGGAAAATTAAAATATGTCTACCAGTTACAACCTAATATCAAACCAAACACAGAAACGAGAAAAGTGTATCGATAATATAAATGCAAGAATAATCGAGAACAATTAAAATACCATATATACTCGTCTATAGTACGAGTTTTTACAACCAAATTTTTATTGCAAAAATTGGGGATCGTACTATACACGAGTAATGCATTTGAGGATTTAAAATTCATGTATCTTCACAGGCGTTTTCGGTGAAGTTATGCCACCCGCACGCATTCTAACGGTAGGCTAACCTTAACAGTGAGGTCCTTTATCGTTATGCTGCTTCATGAAGAGTAGAATCTTTTTCATATATACAGCTTCAAATTCACAAATACTTGATATAAGTGACGATTCATGGGCACTTCCTTTCTTGAATTTTATGTATGTACATCTTTGTTTGCATCTTTTTACAAGGGATGGATTGGAACGAGTTGGACTAAAAGTATCGTAGACGGCGTAACTTTATGGAATTTTTACATCTTGGAAAAAAGAAATTACTTTGTAATATTCAACAGTCTTTATTGTATCTTCAATCACACACTGATCGGTTTCCACTACAAAGTCATTCTAAAGGTGTTACGTCGGTTAGTAACACCATTAGAATGATTCTGTAGTGGAAACCGGTCGGTGTGTGATTGAAGAAACAATAAAGACCGTGGAATATTACAAAGTAATTTGTTTTTACCCGTTATCCCTACCTATTAAGTAGATGAGCGAGTGGAACCATTATGTACGCGGAACATAATCCAGACGTACTAGAATTGAAACAATTTTATTTCATCTTGTGCAATCATGATTCATATCACTTTTTATTAAATGTTTTAGGAGTAAGATATTTAACTTATCCGAATTTTAGTGTACTCGCAAGAAATACTATTTACGACATTTACGGTCTATTCTATGGTGGTGTGGAAAATCAAGGTCGTTCGATATATCTCGCTCGTAACCATCGAGCTATCGAAACGAAATATATTGACCCTGGTGGAAAGCTGGGGTCGTACTATAAACGAGATATATGAAAAAATCAGGTTTGTTCACCAAAAAATCAGGGGTCGTACTATACATGGAGTCGGTATATACACGAGTATATACGGTATTTCCACCAGTCACAGCCTAATATCAAACCAAACACAGAAACGAGAAAAGTCTATCGCTAATATAATAAATAATTTTCAAGGAAATACTATCCTGGAAAGGATACAGGGGTAATTTGTTACCCCATGCAATACTGATATCCCTTTTCTTTTAAGTGAGATTGCAGTTTGCAGCCGTGACCTTCTAGGTATTCTTATGCCATGTTACCTTCTATTTGAGGTTATAATGCATGGTGGAAACAGTTTCATTTTCAGGTGGTTGGAGTAGTTAATTACCCTTTAACGAGTGGAAAAATTTTGACATGACTGTTCTTATTACTGCTTTCATTTACATTTTGGAGTCTTGTCACAAGGTGAATTTGTAACTTAAGATTTATCTAAGTTACAAATCCACCTTTCGTAGAAACAATTTTGTAACTTATCTTAAGTTACAAATGCACGTAAGTTAATAAGTTACAAAGTTGTTTTTCTACGAAACGATACACCCGACTCCCAGAATTCTTGAGACTTGAGGTAGCAGTTTCTCAGCTTAGAGCAGTCTCAGTTGAAAAAATTCTTTCGTGCGTGGATGTATAAAAAGTGTTCTTTCCCCTGTCGCAACAGTTAAAGGAAGTGTTAATAGGATTCTATATGAAATTGACAAATTAGGGAAAGTATTAGTTAATTCATTTTTAAATAAATAGGTCAAAATGTCTATCGGTTTCATTTTATCTTGTAAAAATTGCTGTAATGTAATTATTTCATCATAAAGCTCTACAGCATTTATGTCTCTATTTTGGTCACAACTCAATTCTGATTGTAAATTTTTGCAGTACTTCATTAAATTATCTTAATCCATTCTGGAAGAAACTGGCAAATTATATAAAAAATCAAATTTTGATGAATGTGTTTTCAGTAATTGGAACCTCTCTTCAACAGCATTAATTATTTCATCAAGTATTGCAAAATAGAAATTAATTTTGTAATTCCCTTCTCACATTGTAGCATCTGTTGACTTATAATTCAAGTTCGCACCATCGCATGTATGCAAATGTTTCTTGCGATGAAATTGGGGAGCGCTTGCAAACGCTATGCGTGAACTGAGAACAGTTCAGCGTACTCCTACTTTGACGCATCAAATGGAAGGGATGGAGTCGTCACAGAAGGTTCAAATATGGTGCAAATGAAAGCACGGTCTGTCTAGTATTGAAATGCAATGCCCCATCAACAAATGCTTCATTTCAGAAAATGATTTTTTCCGCTTTTTTTGGATTTCATCCCGTGAGCTGGCACCCTTGAAGGTCGGCGCCCGTGTGCGGTGCACACATCGCACCCTATATCGGGACGGCTCTGCTAAAGAGGCAAAAAACACGCACAAACATTTCCAAATGTTTGAATTGTTTTGGTGATTATGTCAAAAAATAAAGTACAATTAAGTTAAATTTTGATATGTTTTTCATTAAATTTGAATAAAAACCTTTTTTTCAATGAGCAAGTGTACCTTAGTTTTGGAACCATCCTCGTATATCCTTATTAGTAAATATCACAATGCTCTTTTTCATTTCGGAATCAAAAATTAATTTCCAAAAATCCACTTCATTCACAATATGTTTTTTCACGTCACCTTCCATGCCAGGCACCCTTAGGATGATGTTACGAGCAGCAGGTTTTGTTTTACGAGGTTCCTTTATGCTCCATTTGAATCCATTCTTGCCAGAAATGACACCTTTCCTGTTCTACTGTTTTGTGCCGTTGGTCAGAATCAGACAAGTCTTCTGATGAAATGTCTTCATGAGCTGATAAGACCTGCAAATTATCTTCATAATCACTGACATTGTCTTCATCTTCTGATTCCACATCACATAGTCACTGATGAACAGTCTCGTCGAACATGGGATCATTTACATTCACTGATTGTACGGCCATGCTTGCTAAATATACAAATTAATTAGTGAAATTGTGAAATTAGAATCAATTGAGAATGAAGAAATAAGAAAGAGGGGTGGATTCGGAGCATAAAACTGAATTATATCATCACTAGCAAGAGAACTAACATGATTTTCGTTAAGGGATTTACATAAACCAGTGTTGATAATTGAACAAAATAGGCAAATGAGAAAATGGAATAATGATTTAAGTTGAATATATTATAAAAATAATTGTATACTACATACTGAGCGGAATTTATTATAAAAAATTGGTTAAAATTTCTCAGAGACAACCTATACTATATGCTCAGTCTAAATTAACCAAATGCAGATGTAAATAAAAAAACGATACTTACTTGACACTGTTTTCACTTCAAAGAAAACTGTGCTGAGGTAAACAACCGCTTGAACTCAATTATTGTAGCAGACTGGAGTAAAAATGATTAAAACACAAAATTTGTACTCAGTTATGGGGCATTGCATTTCAATACTAGACAGACCGTGCTTTCATTTGCACCATATTTGAACCTTCTGTGACGACTCCATCCCTTCCATTTGATGCGTCAAAGTAGGAGTACGCTGAACTGTTCTCAGTTCACGCATAGCGTTTGCAAGCGCTCCCCAATTTCATCGCAAGAAACATTTGCATACATGCGATGGTGCGAACTTGAATTATAAGTCAACAGATGCTACAATGTGAGAAGGGAATTACAAAATTAATTTCTATTTTGCAATACTTGATGAAATAATTAATGCTGTTGAAGAGAGGTTCCAATTACTGAAAACACATTCATCAAAATTTGATTTTTTATATAATTTGCCAGTTTCTTCCAGAATGGATTAAGATAATTTAATGAAGTACTGCAAAAATTTACAATCAGAATTGAGTTGTGACCAAAATAGAGACATAAATGCTGTAGAGCTTTATGATGAAATAATTACATTACAGCAATTTTTACAAGATAAAATGAAACCGATAGACATTTTGACCTATTTATTTAAAAATGAATTAACTAATACTTTCCCTAATTTGTCAATTTCATATAGAATCCTATTAACACTTCCTTTAACTGTTGCGACAGGGGAAAGATCTTTTTCAAAATTAAAACTAATAAATAATTATTTACGCTCCAGCATGTCACAAAAACGTATGACAAATCTATCCATTTTATCCATAGAAAATGAAATTTTAAATGAATTAGATATACACTACATCGTAAAAAAGATAGCCTCGGCGAAAGTAAGGAAAGTTATGTTATAATTCCTTGGAAGTTACATATATTTACAGTAATAAATTTAATTTTAGATAATTGTTGCATTTTTGTTATTCTTTGACATTTTATCCTTTGATATAATTTGTATTTACAGTTTGTATTTGTATTATATTATTTGTATTAAGTATATTTGTATTAAGTATATTTGTATTATATTAATTGTATTATGTATATTTGTATTAAGTTGTTTTATTAGACATCTGCCATAAATCCTCTGATTATAATTTATAAGATAATATTATTAATGTATTATTTTTTAAAATAAATATGTATAAGGTCGACGTACAAGATTTTTTAAAAATCCTTGGGGCGCCACATGTGTTTCGCACACGGGCGCCGATACACCACGCGACGGCTCTGCTCTTTAGTATGAATTTTGGGAGAGAGTACCGTAAGTTTTACGTGTTTTTTACTATTTCTTATTTTTATAAGTTATTATGTAGAGTTTTTCAAATACAAAGACCGTTTGACGATAAATAACAGCTACTATGCCGTTTAGCATGTGTCTTCGGCAATCGTAAACAGTTCTTCCATTTTCTCAAAAATCATACTAATGCTGCCAACCTCATATTTTAAACTTCCTTACAAAATCAGGTGAATTGGATCAGTAGCTGTCGGGTGAGACAGGTCATCCATTTAAACTGCTGTGAAACGTATGGTCATTTTTGTTTGCGACAAATGGGGAAATACAAAAGGAAAACAGAGTCTACATGGACAGAATGTGACATGGACCTGGCAATGGAAGCAGTAAGGGGCAGTATGAGCATCCAAAGGGAGGATAAAATCTACAACGTTTCCTATTCTAGTCTTCAAAGAAGAGCCTCACTAAAAATCAGGCCAACAGAATTTAAGAAATGAGGAAGCCAGCCGGTTTTTTCAGTACAGCAAGAAAATGAACTTAAGTGTAGAATATTCAAGCTCTCAAAATGTGGTTTCGGACTTCCATCCAAAGATTTGAGGGTGGCAGCGTTTGCATATGCTCAAGAAAATGGCATAGAAAATAAATTTTCTCTGACTAACAAGATGGCAGGAAAGGATTTTCTAACAGGATTTATGTCACGACATCCAGATCTCTCCATGCACAAACCACAGGGCCTTTCACATGCTCGTAGTGAAGGACTCAATAAGGTCGAATAACTGAATATTTTTCCATATAAAGAGGAGATGAAACGATTAAATCTGTTGAACAAACTGGCCAGCATTTATAATGCCGATGAATCGGGAATTCCCACTAAACAATAAGGCAAGTAGCAAGATCATCGCTGGCAAAGGTACGAAACATGTCTTCTCTCAAACATGGGTAGAAAGGGGCGAGAATGTCACAGTTATGGCTTGCACAAATACGATAGGCCACTTTATTACACCTTTTGTAATTTATAAAGGCAAGCGTTTTTGTAAAGACATTGAAGATGGTTTCCCCAATGGAACTAAAGTGGTTATGACTGAATCTGGTTGTATAAGTGAAACGGAGTTTCGTCGGTTGTTGGAACATTTCAATGAATGTCGAGTACCAGGCCCCTGTGTATTAGTATTGGACGGACACGCTTCACAGAAGAGTCTGCAGGCTCTAAAATTCTGTGAGCAAAACTCCATTCACCTAGTGTGCCTCCCTAGCCACACCACTCACAGACTACAATCATTAGACCGGTCATTCTTCAAGCCACTGAAGACTTATTACAACAAAGTCAAGTTGAATTTTGGAAAAATTTTTAAAGACACATGGTCCAAAGCAGCGACATCTACTATCGCTATTTTCTTCAACAGGAATATTTCCTTTTAACACAAACATTGTTGAAGAATATGAGTATTTACCATCACTACCAAACCAACCCCCAGAACCACAGGAAAACCCTAACAATGCTGAAGGTACCCTCACTACTAATGACCCAAGGACCATCAACAAGTTTTCAAGATCTCTTACCGACACCCACATAAGCATCTAAATCTTCAAAGAAGGGAAGACCTAAGCAAAAAGCGTGCATTCTACCTTCACCTTCGTTCATAGGAGAAATGGAGAGGAAAAAACTATTCAAAACCAGTGAACTTAAAAGAGACAGACCAGATAGAAAACGCTGTGTCAGAAAAATCATTGTGGAAAGTGACAGTGATGAAAATGAATGTGTAGACCAGTGGTTCTCAACGGGGGCCACGCCGTATTTCTGAGGGGCCACGAGTAAAATACGTAAAGTTGGGGGGCCACTGAAACTTCTGAGTGGGCCACGAAAAGTACAATGCTAGAATAAAATATTACTAAAATATATAAATAAAAATACGAAATTTGGAAGGCAGAATGGAATGAAAGAATTTTGGTTTGTTAGGTAGCAGTTTCTTATTTTAATATAATTTATTCTTTTCCATTTTGATACTGTTTTTTCCCATCCTACATTTTTCCGCTATATTTCCTTTACTACCGACAGTCACTATTACCAACATAAATGTGAAAATATTTCAATTACGTCGCGCTTTACTACACTTATTTGGCAGGACCTCTCTCCGAAATAATTTCCATTTCGTCACATTTAGCCGAAAAAAAACTACTTTTTTGCTCTCGAGTCAAGGCAAAAGATTTTCTGTGGCCTCAGTTAAGGATTTTGTGATTAAAAATATATGTGGTGACTTGTCAAATCTTATGTCAAAAGGGAGTAGACAGTTTTCGCACCGAGCCACCGGTGGCGGGAAACTGGTGACTATGTGCGAAAGCTGCATTAATTACGATGGTACCACATCTTACACGAGGGCTACCTTCCAAAGACGGCATCCGAAGCCAGAATTAATCTTAAGTTGACAATAAAGTACCTACATACCTTGGATACAGGGCCGTACTGATGAAAAGGCGCATGAGGCGCTAGCTGGGAGCCTTGCCAAAAAGGGGTCTTTCCCTCAAATTTTAATTTTTTTCAAAATTTTGAAATTTTTTCTGCCATAGGCGCTGAATAGAGAATGTGCCAAACGGTCGGTCGGATGACAAGGAACATTCGCGAAAATATATATATTTCCATCCTTACACTATCAACAGCGTTCATGGAATTCTGGACTCACAATGCAGGTCATCCTCGTCCTGCGGAGTTTTAGCGCCTATTTGGGAAAACTTCGCCTGATAACTTTTTGAAGTTATGATTTGCTGAATATAGTGATAGTGCATTTATTTCACAAATATTTAGTAGATAAAAAAATACTGTAAGTGGCCGACGTCGTGAATTTCTTCATCAGGTGTTACCTCCTTTCTTTTCGACATAATTCTAATATGTAAAGCATAATATTTTTACTATAAAGACTATTACAGTGGTAGGATTAGGCAAAAAATATATCTGCATCAAAAATAAACTTCTAAACAATTTAAAATACTCACGTTTAGAAGACGCATGCATCACATTAGAAACGACAACGAAAAGGCAAAACGAAGATAAAGTCACAGCAAATTAATTTATATTGAAATATGAATTGTTACAGTGAAAATATAGTTGAAAAAGAGAAATAATTCAAAAATAATTTTTCTTAACAAATAAAAATCCGTGACTAGCATAGAATTGCAAGATGATGATCTCATTGTATATGTTGAACATTTGAAGCATTTGTATAGCGATATGCAATTTCGGTTCAGCGACCTGCTAGAGATGAATATTCCAGATTGGGTGGTCGATCCATTTGGGGTAAATGCGGTTGATGTTGACATCATATTCCAAGAATGTTTGATTGAGCTGCAGAGTGATATAACAGCTCAAGCTAGACTCAAAAATAGCAAACAGAATTTCTGGATAAGTAGCGAAATTGCAAATAAGTTTCCACAGCTCTGGGAGAAGGCAAAATTGTTTTTTATCGGATTTCCCACTTCTGGTTGAATCTGGGTTTAGTCGAGTACTTCACCTGCTATCAAAAGCTCGTAACCGTGTTGATATTGTGAAGAGAGGTGACCTTCGATTATCTCTGACAACACTTCAACCAGATATTCAAAAGCTTGCTAGTTTGCATCAGCCACAAGGATCTCACTAAACAAAGTGACAATAATATTATGGCAATATTTTTTGTATTAAATACATTATAAATAAACAATTTTTTGTATTACATTTATTATAAATAAAAAATAGGTATATTATAAATATGGATTATATTATAAACAGTGCAGTTGATAAAGTACCTTTTTTTACCAACTAACAGCGACTATGATGGGCAGGGGCCACAGAGGTGAATGAAGCTCAGAAGGGGGCCACGAGGAAAAAAAGGTTGAGAAACACTGGTGTAGACGATCCAACTGATGAAGATAGCGAAAACGAAGATGATAAGTGCAGCTTTTGCCAGCTGAAATATTCCGATCCAAATTCAGCCAAAAAGGGGGGTTGGATTCAATTGCAAGGAAAAAATAAGGAGTGGTATCATCAGGTGTGTGTTGGCACACGAGGCAAAAAAAATTCATTTGTGGTAGATGTTCTTAAGGAATTTCAAATATTCAAGTTTTTTTGGTTGGTTTATTTCATTGTGTGTTTTTGTAAGATTTCAAAGTGAGATAACATTAAATTCTGTCTTATAAAAAATTTTTTTCTGCAAATTCTTGACTGACCCCATTTACCCGTTACCCAACCCAATTCACCCGCACTTGTTGGGTGAATCGGGTCAGTTACCTTATAATTTGACCCTGCGAAAGGCAGAAAGAAAATCTTGTCGGAAGAGGTTTTCCTTCTTTATTCTAGTTTGGGTTCTGCTTTGTATGCCAGTCATCCACCATCTTTTGTTAGAAAGACCTTTTGTTCCATCTGTTTAGCTCAGGAAATCCAAGGATAATGGGTTTTAGCAGAAGGGAGCGAGGTGAAATTGACCATTCCTCTGGGTGGTGTCCTTTGTTTATCTATCGCAGTTCCAAAATTTAAAGTACACTTAGTTCCTATTTGTTTCCATGAAACTTATCTATAGAAGAAAAACTGTCTTAAGTGAGGGTGAGAAATGCACTTTTGATCTCTTCTGGGAAGTTCACACATATGGTATAGCTGTGGAATTTTGTTGTTTCCATCTGGAAAGCAATTTAGGAATTCCCACTCATAAGAAAGCTTCGTAGAAAATGAAATGCTAGCGACAATAAATACAGTTCTTTGTGCGAAAATCTGTAACCAGAATAATCTATGTCCAGTGACCGTAGTCTCTCGTTGAATCTCCAAGCTTCCACAGGTTTTACTGTATAACTCCATCGCTTTCTTTTTAGAATGTAACTGCATCAGATTTAAACTCCTCTGACGAGTTTGAAGGTGAAGTGCCATGGTCGACATGGAGGATTCTGGATGACCTCGGATGCACTTCCACTCTGGCAAAAAGGAACTATAGTAGTGGTGGAGACACTGGCGTGGACTCAACAGTGACCACCGTGATTTTTGTGCCGCCACACACTAACAGTGAGGAATGGTCGCCAATTAATTTAGCAGATTTTTGCCCGGACGAAGAGGAGATTGCTCCTATTCAGGATGCAGCAAGATACAACCCCGTGTGTTCGGACATCAGTTCAACGGATGAGATGGCTATAAGCCTACCCGAGGATTGGCCAGACTTTAATCTAACGGAACTGCTACAGGTGTATCCAATTGAAAACGAATGTATGTGCGTGCTTTGCCCCCATTGTATAGAAAAACTATTGACTGAATTACTTGAAACAACAGCAAACACTTTGTAAATATTAATGCGTGTGTGTGTATGTCAAATATTTGCTGTTATGTTTTGTTAATTGTTATTTTGTGTGAAATAAAACACGTATTTCTTACCTTAAAACTTTCATTGCCTTATTTGATATATTTTCGTTAAAGAAAATGAAATACGCATTATTCAATACATGCAATTATCAAATTATTATTTTGATTTTCTCAGTTGCATATTTTACAAAGAGATAATTGAACATGCAGCGAGACGGTCAGGAGTTCGAAAGGTAGAGCACCCCTACTGCGACGACCTTCCTCTGGGTACCAATGCACTCGAAACCTAGCCTCATTTGAATGAAATACGTGCATATAATTCCAAGTTGTTATTCATTACTCGCAGTTCTCAGATAATTATTGTGCTATCCTCAGTTGCATATGTTACGTAGAAATATACTGTTTTCATTTATTAATGGACTTGCACTTGTACTACTATTTTCTTAGTTTGCTTGAAGCGGAGAAATTTGTTAATATACGCACTAGGGCTAATTGCTTAAATCGAGAAAATTATTTCAAATAACTTAACGCCTAATAGTGGTAATTGTTAGATAAACATTCACTCCCATATATTTCAAATATCGAAATTTTTTATACGTATTTATAACATCTCACTTTAAGCAACTTCGTCACGGCATTAAGATATCTTCGTTTTTGGGAATAGCAGTAGTTTATAATATTTCATATATTCGCACGTTAAGTAAATGACTCCTCTCTCATTACGGGTGGTCTAGAGTTCGAAAGGTAACAGCCCTATGGTGAACACCTTCCTCTAAGTAACCTTGCACTCGAAACCTAGACCCATCTGATGAGTAACCTACAGTAATTACCATTGAGAACATAAACGTGGAATAACAACCTGTAAAAGAGGCTAGGAATGTCTGGATCCTAACTGTTGGTTGCCATCTTGGATCCTGCTATACAGACCCGGAAAAGAGGGGTGGGGGCCCGTCTACGTAGGTGCACTCGACGCCATCTTGATTCCTGCTATAGTAACCCGAAGAAGAGGGTGGGAGACGTAAAAGGGATTGGGGACACTATACTAGGGAGAAATTCAATAGGGGGCTCAAGGTCACCTTCTAGCTTCGCACCCCTTAAGCCAGGTACACACGTGCAACAAATCCTCGTAACGTGACCGCGTCGCGTAACTGAGACGCACCTGTGTGGACGGAATCCCATAACCTAGTCACGCAACACTGGAGTGCAGCATGGGTGTTACGCGTCCAGGTTTGCAGCATCCCATGGCTTGTCAGTATTCCCGCGTCATATCAAAGTATGTTGCGCAGTGAGGTTACGCGCCGTGTAGACGTGCCCCGAACCCCATCGAGTATCACCAGCAGTTCAATTCAGTTCAATGTGGGTTGTTGACGTGTCAGCATGGAGTGGACACAGGAAATTGTTCTACAGCTTGCAGAAACAATTATTGTGGAGTGCAGAACACCCCGGACATTTTAATAAAATACATCGGAATGATGCATGGGAGGAGATCTAAATAATATACTGATGCCGATGCATGATCATAGGTTGATTGTTAATGAAAAGAAAACAAAGTTAATGTATTTTACGAACAAAATTTGTGATCGTGTAAATATCAGTATACAGTAGAACCTCCGTAAACTGAGCCCCGGTCAACCGAGCCTCTGTGTTAACCGAGATGGGTCTTCGTCAAGGTCATTCCCCATCATTTCGCTGGTTTGTATACATTGTCTCTAGGTAGTTTCCTGTCCCTGTCTCAAAATATTGCAAGCAGTGTTCGACCGTCTGCTGGCCTGTGAAGACGGTGTAAGCGTGCTTCGTTGTTTTTATTGTGTTTTCTTACGTGTTCGTGTTTAAGATATTTTTAGCTATGAGTGCTAAAAGAAAAAGAGTTATGCTCTCTTTAGAAACTAAACTAGAGGCAATCAGGCGAGTCGATAATGGTGAATCAATCAGAAAATTTGCTGCTGATTTAGGCGTAGGGGAAGTGACTGTTGGTGACTAGCGAAGAAAGAGGGGGGAAATCGAAAAATGGTGCTCTCAGAAGGTGAGTGGAAGTGTTGAAAACCCATGGATAAGGGCTGGCAACCCCTATCCTTCTTCACTCAGGCCGTGTCCGAAAGGTACTATTCTCGCTGTCTTGTTCACTACTTTCTCTTGATTTGGCGGAAGTGACGTAGCAAGACATGTTCGAAAGCGCCAATGGATCTAGCGAAGGCAGCGAGATCTAGCGAGCAAGGGAAGTTAGCGAGCGGAGTACACTTCCTATCTTCGCTTCGTGCGCTTGTCAGAGTCAGTGGAAGACGTCGAAGAGGAGATTCTGAGTCGGTTTTGCAGAAGAAAATGGGCAAAAGTACTTTCAAGTGTAAGTATTAAGTGATAAGTTTATCTGTTATCCTTTTATAACATTTTAATTTGTGATATTGGTAAAAAGGCCTCGCAATAGGAATTACCACGTGGGCTTTATGGAGATATTTTATGAAAGTTTTAAGTACAGGATAGTATAAGCTGTTCTATTTATTAAAATTACTACTATTTTAATTAATAGGGACCACGGAGTTAACGGAGACTCTCATAAAGAAGAGAAGAGAGTCGGACGGGATATTTTGCGGGAAGAAGGGGTCAGCGAAAGCTGGTTGGACGTAAGTTATTTAATGCTGTGAAAGTTAATAAGACGTATGTTATTTAATACTGCATTTAATATTTAATACTGTATCTCAATTCATCATCTTATCAATAACGAGAGTGCTTTTAAATGTTTGGCGAACGCCTCCATTTGTATTGTATGTGTAAATTCATTAAGCTAGATATTTTTCTCGTCAGCAAAATCGCAGAGGAGATGAACTTCTCCGGGCAATGGCCACAGCTGCAGAAGAAGTGGCAAAATCTTCTTCAAAAATACAAGGTAATGAGCAGGATACATTGTTTTTAAAATAAGTGTTTGATTTATTAACTCGTAATAATATTAAAAGTTTAAATAAACTAACAATAGTACTATACTTATGGAGATTTCTAGTAATACTAACTACCATATACTGGTGTAAAATAAAATCAAGAAAGTAAAATAATTCCCCGAAACTCTTGCCAGTTGATGTGATTGTATTGTTTTTCACTTTTTATATTGTTCTTTTTCTTATATGTCTAAAATTCGATTGGGAAAGAATGTTGAAATAATTTACAAATTGAGAGATGATGTTTTTATAATTTCTGACTGAATGTATATATATTAGTAGAATATTATGCAAAGTAAATAGATTAAATTTCTCTTCATTGGACACATGGCACATTTGAATTTACCATATGATTTGAGGCAGAACAAATCACCTAACACTTATGTGCTGCTATGTCTTGCATGTCCTCCTTTGTTTTCCCTGTGTAGGTATACAAAAGTTATGATTAAATTATTTTTTCAGTTTTGTTTTTGTTGGGAATTGACAGTGTCGACATTTTGAAAATACGCATTTCTCGCTGGAAGCGTTACTCCCATTCCAACAATAACTATTGAAATTACTCATAGTCCACTTATTTATGAACCAATTTTCTTAAATCAGGTACCAAATTAAGGCCAAATTTTACTTTAAAATAAGAATGAGTTTTTAACAAAGTAACTTAAGTGAAATACTAAATATTTAGCAAATCAATTGAATGCGATATTTCATTTTTGGTTATACTTTTAGTAAATTAATTGTAACTTGTGAACCTGAACTATCACACTTTTAATTTTTTTACCATAACACAAGGCCATCTTGCTATGAAGAAAAGGGTGTTTTTTGTGGTCCTTGAATAAAAAGTATAATTATTTGTATCTTATCAAAGAAACGCATTTTTCACTTTCATTACAATGGCCAAGATGTAGTGGCAACCTCAAGATCTACACAAGCTTGATATTGCAGGAGTAGGCATGAATTAACATGAGTTCGTATGAAACTTTATTGCATCATGGTAAACTTTTTAGTTAAATTTGTTTCTAACTTTTTATGGATAAGGTTCTGTTTTTAGAATAGTGAGCTGATTTCATGTGAAATGACCCAGCTTTTAAATTTGCAGTTTTTATTTCTTTTACATTTGTCAAGTTTAAACAAACTGTAGATATGGTGTCATAAAAATTCAATGGAGCTTAATGCTCAGGTGTTTTTAATAACATATCATAGGAATAGACATCCATACAGGACAGATTATAAGTTAAATGGTGTCTTATTACCTCATATTGAAAGTGTCTATGATCTGGGGATAGCGATGGATATTAACCTGAAGTAGTAGTAGTATTTGTTTTTAAGGTGCTTCGACAGCTATGGTCATTTTGCACCGTCCGAATTCAAAAACGTACCTTACAAGTTAAATAGAATAAATAAGAGTTAAAAAGGTACACAAAAATAAATAAGGTAAAATAGGATAAAATGAATTTATAAAATCAATAAATTAAATACATAATAAAAAGCATAAGATAAAAACGGAAATTAACTTTGTTCAAAGAGTGCCTAAAAGATTCGTTAACCTTAGGAATTTTAAAATAGTGTCAATTTTAAGAGGGTCGTCTGTTAAAAGATCAGAGAGTGTGCCTCTCATGTTTAAAATGTGACGGATACCTCTATATTTGGTACATTCTGTCAGGAGATGACTTATGGTTACAGGGCAGTTGCAGGTAGAGCATGTGGGAGGTTCCTTTTCCCGTGTAAATAAGAAGGAGTGCGTCAAAGCGCAGTGGCCAATCCTAAGTCGGGTGACTGCGACTTCCTCCCGGCGACTGTTTCTAACCGAGGATGGCCATGGAGTGATGCTTGCTTTGATCACTCTCAACTTATTTCTTGTAACTGCCTCCCAGGACCTTTGCCATTTTTCCAGCAAGATGTTCTTAAAAAGACATTTTAGGTCCTGGGATGGAACCATATTGATGTCAGTGTCCTCTCTTGACAGAGCTGCCTTCGCAGCCGAGTCGGCTTTTTCATTTCCTGCAATTCCAACGTGCCCAGGGACCCACATGAAGAGGATATCCACATCATTTGCTGTTAGACTCGAAAGTAAGATATGGATCCGCTGTACCGTGGGATGGCTGTGGTAAAGGTTAGCGATGGCTTTCAGAGCACTAATGGAGTCCGAGCATAAGATATATTTCGCTCTCCTGGGAACAATGCTCTCCAACGCCCTCTGGACTGCGATTAGTTCCGCAGTGAAAATACTGCATAGGGGATTCAATTTAAAAGCCTGAGTGCCGTGTACTGTTGACGTAAAAGCACTTGAGCAGCCATCCACCGATTTCGAACCATCTGTATAGATGTGAATATATTGTTGATACTCCGTCATTATTTCTTGAAATTTTAATTTAAAAAATAGTGGTTCCGTTTCGGCTTTTGAAAAACCAGACAATTGAGTCAGGCACGTTGGGACAGGCACCTGCCACGGAGGAGATTTATGCAAGCCTCCAGGAAGGACTTCCGGAAGTTGTAGGTTTTCACCCTCGATAAAATTGTGAAAACGAATACATAAGGGTAAAGTTGCTCTTTGTCGTCTACTAAAAAGTTCTTTAAAACGTGGTTTAAAAATCAAGTTAAAACATGGGTGGGTTTTTAATGCTAAAATTTTTGAAACATATGTACACATTAAAAGCGTTCTCCGTATCTCTAAGGGCGGCTCTCCCGATTCACAGTAAATACTGGGAATGGGGCTGGTCCTGAAAGCACCAGTAGCCAGCCTCAGAGCAGAATTGTGTACGGACGTCAAAGGGCGCAAATACGAAGCTCGTGATGAGGCGTATATGAAGGACCCATAGTCCATTTTGGACCTTACCAATGCTCGGTAAATGGTGAGCATTGATGTACGGTCGGCACCCCATGACGAGTTCGTTAAAAACCTTAAAATGTTCAGAACTTTAAAACACTTATCTTTTAAAATACTTATGTGGCTCCGCCAATTCAGTCTTCTGTCTAAAACCATACCAAGAAAACGGATTGTTTCCACGGGATCTAATCTATTGCCCCCTAGTTTTAAAACAGGATGAGGGAAGATTCCTCTCACCCTGTAAAAATGGAGGCATTTGGTTTTCTCGCTTGAGAAACGAAAACCATTTGCCTGTGCCCATTTGTCTAAACGATTGATAGTAAGCTGTATCTGTCTTGTTGCAGTGGACAAGTGGGATGACCTGCAGAAAATTGCCAGATCATCTACAAAGAGAGATGCCTCTACTGGAGTCTTGATACAGCTTACTATATCGTTTATTGCTATGGCAAACAGGGTCACGCTTAAAACCGATCCCTGTGGAACTCCGTTTTCTATGGTAAAGGGTCTAGATAGGTCAGTTCCTATCCGTACCCTAGCCGTTCGATTGGTTAAAAAGTTTTTAATAAAAAGGGGGAGGTTTCCTCTGAAACCCCAGTCATGCAGTGTCCTTAAGATTTTATATCGCCATGTTGTATCGTAAGCTTTTTCGAGGTCGAAGAATACTGCGACAACATGTTGGCGAAGAAGAAAGGCCTCCTGGATAAAGTTCTCGGTCCTTACCAAGTGGTCGATCGTAGACCTGTTTCGTCTGAAGCCGCACTGTATGTTTGATAATAAGTTGCGGCTCTCCAGACACCAATATAGCCGTCGGTTAACCATTCTCTCTAACGTTTTGCATAGGCAACTCGTCAGAGAGATGGGACGGTAGCTGCTTGGTAAGGACCTATCCTTTCCCTGTTTTGGAATTGGAATGATCACAGATTCCCGCCACGCATCGGGAAAACATCCTTCCTCCCACAGCTGGTTGAACGTCTTCAAAAGCTCCCCCTTTGCTCTGTCGGGTAGATTTTTCAGGAAAGCGTTATGTATACCATCATAACCTGGCGAGGTGTCTTTTGATTCTCTTATAGCCGACTCTAGTTCCCTCAGAGAGAAAGGGTCATTGTAATGATCCCTTTTACTCCCTGGGTTGAAGTCTAAGAACTTCTTTTCCTGGTCCGAGTATTTATTTGTACAACTTGTTTCGGCATAATACTTACCCATAACGTCTGGAATTTTGTCAGGGGCCTTTATTAACTCCCCATCGAAACTTATTGCACTAATGTGTGATGTTCGATGGGTGCCCAAGATCTTTCTGACTTTATTCCAAACCTGTGTTATGGGTGTACGGTGGTTAATGGATGAGATGTATTTCATCCAGGATTCCTTTTTGGCATCCTTTACCACCTGTCGAGCTTTCGTCCTCAGTCGCCGGAATGCTCTAAGATTTGTTGCAGTAGGATATTTATTAAAGATTTGCAGTGCCTTCTTCCTGTTTTTTATAGCTGCTGCACAGTCATCGTTCCACCACGGGACTGGTGGACGGCGTGGCTTTCCCGATGTTTTAGGGATGTTCCTCTCTGCAGCAATCATTAAGGTGGCAGTAAATGATTTCATGTTTTCTAAAGAACTGTGACTCATATCAAAATTAAAATCAAGTTCGCCTTTAAAATCTGTCCAGTTAGCTTTCCTTAGAATCCATTTTCTAGGATAGTCAAAGCTAATCACTGGTCCTTGCTTGGTTATTAAAATGGGGAAGTGATCGCTTCCACAAAGGTCTGTGTGGACGGACATAGAGAACAGTGGAGCTATTGCACTGGTAGAAATAAAAAGGTCGATGGAGGAATATTCTCCATTAAAAGAGTTAAAACGTGTTTTTTCACGATCATTTAGTAAAATCAGGTTAAAATCTTCTAAAAATTTTTGCAAGAGACGCCCTCTACCGTTGTTGTCAGCCATCGTGTCTCCCCATAGGGTGTTATGGGCATTAAAATCCCCTAACAACACGAATGGCCTCGGTAGCTGATTAACTAGATCCTCCAGGTTCCTCCGGTTCACTGGTGCCCCTTCCGGCAGGTATAAATTCCAAAAAGTAATTTCCTGCGGGGTGGCAATGGTAAGTGCTATTGCTTGGAAGGGCGACTGCAGATTCACCTGGGAGGTGTAAAGGGCCTCCGAGATGGCTACAGCCACTCCCCCTTGAGCCCTATTGCCACTTAGGTCGTCCTTTCGGAAAACGTGAAAACCCTTTAAGTTAACCTTATCTTGCTCTTTAAAATGCGTCTCTTGCAAAAATATGCACGCAGGGTTGAGATCAGAAATTAGGATCTCCAGTTCTTCCCTGTGCGTGTAAAAACCGTTGCAGTTCCACTGTATAGATAAAAACATGTTTAAAATAAAATAAATAAATAAATATGAGTTAAAATTTAAAAAGTTATTTTTTCTAAAAAGTCCGTCACACTGGAAGTTTATCTCTTTAACTACCCCTTCCCCCCTTTCTTCCGGAGAGTTGTAAGGGAGTTTTCCCACTCACCCTCGGAAAGTGTGCCCTCCTCCATCCTCTCTTCGGATACAGGAGGAGGTTTGCGGGAGGGACCAGGAGAAGGAGTCTTGTCCGGTCTTCCTCCACCATTTTTTATTGGTGACCCATTTTTTAAATGGGTCACAGTAGGGGCATTGCCATTGGGCCCCTTATTCGGTGTGCTTGGTTTCGGCATATTAGATTTTTCTTTATCATTATTGCTATTCTCTTTCGTTTTGTCTTTCTTGTGTGTTTTCTTCTGAGCAACCTGGATTGGTGGATCATCCGTCTGGGTGGCAATTGTACTCCTCTTCACTGGTGTTGCTGCCAAGGACGCGAAGGACTTCGAGAAGACAGGAGCGACGAGAGTCCTGTATTTTTTACGGGCCTCGAAATAGGATAGTTTCTCTACCGTCTTTATTTCCATTACCTTCTTCTCCTCCTTCAGTTTTGCACAGTCTCGGGAGAAAGCCGGGTGTGGGCCGTCACAGTTGACGCAGGGTAGGGCCTCCTTGCATACTTCCTCCTCGTGCTTTTCCCGGTTGCACCGGGGGCAGGTTGGTTTGCCTTTGCAACGAGGCGCAGTGTGGCCAAACTTCTGGCACTGGAAGCAGCGCAGAGGACTCGGGATGTAAGGTCTGACTGAACAGACCTCATAACCAACTTTGACCTTCTCTGGCAGCTTATCGAGGGAGAATGTGAGGATCATCGAGGTGGAATTGATGACCTCACAATTCCTCTTTATTGTTAGCCTCCTACAGTCTATCACCCCCTGCGGGGCCAGCTCTCGCTTACATTCCTCGATGTCTGTGTACAGAAGGTCATAGTTGGTTATGACCCCCTGGCAGGTGTTCAGCATTTTATGAGCCTCCACCGAGACTGGCATGTCCTTCATCATCGTCATTCCCAGTATTTTTGTGCTCTGGAGTTCAGTGCACGTTTGAATCAATAGAGTACCGTCCCTGAGCTTCTTCACTGAATGAAGAGGCCCAGGTACTTGTGACGACAGAGCATTATAAATTAAGAAGGGAGACACTTTGGTAAAGGTCTCACCTTCTGTTACACGTTTCATTACCAGGTATTTTAAGCACTTTTTAACCGTTTCTCCCCCGTCTGTGACCAGACGGGTTCTTCCCCCGCCCGCATCCGGACGGGATCTTTTAAGAGGAGGAAAGTTTTCCGCCATAATAAAAGAAATAAAGATTCATCCTCTGGTCTCCCCACCCACCACGGAGCCACAAATGGGACGCCGCACCACAAACTGACGCAGACGCCAGGGCTAACCAGCAGGATATAGCACCTCTGACTAGGTTGTATGCTTCGGGTAAGATCTCCAGTGCGTGGGCCCTCCAAACCCATGCACCTTTGACCCCCCTACACAGACCCCCGTAGCCTCCGTACTCGCCAACCGGAACGTCAAGACGCGACGGCAAGCCGATTCGTCGGGTGTGGCTAGCACCCGACGTCCCGTTTACACTGAGTCCGAGGCCAAAGTGGTGTCTTGCTCACGGATCGCATCTTGAGCATCCGAAACCCAGATGAGGTCCAGTGAGCTCAACCACCAGGCATCTCTTCCCCACCTTACGGGTCTCCACGCACGGCAAACACGCGGGCGGGCCGATAGCCGGATGTTATGGCAAAAACTCAAACAGCAGACCCACATGCTGTTTGGAAACTACCCTGAGTTAACTTTGGGTTTTTTTACGAGGTTGTCTCCTCGCCCATTGGTCGCCTCTTACGACCAGCAGAGGGGCTGCGGGAGTATTCTACCCCCCTTCCCGCAGGGGGAATATTAACCTGAATTTCAATAATCATATTGAAGCTATTATGAAGAGGGCAAACCAAATGTTGGGATTTATTTATAGTACAGTATATAATGATAAGGACTATATTCTACTAACAAATACACATATTACACTAAAGGACTACCCTACTCACATGGGGAAAATAATGATATATAATCATAAGCAAGGATATATTATTTGGAAAGTGTAAGGTTTTTAAAAGAGATTCTGTTTTCTATAATCTTACAAGTATGTCATGATTCTTTTAATGTAGTTAGACAAATATTGAAGAAATGTTTACATTATTTGTACTACTCCATATATATATATGCACATCGTGTAAATTTGCAGGTTTTCTTTTTCCTTTGTAACCTTAACATTTAATTTATTATATCTAAGAAATATATTTTCCAAGTTAAATAAACGATTATTTAATGGAAACGGTTTTTATTTACCGAAGAAGGTATTTATATTATAAGTTGAACTCTTAAAATTACTTGATGAATTGCCTATCTCAGTCAGCAATATATTTATCATGACATTTTGCTACATAACTTTTAACATGAAGCAGTTTTATCTAACGATTGTTTATTTAAATAATAGATTGTTTACTATAAGTATTGAGACTAGATTGACTGATAATTTGTTTCTTTTTATTAGGAATTAAAGACCCCAGCAACGGGTACGGGGACAGAAGGGGTTGATACCCCAATAACATGGAGGTTCTACGGGATACTTGATGAATTCCTACATGCAAAAGATAATATAACCCCTCCCATTTTAATTGATTCCTCTCCCAACCCAACCTCTCCTCTCCCTTCCTGTTCTCCCTCCCTCATCCCAACCTCTCCTCTCCCTTCCTGTTCTCCCTCCCTCATCCCAACCTCTCCTCTCCCTTCCTGCTCTTCCTCCTTCATCCCAACCTCTTCTCTTCCTTCCTGTTCTTCCTCCCTCATCCCAACTTCTGTAGCCAGGTCTTCCTCTCCCATTTCACCATCACCCAGCAAATTTTTTGCTAAGAAGAAACGTGGCCAGAAGAGGAGGAGAACAGAAGAGGAGGAGGACCCCCTCCTCACTTACCTTAAGAAAAGGGACGAGGAGATGAAGAGAATGTTTCAGGAGATGATGGAAATTATCAAGGAGTAAAATATATTCAAATGTTAAACCAAGTTTATTATTTCTATCATTTCCCATTCTATTGCTGCTCTTGCTCTAAGGAATGCAGCCGTAATAATTCATCTCTCAGTGGATGATTATCATCATGTTCATTATAATGAAGTGGATTTTGTCTGTGATTATTCACAATCACATCAGGATCCACATTAAGCAGGTCGCCTGTGCTCAAGCAAATATTATGCAACACAGCACATGCAGCAATTACCTTCACCCCAGTTCTTGTTTTCACTTCAAGGGCTTTTGTAAAAATACTTCTCCACCTTGTTTTCATCATGCCGAAAGACCTTTCGATTACTATTCTTGCCTTGCTTAGAGTCCTATTGAAAGAAATCTGTGCAATTCCATTTGCATTCCGGAAAGGAGTGACAATGGAAATCGGGTTCAGAATGCATGGATAGCCACTGTCTCCCAGGATAAAGTAGCCTTGGGGTGGATATATACCATTCCTAAATAATCCACTATGCCGCAACACTCGAGCATCATGGACAGATCCAGGAAAACCACAAAATATGTTTATAAACTGTCCTTCATTGTCACACAATCCCTGCAATTGCAACGAATAAAATAGTTTTCTATTAATATATTCATTGTGTAATTTATTTTGAGCTAAAATTCGGATATGGGTGCCATCCAGAGCACCTACTGCTGTTCGAAATGCTCGACTTCCGCACAAATTGGAGAATCCACTTCCCACTTCCTCTAGTCTTTCCATAGAGAATCTCACCACTAAAGGTATTAGTTCTATAATAGCGTCCAGCATAGCCTTCACTAACATGTTGGCTGTAGAACGTGGTATTGAAAACACTATTCCTACCACTCTGAATGACGCTCCACATGCCAACCAGAAGAGAAATACGACGACCTGCAGTTGACAAATAAAATTGCTGGTTAAACATCAATGTGTACCATGCATGTGTACTGTACTTTTTAACAAAGAAAACTAACCTCAAACTCTCTCGACCAACCCTGATTTTTCATAGGGAGTCTTTCTGAAATCATTCGTAGGGTATTTGGCGTAATCCGAATATGTTTCTTCGTTTTCACAACATCGCCATTCATTATGTCGCTAACTTCGCGGTTAATGAATTGCATCCTGCAATACGGTCCTCGTCTTATCTAAAGAAGAATATATAACTAATCGTTAAGAATTAAATTCATTCGTGAGATTAATCATTGAAAGTCAAAAGGAAATTTCAAAATTACGATAAAAATGGTTGAGTATGAAAAAAAAGTTGCATACCATCCTATCCCGCCTCATTCTTCTAATAATGGCAATTACTATGTCCACTCCCGCTTCATGGTATTGCCAAAAGTTCCAAAAGAGCATTAACATTCTTCTTCTTCTTTCAGCCATCGCGCAAATACTACTTTTTTGCCGAAATGAAGTTTTACAACAAATCTAGTACGTTAAAACAAAATCTCATGAAAAAGCGGCAAAATACTGTTTCGAGCGTATTACCACCAGGCGTCTCCTTAATCACCAAGACAGGTTCGAACGTTGTTAAGAGCTAGCTATCTTGTGACGTCACGTCACCTAGCGAGCAAGACATCAAGGGAAGACAGCTAGCGAAGGTAGCAAGCGAACAAATTTCACTTTCGGACACAGCCTCAGAAGTTAAGCCTGGCTCAGTAAAAGTATAGCCCCTATGATATATGGTGGAGGGTTGCGTATTCACTATCTACACGGACCATAAGCCGTTGATTTACACCTTCTGTCAAAAGCCCGAGAAATGCTCCCTGAGGCAATTTCGATATCTCAATTTCGTCAGGCAGTACTCAATGGATATCCACTATGCCGCCGGGTAAGACAACGTCGTCGCTGACGTGAAACAGACTCAACCCAGAAAGCGACATCAGATGTGCATTGACTCAACAAAAGCCGCAGTTTGAAGAAATGATCAATAGTAACAAGTGTCACTTTAGCCATTAGACTAGCTAGGATTAGAATTAGACTCTGTAGTTTTACCCAATTTGTCTTGTATATAAATAAAACAACCTGGTTTTTCCTTTTTTTTTCATAAATATAACAAGTAGTTCCTGTAGGCGGGGTAATGGCGATGCGCCGAGCTTTTGACATGGGGTATTGGTCAAATCTAATTGCCGACCACTGCTCTAACTCATTGACAGCTATTATATTTTTCAATTTTAAATTTGGAATTTTTGAAAAAGTTGTACTAGGTTGCTTCTGCAAAAATTTACCTACAGTAAAACATGTTCTTTTGCTGCTTACATACATCACAATAAAATCATACACAACAAATAAGTCTCGATTTACAAACTCCACTGTATAGCTATTTCTTTTGTCATAGGCAGAATTGATTCTTCAGTGGAACTCTTCACAGTTTAGCACTAACTTTTCATAGGAAATGATAGTTTCATTTTCAGGGATATTAATAAATGATGCAGCCAATGCCAATCTGTATTCCTTGCTAACTTCCTTAGGAACACCTTTTCCAAGTAATGTAATCTTATCACAAAATTTACTTGCATTTTTATGGACCTTCGATCACATTCCCATTTTATTAATGAAATTCTTTTCTTCCACTGAGAATAAATGTAAGCAATGTCTTGTGAAAAATGGCAATGGCTGTTTAAGCAATATATGGGAACATATTTGCTGTTACACAAATTGGGAGCTGTTTACAGTTTTGAGTAGTTGGCCACTGAAATGTTCAAAATGGAAAGCACTCTGTGCACAAAGAGGTCCCCATAATAATACAAATTTAGCCAAATGTATGCGCAGATGGACATTATAGCTGACATGTTGAACACCATAAAGAATCTCTACATCTTTTACAAATTCCACTAATAAATGTTCTGCTCTATATATTTCTGATTTTGGGATATTTTCTCCAAGTAAAATGTGTATACCATCTACAAGTAGGGACCAATGCAAAAGATATTGCCCCCTTAGAATTACCTTCAAAACATGAAGGCTATAAAACAATAGCCATGAGTGAATTCATGTGACTTCCAGAATTTTCTAGTCTCCAATGAACGTGGAGTTCTGAAGATATTTGATGGTGGCTTAATTTTCAATAAACGTGGGTCTATTTCTGCCAGCCTTGTTCCTAAAGAGTATGCTTTTGTGTTGTTTCTAGAATGAAACCACAGATCCAGGAGTTGCCTTACTAGTCCCAAATGTATGGCATGCATGGAATCTGAAGTCATTGAAAAGGTTATGTCAAACATTCAACATCATGAGCTCTGATGGTCGCTTTACACCATAAATACAATTATTTGAAGCAATAGCTTCCCTAGCATGACATACTGTCCCACTATGCGAACGAATCTCAGCACTTTCAATGTAAGGATACACTCTCACTCGACCCTGATTTTTTTGTACTACCTTCCCGGGATGTAGGCAATAGCCACATCCAAATTCTCCATTAAATTGTTTCATTTGTTGCAATTGTGCTCGGGCAACTGCATCACACACAGCTAGAACCAATGATACATTTACAATTACATCACCGCAGCAAGGCAGTGACATAGAAACACCTTCTGTCTCCATAGACAGACATTCGTTCACAAAAGGTTTCAAATATTCATTCAGATCTGGTTTTCTTTGGCCAAACCAAAGGGAAGCCAGGATCACATTAGTTTTTCTGAGGTGAGGAGCAATCTCATTGATAGTCAAAAGAATAGGATGAATGCTGAATTTTGATGAGCCAAAAACTGGTACCCCAGCACAGTTAAAAGCTAACGTTAGAGAATGAACCTGTGGGATTTTACTTTTGCTTGACTTATACAATGAACTATGACATATATCACCAATCAAATGATTGCTTTTAAAATTTGAATCTGTATGAAAATTATTTCTTTCTCCTAAATTGTTGCACACCCTAGCTCCGGCAATCATGCAAAGTTGGGCAAGGGCAGCGGTCGTAGAAGTTGAACAGCTCTTCGGAGTAAAAATGCTCTGTTATTTGGATGATTGGCTTGTGTATCCATTAAACCTAGATACGGCAACAGTGCAGCATGTGATAAAGTATTTGGAAGATGACCTTTGTATTACGGTCAATAGATCTAAAAGCCGCCTTCATCCTACTAACGAGTTAGTGTATTTAGGAGTGCGTATCAACACAACCCTCATGGAATTGTGGTTAACGGCAGCCTCCCTAGCCAAGCTTCACTTGGCCATTATGGTTATTCCCAGAGTGCGCTCGGTCGACGTTCCGAAGTTGGCTGGGTATGTGTCATGGATTGTTTATGATCTTGCCCTCCCACAGTTTCTCGTATCGGATGTGTATCGTCAGGATAACTCAGTATTGTTATCCTTCTGGGAGGACAATGTGTTCCAGAAGTGTCGGAGAGTTTCAGGTGTTCTCCGAAGCAATGCCCTGGCAGATAGCCTGGGTGATTCCAGAACATGACATTACTACAATTGTTCCTTTACAACAGGAGAAGGAAATTTATTTTACAGAGGCCGAAGCAACTCTGCGTGCAGCCCAAGCCAGGTTGCAGCACTTACCGGCACATCATAAGCTTATGGTCTATTTAGATAACCAAGCCGTGATGTGGGCCCTGACTAAGGGCAAAGGGTTACTCTTTTATTATGATTATTTGAAAAATTTGTATTTGCAATTAAATAAAGAAATGTCTCATGTAGTGACGTGGGCGTATGTTCCGACTGAAGCCAATCCAGCCGATCGTCCGTCCCGGACGGTCCTCTGATTTATATGCAAGATCGGCCATCTTAGCCGCATTTGGTATATAAGAAGGAGGGCTAGAGGATACGAGGCAGTCAGTTGAGAATTCGTAATTCGGAAAGGAACGTGCATCCCAACAACAACAACCCTGTGCAGCAGAGAAAAGCAAGAGAATATCCTGACTATATCTTATACAGTGCTATTTGTAGTGAGGATGATCCAGTTACTGTGAGGCTTTGTGAAGGCCTGATAATGTTATGTGGAAGTGTGCAATGGAGGAGTATATGTCTTTACAGAAAAACAATGCATGGGTTCTTGTTGATTTACCTAATGATAAAAGAATTGTTCAAAGTAAGTGGGTTTTCAAGTTAAAGAGAGATGCAAATGGAAATGCCTCTAGACATAAGGCTCATCTTGTTGCAAAGGGGTTTACTCAAAAATATGGGATAGATTATAATGAGACTTTTTCTCCAGTAGTCAGAAATGCAACAATTAGAATTTTGTTTGGATTAGCAGCTGAGCTAAATTTAGAAACTGATCATATGGATGTACCTACAGCTTTCTTAAATGGTGAACTAAATGAGGAGGTATACAAGCAACAGTCTGAAAGTTTTGTAGTAAAGGGCAAAGAAAATCAGGTTTGTCTCTTGAAAAAAGCTATTTCTGGGTTAAATCAAGCATCTAGAGTCTGGTATGATAAAATTCATGTTGTTTTGACAAAGTTGAATTTCCAGAGATTAAAATGTGAACCTTGTGTGTACCATAAAATTGTAAATGGGTCTGTATTTATAATTACTCTGTATGTTGATGATCTTTTGTTGTTCAGTAACAATGAGGTAGAAAAGAACAAATTGAAAACGGAGTTGATGAGTAAATTTCAGATGAAAGATCTTGGTCAAGCTAAACATGTTCTAGGTATGAGAATAAGGAGAGAGAATGGTGTAATTTATGCTGATCAGAGAGCTTACATTGAACAAGCCCTTGAGAAATTTGAAATGACTGATTGTAAACCAGTTTTAACTCCTATAGAGGTTGGTAAAAGGTTGTTGAAGTGTGATTGTGTTAACCAAAATGTTCAGTATTCTTACCAAGTATTGATTGGATGCCTAATGTATCTAGCAGTTAGCACTAGACCAGATATAGCACATGTTACAAGTTTTTTTAGTCAATTTAATACATGTTACAGTAAGGATCACTGGAAATGTGCCAAACGTGTGCTTAGGTACCTTAAAGGAACCATTGATTTGTGTCTGACTTATCAAAAGACTGGCAGGAGTGTTGTTGGTTATGTGGATGCTGATTTGGGCAATAATGCAGTTGATAGAAGGTCCTACACAGATTTTGTATTTACATTCGCAGGGGGAGTTGTTTCTTGGGAAAGCAGAAAGGAACGCACTGTAGCACTGTCAAGTACAGAGGCTGAGTATATGGCATTAACTCAGGGCTGTAAAGAGGCAGTTTTTATAAGAAATTTGATGTTTGAATTGTTGGGCAAGAAAGAGTGTGTTTTGATATACAATGATAATCAGTCTGCCCAGAAGTTAGATAGAAATCATATGTTCCAGAATAGAACAAAGCATATTGATATTCAACACCATTATATTAGAGAAGCTATAGAATGTAATACTACTGAAGAGATGTGTGCTGATTTGTTAACCAAAGGTTTGAGTGGTCCTAAGCATATTAAATGTGTTAAGTACATAGGAATGATAAAGAAATCCTGATGTTAGACAATATCTCTGTATGCAGCACCATCTACCATGCACTCGAAAAACAGAGGACCCACAACTCTCCGACGAGATACGGCACACCAAATGCTGACTTTCTGGGAATGCAGTGGGACCTGATGTAAAGAACGGGGATTTTCTGCAGCCCAAACTCGTGTGTTCTGAGAGTTGATGTACCCACTTAAATGGAACAATGCCTCATCTGTAAAGAAAGTCTTGTCCAGAATGGCGATATTGTTTCGAATTAAATTCTTAAACTACCGGCAATAATGAAGGTGCTTTTCTGTGTCCGGTGGCTTAAGTTCCTGCACCACTTTTACTCGGTTTGCACGTAAATTCAAACGTTTAATTGCATTATGAACGGATCCCCGTGAAGCTCCAGCTTGTTGAGATAAATGCCAAACAGATTTCTGGGGCGACTGCAACAATCGCCGCTGGATATCTCCGACGAATTCCGGAGTGATTACTGATGGTCTGCCACTTTGCGGCCTATCCTCCACAGAACGTGTCACGAAACCGACGTACCAGTTCATAGATTGGGGTACCGTTGCCTGGCATCGGAGTATGGACACCCTAGTTTGTACTCCTAGGCTCAATACCCTCCAATGCCTTTTGAACTGCTATAAGTTCAGCAGTGAAAATACTGCAGAGGGGATTTAATTTAAAAGCCTGAGTGTTATGTCGAGTGGATGTAAAAGCATTTGAACAGCCACCCTCCACTTTCGAACCATCTATGTAGATGTGAATATATTCAGGGTATTCCCTCATTATTTCTTGGAATTTTAGTTGGTACAGTGCTGGGTCCATTTCAGATTTTGAATATCTGGATAGTTGAGTCTGGCATGTTGGGAATGGTATCTGCCACGGTGAAAACTAATGGAAGCCTCCAGGACAGACTTCCGGAAGTTGGAGGTTTTCTCCATCAATAAAATTGTTAAAACAAATACCTATGGATAAGGTTCCTTTTTGCCGTCTGCTAAAAGTTCTTTAAAACGGTTTTAAAATTATGTTAAAACACAGGTGGGTTTTTAACGCTAAAATTTTCAAAACGTAGGTACATATTAAAAGCGTTCTACGCATCTCTAATGGTGACTCTCCTGCTTTGCAGTAAATACTGGGAACAGGGCTGGTTCTGAATGCACCTGTAGCCATCCTAAGAGCGGAGTTGTACATTGACACCAAAGGCCGAAGATACAAAGCTCTTCCCGAGGCATATATTGTAGTGTTCCGCACTAATTTCCTAAAAGTGAACGTTATTGTGAACATGTTTTTAGTGTATTAACAAACGTGTGTGCAATCCTAATAAAAGGGTCGAAAAGACACCCGTATGTTTGACTGCAGAAAAGGTTTGGCATCGCCGGAGGAGAAAGCGGTGTGAGAAGGACGGTCGGAGGGGTAGTGCGGGATAAAAGGGATCCCACCTAGGCGACGGGGTTCTTCTTTCTAAGCTCTTCCTAAGTGGGGGTTTTTTCTAGTTCTTGCTAGCTACTTGCTAGGCTCTCTACTTGTTCTTTCTATGGGTCATTTGTAAAGACTCACTTGTAAAAGCTCTCGCGTACAGCAAACGCACTTGTATTTAACACGTATTGAGGAGCAATTGTATTTGCTCGATTGGTATTTGGGATTTTTGTATTTTGGGGATGTGTATTTGTGAATGTAATTTGAGACTTATATTTGGGCGATGTGTAAGAAACAACGTGTGATAGGGGATCCGAGAGTCAAAGAGGAACCCGCCGTGACGCTTCTCAAGTTGCAGTCGTCAGGAAGAGCCAGGCATCCGAAGGATCATCTAACGTTTCAGACGAGAAGTCGGAGTTTGTCGTATTGTATGTGACTAACATGTGTTGAAAAACACAATTGTGTATTTTAGCTTTATAGATTTTTGTAAATGGGTTCATTGTTTTTATTGTGCATTTCTTGTATTACTTGTATTGAGTTATTAGGACAATATAGTTTCCTTAGCTCTGGCGCCCAACAAATGTTTTTTCTTGTCTTATATTTTACGTTATCCCACTGGATAACCCTGTCAGGTGTGGTGTCCTTAAGCTATGTGAGGACGCGTAAAAAAGGGACAAATATATAAAGGATCCTTAATCCAATTCGAACCTTACCAATGCTCTGTATAATGTGAGCGTTGATGTACGGTCAGCACCTGAAGATGAATTTCTTAAAAACCTTAAAATATTCAAAACTTTAAAACATTTATCTTTTAAAATACTTATGTGGTTCCGCCAATTCAGTCTTCTGTCTAAAACCATACCAAGAAAACGGATTGTTTCCACGAGATCCAATCTGTTGCCCCATAGTTTTAAAACAGGTTAAGGTAGGATTCCTCTCACCCTGTAAAAATGGAGACATTTGGTTTTCTCGTTGGAGAAATGAAAACCATTTGTCTAAACGATTGATATTAAGCTGTATCTGTCTTGTTGCAGTAGACAAGTTGGATGAGCTGCAGAAAATTGCCAGATCGTCTACAAAGAGAGATGCCTCTAATGGAATCTTGATACAGCTTACTATATCGTTTATCGCCACAGCAAACAGGGCCATGCTTAAGACGGATCCCTGTGGAACTCCATTTTCTATGGTAAACGGTCTAGATAGGTCAGTTCCTATCCGTACCCTAGCCGTTTGATTGGTTAAAAAGTTATTAATAAAAACAGGAAGATTTCCTCTGAAACCCCACTCATGCAGTTTACTTAAAATTTCATATCGCCATGTCGTGTCATATGCTTTTTCCAAATCGAAAAAGACTGCCACGACATGATGGTGAAGAAGAAAGGCCTCCTGGATGAAGTTTTCAGTCCTTATCAAGTGGTCAATCATAGACCTGTTTCACTTGAACCAGCACTGGATGTTCGATAAGAGGTTACAGCTTTCCAAGCACCAATATAACTGTCGGTTAACCATTCTCTCTAAGACTTTGCATAAGCAACTCGTTAGAGAGAAGGGATGGTAACCACCTGGTAAGGACCTATCCTTTCCCTATTTTGGGATGGGTATATTCAGGGATTCCCGCGACTCATTGGGAAAAATTGTTTCTTCCCAAAGTTGGTTGAAGGTTTTCAGAAGTTCCCCCTTTGCCTTGTCGGGCAGGTGTTTTAAAAAGGTGTTGCATACCTCATCAACACCTGGCGAGGTATCTTTAGACTCCCTAATCACCGACTCTAATTCCCAGGGAGAAAAAGGGTCATTATAGAGATCCCTTTCACTCCTTGGGTTGAAGAAACCTCCTTTCCATTTCTTTCTTGAGTACCCGAAACGACTCTGAGTATTTCTTTGTACTACTCGTTTCAGCGTAACACATTCCCATCATATCTATAATTTCATCAATGGATTTTATTAATTTCCCATCGTAATTTATCGCACTGATGTGAATGTTTGATGTGTGCTCGAGATTTTTCTGATCCTAATCCAGATTTGTTTGATAGGTGTGCAGTGGTTTATGGATGACAGATATTTCTTTCAAGATTCCCTTTTGGCATCCTTTATCACCTTGTGAGCCTTCACCCTCAGTTGCAGAAAAGCTGCCAGATTTGTCGTAGTGGGATGTTTATTAAAAATTCGCAGTGCCCGTTTCCTGCTCTTTATAGCTGTTTTGCATTCATCGTTCCACCATGGAACCGGTGGACAATGCGGCTTTCCTGATGATTTTGGGATGCTCCTTTCTGCAGCAGTTATTATGGCATTCGTAAAGCATTTTGCGTTCTGTAGTGCATTACGACTGGCGTCAAAATTAAAATTTACTTCATTTTTAAAATCCGTCCAGCTAGCTTTCCGTAATATCCATTTACGTGGACAGTGAAAGCTTTTAACTGGACCTCTCTTCCTGATTAAAATGGGAGGTGATTGCTTCCACAAAGATCTGAGTGGACAGACATGGAGAACAGTGGAGGTATTGCACTTGTGCTGATAAAAAGATCGATTGCGGAATACTCTCCATTAACCCTTAAGAGGCGCATGGTCTAAAATACCGGGTGGTTTACATTGTTTTAAATTAAAACCCTCTCAGTAACATTTAATCTCTGGCCTTTTCAGTACCTTATCTTGTGTTCATTATGTATCACATAATGGGTTTTTTGGGCTCTCGGAGTTAGCGTTATTTGTTTACATTGTGTTTTTCACCACTGCGCATCGGTTTCTGTGATCGATCACTGAAAGGTCGCACACGGTCTACAATACCAGGTTCTCTATCAGGAATATCTTATACTTTGTCACCTTATCTCGATTTCACTATATACCAATTTTTCTATCTAAAAGACCCCCATCGTAAGTAATATTTGTGTTTTTGTTTACATACTTTGTGTGCAAGGAAGCGGCGCCGGTCTAGAGTGCTCTACACTCTCCTATGTAGTGATATCGTCTGTTATTCATTCAAAAATGTGCAAGGATAAGTGCTGTCCCCTTAGAACTTTCCTGGTATACAAAGCAGTAACTAGTTGTGCTCGCCTAAAGCCATGTTTTCCAAGGATCACGCAAGTGAAGCATCGTGAGGTGGAAATAAGAAAGTCACACTAACGCATGTGCGATAGAGTTCGGTGATGTTTTGCAAGGAGCCGACATCACGCAGCGTTAGTTCACCGAGATGGAGGTACTCTTGTACAATTTTTTCGAGGATGAAGAAGACAAAATATTATTGGCGGGGATGATGAGAGACGACGTTAGTAGAAGAGAGATTGTGAAGGCAGCTTCAAAATTCTTATCCACAGACATTTATTGGATAATGAAGATAAATTTCGGCAATATTTCAGTGTGTCTCGTGAATTATTTCATCGAATACTCTCTGCAATACAGCAAGATATATTGAAAAGCAGTTGCAACCGAGTAGCAAAACCAATAACTCCCGTGGAAAAGCTATGTATAACTCCCGTGAAAAAGCTATGTTTAACTCTTCGGTAAGTCTCTAGATAAGAAGACGTTGGCAGTGGCCATTTACAAGAGAAGTCCAAAATGTTACGCTCTAATGCGTCGACTTTTTGCTCTTCCTTGTCAGCGGACATTGCTAGCTCTTCTAAATTCTGTTCCTTTTTCTACTGGGATCATTCCTCAGGTTTTCTCATATATGTCCCATTCTGCATCTCAGATGGTGGTTTCTAATCGTCTATGTGTCCTATTATTTGATGATACGAGGTCTGACAAAAAAGTAATGCGACTGATTTTTTTCCGGCTGTATCGGCAACAATGTAGCATTCTACCGCATTTAATGTTTTACTTTGTTTCTTCCCCCACTCTTCCCCAAAATTTCACTGGCGTGCGTTCGTTCTATCTCGAGTAATCGCTTAAAGAGTGAAGAGGTGTTTGGGTACCTCGTTACAGAAGTGGAAGAGCGCAACATCGCACAGCGTTACGCCATTTTCTTTTGTGTAAAACTCGGTGAAAATGCCACCGCAACTTATGGAAAACTTCAGCAGGCTTTTGGAGAAGAGACCATGTCAAGATCACAAGCTTTCCGCTGGCACAAAATGTTTTCCGACGGCAGAACCACCGTTGAAGACGAGCAGCGCTCCGGGCGACCATCAACCTCTCGGACAGACGAAAAAACAGCTCTGGTGAAGAATCTTGTGCGATCCGACCGAAGATTGACAGTGAGAATGATCGCCGACGAACTGGACATGAATCGGGAAACCGTACGTACGGTATTGACTGAAGATTTGGGAATGAGAAAAATTTGTGCGAAGATGGTTCCCAGAAATCTCACGGAGCAACAACGGGAAGCACGGATGAGTGTGTGCGCCGATTTGTTGGAACGTGTGGCAGCCGACCCAGGGTTACTGGACCAAGTGATCACTGGTGACGAGAGTTGGTTTTTCCAATATGATCCGGAAACCAAACGTCAAAGTTCTCAGTGGTGCTCATCGGGATCACCAAGGCCGAAGAAAGCACGCATGTCCAGATCAAAAGTGAAATGCATGCTTGTGTGCTTCTTCGATTCCAATGGCATCGTTTACAAAGAGTGGGTACCTCCTGGAAAAACAGTCAATCAACAGTACTACGTGGAAATCCTCGAGAAATTGCGAAAGCGAGTAAATCGGATTCGTCCAAACATCGCCAGAGACTGGATTCTCCATCATGACAATGCCCCGGCTCATTCTGCCCTGTCAGTAGGGCAGTTTTTGGCCACCAAAAGCATTTCAGTGTTGCCGCAGCCCCCATATTCGCCGGATCTCGCCCCTTGTGACTTCTTTTTATTCCCAAAAGTAAAGTCGGTGGTGAAAGGACACCATTTTCAGTCAACAAAGGACATCCAAACAGCCGTAACCCAGGCCTTGAACAGCATTTCAAAGGATGACTTCCAGAAATGCTACAGACAGTGGCAGGACCGTTGGCGAAAGTGTGTGCACTCAGAAGGGTGTTATTTTGAAGGAGACCACATTACTGTAGATCAATAGACACCATAAATTTTTCTTTTTAACTAGTCTCATTACTTTTTTGTCAGACCTCGTATGTCAATAAAAGAGCATTACGATTGGGAGCTTTCATCTGACATCATTGTGGGTTTTGAGGACCATGGGCATTTGGGCAGGGGTAGCAAACTTGCTTAATATGCACTTGTGTTCATGGTAATTGGAGTTTTACAGAAATGGAAGCAACCCATAACTATCTATTTCTGTAGAACAGCAACTAAATCTGAGATTCTGGTCTCACTCATGCAGGTTGTCCTTGTCATGAAGCTGGTTTTTGTGTCATTGCTATTGTTTGTGATATTGCCACAAACAATGTTAAGGCAATCAAGTGCATGGGTTCCACTTTTCTGAATCCCTTCTTCACTTTTGAAGGCCACAGAATAATAACCATCTACGACCCTCCACACCTTCTTAAGTGCTTTAGGAATCTTTTTATTGTACATGACATCCTGCTCCCTGTGACCACTGGCAGTTTGCAAGGCACAGGTAAGGCTTCCTGAGCCCACATAGTGGAGGCCCACGGTAAAGACGATCACCGTTCCATGCCAAAGCTGACACCGGAGCACCTCAACCCATCCAGGCAGAGGAAAATGAGTCTCTCTTGCTGCAGAAACACTAAGTTACTGCTTTTATGTTGATCGGTGTCCAGTGCAGTAAGTATACCACATTTTTGTCTTTGTGTGTCTATTGTTGTTTTGAATTATCTCAGTAATGTACTATTTCCTATTTACTAAGCATAATTCCGTGTGTGTGTGTGATCCATTGAGGTGATGCTAAGGTAAACAATTGTCTTTCAGATTTTTTGCCATCTGAAGCAATGGCAACAGCAATGCTACTGCAGCTGATGAATGATGTCTTCGATTCACTTAAAGGCAGTGTTGCCAACCGTGGGAGAAATTTCCACACTGGGAATTTTGAGGCCAAATTCTGACAATTGGGAATTTGGGAATTTTCAAGAAATGTGAAAAACCTGAGAATTTTTGCCTGATGAAGAAATAATCTATCATAAATCGACAATATTGTAAATTGTCTTTCAGATTTTTTGCCATCTGAAGCAATGGCAACAGCAATGCTACTGCAGCTGATGAATGATGTCTTCGATTCACTTAAAGGCAGTGTTGCCAACCGTGGGAGAAATTTCCACACTGGGAATTTTGAGGCCAAATTTTGACAATTGGGAATTTTCAAGAAATGCGAAAAACCTGAGAATTTTTGCCTGATGAAGAAATAATCTATCATAAATCGACAATATTGTAAATTGTCTTTCAGATTTTTTGCCATCTGAAGCAATGGCAACAGCAATGCTACTGCAGCTGATGAATGATGTCTTCGATTCACTTAAAGGCAGTGTTGCCAACCGTGGGAGAAATTTCCACTCTGGGAATTTTGAGGCCAAATTCTGACAATTGGGAATTTTCAAGAAATGCGAAAAACCTGAGAATTTTTGCCTGATGAAGAAATAATCTATCATAAATCGACAATATTGTAAATTGTCTTTCAGATTTTTTGCCATCTGAAGCAATGGCAACAGCAATGCTACTGCAGCTGATGAATGATGTCTTCGATTCACTTAAAGGCAGTGTTGCCAACCGTGGGAGAAATTTCCACACTGGGAATTTTGAGGCCAAATTCTGACAATTGGGAATTTTCAAGAAATGCGAAAAACCTGAGAATTTTTGCCTGATGAAGAAATAATCTATCATAAATCGACAATATTGTAAATTGTCTTTCAGATTTTTTGCCATCTGAAGCAATGGCAACAGCAATGCTACTGCAGCTGATGAATGATGTCTTCGATTCACTTAAAGGCAGTGTTGCCAACCGTGGGAGAAATTTCCACACTGGGAATTTTGAGGCCAAATTTTGACAATTGGGAATTTGGGAATTTTCAAGAAATGCGAAAAACCTGAGAATTTTTGCCTGATGAAGAAATAATCTATCATAAATCGACAACATTGTAAATTCGGGGAGAATTCTAAAAACTTTTGAACATACGAGCGAGCAATGCATACTATCTTTACATTTCACAAGTAGTATTTTAACTGTTTATTCGATAGTCATTTCATGATTGTCAATCATCATCATCAGTATTCATCATCATCAAATAGTTACATCAATCAGATAATCAATCATCAGTTTCTATGTCATGTGTTTTCGTACCAGCTGATCGCCTTGCAACACACACAACCATCAAAGTTGTTGATTAAGAATTCGTTATCATCCATTATAATATCACCTAATGCCTTTATGAAATGCAATGTACATAATCATTGATACAGTATAACAAATTAAATAAGGATTGAAGTGTGTGCACCATTACTGTTGACGTGAGAAGCTTTACGCAACCTACAGCCAGGTGAGTTCTATTTTCTTGGACCACATGTAACATACATAAGTTGTGCACATGTACGTATACATATCGTCACCTGCGAGCACAAAATGTTCAAATGCACTTTGCAATAGCGGTCACTATTAAGCCTAATAAGCAGTATATTCAACCATATAGCAGAATGCAATTGAACGTTTTGTGCTTGTGGGCGATGATATGTGCAGTGGTTTTCTACATACATATGCATACCACCTCTTGGAAGCAAAGCAAATTTTCACCGAAAAATCCGTGCTGTTTATTAGTAAGGTGTTCAATAGAAACCGTGTCCAAGAGTTTGCATAATAAGCATGACTGTTTAATAAATAAAAAAAAGACAAACGGCATATAAAAACAATTTAACTTATATCCAAACATACCTATAATGCGAATGACACGATTACAGAAAAAGAAACAGTTCACTAATGTTTATTCGCAGAATTAACCTGTGTATAGAAGACCATAGATAATGAACGAAAAACATACAATCAAATCAGAAGATATTAAATGAGTATTTCATCAGGTATTTCTACGTTTACGATATGTTTATAGTTCAAACGTAATTTGTTTACATCGGTTGCTAAGTATATCTAAATGCTGAGCAATAATGAAAAATAAGATTTTCCCTTCAATTCGTCTTATTTGATCCGTAAGCCCCTCTTTTAAAAAATTATTCCAAAAGAGGAGATAATTTACCACAAAAAAGTCTGCGAGAGCATATGTCTGCGATATATATCTAAGGAGTTAAAAAATTCGAGAAATTTACGAAAAAATTTTAAATGGAAATATAAAAGAAAATATTTTATTATAATTAAATAGTACACCGAATCCGTTTAAGAACCTTACTACACCACCATACACATGATAACAGTTAATATGACACCTTCCTCTTTTTTCTGCGTGTTGTAATTTCTGAGCCTTAGTAGAACATACATACATACAAACACCTTACTTTATAGATATGTATAGATTATATATAGTTGCCCTATTTATTATAATTCATATACAGTGCCCGCTCGTTGTTTTGTCGTTCGCTATTCGTCCTTTCGATCTTTCGTCTTTCATCCATGCGTAACGAATGTTGATCCTCATTTTTTTATCATCTGTTCGATTTATGGCATTCTTTTATTTATTGGATCACTGTGTACAACCCTGAAACTCATCCAAATCCAAAACTGAACAAAATTTGGCCGATTTATCAAATGTTGGAGGAAAAATTTCACAAGTTATACACCCCAGAAAGAGACATTACAATCGACGAAAGTTTATTGCTGTACAAGGGACGATTAGGATGGCGTCAATTTATGCCACTAAAAAGGGCAAGATTCGGGATAAAAACTTTCGTTTTGTGCGAATCTGTAAGTGGCTGTGTGTGGTCCACTATTATATACACAGGGAAAGGGACTATTCCCGATGCAGAGTTGGAGAGTATGCCGATGTCCTCCCAGGTGGTGATGTCCCTCATGAAACCTTTGTTCGACAAAGGTTATTGTCTAACAACGGACAATTTTTATACCTCCCCGGAATTAGCCGAGGCACTTGTTTCTCGGGCTTGTGACACCTATGGTACTGTTCGCAAAACAAGAAAGGGGATGCCAGAAGGACCGAAAAAAAAAGAAAATGAAAAAAGGTGATGTGACGGCATTTCAGAAGGGAAAAGTTATGGTGCTTCATTGGAAGGACAAAAAAGAAGTGACTTTGCTTTCCACCATACACAGCAATGAAATGCAAGGGGTAGAGAAAAGGGGCAGAGTGACAATGAAGCCGAAGGTTGTTGTGGACTACAACCACACGATGGGAGGTGTAGACAGAGTGGATCAGCATTTGGCTGATTATCCAATCCCACGGAAACGGGGGAAAAATACTATAAAAAAATTTTCTTCCATTTGATGGAACTCTGTGTATGGAACTCTTTTTTTCTTTATAAGAAAACAGGTGGGAGAAGTGTTCATTTAGACTATAGGCTAGACCTAATTGAAAAACTAATTGAAGTGTATCACCCTAGTGTTCCCTCCCCGAAGGCAGGTAGGCCACCCGCAGCACCACACCCCCGCCGCCTCACTGAGAGGCACTTCCCCGATGTAATCCCGGCCACAGAGAAGAAGGAAAACCCAACGAGGAAGTGTGCGTTGTGTTCCCGGAAACGGGATGCGCGTGGGAAAATTGTTAGAAAGGAAAGTAGGTACTATTGCCCCGATTGTGATGTACCTTTGTGTGTGACACCATGCTTTAAAATATATCACACCAAAGCAAGTTTGTAAATATTATTTTAGATTTTAGAGAATATCAATGTTTGTTAGAATTTAGGATTAGAAATTGGAATTTTGATATGTTTGATAATGTAAATGTTTATTATTACGTGGAAATGTGTATTTTTGGACATTTAAAAAACGAAATATTCTTCTAAATAAAACTTTAAAACCAGAAATGACTAAATTTCCTTTAATAACTACCCATAACTAATGGAAAAATGCAATAAAATAATGTGACAATTTTTTGACCCACTTATGGGAAAAAACCCGTCAGGGAAGCGGTTAACGGGAATACCTCAAAAAATAAACACGTATTGTTGTGATATTTTGTTTGTTAACAATGCGTAACAAATCTCGTTAAGATATCTAGGTTGATCCCTTAATGATGAATTTGTGGAGCTTGCCGAGGAGTGAAGAGGAAGCTGTATCTTTGCTTCAAGACCATGGTATTTTATCTAAAGGGCATATTTCCAGCTATTTTAAATGCCATAAAGATATAATGGCCCCCTAGTAACATAAATTTAGTAGTAGTAAGTGGATTTCAAAGGTGCGTCGACAGCTAAGGTCAATTTGCACCGTCAAATTCTATAAGATATAAAATAATTAGATTATAATAAATAATTACATACAAAGAGGTTAAAATAAATAAGATAATAAGTTAGCTAAAAACCATAAAAGAATAAAGACTTTTAGTTTTTTTATAAAAGGAAGATAATGATCATAGAGCATTTAAAAGTTTTTTACCCTTAGGAATTTCAAAATACTGTCAATTTTTTGAGGATCATCGGCTAAGATTTCTGAGAGATTGCTCCTAATGTTTAAAATTTGGCGAGTATCTCCATATTTAACACATTCTATCAGGAGGTGAGTTACAGTTACCGGGCAGTTGCATGTATGGCATATAGGAGGTTCTTTTTCCCGGGTAAATAGGAATGAGTGTGTGAAAGCGCAGTGGCCAATTCTAAGTTGGGTGACTGCGACTTCTTCCCGGCGATTGTTTCGTACCGAGGACAGCCATGGGGTAACACTTGTTTTGATTGCTCTCAGTTTGTTGTTTGCAACTGCCTCCCAGGACCTTTGCCATTTTTCAAGCAGCTTTTTCTTAAAAAGCAGCTTTAGGTCCTGAGATGGTACTGTTTTTATATCTATTTCCTCCTTCAGCAAAGCTGCCTTCGCAGCAGAGTCGGCTCTTTCATTTCCCACTATTCCAGCATGACCAGGGACCCACATGAAAATGATACCCACATCTTTTACCATCAGCCGCAATAGTAGGCTATGGATTTTCTGTACCGCGGGATGGCTGTGGTACGGATCTAGGATGGCTTTCAGTGCACCCATCGAGTCCGAACAGATGACATATTTCGCACTCCTAGGAGCAATGCTCTCCAATGCCCTCTGCACTGCGACAAGTTCAGCTGTAAAAATGCTGCAGAGGGGATTTAATTTAAAAGCATGGGTGCCATGTCGAGAAGATGTGTACGCACATGAACACCCAATATCCGATTTTGAGCCATCTGTATAGATGGGGATATAGCTGATATATTTCATTAGCATTTCCTGGTGCATGATTTTGTAATATAGTGGGTTAGTTTCTGATTTTAAATGACTAGATACATAAATTTAGATTGTATTAGTAATTATGTTGCTTTTATTAATAAATAAGTTTCAAAAAAGTGTGATTTTTAAGTAATTTCCCCGTTGTTATGCATTGTTAACAAACATATACGTCGTAACATATCACAACAATACTTGTTTATTTTTTGAGCTATTCCCGTTAACAGGAAAGTACCTAAAATACTTGAGTCAATTCAGTACAACTTCCACTTTACATACTGTAAATTCCAAAGTAACTCCTTTTATAATAGACAATGCTAGCCTAAAATTAATTCATTCTGTAAAGTGTATAAATAAAGTTCTTTCTTTAAACTATAATAGCCACTGTTATTAGATTTAAATGGATTATAAGCCTTAGAACTTACTCTGTATTAAATGAGCACCAAAATTCCTTTTATAAAAGAAATTAAATTCATTAAAAGGTCCACTGTTCTTTCTTCAAAAATTGTCTGTTAACAGTTTTAAATGTCCTTTTAATTTTAATTTATATTTGTTTCCAAACTTCGGCTCCTGTACTAATACAATTAATTTTTCTTCATCCATTACTCCTAGATTTACTCCAATAATAAATAGGTTGACTACTTCCAACAGAGGTAACAGCACTAAACTGACTAAACCATGTGGTGAAAGAATTCACGAGCCAACTTCGTATAACATCACCGAGAAGGCGAAGATAACCGAAGCAGGCACGGGCACCCTTAGGTCGCCCTTTCACCATTTCTACATATAGGACTGTGCGCATACCGTGTCGGACTGCCATGGGCCATGTCCTTGGCAAATCACTTTTGAAACGACCCATCACAGCACGGTAGGGACACGGTCGTCGCCCGGTCCTATATGTGGAAATGGAAATTGCTCTTCCAATGTTAGCTATATGGATGGGACACTTTTTTGATCTTTGGTAAAACGACACAGTCGTCGACCGGTCTGCGCCCGGTCCTATATGTGGAAATCAGCCTTTAATAAGGCAGTGTTGTCCGTCAATTGCTCCAACACAATTGGGAAAATTCCAATAAGTCAAGAAGGCTGATTTGGCCCTTTTAAGTCGTTCTGTAGAAGGTACTGGCATGTGGTCGTCTACTAGTCCATCCCAGAGAGCTTGGCAAGTCTCTTTGACTATTAACCACACAGATGATGCACCCAAACGAAAGGAAAAAGCAAGCGATTTGCCAGTTTCTAGGTACCTGAAAGAGATAGGCCTATATTAGATATTCTCAGATTGTTAAATTATAAATATTTATACTTATGTGTACATGTTAATAATTAAATGAAGGAAATAAATATATGTTTAAATGTTAAAAGATGGTATAATTCAGTGGAAGTAAGATGAAGCTCACACAATTTTCCAATTGTTGAATTATAACATCTTTTAAGATTTATTTATTTCCTTCATGAGTTATTATCCCACTTCATGGAATTTTCCCTTTTATCAAGGTAACCATTTAAAAAATTTGAAAAAAATTCACTACCTCAATTTACATGTTATGATACTGAAAGAAGCAAAAGAAACCACGGCATTTAAATTTAGGTGCTGTGGCAAAAAGTCTGTGATGGATGGACGGACGGGCGCAAGAGTGACATTAATATAATACACATATAATAAGGGTTTTGCAGTTTGAACACGGAACTCTATAAATGTTAATATTCATTCAACTTGACATTTGTTTTATTCCATGTTTTCAGAACCATCCAAACTCTGTGACCTGCATCTCATAAACAATATGAACGTTTCGTCTCTTCCTGCCTCTAACAGCTTCTTTCATATGATATTTTTCAGAGGATGCAGTACGCACGAAATGGAAGAATTTGAAGGACCACTTTAGAAAGGAGCTGAAAAAATTCCCAAAAAGGAAATCTGGAGATGCCGGTGGTACATCCCACACGTCACATTGGCGATTTTTTCAGTTGCTGTATTTTCTAAAGGACCAGATGACTCCAAGTGAAATGTCGGGAAATCTGACGCAATCAGTTAAAGAACTTAATGCAGAACCGAGTAAAGAATTTAATGCTAATTCTGAAGAAGTATCTATCGTTGAGACCCAGCTGGAAGGAGACATTTTAGCATCAACCCCAGGTCCGCTCCTCCCCCTGCTACGAGACAATTTCTTCAACTAGAAGAACGCAAAATGCAGCTTCTTTGAGGAAAGAGAAGAAAAGTCGGAAGATTACCATTTCTTTATGAGTTTAATTCCACACATGAAGAACTTTAGTGCTATTCAAAAACAGGAATAAGATAACACAAGTCATTATTGACCAGGCTTCTCAACTTCTACCAACATCAAATGAGTCGTCACAAATGAAATTTTCCTCGGTAGAATATCAGCATGACCAATCTCCACAAAACTTTGTTTCTCTGAGCGGATCTTACCTTACAGGAGATGGTCTTCACCGTAATAAGCAACAGGAACATTTTTGAGGCCCACTATGCTTCTATACAAACAATATTGTTTCTTTAAGAATGTTTCTTTCAAATGATTCGCACTTAGACATATTTTTAGTTAAAAGTGTTTTCCTTACATCACTGTATGTCTGCGTTTATAATAAGTGTATTTATTTTGTTACATATAACTTAAAACTTATATTTTCTAAGTTATTTTATATTACCTTACTACCGTTAACATATTTGTCATTTTGTAAGGTAAAAGTAGATACTTATGCAACCAGCAAAAGGCGTTTTGAAGAAAAAATGCATGACAAAAGACTTGTGGTCAGTAAGCGTGTTCAGTGTAGCAATATGACATTTGTTATTACATGCATGTTATTTTATACGGTATACATGAGAGAATAAATATTGTAGGTCAGATGTATAGAATTAAATTGATTTGTTTCCCCAAACACTTTCATATGTTCTAGAGCAACTTAGGAAATACTGTTTTGGCGTAAGAATAAATTACATTACTATATTCTTGCATTTTTCTTTTGAAATAAGTCTGTACGTCAAATCAATCAAGACAGCGACACAAAATATATGTAAAAACTCAGGATTAGAAATAAGATACATTTAAATTGAGTAACAAACGTTCAAAAATTTGTCTTTCGAGTGACATTAATACAAAACTTTATCATTGGTTTTGTTTTTATGACTCACCTTTGGAAATTAATGCATATTTTTTCTAACACTTAATCGTTTTATTCTCTACCTACCTTATCGTCACTACTAGTCTCTCTTCTACACCAATGGGCCTCCTCCAGTTGGTTGTTTGTTTTTCCAAAAGGTTATATATTTTACTGAGAATATAATCAAAAGTATCTGTTGACATTCTAGTGTATTCAAAAAATTTTTGCGGATGCTTTCTCAGTACAGGAAACAAAGGGTGATACTTGCCATACACATACCTTTCTTCACAAAGTGCATGAACCCACTCATGTTTCTTTTTTTAAGTTAAGAAGTTACACTTAAAATAGGAACTTTCCATCAAAAGAAAGCGACAATGCACATTCGATAGGGATAGCAGTTCGCATGGAACACGAGCACAAAAAGAATTCCCGTGCATATATATTCATCTGAATCAGATGCAGATAATTCAGGTGCAGATACAGATTATGTCCAGCCGATCGATCAGAATGTTGCAGAGACGTCAGATTCTTCCAGTGATGAAGAAACTCAAGAAAATTGTGTAACTAACTCAGGGTGGGGACCAGTGACTATGAATAGTTCCTCAATAGACGAATATTGCAAACATATAGAGCTTTTAATATCAGAAAACGACTGCAGAAATCCTCTTACACTTTACAAATTGTTCCTTACTGACGATATTCTGGAATATATGGTTTCAGAAACCAATAAATATGCTGAAAAATTTACAAACCAGCAACCTCAAAATGCAGCAGGTTCTTCCAGAACACATAAATCTTGAAGAAATGAATAAATTCATAGCCATTTTGCTCGTCATGGGTGTTGTTCATGTGCCCGAAATTCGTCTATATTGGTCAAATAACATGACGTACACGAATTTACTAATTAAAAAAACAATGCATCGCGACCGCTTCTTCGATATTCTGAAGTATTGGCACTTTTATGACAATAGTCAAGCTTCATCTGAAGATCGTTTGCATAAAATAAACTCCTGAAAAAATAAATGAAAATTTTCAAAAAGCTGTGAAACCTGGTAAAGAGGTTGTCATTGATGAGATTATGGTTCCGTGGCGTGGTCGTCTGATATTTTGCCAATATATACCTGGGAAACGGCATAAGTATGGCATTAAACTTTATAAGCTTTGCCTTCCAGTAGGTTACACTTATAATATTAGTGTACATTCGGGAAAAAAAGGGAATTCATCAGAAAAGGGACATGCACACAACGTCGTCATGAAACTTATGAATGGACTTTTGTATGAAGGTCGCATTTTATACACATACAACTTTTACACAAGTGTGCCCTTAGCTAAGGAGCTGCTGCAGAAACATACATTTTTGTGTGGTACAGTACGGACCAACAGGAAATTTTTGCCCGATGAAGTAAAAACTAAACAAAAAAAAGGTGAAATATTAAGTTTAGAGAATGAAGATGGAATAAAATTTGTGAAATGGACTGACAAGAGGCCTGTACTGATGTTGACCACCTGTAAAAATCATAAAGGTGCTTTAGTCGAGACCAATACAACTGTTAGAAAACCAGATACAGTTTTGAGCTACAATTTTGCCAAGAAAGGCATCGATCTCTCAGATCAAATGCCTTCATACTACACTTCTTTGAGGAAGACAATCATGTGGTACAGAAAGGTAATCATGGAGATAATTTGTGGCACGATGTTAGTCAATGCATCGTTTATCGCTATAGCAAACAGGGTCACGCTTAAGACCGATCCTGTGGAACTCCGTTTCCTATGGTAAAGTGTCTAGATAGGTCAGTTCCTATCCGTACCCTAGCCGTTCGATTTGTTAAAAAATTTTTAATAAAAAGGAGAAGATTTCCTCTGAAACCCCACTCGTGCAGTTTACTTAAAATTTTATATCGCCATGCTTTTCCAAATCGAAAAAGACTGCCACGACATGCTGGCGAGAAGAAAGGCCTCCTGGATGAAGTTTTCAGTCCTCACCAATTGGTCGATCGTAGACCTGTTTTGCCTGAAGCCGCACTGGATGTTCGATAAGAGCTTACGGCTTTCCAAGCAACAATATAACCGTCGGTTAACCATTCTCTCTAATAGTTTGCATAAGCAACTCGTTAGAGAGATGGGACAGTAACCACCTGGTAAGGACCTATCCCTTCCCTGTTTTGGGATGGGTATAATCAGGGATTCCCGCCACTCATCGGGAAAAAGCCTTTCTTCCCAAAGTTGGTTGACAGTCATCAGAAGCTCCCCCTTTGCCTTGTCAGGCAGGTGCTTTAAAAAGGCATTGTGTACCTCAACAACACCCGGCGAGTTATCTTTAGACTCTCTTATTGCCAACTCCCATTCCCAGAGAGAAAAACGGTCATCGTAGAGATCCGTTTTACTCCCTGGGTTAAAGTTTAGATACCTCCTTTCCATTTCTTTCTTTATTATCTGAAACGAGACAGGGTACTTGTTTGTGCTGCTTGTTTCAGCATAATACTTTCCCATATCATCTGGAATTTTTGCAGCAGACTTTATTAATTGCCCATCAAAATTTAATGCACTAATATGTGATTGCTGATGGATGCCTGAGATTCTCTTGACCTTGTTCCAGACTTGTGTTATAGGTGTGCGGTGGTTAATGGATGAGACATAGTTCATCCATGATTCCTTCTTGGCATCTTTCACTATCTGTCGAGCTTTTGCCCTCAGTTGCCAGAATGCTGCAAGATTTGTCCCTGTGGGGTATTTATTGAAAATATGCAGTGCCCGTTTCCGGTTTTTTATAGCCGAGGCACATTCATCATTCCACCACGGAACTGGTGGATGATGTGGCTTTCCTGATGACTTCGGGATTGTTTTTCCTATGGCAGTTAATATGGCATTGAAGAAGCATTTCATGTTGTGTAAAGAACTGCGACTGGCATCAAAATTGAACTTTATTTCATTTTTAAAATCTGACCAGTTAGCCTTCTTTAAAATCCATTTACGAGGATACTTAAAGCAATTAACCGGATCTCTCTTGGTGATTAAAATGGGGAAGTGGTCACTTCCGCAAAGATCTGGGTGGACGGACATGGTGAACAGTGGAGCTATTGTACTCGTTGTAATAAAAAGGTCGATGGAGGAACATTCTCCATTAAAAGAGTTAAAACGAGTTTTTTCTCGGTCATTTAATAAAATCAAATTTAAATCATCTAAAAACTTCTCCAAGACACGCCCTCTACCATTATTGTCAGCCATCGTGTCTCCCCAGAGGGTGTTATGGGCATTAAAATCCCCTAGCAGCACGAATGGCCTAGGCAGCTGTCGGACAAGGTCCTCGAGGGTCGTCCGATTTACAGGTACCCACTCCAGGAGGTATATGTTACAGAATGTAATTTCCTCCGGAGTGGCTACGGTAAGGGCTATTGCATGGAGGGGCATCTGCAGGTTCACCTTGGAGGTGTAAAAGGTCTCCCTGATGGCTACAGCCACTCCTCCTTGAGCCCTATTACCGTTTAAATGTGCAAATGCTGCAAAATTTGTGCCAAGGCTGCTTTCTGACGACCAGAAGCAACATCGGCTGGAAGTCTACATGGAACTTCAGGAGCGGGTCAGAAATGACCCACACTTCTTTCCTAAGGGTAACTGGTGATGAAAGTTGGGTTTATGGGTACGACCCTGAAACAAAACAGCATTTGTCCAAGTGGAAGAGTCCAGCGTGACAAGTCAAAAGCAATGTTAACCCCTCAGGTGGGGTAAGCGTCTCTAGACGCGAATCCTTGCCATTCCCCAGGTGGGGAGCGCATCTTAAAATGCACCTGAGAGAATGACCATTTTCTCGGTGGGGTAAGCATTTTCAGAGGCGTATCTTTGAAAAATATTGCGTAGTAGTTTCTGCCATCTACTGTGTGCTCGGCTAACTACATGGTTGATCCATTTTCTATTTGAAACCCTTTCACAAATGTGGCGGCTGTGGACATGTAGGGGCAATAAAACCCCTAACGGTACTTTTTTCCCTTTTACCCTCAGTCTCGATTATTCTTTTGAGAAGTGCAGATTTTCTATTCTAAAAGGCATTCTGTGTGAAACAGCGTTTACTTTTGTGCATACAAGTCCATTCACATTCTTCTATTCTCGAACTGTTTATTTGTATTTATTATTGAAGTGTTTTACATCGTGTAGTATCAATCAAATAGTGAGATATTTACTGTGGTATTCAAGTGTTTATTTTCCTTTACTATAAATTTATACTTTTATATATACCTGATTAACTAATGCTTTTTGTGTAATCCGTACGTACATTATTTTGTGTGCAAAAACACGATTTTGTGTAGGGAAATTCCCTTTTGTTATAGGTTTTTAATCCACCCTGAACTTCTGTTACCCAGTGTGTTACAACAATGGAAAATAAAATATACGGTGAAAAAGAAATTCAATTTATTATTTCACCCTCACCATTGCTTTGAATAGCTTTGAAATATGTTGGAATCCGGGAGAATGTAATATGGCGGCGAAGCGCAAGCCGCAGCTTCACACCCTCCACCTCTGCTGCCAATCGTGTTTTAGACACGGGAGACACGGGCAACCCAGAGGTTAACCTGCGATACTAGCACCAAAATTTCTAAAAATGGATAATTCCGACACTATATACGTTGCTAGGTTTGCTAGCTAGCATTTCTGGTCGAATCACTAGCGTTTCCATTTCCGGTGCTTCACGCTTTCGATTCTTACATTTTTTGTAAGTAAAATAATTATATTCTACATTATAATGTTTATTAACGTAAATAGGATCATCTGGTGTACATTTACCAGTCATTGTTCAATCATGGACAACTGTACGTTGCTTTTTTACTAGTTTCTTGCTTACAAGAAATAAATGTAAACATTTCATAGGCCTAATTACACAAGAAATGAAGTTGGATTTGGCGAAAGTGATATATATGATAGGAAATACAATTATCATTATATTTGAATGCAATACATTTGGAAACGGATTGTTACAAGCAAATATGATTAATTGTTAAGAAAAGCTAATTGTAAGTTAAAAAGTATCTACTATATATTTTAAAGTGTTTGTATGTTGTGCTGTAGTAGCTTAACTAAATCCGCTGAAATTCAACGGGAAAATCTGCTAGTCAAGTCATAAGTGCAGTCCAAGTATGTAGTGAAGTCATAAAGTACCATAGTTTAGTGTAGGCATGCTGTTACTATGAATTTAAGCACAAGTACTCACAACATATAACCAAGTAAAAGGAAATTTTCTCTTCCAATGTAAAATCTTAAATGATCACTTCCAATTTTTACGTACGTATTCACAATTACATTCTTGTAAAAGACCTATCTCCTCTTCCCCTCCTCTGAGATCCCCGACGAACCAGTCCCATGGACCGACGAACACTCCGACACGGACACAGATTCCGGCGTATCGGATACAGAAACCACGGAACCGGAAGTCGAAACAGTGGAGGACCCAATTAGCGGCATCCCTTTCAACTGGGCCCCAACAGCAGCAGCTCCACGCCAGGCCCCGGTGACGTCTCTCCCGCCGTCTGACTGGCTGGCCATCCCGCAGCCATATCCCTATGACGACCCTTCGGTTCACGACCTGTTTCTACACGGCGCTAACATCCCCCGGCCATCATCAGCGCCCATGACCTTCGCCAAGTCGCCGTACTCAGACCAGTTTCACACTTTCCTCCCAAATTATTCGCAGCGAGGGATCGTCGCAGAACGTTGGCAAGTAACTGCCTTCCGGGCCACTCTCATCCCGAAGGCCAAAGGCGGGCACCGCCTCATATTGGACCTATCACCCTGGACCGACTTCTACCTAAAGCCGAAGTTTTCGTTGCGCGATGCAGGTAAGACCATGTTGACCACACCATTCGACGCATGGTTAGCAAAGATATCTCTGGCGGACGCCTTTTATCAAATTCCTATTCGCGCAGAACACCGTCCCTTCTACAGCATTTTGCACGGCGAAACATATTACTGTTTCAATCGACTGCCGATGGGCCATGCACTGGCCCCTGCTATCATGCAGCGCTGGGCTAGGTTAGTGCTGCTTGGCTAGAATGGTAGTGAAACACTCAGAAATTGGTGTTACAGTTAAGTATTATACCTGTCACAACCATGATTTGGACTTCGAAAACGTTAAGTTTTATAGGTGGGATGAAAGCACCACAAAACAAATTAATTCCTTTTTGGAACAGGGTATACCAGCTCGTACTATTCAGGAATATTTCCAGCCTCATGATTTTGATGGAGAAAATGTATCCCCCATCAAAGAGCATTTCATTAGTACTGCTCAGATAAATAAAATGAGATATAACTTGAATATGAAGAAGAGACTCAGTAACGGTGATGCTGAAGCTGTTATTCTTCTTGTCCATTCCATGAAAGAGAAAAGTAGAAATTCCAATTTAATTTATAAACCTCAGGGAAAACCAACTGAAATACGAGATCGGAGACTTGATAACATGCCACACAGTTCACAGCTTTTTGTTCTTGGTATTCAGGAAGAAAGGCAGTTGAAAGAAATGGTAGATGGCTGCAGCCGTATTTTATATATAGATTCTACCCATGGAACTAATCAGTATGAATTCCACCTGCTTCATCTGGTTGTTCCTGATGAGTATGGTGTTGGATACCCTGTTGCCCATTTCATTACTAATTATTTGGATGAAGAGACACTGATTTTATTGTTTAAGAGTATTAAAAGCAAATGTCCAGATTTAAAAATTAATGCTGCCATGACAGATGGGGATGAGGCCCTTTCCAATTCCTTCCTAAAAGTTTTCGGTGAAGGCATTAGACATTTACTTTGCATATGGCATGTTAAAAGATGTTGGCAGAAGAACCTTCAATGGAAAATTAAAAATAATAGTGCATTAGTTTCTGAAATATATGAAAATTTACAAATAATCTTGGAGGAGAAATCTGAAGAGAAATTCAAATTAATGTTGCAGTCATTTCTTCTTAAATATGCTGAATCTGCCAGTGCCTTCATGACATACTTCAAAGAATATTATTTGAATAAGACAGAGAAATGGGCCATGTGTTACCGTAATTTCACTCATGCTGTAACTGATACAAATATGTTTGTTGAATCATTTCACAATAGGCTTAAAACTCATTATCTTAACAGAAAAGTTAACAGGAGATTGGATGACCTTATTAGTACACTATTTCAAATAAATAGAACTACCCATCTGGCCTTGGTTGGTAAAAGGAAATATCAAGAGTCACCTCTAGGGTTTCAAAATCTGAATGAAAACCGCCAAAGGAAAGGTTTAAAAATACCAGATGCTGACATTTCCTCAGGAAGTGAAGGGATTTGGAATGTAAAAAGTCAGTCAGAACCAACATTATTTTATAAAGTTTCTCAAATCAATCTAGAATGCCAGTTTCCTGATCTTTGGTTTATTAAATGTGCTAATTTCTCTTGTTCTGGCCTTTGTTTCCATTTGTACCACTGTTCTTGTCCTGATAGGCATACACTGTGTAAGCATATCCATAAAGTCCATTCCTATTTTGTTCGGAATCTTTCTACTCCTATGGGAGAGGTGGCAGAGGAGAATGTTACAGATTATTTAAAAGCTAATGAACCTTCTCTTCGGGCCATTTCCCCAAACAGGAAGAATCAGCAGCTTCTGGAGTCAATTAACCAACTCACAGAAAGATTTAAAGTCTTAATTGGTCACGGTAAAATTGAGATATTACTTCCCTACCTTTTCAACTCCATGAAGTCATTACTAGACAGATGTGAGGGTTTGATTGAAAATCAACATAATTGCAAGCCTCCCACTATGAATTATGAGAGACTGGCTCCCATCACTAAGTGCACTGTGCAACAGGGACTTTTTCCAACCACAAAGAAAAAGAAGACTGTTCAACACAAATTTAAGAAACCATATGCAAAACGAAGGGAAGAAATTAAGTCTTTACTTCTGCATAATGCTTGTCAGAGTTTTACAGATCCCATACTTGACAGTAGTAACATTTGGGCTACCATTTGCTCCATTGGTGGTTTTGAAGTCAATACTGTTCATTTAAAATCACTTGATTATTACATTTCTGATAATGACTTAAATATTTTAAAATCTGTTGCTCCAGATTTTTGCCGTGGGTGGTTATATGACAGTGTCATTGGTGCTTTTCTCCATAGAATACATGCGAATAAATCCAACTATTTCCATAATAGACCCTGCTGTTGCCCACATTATTCTCAGGAGCGAGTCCATTGAACAGTGTAAATCAGTCTTTCCTGAGCATTTATATTCTGGTTTTGATAAACTAATTATTCCAATTCATCCTAACAATAGTCATTGGATGCTTTTAGTTGCATTTCCAAAAATGAGACAGTTTGACTTCTTTGATCCTTCTTCTGATATCCTTAAGAAGGAACATTATGCTATCATGGAACGCTGGGCACATCTCTTATCCAATAAAATAAATGGCAAACAACTGACGTGGAATATGAAAGTGCCTAAACACTACCTCCAGAGAGATACATACAATTGTGGAGTGTATGGAGAGCGAATTATCTGGGAGGACTGCAGTGATCAGGAATTTATTCCGAATGAATACCGAAAATATATTTATGAAGTAATTACAGGTACAAGGACAGTGAGCATCTAAGATGAGTTGAAATAGCTGACTTCAACTTGTTTCCCATAGTATTTTGCACTGTTCAAGTTTTCTCATGCATTCCAAGCTACTCACATTTGAATTCTTTTCTTCCTATTCTGAATTCTTCTCATTTGAATTCTTTTCTTCCTCTTCTGAACTGTTCTCATGTATTATGTACTAAGTGTATATAGATTGACTCATGTATATAACTGTATAAAGCTTTATTGACCATTGATAGCTGAATAGTTATCAGTAATTATTTCACTATTTCCAGATTATTCTCATGGATGACAGTAGTCAATAAGTGACATGGCCACACATACATGACATGTATGCTGGAGTCCATTAACAGTATAATAGTGATCTTAAATACAGGAAAATACTTCATTATTATAATATAATTAATAATATATTTAATTGATGTATTTGGTCGTATTTGATAGTAGAAGATGAAATTTTTGTTGAATTTCTTCGTATTTCTTTCTCCTTTCTTGAACTTCTGAACTGTATGATTTCATACCATTAAAACTTGTATTTCGTCCCCTTTCTTCGCTTATCAAGGTATATACCAGCTGTGACTGTGATATGTGTGAATATTTTTAAGTATTTGTATTATGCTTTAATTTCATGTAGTATTAAAAACGATATCTCTCTCTGAGACTAATTAAAGAGTAATCCTGCAACTTATTGATATTTAAATGCATTACTATATTCTAATCATTACTTGTACCAATATTGAACTTGTATATACATAATGTGTATATATAATTATATATGTAATGTGTATCAATGGGTGATAATGTACAAAGTATATATAAATGTATAAAACTTGATAATGGACCACGGCGGCTTATGAGCCACCTGATATTTTTTTTTTCAGATAACAGTTCTATCGCTGACAAGGCCACAAAATATTGTGGCCACCTTTTTGTTTCCCTTGCCTGCCAGGATAATTGACTACTAGATTGTGAATTGCTGGATAATTCGACCGCATTTGGATGACGCATATGGCCAGATGGATGATCACATGCTATCAGAAGGTCCCCTGTTTCCCATTTCCTCTCCAATTTATTTCTCTTATTTTTTACACTCCTATTCACTGTGTCCTTATTCTTATATTCTACCGAAACTCTTTCACAGCACTCTACAGCCGTTTCCTCAGTATTCACTTCGCTGCTATCACAGTCCTCACTGGAGATAGATATCATTATTTCTCCTTTGGCCTATAGCTGCTGACGTGATAGCCGATCTGGATCATCGCAGTCATCATCACCAGAATCAGTCTCTGAGTCAGAACCAGCCCCTGGCAACTCAACGGTTTTCAGAGTTCAAGTTACGCTCATCTTTGTTGATAGGTGTCACTGGGAGCGCTTCAAAATGAAAGTGGGGGAGGGGATGGGTCTGGGTTAAACCGTTATAACAGTAAAAACAAAGCAGGTCTGAGCGTGGCCATTATGTCGGAGAGTGGAAACGGTGGAAAGAAAGATAAAATGTCTAAAGATTTGAAAGTGAGAAGGAAGGTGTGTTCCGTGACTGGGTGTGAGGGACGCAGCGATGGGACAAGAAAATTTTTTAATTTCCCGAGGACGGAAAAAGTGTAAGTTAATTTATAGTAATGAATATTTTTCTTGTGAATGCTGAAGTGTTTCTGCAAGTTATAAGTGTAGTTTATAAATAGATACAACGGTTGTTTTCAGTGCGAAGATTGTCATTTATAAGCGAAATTTAGAATTTTATTTATTCACTCCGCTTTGAGGAAGTCCGTTTAACTAAATGAAGGGATTTGTAAGGCGAACATATATGTGTCATTGGTCTCTCCATTTGTTAAATATGTATAGTTGGTTTGGTTGAAATATACATGAGTTTCATCAATTAAATCTAGTGGAAAAGTTGCTGCCTAAATTATTACGTTTTGTAAATTATAAATTACACGATTTCAGCTTCAATGTGAATTATTGTATGCTTTTCAGTTAGTATTTCCTTGAAAATTATTTATTATATTATCCATAGACTTTTCTCGTTTCTGTGTTTAGTTCAGTATTAGGTTGTGACTAGTGGAAATATTTTAATTTTCCTCGATTATTCTTGCATTTGTATTATCGATAGACTTTTCTCATTTCTGTGTTTGGCTTGATATTAGGCTGTGACTGGTGGAAATATTTTAATTTTCCTTGATTATTCTTGCATTTATATTATCCATAAACTTCTCGTTTCTGTGTATGGTGTGATGTCAGGCTGTAACTGGTGGACATATTTTAATTTTCCTCGATTATTCTGTCATTTTGGAAAGTCGTTGCTCTTGCGCGCATTTTATTGAGTAATTTTAGTTTAGGAATAAAATTTTGTGGTCCGTGGATTCCATATTTAAACACGTTCCTGCTCAGGAAATAATCCGTTCTTTCATGAATGGGGTTCATGATTCGCCAAAATTGTTACTGAGTTACAGTATGAATTCCACCTGCTTAATCTGGTTGTTCCTGATGAGTATGGTGTTGGATACCCTGTTGCCCATTTCATTACTAATTATTTGGATGAAGAGACACTGATTTTATTGTTTAAGAGTATTAAAAGCAAATGTCCAGATTTAAAAATTAATGCTGCCATGACAGATGGGGATGAGGCCCTTTCCAATTCCTTCCTAAAAGTTTTCGGTGAAGGCATTAGACATTTACTTTGCATATGGCATGTTAAAAGATGTTGGCAGAAGAACCTTCAAAGGAAAATTAAAAATAATAGTGCATTAGTTTCTGAAATATATGAAAATTTACAAATAATCTTGGAGGAGAAATCTGAAGAGAAATTCAAATTAATGTTGCAGTCATTTCTTCTTAAATATGCTGAATCTGCCAGTGCCTTCATGACATACTTCAAAGAATATTATTTGAATAAGACAGAGAAATGGACCATGTGTTACCGTAATTTCACTCATGCTGTAACTGATACAAATATGTTTGTTGAATCATTTCACAATAGGCTTAAAACTCATTATCTTAACAGAAAAGTTAACAGGAGATTGGATGACCTTATTAGTACACTATTTCAAATAAATAGAACTACCCATCTGGCCTTGGTTGGTAAAAGGAAATATCAAGAGTCACCTCTAGGGTTTCAAAATCTGAATGAAAACCGCCACAGGAAAGGTTTAAAAATACCAGATGCTGACATTTCCTCAGGAAGTGAAGGGATTTGGAATGTAAAAAGTCAGTCAGAACCAACATTATTTTATAAAGTTTCTCAAATCAATCTAGAATGCCAGTTTCCTGATCTTGGTTTATTAAATGTGCTAATTTCTCTTGTTCTGGCCTTTGTTTCCATTTGTACCACTGTTCTTGTCCTGATAGGCATACACTGTGTAAGCATATCCATAAAGTCCATTCCTATTTTGTTCGGAATCTTTCTACTCCTACGGGAGAGGTGGCAGAGGAGAATGTTACAGATTATTTAAAAGCTAATGAACCTTCTCTTCGGGCCATTTCCCCAAACAAGAAGAATCAGCAGCTTCTGGAGTCAATTAACCAACTCACAGAAAGATTTAAAGTCTTAATTGGTCACGGTAAAATTGAGATATTACTTCCCTACCTTTTCAACTCCATGAAGTCATTACTAGACAGATGTGAGGGTTTGATTGAAAATCAACATAATTGCAAGCCTCCCACTATGAATTATGAGGGACTGGCTCCCATCACTAAGTGCACTGTGCAACAGGGACTTTTTCCAACCACAAAGAAAAAGGAGACTGTTCAACACAAATTTAAGAAACCATATGCAAAACGAAGGGAAGAAATTAAGTCTTTACTTCTGCATAATGCTTGTCAGAGTTTTACAGATCCCATACTTGACAGTAGTAACATTTGGGCTACCATTTGCTCCATTGGTGGTTTTGAAGTCAATACTGTTCATTTAAAATCACTTGATTATTACATTTCTGATAATGACTTAAATATTTTAAAATCTGTTGCTCCAGATTTTTGCCGTGGGTGGTTATATGACAGTGTCATTGGTGCTTTTCTCCATAGAATACATGCGAATAAATCCAACTATTTCCATAATAGACCCTGCTGTTGCCCACATTATTCTCAGGAGCGAGTCCATTGAACAGTGTAAATCAGTCTTTCCTGAGCATTTATATTCTGGTTTTGATAAACTAATTATTCCAATTCATCCTAACAATAGTCATTGGATGCTTTTAGTTGCATTTCCAAAAATGAGACAGTTTGACTTCTTTGATCCTTCTTCTGATATCCTTAAGAAGGAACATTATCCTATCATGGAACGCTGGGCACATCTCTTATCCAATAAAATAAATGGCAAACAGCTGACGTGGAATATGAAAGTGCCTAAACACTACCTCCAGAGAGATACATACAATTGTGGAGTGTATGGAGAGCGAATTATCCGGGAGGAATGCAGTACCGAAAATATATTTATGAAGTAATTACAGGTACAAGGACAGTGAGCATCTAAGATGAGTTGAAATAGCTGACTTCAACTTGTTTCCCATAGTATTTTGCACTGTTCAAGTTTTCTCATGCATTCCAAGCTACTCACATTTGAATTCTTTTCTTCCTATTCTGAATTCTTCTCATTTGAATTCTTTTCTTCCTCTTCTGAACTGTTCTCATGTATTATGTACTAAGTGTATATAGATTGACTCATGTATATAACTGTATACAGCTTTATTGACCATTGATAGCTGAATAGTTATCAGTAATTATTTCACTATTTCCAGATTATTCTCATGGATGACAGTAGTCAATAAGTGACATGGCCACACATACATGACATGTATGCTGGAGTCCATTAACAGTATAATAGTGATCTTAAATACAGGAAAATATTTCATTATTATAATATAATTAATAATATATTTAATTGATGTATTTGGTTGTATTTGATAGTAGAAGATGAAATTTTTGTTGAATTTCTTCGTATTTCAAGCTCTCCTTTCTTGAACTTCTGAACTGTATGATTTCATACCATTAAAACTTGTATTTTGTCCCCTTTCTTCACTTATCAAGGTATATACCAGCTGTGACTGTGATATGTGTGAATATTTTTAAGTATTTGTATTATGCTTTAATTTCATGTAGCATTAAAAACGATATCTCTCTCTGAGACTAATTAAAGAGTAATCCTGCAACTTATTGATATTTAAATGCATTACTATATTCTAATCATTACTTGTACCAATATTGAACTTGTATATACATAATGTGTATATATAATTATATATGTAATGTGTATCAATGGGTGATAATGTACAAAGTATATATAAATGTATAAAACTTGATAATGGACCACGGCGGCTTATGAGCCACCTGATATTTTTTTTTCAGATAACAGTTCTATCGCTGACAAGGCCACAAAATATTGTGGCCACCTTTTTATTTCCCTTGCCTGCCAGGATAATTGACTACTAGAATGTGAATTGCTGGATAATTCGACCGCATTTGGATGACGCATATGGCCAGATGGATGATCACATGCTATCAGAAGGTCCCCTGTTTCCCATTACCTCTCCAATTTATTTCTCTTATTTTTTACACTCCTATTCACTGTGTCCTTATTCTTATATTCTACCGAAACTCTTTCACAGCACTCTACAGCCGTTTCCTCAGTATTCACTTCGCTGCTATCACAGTCCTCACTGGAGATAGATATCATTATTTCTCCTTTGGCCTATAGCTGCTGACGTGATAGCCGATCTGGATCATCACAGTCATCATCACCAGAATCAGTCTCTGAGTCAGAACCAGCCCCTGGCAACTCAACGGTTTTCAGAGTTCAAGTTACGCTCATCTTTGTTGATAGGTGTCACTGGGAGCGCTTCAAAATGAAAGTGGGGGAGGGGATGGGTCTGGGTTAAACCGTTATAACAGTAAAAACAAAGCAGGTCTGAGCGTGGCCATTATGTCGGAGAGTGGAAACGGTGGAAAGAAAGATAAAATGTCTAAAGATTTGAAAGTGAGAAGGAAGGTGTGTTCCGTGAGTGGGTGTGAGGGACGCAGTGATGGGACAAGAAAATTTTTTAATTTCCCGAGGACGGAAAAAGTGTAAGTTAATTTATATATGTAGCTGCTGACGCGATAGCCGATCTGCACGGCGAAACATATTACTGTTTCAATCGACTGCCGATGGGCCATGCGCTGGCCCCTGCTATCATGCAGCGCTGGGCTAGGTTAGTGTCACGGAAAATTGAACTGAAGTTCCGAGTTAAAATGTTAGCCTATCTAGATGATTGGCTCCTGTTCGGCCAAGACCTAAGTGAAGTTATCGTGCTGCAAATAGTTCAGTTTCTTGAAACCGACTTGGGAATTACCATCAACCGCTCAAAAAGTGTACTTAGGCCAGTGCAGCAGCTACAACATCTCGGTGTTATCATTAATACCCACACCATGGAGTTAGCGCTGATGCCTGGCTCCCTCGCCAAGCTTCACCATGGAATATGCTGTGTGCCACGGATACGTTCAATAGACATTCCGAAAATCGTGGGATATATCGCGTGGATGGTATATATGTTGGCATTGCCCTTGTACTTAGTTTCAGATGTATATTGTAGGAATAACGTTGTTTTATTAGACTTTTGGAATAATAATGTATTTGCTAAGTGCTGTTCCTTTGCGAACGTAGTGAGTGATAAATTTATAGTTTATACGGATGCGACCTCAGAGCAGCTAGCATGGGTCATCCCAGAATTACGATTAACAGAAATCATGCCTTTGGTGGAAGACTATATACTTAGCCGAAGCAGAGGCAGCCTTGCTAGGAGCCACGGCAGCAGCTCAAGACCTCCCCGCAGACCGGCCCCTCTGCGTTTATTGCGACAATCAAGCAGTTGTTTGGTCGTTGCACAAAGGAAAAGGTTTATTGTTTCATTATACTTATCTGAAAAGCTTGTATTTAAGTAGTAGTAGTATTTGTTTATAAGGTGCTTCGACAGCTATGGTCATTTTGCACCGTCCGAAATTAAAAACGTACCTTGCCGGTTAAATAGAATAAATAAGAGTTAAAAAGGTACGCAAAAATAAATAAGGTAAAATAGGATAAAATGAATTTATAAAATCAATAAATTAAATACATAATAAAAGGCGTAAGATAAAAACGGAAATTAAGTTTTTCAAAGAGTGCCTAAAAGATTTGTTAACCTTAGGAATTTTAAAATAGTGTCAATTTTAAGAGGGTCGTCTGTTAAAAGATCAGAGAGTGTACCTCTCATGTTTAAAATGTGACGGATACCTCTAAATTTGGTACATTCTGTCAGGAGATGACTTATGGTTACAGGGCAGTTGCAGGTAGAGCATGTGGGAGGTTCCTTTTCCCGTGTAAATAAGAATGAGTGCGTCAAAGCGCAGTGGCCAATCCTAAGTCGGGTGATTGCGACTTCCTCCCGGCGACTGTTTCTAACTGAGGTTGGCCATGGAGTGATGCTTGCTTTGATCGCTCTCAACTTATTTCTTGTAACTGCCTCCCAGGACCTTTGCCATTTTCCCAGCAAGATGCTCTTAAAAAGGCATTTTAGGTCCTGGGATGGAACCATATTGATGTCAGTGTCCTCTCTTGACAGAGCTGCCTTCGCAGCTGAGTCGGCCTTTTCATTTCCTGCAATTCCAACGTGCCCAGGGACCCACATGAAGAGGATATCCACATCATTAGCTGTTAGACTCGAAATTAAGATATGGATCCGCTGTACCGTGGGATGGCTGTGGTTAGAGGTTAGCGATGGCTTTCAGAGCACTAATGGAGTCCGAGCATAAGATATATTTCGCTCTCCTGGGAACAATGCTCTCCAATGCCCTCTGTACTGCGATTAGTTCCGCAGTGAAAATACTGCATAGGGGATTCAATTTAAAAGCCTGAGTGCCGTGTACTGTTGATGTAAAAGCACTTGAGCAGCCATCCACCGATTTCGAACCATCTGTATAGATGTGAATATATTGTTGATACTCCGTCATTATTTCTTGAAATTTTAATTTAAAAAATAGTGGTTCCGTTTCGGCTTTTGAAAAACTGGACAATTGAGTCAGGCACGTTGGGACTGGCACCTGCCATGGAGGAGACTTATGGAAGCCTCCAGGAAGGACTTCCGGAAGTTGTAGGTTTTCACCCTCGATAAAATTGTGAAAACGAATACCTAGGGGTAAAGTTGCTCTTTGTCGTCTACTAAAAAGTTCTTTAAAACGTGGTTTAAAAATCAAGTTAAAACATGGGTGGGTTTTTAATGCTAAAATTTTTGAAACATATGTACACATTAAGAGCGTTCTTCGTATCTCTAAGGGCGGCTCTCCCGATTCACAGTAAATACTGGGAATGGGGCTGGTCCTGAAAGCACCAGTATCCAGCCTCAGAGCAGAATTGTGTACGGACGTCAAAGGGCGCAAATACGAAGCTCGTGATGAGGCGTATATGAAGGACCCATAGTCCATTTTGGACCTTACCAATGCTCGGTAAAGAGTGAGCATTGATGTACGGTCGGCACCCCATGACGAGTTCGTTAAAAACCTTAAAATGTTTAGAACTTTAAAACACTTATCTTTTAAAATACTAATGTGGCTCCGCCAATTCAGTCTTCTGTCTAAAACCATACCAAGAAAACGGATTGTTTCCACGGGATCTAATCTATTGCCCCCTAGTTTTAAAACAGGATGAGGGAATATTCCTCTCACCCTGTAAAAATGGAGGCATTTGGTTTTCTCGTTGGAGAAACGAAAACCATTTGCCTGTGCCCATTTGTCTAAACGATTGATAGTAAGCTGTATCTGTCTTGTTGCAGTGGACAAGTGGGATGACCTGCAGAAAATTGCCAGATCATCTACAAAGAGAGATGCCTCTATTGGAGTCTTGATACAGCTTACTATATCGTTTATTGCTATGGCAAACAGGGTCACGCTTAAAACTGATCCCTGTGGAACTCCGTTTTCTATGGTAAAGGGTCTAGATAGGACAGTTCCTATCCGTACCCTAGCCGTTCGATTGGTTAAAAAGTTTTTAATAAAAAGGGGGAGATTTCCTCTGAAACCCCATTCGTACAGTTTACTTAAAATTTTATATCGCCATGTCGTGTCATATGCTTTTTCCAAATCGAAAAAGACTGCCACGACATGTTGGCGAAGAAGAAAGGCCTCCTGGATGAAGTTTTCGGTCCTCACCAAGTGGTCGATCGTAGACCTGTTTCGCCTAAAGCCGCACTGGATGTTCGATAAGAGCTTACGGCTTTCCAAGCACCAACATAACCGTCGGTTAACCATTCTCTCTAACAGTTTGCATAAGCAACTCGTTAGAGAGATGGGACGATAGCTGCTTGGTAAGGACCGATCCTTTCCCTGTTTTGGGATGGGTATAATCAGGGATTCCCGCCACTCATCGGGAAAAAGCCTTTCTTCCCAAAGTTGGTTGACAGTCATCAGATGCTCCCCCTTTGCCTTGTCAGGCAGGTGCTTTAAAAAGGCATTGTGTACCTCATCAACACCTGGCGAGGTATCCTTAGAATCTCTCATTGCCAACTCTAATTCCCGGAGAGAAAAAGGGTCATTGTAGAGATCCCTTTTACTCCCTGGGTTAAAGTTTAGATACCTCCTTTCCGTTTCTTTCTTCATTACCTGAAACGAGACAGGGTACTTGCTTGTGCTGCTCGTTTCAGTGTAATACTTTCCCATAATGTCTGGAATTTTTGCAGCAGACTTTATTAGTTGCCCATCAAAATTTAATGCACAAATATGTGATTGTTGATGGGTGCCTGAGATTCTCTTGACCTTGTTCCAGACTTGTGTTATAGGTGTGTGATGGTTAATGGATGAGACATAGTTCATCCATGATTCCTTCTTGGCATTTTTCACTACCTGTCGAGCTTTTGATCTCAGTCGCCGGAATGCTGCCAGATTTGTCCCTGTGGGGTATTTATTGAAAATACGCAGTGCCCGTTTCCGGTTTTTTATTGCCGTAGCACATTCATCATTCCACCACGGAACTGGTGGACGATGAGGATTTCCTGATGACTTCGGGACTGTCTTTCCTACGGCAGTTAATATAGCATCAGAGAAGCATTTCATATTGTGTATGGAACTGCGACTGGCATCAAAATTGAACTTCATTTCATTTTTAAAATCTGTCCAGTTAGCCTTCTTTAAAATCCATTTACGAGGATACTTAACGCAATTAACCGGACCTCTCTTGGTGATTAAAATAGGGAAGTGGTCACTTCCGCAAAGATCTGGGTGGACGGACATGGTGAACAGTGGAGCTATTGTACTCGTTGCAATAAAAAGGTCGATGGAGGAATATTCTCCATTAAAAGAGTTAAAACGAGTTTTTTCTCGGTCATTTAATAAAATCAAGTTAAAATCATCTAAAAATTTTTGCAAGAGACGCCCTCTACCGTTGTTGTCAGCCATCGTGTCTCCCCATAGGGTGTTATGGGCATTAAAATCCCCTAACAACACGAATGGCCTCGGTAGCTGATTAACTAGATCCTCAAGGTTCCTCCGGTTCACTGGTGCCCCTTCCGGCAGGTATAAATTACAAAAAGTAATTTCCTGCGGGGTGGCAATGGTAAGTGCTATTGCTTGGAAGGGCGACTGCAGATTCACCTGGGAGGTGTAAAGGGCCTCCCTGATGGCTACAGCCACTCCCCCTTGAGCCCTATTGCCACTTAGGTCGTCCTTTCGGAAAACGTGAAAACCCTTTAAGTTAACCTTATCTCGCTCTTTAAAATGCGTCTCTTGCAAAAATATGCACGCAGGGTTGAGATCAGAAATTAGGATCTCCAGTTCTTCCCTGTGCGTGTAAAAACCGTTGCAGTTCCACTGTATAGATAAAAACATGTTTAAAATAAAATAAATAAATAAATATGAGTTAAAATTTAAAAAGTTATTTTTTTAAAAAGTCCGTCACACTGGAAGTTTATCTCTTTAACTTCCCCTTCCCCCCTTTCTTCCGGAGAGTTGGTAGGGAGTTTTCCCACTCACCCTCGGAAAGTGTGTCCTCCTCCATCCTCTCTTCGGATACAGGAGGTGGTTTGCGGGAGGGACCAGGAGAAGGAGTCTTGTCCGGTCTTCCTCCACCATTTTTTATTGGTGACCCATTTTTTAAATGGGTCACAGTAGGGGCATTGCCATTGGGCCCCTTCTGTGGTGTGCTTGCTTTAGATGTATTTGATTTTTCTTTTTCAGTATTGCCATTCTCTTTTGTTTTTTCTTTCTTATGCATTTTTTTCTGAGCAACCTGGATTGGTGGATCATCCGTCTGGGTGGCAATTGTACTCCTCTTCACTGGTGTTGCTGCCAAGGACGCGAAGGACTTCGAGAAGACAGGAGCGACGAGAGTCCTGTATTTTTTACGGTTCTCGAAATAGGATAGTTTCTCTACCGTCTTTATTTCCATTACCTTCTTCTCCTCCTTCAGTTTTGCACAGTCTCGGGAGAAAGCCGGGTGTGGGCCATCACAGTTGACGCTGGGTAAGGCCTCCTTGCATACTTCCTCCTCGTGCTTTTCCCGGTTGCACCGGGGGCAGGTTGGTTTGCCTTTGCAACGAGGCGCAGTGTGGCCAAACTTCTGGCACTGGAAGCAGCGCAGAGGACTCGGTATGTAAGGTCTGACTGAACAGACCTCATAACCAACTTTGACCTTCTCTGGCAGCTTATCGAGGGAGAATGTGAGGATCATCGAGGTGGAATTGATGACCTCACCATTCCTCTTTATTGTTAGCCTCCTACAGTCTATCACCCCCTGCGGGGCCAGCTCTCGCTTACATTCCTCGATGTCTGTGTACAGAAGGTCATAGTTGGTTATGACCCCCTGGCAGGTGTTCAGCATTTTATGAGCCTCCACCGAGACTGGCATGTCCTTCATCATCGTCATTCCCAGTATTTTTGTGCTCTGGAGTTCAGTGCACGTTTGAATCAATAGTGTTCCATCCCTGAGCTTCTTCACTGAATGAAGAGGCCCAGGTACTTGTGATGACAGAGCATTATAAATTAAGAAGGGAGACACTTTAGTAAAGGTCTCACCTTCTGTTACACGTTTCATTACCAGGTATTTTAAGCACTTTTTAACCGTTTCTCCCCCGTCTGTGACCAGACGGGTTCTTCCCCCGCCCGCATCCGGACGGGATCTTTTAAGAGGAGGAAAGTTTTCCGCCATAATTAAAGATTTAAAGATTCGTCCTCTGGTCTCCCCACCCACCACGGAGCCACAAATGGGACGCCGCACCACAAACTGATGCAGACGCCAGGGCTAACCAGCAGGATATAGCACCTCTGACTAGGTTGTCTGCTTCGGGTAAGATCTCCAGTGCATGGGCCCTCCAAACCCATGCACCTTTGACCCCCCTACACAGACCCCCATAGCCTCCGCACTCGCCGACCGGAACGTCAAGACGCGACGGCAAGCCGATTCGTCGGGTGTGGCTAGCACCCGACGTCCCGTTTACACTGAGTCCGAGGCCGAAGTGGTGTCTTGCCCACGGATCGCATCTTGAGCATCCGAAACCCAGATGAGGTCCAGTGAGCTCAACCACCAGGCATCTCTTCCCCACCTTACGGGTCTCCACGCACGGCAAACACGCGGGCGGGCCGATAGCCGGATGTTATGGCAAAAACTCAAACAGCAGACCCACATGCTGTTTGGAAACTACCCTGAGTTAACTTTGGGTTTTTTAACGAGGTTGTCTCCTCGCCCATTGGTCGCCACTTACGACCAGCAGAGGGGCTGCGGGAGTATTCTACCCCCCTTCCCGCAGGGGGAGCTTGTATTTAAATTTAATAAAGAAATTGTCACTACCGGTGACATGGGCCTACGTCCCGACAGGCGCAAATCTTGCCGATCGTCCCTCTCCTAAATATGCTAGATCGGCCAGCCATTGGCAGACCTTGGTTAATTTAGTATATAAGGGAGAGGCCGGATTTGGGGGAGGTCGGTAGGATTTGGGCTGAAAGTCGGGGCGTGCGCTCCATCTCCTGAAGAAGTGGTTGGCCACTATACAAGGCTAATTCAGGAAATTTCAGCGAGAAATCCAAAGGTGCGATTGTATCTCTGCAGTGTCCTATTCAGGGGAATGAATTGGTTTCAGGATGACCCGAGCTTGGGCAGGGGAAGGATTAAGAGGCTAAACTCGTCGTCCACGCAACTCAACCAACGACTGGAAGACCTGAGTGAGAGGTGTGGCAGCCATTAAGAATCTAATTTGAATTCATAGCTGGATAATATGACCTATACTCGAAAAATACAGGATGTGAATGTTTTTGTTGTTTCCTTAAAAAAACTAGGTATGGCACCTTCTACGTGGACAATTGGAAGAGATTCGAGGAGGCCTCAGTGAACCCGGAGGAGGAGTTGCTGTCCAAGGATGGATTGCACCTTGGGCCAGCAGGAATAAAGTGCCCATTTGGTAATGTAATTTCTAATGTGCAATTTTTCCTGCAGTCACTCCCCCCTCCTGTGCAGGCCCCTATAAGGCCTATTTCCCCTTCCATACCTCTACCTGCCTCTTCGAGGCCTCTTTCCGCTGCCTCCCTCCCTCCCCTCCAGGCCCCTTCAAGGACTAACTCCGTTCCTGTGCAGGCCCTTATAAGGCCTATTTCCCCTTCCATACCTCTACCTGCCTCTTCGAGGTCTCTTTCCGCTGCCTCCCTCCCTCCCCTCCGGGCCCCTTCAAGGCCTAAGTCCCTTCCTGTGCAGGCCCCTATAAGGCCTATTTCCCCTTCCATACCTGTACCCGCCTCTTCGAGGCTTCTCTCCGCTGCCTCCCTCCCTCCCCTCTTGGCCCCTTCAAGGCCTAAGTCCCTTCCTGTGCAGGCCCCTATAACTCCTCCTCCATCCCTCTACTTACTTCTTCAAGACCTCTCTCTTCTCCCACTGTACCGGCCTCTTTATCATTGATCCCCCTGTCTAATTATTGGTCTGTTTTGGATTCATTGGCTGACCTTACACCAGAAGATGCACCAAAGTATATATATAATAGCACAAAAGGGTTTTGATGCAAATTCTGACTCGGTAAAATCACTTTACCCATGCAAATGTGCACAGTGTAATAAGATATATTCCTCTAAGTCTTCTTTTTGCTGGCATAAGAAGTCCTGTGGTAAAGAAAATGACTGTATAGTTTACCCCAGGGTGTGCTCTGAATGTCACATTTCTTACTCCACTAAGGCTCACTATTCTAGACATAAACACCTTTGTAATAAAAATAATTCCAATTATATTCATTGTCCTCAGCCTGATTGTGACACAAAATTTCATACCCATTCTGTCATGGTAGATCACTTGTTGAATGAACAAAATGAAAGTATTTATGTAGAAGAACACCTCTTCAAGGACTTCTCAGAATTTAAGAATTGGAAAAAAATGATCTGCCAGGAAAGTAATACTTCCTTAGTCAAGCACAGGGGTAAATATTTAAAAAGTGATTTAGTTTGTAAATTCAATAATCACCATAGAAATAAATGCATAGTGAACAAAACAAGCAGGAAAAGGAAGTGTGGCCCTATGCCTAATACGGACTGCTTGGCTAGAATGGTAGTGAAACACTCAGAAATTGGTGTTACAGTTAAGTATTATACCTGTCACAACCATGATTTGGACTTCGAAAACGTTAAGTTTTATAGGTGGGATGAAAGCACCACAAAACAAATTAATTCCTTTTTGGAACAGGGTATACCAGCTCGTACTATTCAGGAATATTTCCAGCCTCATGATTTTGATGGAGAAAAGAGCATTTCATTAGTACTGCTCAGATAAATAAAATGAGATATAACTTGAATATGAAGAAGAGACTCAGTAAGGGTGATGCTGAAGCTGTTAGTCTTCTTGTCCATTCCATGAAAGAGAAAAGTAGAAATTCCATTTTAATTTATAAACCTCAGGGAAAACCAACTGAAATACGAGATCGGAGACTTGATAACATGCCACACAGTTCACAGCTTTTTGTTCTTGGTATTCAGGAAGAAAGGCAGTTGAAAGAAATGGTAGATGGCTGCAGCCGTATTTTATTTATAGATTCTACCCATGGAACTAATCAGTATGAATTCCACCTGCTTAATCTGGTTGTTCCTGATGAGTATGGTGTTGGATACCCTGTTGCCCATTTCATTACTAATTATTTGGATGAAGAGACACTGATTTTATTGTTTAAGAGTATTAAAAGCAAATGTCCAGATTTAAAAATTAATGCTGCCATGACAGATGGGGATGAGGCCCTTTCCAATTCCTTCCTAAAAGTTTTCGGTGAAGGCATTAGACATTTACTTTGCATATGGCATGTTAAAAGATGTTGGCAGAAGAACCTTCAAAGGAAAATTAAAAATAATAGTGCATTAGTTTCTGAAATATGTGAAAATTTACAAATAATCTTGGAGGAGAAATCTGAAGAGAAATTCAAATTAATGTTGCAGTCATTTCTTCTTAAATGTGCTGAATCTGCCAGTGCCTTCATGACATACTTCAAAGAATATTATTTGAATAAGACAGAGAAATGGGCCATGTGTTACCGTAATTTCACTCATGCTGCAACTGAGACAAATATGTTTGTTGAATCATTTCACAATAGGCTTAAAACTCATTATCTTAACAGAAAAGTTAACAGGAGATTGGATGACCTTATTAGTACACTATTTCAAATAAATAGAACTACCCATCTGGCCTTAGTTGGTAAAAGGAAATATCAAGAGTCACCTCTAGGGTTTCAAAATCTGAATGAAAACCGCCACAGGAAAGGTTTAAAAATACCAGATGCTGACATTTCCTCAGGAAGTGAAGGGATTTGGAATGTAAAAAGTCAGTCAGAACCAACATTATTTTATAAAGTTTCTCGAATCAATCTAGAATGCCAGTTTCCTGATCTTTGGTTTATTAAATGTGCTAATTTCTCTTGTTCTGGCCTTTGTTTCCATTTGTACCACTGTTCTTGTCCTGATAGGCATACACTGTGTAAGCATATCCATAAAGTCCATTCCTATTTTGTTCGGAATCTTTCTACTCCTATGGGAGAGGTGGTAGAGGAGAATGTTACAGATTATTTAAAAGCTAATGAACCTTCTCTTCGGGCCATTTCCCCAAACAAGAAGAATCAGCAGCTTCTGGAGTCAATTAACCAACTCACAGAAAGATTTAAAGTCTTAATTGGTCACGGTAAAATTGAGATATTACTTCCCTACCTTTTTAACTCCATGAAGTCATTACTAGACAGATGTGAGGGTTTGATTGAAAATCAACATAATTGCAAGCCTCCCACTATGAATTATGAGAGACTGGCTCCCATCACTAAGTGCACTGTGCAACAGGGACTTTTTCCAACCACAAAGAAAAAGAAGACTGTTCATCACAAATTTAAGAAACCAAATGCAAAACGAAGGGAAGAAATTAAGTCTTTACTTCTGCGTAATGCTTGTCAGAGTTTTACAGATCCCATACTTGACAGTAGTAACATTTGGGCTACCATTTGCTCCATTGGTGGTTTTGAAGTCAATACTGTTCATTTAAAATCACTTGATTATTACATTTCTGATAATGACTTAAGTATTTTAAAATCTGTTGCTCCAGATTTTTGCCGTGGGTGGTTATATGACAGTGTCATTGGTGCTTTTCTCCATAGAATACATGCGAATAAATCCAACTATTTCCATAATAGACCCTGCTGTTGCCCACATTATTCTCAGGAGCGAGTCCATTGAACAGTGTAAATCAGTCTTTCCTGAGCATTTATATTCTGGTTTTGATAAACTAATTATTCCAATTCATCCTAACAATAGTCATTGGATGCTTTTAGTTGCATTTCCAAAAATGAGACAGTTTGACTTCTTTGATCCTTCTTCTGATATCCTTAAGAAGGAACATTATCCTATCATGGAACGCTGGGCACAGCTCTTATCCAATAAAATAAATGGCAAACAACTGACGTGGAATATGAAAGTGCCTAAACACTACCTCCAGAGAGATACATACAATTGTGGAGTGTATGGAGAGCGAATTATCTGGGAGGACTGCAGTGATCAGGAATTTATTCCGAATGAATACCGAAAATATATTTATGAAGTAATTACAGGTACAAGGACAGTGAGCATCTAAGATGAGTTGAAATAACTGACTTCAACTTGTTTCCCATAGTATTTTGCACTGTTCAAGTTTTCTCATGCATTCCAAGCTACTCACATTTGAATTCTTTTCTTCCTATTCTGAATTCTTCTCATTTGAATTCTTTTCTTCCTCTTCTGAACTGTTCTCATGTATTATGTACAAAGTGTATATAGATTGACTCATGTATATAACTGTATACAGCTTTATTGACCATTGATAGCTGAATAGTTATCAGTAATTATTTCACTATTTCCAGATTATTCTCATGGATGACAGTAGTCAATAAGTGACATGGCCACACATACATGACATGTATGCTGGAGTCCATTAACAGTATAATAGTGATCTTAAATACAGGAAAATATTTCATTATTATAATATAATTAATAATATATTTAATTGATGTATTTGGTTGTATTTGATAGTAGAAGATGACATTTTTGTTGAATTTCTTCGTATTTCAAGCTCTCCTTTCTTGAACTTCTGAACTGTATGATTTCATACCATTAAAACTTGTATTTTGTCCCCTTTCTTCACTTATCAAGGTATATACCAGCTGTGACTGTGATATGTGTGAATATTTTTAAGTATTTGTATTATGCTTTAATTTCATGTAGCATTAAAAACGATATCTCTCTCTGAGACTAATTAAAGAGTAATCCTGCAACTTATTGATATTTAAATGCATTACTATATTCTAATCATTACTTGTACCAATATTGAACTTGTATATACATAATGTGTATATATAATTATATATGTAATGTGTATCAATGGGTGATAATGTACAAAGTATATATAAATGTATAAAACTTGATAATGGACCACGGCGGCTTATGAGCCACCTGATATTTTTTTTTCAGATAACAGTTCTATCGCTGACAAGGCCACAAAATATTGTGGCCACCTTTTTATTTCCCTTGCCTGCCAGGATAATTGACTACTAGAATGTGAATTGCTGGATAATTCGACCGCATTTGGATGACGCATATGGCCAGATGGATGATCACATGCTATCAGAAGGTCCCCTGTTTCCCATTTCCTCTCCAATTTATTTCTCTTATTTTTTACACTCCTATTCACTGTGTCCTTATTCTTATATTCTACCGAAACTCTTTCACAGCACTCTACAGCCGTTTCCTCAGTATTCACTTCGCTGCTATCACAGTCCTCACTGGAGATAGATATCATTATTTCTCCTTTGGCCTATAGCTGCTGACGTGATAGCCGATCTGGATCATCGCAGTCATCATCACCAGAATCAGTCTCTGAGTCAGAACCAGCCCCTGGCAACTCAACGGTTTTCAGAGTTCAAGTTACGCTCATCTTTGTTGATAGGTGTCACTGGGAGCGCTTCAAAATGAAAGTGGGGGAGGGGATGGGTCTGGGTTAAACCGTTATAACAGTAAAAACAAAGCAGGTCTGAGCGTGGCCATTATGTCGGAGAGTGGAAACGGTGGAAAGAAAGATAAAATGTCTAAAGATTTGAAAGTGAGAAGGAAGGTGTGTTCCGTGACTGGGTGTGAGGGACGCAGCGATGGGACAAGAAAATTTTTTAATTTCCCGAGGACGGAAAAAGTGTAAGTTAATTTATAGTAATGAATATTTTTCTTGTGAATGCTGAAGTGTTTCTGCAAGTTATAAGTGTAGTTTATAAATAAATACAACGGTTGTTTTCAGTGCGAAGATTGTCATTTATAAGCGAAATTTAGAATTTTATTTATTCACTCCGCTTTGAGGAAGTCCGTTTAACTAAATGAAGGGATTTGTAAGGCGAACATATATGTGTCATTGGTCTCTCCATTTGTTAAATATGTATAGTTGGTTTGGTTGAAATATATATGAGTTTCATCAATTAAATCTAGTGGAAAAGTTGCTGCCTAAATTATTACGTTTTGTAAATTATAAATTACACGATTTCAGCTTCAATGTGAATTATTGTATGCTTTTCAGTTAGTATTTCCTTGAAAATTATTTATTATATTATCCATAGACTTTTCTCGTTTCTGTGTTTAGTTCAGTATTAGGTTGTGACTAGTGGAAATATTTTAATTTTCCTCGATTATTCTTGCATTTGTATTATCGATAGACTTTTCTCATTTCTGTATTTGGCTTGATATTAGGCTGTGACTGGTGGAAATATTTTAATTTTCCTTGATTATTCTTGCATTTATATTATCCATAAACTTCTCGTTTCTGTGTATGGTGTGATGTCAGGCTGTAACTGGTGGACATATTTTAATTTTCCTCGATTATTCTGTCATTTTGGAAAGTCGTTGCTCTTGCGCGCATTTTATTGAGTAATTTTAGTTTAGGAATAAAATTTTGTGGTCCGTGGATTCCATATTTAAACACGTTCCTGCTCAGGAAATAATCCGTTCTTTCATGAATGGGGTTCATGATTCGCCAAAATTGTTACTGAGTGCCTTCAACGGTTTGACGTATCGTTTGAGTACGATGAATGAGTGCATTGATGAGGGGTCTTATGCATGCTTTTTTGAAAAAGTGAATGAGAAATCGTCATGTGATGTCAGCCATGATGTGAATTTAGTGTCTTTATTGCCTTTGACAAGTGAGACTGATGATTATCATTCGCACCGAAACTTTCATTCGCGGGGTCCTGTTTGTTCGAGTGTCGAATTACTGAGTAGTAGTAGTAGTAGTAGGATTGGGGATTTTGTAGGTGCATCGACAGCTAAGGTCATTTAGCACCTTACAGTACAGTATATTATTACATTTCATTTTTTAACTAGAATGTCACGTTTAAATTTAAAATTCAATGATTCTTGAACGAGGTAACCACGGTAATGAATACTGGAGTCAATGTTTAAAACCTGTGAAAGAGGCCAGCCTCCTTCAGGAAGGATAAAACTCTATCTACCCTTGAGGAATTGTCGCCAAGGATGTCGTCTAAATCACCAGTGATAAGGTATTTGCTGCGCAGATCAGAGTACTTACGACAGTCTGTCAGAAGGTGTCTTACAGTAACTACAGAGTGGCAATCCTCGCATTGAGGTGGTACCCGAGGGATGGAGAACAGGTACGAATGTGTCAGGGCACTATGCCCAATCCTCAACCGAGTGAGGACTACCTCCTCTCTTCTACTGTTTCTGACAGATGACGCCCAGTGCCTTGTGTCATTCTTGATCAGACGCAGCTTGTTCTCCTTCATAGAATGCCATGAAAGGTGCCAATCCTTCAGAGTAGAGCTCCTGAATGCGGCCCGTAGGTCTCCCGAGATGACGGCATCCCTATCGATCTCGGGTTTGCCTAGAGCTTCCTTGGCTGCTTTATCAGCAGCCTCATTGCCTGCTATTCCTACGTGGCCGGGGACCCACATGAATTTAACATGGGTCCCTCTTTCCTTAAGGTGAGTCAAAGAGATTTGTACAGCCTTCACTATCGGGTGTACAGGATCGTAGCAGGCAATGGCTTTCAGTGCACTCATTGAGTCGGAGCAAACCAGGATCGGATTGTCATGACAATCAATGCCATCCAGGGCGAGCTTTATGGCTGTAAGCTCCGCTGTATATACGCTACAAATTGGATGTAGCTTAGCCCCAAAGGATCTGTGCGAGGTGACAAAAGCAGTCGGGATAGGAAATCAATCCAAATCTGGTCACTGCGAACAGAGATTGGAGAATGTCATTGATTTCGATAGTAATGTTTATGATGCACCCACTGTAGAAAATCTGGATGCTCCGACTGCAATGCTAATACCCCTATCCACCTTTGCATGATATAGGGTGCCATTGTATGCCCCATTGAAACCTATTCATGCAGTAGTAACTGCTGTTTGCATAAATACTGTAAAACCTTGAGGAGGCCTTGGTAAGTGGGAGTTGGAAAAACCCGTGTTTTAAATCGATTTTAATTAACCAGGATCCTGAAGGGATAGTTGCAATTGCATGGGCTGCCGTATAAAGAGAGATTTTCGGACGGTTATAGCAGCCCGTCCACCGCGAAATGTAGTGGATAAAAAGCGAAGAGCCATCAGACATAGGAATCAAGAACGCGTGAAATGCGGAGACTGGCTTTCGCCGAGAAATAATATCAGAGTTCAACACTGAATGTAATACAGTATCTAAAGCTAAGGAATGTGGTGTTCTAATAAATACCGAAGGCGTGTGGTCCATCTGAAGCAATACCAATAGGATATGCGACATAGATTACAATTTACACAAATAACCTTGGTTAATAGTTAACAATTTATTAACCATACCAAAATAAAATAACAATTCTCACAACTTACAATTCACTGTGTGGTTCAGGCACTATTGACTTCACTGGAAAGTTCAGGCGAGGTTAGCTCATCTGATGTAGTGAGGGGTTGTTCTCCTGCTGCGGTTAGGAAGAGAGTGAGAGAAAGCCAAAGCCCAAGCCCGCTCACTCCCTTGAACAGAGTTCCAGGGGAAGAGGGGTGGGGTTCACAGGTGACTGGAATTTTGAGGTGGTGAGTCGTGATTGGTGAACATTTGAAGAGGAGTTGGTGGATTTGTAGTTCCCGTCTTCAAGTTCGTTGACCTGGAAGGGGACTGGAGGGAGGACACTTTTTAGGGTATATATTTAGACATCGAGAAAAGTCAGCGGCATCCAGCAGAGGGGCGATTAGTTCGGGCTTGGTCAGAAGATTGTATGTTCTGGCACAGTTTTCTGAAGTGGGTGTCTGCTGGCACGGAGGAAGGTTTCACCATCTAGCAGAGGCATGGGTGAACTAAAAACAAATGACGAACGAATAGGCGCATTGACAAATGGTGAGCGATCAGGCGCAGCGAAGCTGGCACCACAGATATATTGTACTAGATTGGCAGCGAGTCGTTCTTAATGGAGACACGGAGTACCCAGAGGTTAACCTGCGATACTAGCGCCAAATGCGGCCATATTACAAATTAAACATGGTAAATAATTCCCTCAGAGTTTAACCTGCGAGACTAGTGCCATTGCGGCCATAGGTAGGATTGCGATTTTGTAGGTGCGTCGACAGCTAAGGTCATTTAGCACCTTACAGTACAGTATATTACACCTCATTTATTTAACTAGAATGTAATTTTTTATAATTAAAATTCAATGATAATTTAACAAAGTAACCGCGGTAATGAATACTGGAGTCAATGTTTAAAACCTGCGAAAGAGGCCAGCCCCCTTCAGGAAGGATAAAACTCTATCTATCCTTGACGAATTGTCGCCAAGGATATCGTCTAAATCCCCAGTGATCAAATATTTGCTGCGCAGATCAGAGTACTTATGACAGTTTGTCAGAAGGTGTCTTACAGTGACGAGAGAGTGGCAATCCTCGCATTGCGGTGGTACCCGAGGGATGGAGAACAGGTACGAATGTGTCAGGGCACTATGCCCAATCCTCAACCCAGTGATGACTACTTCTACTGTTTCTGGCAGAGGACGCCCAGTGCCTTGTGTCATTCTTGATCAGACACAGCTTGTTCTCTTTAATAGAATGCCATGAAAGGTGCCAATCCTTCAGAGTTGAGCTCCTGAATGCGGCCTGTAGGTCTCCCGAGACGACGGCATCCCTATTGATCTCGGGTTTCCCGAGAGCTTCCTTGGCTGCTTTATCAGCAGCCTCATTGCCTGCTATTCCTACGTGACTGGGGACCCACATGAATTTAACAATGGTCCCTCTTTCCTTCAGGCGAGTTAAAGAGATTTGTATAGCCTTCACTAATGGGTGTACAGGATCGTAGCAGGCAATGGCTTTCAGCGCACTCATTGAGTCGGAGCAAACAAGGATCGGATTGTCACGACAATCAACGCCATCTAGGGCGAGCTTGATACCTGTAAGCTCCGCTGAATACACACTACACAGTGGGTGTAGCTTCGCCCCAAAAGATCTGTGCGAGGTGACAAAAGCATCGGCGCACTCTGTCTCGGACTTCGACCCGTCTGTGAAGATGACTTCGAAGTCCGGACATTGGAGTAAGACCTCGGCAAAATAGGAGCTGAGCTCGGCAGGGACTGAATCTTCTTTCGATCTACCTGCTATTTCGAAAGAGATGTCTGGCCGAGGGATGTGCCATGGAGGAATGCGAGAGGGGCATATTCTGGACACAGTAGGGAGTGTAAAATCAATATTTTCTATAAAATAATAAAGCTGAACACACAGCGGCTTAGTTGAGCGTGGTCTCCTGTTAGAAACATTCAATAAATTATGATTAAAAACTATTTTAAAACACGGGTGCGACAGAAGAGCCATAAGTTTGCTGACATAGTTGCACATCAGGACATTTCTCCTGATCTCTAGAGGTGGTTCGCCAGCATCGCTATAAATGCTGACGATAGGGCTAGTTCTAAATGTCTAAATGCCCCAGTTGCCATTCTCAGGCCTGCATTGTGCAACGATGTCAGCGGATGCAAATACGATGATCGTGTCGCACCGTAAATAAAACAACCGTAGTCGAGTTTAGACCTCATCGATGCCCTGTAAAGTAGGAGCATTGATGTACGGTCCGCTCCCCAGGACTGGCTTGTTAGAACTTTTAAAATATTCATTGAAGACTGTACCTTCAATTTTATTTTTTTAATATGAGCCCTCCAGTCAAGTCGACAGTCTAAGTGCATTCCAAGAAAGCGAACGGATTCCATGAAATTTAGAACGTGGTTTCCCAACCGTAATGTAGGTTGGGGGAAAATACCACGGTGCCGGTGAAGGTGGACGCAACAAGTCTTCTCGACAGAGAAACGAAAGCCGTTCATAATAGACCACTTCCACAATCGTTGAAGCGTCATTTGCAATTGCCTCACTGAAGTAGAGAGCTTGTACGACCGACAGAATATTCCCAGGTCGTCCACGAAGAGAGAGGCTTCGACTGGTGATAAGATGCAGGACACCATGTCGTTTATGGCGATTGCAAATAACGTGACGCTTAATACAGATCCCTGTGGAATACCGTTCTCTTGGGCATAAGAGCTGGAAAAGGCGTTGCCCACGCTTACTTTAAAAGTTCGATGTTAAAATTTTTTTTATAAAAGTCAATAAATTACCTTTAGAACCCCATTTACTCAACGTTTTTAAAATCTTAAAATGCCAGTGGTGTCGTAGGCTTTCTCCAAGTCAAAGAAAATGCCTAAGACATGTTGTCCTCGAAGAAAATCACTTTGATGAAGGAGTCTATCCGAACAAGATGGTCGATTGTACTCCTGTGCCTCCGAAAACCACACTGGATATTAGAGAGAAGGTTACGCCCCTCAAGACACCAAACTAGACGTCTATTAACCATTCTCTCCATCAGCTTGCACAGACAGGAAGTAAGAGAGATTGGTCGGTAGTTTCCCAGGACAGATTTGTCTTTTCCCTGCTTGGGAATAGGGATCACTACCGACTCGCGCCAAGAATCTGGGTATGTTCCATCCTTCCATACACCATTGCGGCCATATTATAAATGAAAGATGGTGAATAATTCACTGTGGACACCTACTGCATCGGCACAACGTACTTAAAAAATAACCACTTGAATAAATATTATCCATAATTATTACCCATATTTTTATTATGAACTGAATTAGCCGTTTATAAAACTTTTAAAAAATTGATTTCAATTGATTTTGGCGAATGAAAAAATTGAAACAAATCGGACATGCACAACCGTTTCGGTCAACCTTTGTCATGTATATGTATAGTAATGCACTATAAAAGAAGTAATTCCGACGCCATATATTTGAACGAATCACCATCTTAATAAATTAGCTACGCATAAATTGATTGAGTTAAGGGCATATGTTCATTAGGAAAAAATGCTTAAAATTGCATCCCCTATCACCTCGAGAAGTTTGGCACAACTCTCCTGAAACACCCTGTATATTTAGGTAACTTTATACCTCGATATACATTTAATCATGAATTCCGTACAGGCGTTTCCATATTTTTTTATGTGTAGTACTACTCTCTTATCATGTTGTATGGGCGTTAACTGCTATATTCATTACCAATCATTAACTTTGGTTATTTTTTAGTTAAGGATAAAAACTGATTTGCTAAATCAAGATGTTTGATTTGATGAATTCCTTATCATTACAGCTCCTCCAGCAACCTGACTGAGTTCTTGGATGAAGGAAACAACCCCCCAACACCTACTCACTCATTATTCATGCCATCAACTTCAACCTCCCCTATACCTTCTCCTTCTCCCACATCTGTACCAATTCCATCTCCTTCACCTACTTCTGCCTCCCTTTATTCTCCTTCCCCAAAAGGTTCACTCTTTTCTTCTTCTCCTGGATCCCCTATCATGATCGATTCTTCACTATCACCCATTATTTCCCATCCTTCCCTAGCTTCAGCTCCACCTAATACCCCATATTCAGGCAGTAGCCTCAAGAAAGGTAAGAAAATGACCAAGAACTACAAATTAATTTCAATTGTCATTTATTTAAGTTCTTTTGGCTTTCAATTTACTTGAGCATAGCGGCAAATAAACTATTGGCAAGGGTCTAAGCAAATTAAAAAATGTCCTTTTCAGTTGAAAGATAATGAAGAGTTTAGTTCATTCTTCCTGGTATTATTTTTAGTTCTAGTCCATCTAACTTTGAGATTAATTAACCTGAATCTAATTTGCTTTTTTATTGGTTTCACTATTCATAATATATCTAGTAGTTCTAGTGTTATTTTTAGTTCTATTAGATATAAATTTGAGAGTAATTAACCTGAATCCAATTTGCTTTTTTATTGGTGTCACTATTCATAATATATCTAGTAGTTCCAGGATTATTTTTAATTTTGTCTTAAAGTAAAATATCACATCAAGGCAAGTTATATTCGTTATATTATAATACATTAGCAGTTATAGATATGTAAGTCGGTATTGCTACCCTAGAATATTCTTTCCGCGAGTCCATCTCCCTTCCCTCATCCCTTCTCCCATTCCCACTCCATTTCCTGCCTCTTGCTGACTTGCTGTTCCCACCATTCCTGAGAGTGCCGCATCGACTGGAGTCAGCAGATGTATACAGGATATCGGGATGCAGAGAGCACCTCTTACTTCCTTTCCCGAGACCCCTCCTACTACATTAATGCGGTGATGGTGACGGACGTCTACCCACTCCCAAACATTACCGAGACCCTAGACTACATGGGGAAAAGTCGGTTTTTTACCACACTTGATCTAACTAGCTCCTATCACCAGATCCCAATGCACCCGACTCCCAAGCGAAAACCGCTTTTAATGTTCATTGCAGGCACTATGAATATACACGCATGCCTTTCGGACTGAAGAACGCTCCGAGTACATTTCAAAGGCTTATGGACAGTGTTTTACGGGGCCTGAACCCTACGGAATGTCTAGTGTACCTCGATGATGTGATAGTTTTTGGTGACAGCATAGAACAGCATGCTGAGCACTTGAGTCATGTTTTTAAGAAATTAAAGGAGGCCCAACTGTCCTTAAAATTCGATAAGTGCCATTTCGCGGTAAAGGAAGTGAAGTACCTTGGCCATATTATTAACAAGGCGGGAGTCGGCCCTGACCCGGAAAAGATTTTGGCAGTGAAATCCTTCCCTACCCCAACGTGTACGAAGGAGCTACAATCTTTCCTCGGCCTCGCGAACTATTACCGCAGGTTCGTGGATAATTTTGCCATCATCGCAAGACCTCTCACGAGCTTGCTCAAAAGGGGCACAGCGTTCGTTTGGACAGCCGACTGCGATGCAGCAATGGAGGGTTTAAAAACAGCCTTGACCCAGAGCCCCGTCCTTGCTTACCCCGACTTCTCCAAGCAATTTATCATATCAACAGATGCAAGTAACTTCGCCATTGGCGCTGTCTTATCTCAAGAGACGGAGAGAGGTGAGCAGCCGGTAGTGTACGCGTCGCGGCAGCTGCACGCCGCAGAGTTAAATTATACGACGACGGAGAAGGAACTCCTAAGCGTGGTTTGGGCGATTAACTATTTTAGATGTTATGTGTATGAGAGGAGATTTAAAGTAGTGACGGATCACGCGAGTTTGAAGTGGTTGTTAAGGCTGAGAGATCCTAGTGGGCGGCTTATGCGGTGGACTCAAACTCGCAGAGTATGACTACGTGGTAGTCTATAGGTCCGGGAAATTACACCAAAATGCCGATGCCCTTAGTAGAAATGTGCGACGGGTTGACGTGTTTGACGAGAATGACTTTAGGGAGGCACAGTTACGGGATGATGAGTGTAAACTATGGAAGACTAAGCTGGATTTTAAGGAAAGTGAAGGAGTCCTATGTAGAGAAACGCCTCACGGACTGAGGTTGGTGGTTCCGAAGGGAATGCATTTAAATATTTTACAGCAGTGTCATGAGCACGTCTTATCCGGCCACCTGGGAGAGCGAGCAACAACAAAAAGTGTCCGAACAGTATTGGTGGCCCAGTATTTTCAGAGATGCCAAGGAAACAGTTAATGCGTGCTTATCCTGTAGCCAACGCAGCCCCTACGGGCGGACTTGGGCTCCCCTGCAGGAGTTGCCCCGGGTGGATGCCCCTTTTTGTTTGATTGCATTGGACGTGGTCGGCCCACTACCTTTAACCGCCTCCGGGAACAAGTATATTCTAAGTATTCTCGACCACTTCTCGCGATATTTAGAAATGGTACGAATTCCAAACCAAACGGCTGAGACCATCGCGGAAGCGTTTGTTAAAAGATGGATACTCAAATTTGGTGTTCCCGATCAAATTCTTACCGATCAAGGCACTAATTTTATGTCCGACCTGTTCAATGATGTTTGCAAAAAGCTACAAGTGACAAAATTGTGCACCTCCCCATTCCACCCCTCCTGCAATGGAACGGTTGAGCGAGTGCACCGCACCATCTCCCAGATGGTGAGTCACTACGTGAATTCAAAGGGTAACAACTGGGATATGTGGATAGCTTATGCTGTGGCGGCCTATAATTGCAGCTATGATTCGAGCACCAAGTTAACTCCTCACGAAGTAATTTTTGGGTACCCGATGAAGTCACCCTTTTTCAATTTAAAGGGCAAAAATGGATCGAGGAGGGGTCGTATTCAGATGTATTGGGCGCGAAATTGAAGGAAGTTTGGAAAACGTGCGGGAAAAACAGCAGGAAGGCATACGAGAACCAGGCGAAACAATATAATAGGTCGAGTAAGGACGTTAAATATGACGTCGGAAACTATGTCTACCTTAATGCCCCCATTGTGGAGGCCGGAAAGGTGCGGAAGTTCCATCGCCCCTGGAAGGAGAGAGAGAGAGAGAGGAGAGAGAACCGCAGCATGTGGGCTGGCGGTCGTTGCGAATGTGGTGTTATGTGTGGGTGGAAACTTTGCTTTTGACAGTCATCATTTTAGTTGGGTTGGTCTATTGGAAGAGGGAAAAGATCAGTGTGGCCTACTTGAGTGGAAATTAAGAAGGGTGCCGCGCAACATTAATCCAGCGTATATAAGAGTGGTGTTACCCACTGAAGAAATATCGAGGCTGTGTGTATCTTATGAGTTAACTTGTCTGTAAACTGTTGTTTATTATGAGATTATGTTTTGTGTTTTATGTATAATTGTGACTAATATATTTTGGAAACGATAGCTATGGACTAGTGATTGAAACTTTTTTATGTGATTTTATTCATTGGATTGCTAGTGTATTGATTTTTGGGGGTAGTAGCATTAGTTGAATTGATATCCCTATTGTATTGTTTCAAGTTATTGCTTCAGCTAATTGGTGAGAAGAAAATTTTTGCGACGCTCAAATTTTCTTTTGAGTGGGGAGCAATGTAAGTCGGTATTGCTAGCCTAGAATATTCTTTCCGCCAGTCCATCTCCCTTCCCTCGTCCCTTCTCCCATTCCCACTCCATTTCCTGCCTCTTGCTGACTTGCTGTTCCCACCATTCCTGAGAGTGCCGCATCGACTGGAGTCAGCAGATGTATACAGGATATCGGGAGGCAGAGAGCACCTCTGACTTCCTTTCCCGAGACCCCTCCTACTCTCCCCTCCCCCCCGGCACATACCGCCGCTTCTATGAGAGTTGTATACTTGGCACGTAGGAATAAAGATGTCCAGTTGAAACCACTCCTGTATTATTTCTGCCATCCCTCTTTCCGCGTTCCCTCGATACCCCTCTGGCGAACCCGTGGGATCTACTCTTATAGATACTTTAATTAATAATCAATTAAATTAATTTAAATAATTAATAGGAAAGGATGCATCCAGAAGAAAAGAAGATGAAGTATGTGCTGCACTGCTGAGAAATCAACCTCGTCAGATGGACGAGGACGATTTGTATTGTGCGTCATTGGCTGGGAGGCTAAGAAAAATGTCCACGCTTGACAAAGCAGAAATAAAATATAAGATTGAGGGCATGTTCCTGGAGTACGAAAGAAAACTAAAATAAAAATCTTTAAATTGAAAATTTGCTTTTTATTTCCAACCGTTTTTCAGAAGCAGAGATATGCTTTAATGTTATATAATTTCATATATTCCACTGCCATGGCATTTGTCCAATTCGCATGAAATAATGTGAGAGCATCTCTCTAATAATATAAACCTCTCCTTGAGTTGTTAGAATCCACTCTACCAATGGCCCTAATACAACCGTTCTCTTCCACTTCTTCCCTCCATCGACCTGGCACCAGATCACCGTTGTCATTCTCTGCATCCGCAAATCCAGGTGGACAGTATATCCTATTTCTTGATCCCTGATAGAAGTGAAAGATATATTAATAAATATTTAAATGGATATTATTGCTTTCTATTTTTTTGGAATATTTTTATGAAATTAATTAACAACCTACAACTCCATTTCGTGTCTTTAATGAAATTCAGGGATTGCTCAGTTGTCAATGTACGTACCTCATTCAGAATAATCCAGTTATGTAGACACACAACTGCCTTTATACATTTTTCAATATTTTTGACATTGCCAAGGATTGGACGTCTCAGGATCCTAAATCGAGCTGCCATAATGCCAAAGGCATTCTCAATGACTCTCTTTGGTCGACTCAGGCGATAACTGAAAATCCTTTGACTGTTGCTGAGGTTCCTACCGGGATAAGGCCTCATGAGGTAATGGCTCAAAGGAAATGCCTCATCACCTACAAAAACGTGTGGTGCCACAGTATTTGATACTGGCAAGACAGCTGGTGGTGGAACATTTAATCTCCCTTCCTCCAAATATCTCCCGAAGAGGGAATTCTTAAAAACCCCACCATCACTCTGCCTACCAGCTGCACCAATATCGACAACAGTGAAGACATAGTTCGCATCACAGGCTGCCATAAGAATCAAGCTATGGCTCCCCTTATAGTTAAAATACTCTGATCCAGAGTTATCAGGTGCCTAAAGAGATACACAAAAATATCATTAAGTGTTATGGTACTGATTATACTCATTTTTATTAAAAGGATGTAAAAAATATCTATTATATATACACACACACACATAGATATACATATATTTATACCTGCATAACAACATGTTTTCCATCTATCGCCCCAATACAGTTTGGAAAATTCCATTTCTCCCAAAAGGAACTTGAAATTTTCCTCCAATTTCCTGTCCAGGGCAATGGGAAAACCCTATCTTTCAACGCTGCCCAAAGTGCTTCCGATGATGTTTCCTGAATAATATTGGATACTGTGGATTTACCAATTCTAAATTGGAAGGACAAGCTGCTCATGCTATCACCAGCAGCTAAATACCTATAAATGCAGCATACAGCAGAAAAATACCATTTAACGATAAATATTCTCCAAATTTCCATGCATATGAGTGCATTCAAAGTTTACATTCAATATACGAAGTTTAATTCGATGTTAAGACTTGTAATACGCTAAGAAAAGGTTCACCTGGAGAGATTACGTCTCTAGCTAATGAGGCTTTGGTGATAGAAGGTCCGACAATAAGTAATAATGCTTCAAACTTATCTATGGACATCCGGAAGTAATTAAAAAATGATTCCCGGACTGAAAACCTCATCCCTTGCAGGAGATTTCGGTAATCTCCCTGCCTTCTTCTTTCATCAGAAATTGGTCGTACACACCACCTTTTCTTGGCATAACGCCTTCTTCTCATTACTAAAAGGGTCAGTAACGCATTGAACCTCCATTGCATCTGAACGGGGTCCAAAGTATTTCGTCCATTCATTAATATTTCGTCCACTTAAATATTCTCGTCCGCCGTCGATTACTTGAAGTGAAGCGGATGTAGCGATTCGCCTGTTTCTTTGTTTTCATTTTGCCATCCTAGGTAGCGCGCACGTGCCATCTACGCGTACCTACGCTTGCGCTGAACACTTTCATGTAAACTCCTATGCGTACATATGCATAGAACTTGCACGTCTGTGCGCTCGTAACGCGTTCATGAAAACGTAGCTTAAGCTGCAGGGAAGCGATCTGCATGATGTGCTTTCCATTCTTCACCTGGTGGCGGCTTGGGACAGCTTGGGGGAACCATCTCAGAATTATGCCTTTAACAGGGCACGTCTATTGTTAACTGCTACCACTTTAGGATGGCATAATGCAATAGCCATGCAGCGAATGCCGAAACGCTGCTTCTCCTGCTAGGTTTCGTACCTCAGTCGCCGCCAGCACAGAGACCGTAGCCCTTTTGTGCGGTGCCCGAAACATCGTCAGCGCATCCTCCGCCTCCGCAGAGGGGTAAGAGTTCCAATCGGAAATAGATCTCTGAGACAGAGCTTGGGAGATGGTCGGGGGGAGACACGGATCCGCGGTGATCTTCCTCATCCGCCGGCCCAGAGCTGGCAGGGACCAGCAGAGCGGCCTGTCCACCGGCAGCCCGACGTCCAAGAAGATGAAGAGGAACTGATGCAGTTTTTGGACAAGGAGATGGGGCTGCCGAGGCTTGCTCTACCCGACCTTCCTCCCACACCGGGCTTTACCCGGCTCACACTTTTGGAGGTGGTGCATCGCAGGGTTCCCGTGCCTCCAACCCGCAATCAGGCTTCAGGAGAGGTGCTAGACATCAAGGAGCCACCACCCATCGATGACAGACGGACACCGAGGCCACAAGGGACCGAGATAGCAGTGGACCAAATTCACCTGTTTGAATACCACTCACACTGGGCGACCTCAGTAAGCTGTAATGGCATTTATTTGCCAAGGCCCGCGGACGCATAGTCCGTATTTATTCGCACTCCATATTCTGAAAATTTAGAAATTGTTTTGTTGTCAATGCATCGTTCTGAAATTATTGTAGTCAGTCATCCTGACTGCGCATTTCACACGTTTTTGCTTCCAAAGAATAATGGAACCTTCCATTTCATCCATGACATTTCGCCATGGACGGGCCAATATTCTTGCCCTAAAATTTCGTTGTTTTCCGTGGCAAATTCGATTTTAACAATCCCATGCAATTCGTGGCTGATTAAGCTTGATCTTAAACACGGGTTTTTTCAGTTCCCCCTCAGGGAGGACTCGTCAAAATTTTACGGGATATTCGTGAACAACAATTACTACTGCATGGGTAGGTTGCCAATGGGGCATACCATGGCACCCTACATCATGCAACGTTGGGCAAAGTGCATAGGCAAAGAGATAACTAGCCGGTTTCCAGTTCAGTTTATCCCATACCTGGATGACTGGCTGATTTATGGTGATAAAATTAATGTGGATGAGATTTTGTGGTTTGTAGAGAACACTTTAGGAATTACAGTAAACCGTGTGAAATCAATGCTAGAACCAGTGCACCAATTGACGTATTTCGGGGTAGAAATAAACACAGCAGACAATTCCATTAAGTTTTCTGAAGAAACAGTGAAGCGAGTGAAAAGGTGTGTTGCCTTAGTTCCTCAATGTTCATGGAAGGACAAACAATGCATAGCCGGCTACCTATCATGGGTTTTTTACTTAGCCCGGTTGCCGTTGTTTTTAATTAAAGACGTCTTTGTGGGCGATAACTCCTGGTTAATGTTTTTATGTAATTGTGTGAATTTGACAGACTCTTTTATGTTTGGTGATCGTCAATTCTCCTTAGCAGTATATTCTGACGCTGCGGAGAACACGGTAGCTTTTGTTATACCAACTTATAGAGTGGTAAAAGCATATTTTATTCATAGAAGACTGCCTATTTTGTTAACTGAGGGACTGGCAGCCCTCATTGGTTTAAATTTTGTGTTAGAATATTTAGATGAAGTTAGCAGTGTGCCCTGCAACATTCAGCTGTACACAGATAATTTAGCGGTAATGTACTCCTTTCGAAAGGGAAAGGGTGAAATTTTTTGTTACAATATTGTACGTAAATTATTTCTATATTTGATAATAAAGAATCGGGACCATTTAGTCTCTTGGTGCTACGGCCCTTCCGAAGCCAACCTGGCCGATCAGCCTTCCCGGGCCATCCAGCACCTGTAAATCCGTGGTGGCCACTTTGGCTGTCGCAGGTATATAGGGGCTGGGGGGCCTGACTCGGGGCTGCATCGGTTATGAGCTGGTAGAGGGGGTAAAGGGAGTGGATAGAGCACCAAATTTGAAATTCTGCGATTTCTTCACGTTTGTAACAATGAAAAGATCACTCCAGGGGACAAGATGGGGAAAGTGCGTCCACTTTTAGAGAGGCTAAATTCATCTTTTTTAGTAAATGCGCCTGACGAGAAACACGTATCTATTGATGAGTCCATGATCCCTTATTTTGGTAGGCACGGTTGTAAACAGTACATCAAAGGTAAGCCTATTCGGTTCAGCTTCAAAGCATAGGTGGCGGCTGCACATCAGGGATACTGTCTGCATGCTGATATTTATCAGGGGAAAAAGGCGAATGAAGTACGACCGCCAAATGTAGGACTTGGGGAGTCAAGTTGTTATTCAAAAGGCTGACATACTCCTTCAGACCTTTCCCAATGTAGGATTCTTTTTCTATTTTGGCAATTTCTTTACAAGTTCAAGTCTTGTAACCTCGCTTACATCTCGTGGCGTGAAAAGCACTGCGACAGTTCGAACCAATAGAATAGACCACTGTCCCTTGCCGGATAAAAAGTAACTGATGAAAAGAGAGGGGGGGAGTCAAGGGTCGATAAGGAAAGTAACATCATGGTGGTTGCGTGGAATGACAACAGCGTTGAGCATATGATGTCAAACGTACATGGTGTGCAACCTGTACAAGAGGTTTTCCTTTGCAAATAAAAGTAAAATTAAAGTTCCTCAGCAAAATGTATTTGCCGAGTACAACAAGAGCATGGGAGGGGTGGACCTAATGGATAGGCTAATATCAAATTATTGCATTTCTATGAGAGGAAAACGGTGGTATATGCCTATTGTGCTTTGGCTCTTCGATGTTGCATTAAACAATGCCTGGATCCTTAGCAGAAGCCATGGACGAACAAGCCTTTCGAATGGAAGTGGTCATCTGTCTTTTGCAAAAATATGGTTCTGTCCCTAAACTGCCATTTAGAAATGTGGCTAGAGTAGGAGAACCAGCACGATTCCATCATGGAGGTCATATAATTGTAACCAAACAACAGAGGCATCGTTGTGCAATTTGTCACAATAAAACAGTGAAAGCATGTAAACAATGTAATGTGCCTCTTCATGCTGCATGCTTTGAAATGTTTCATGTAGCTCAGTAAACTCTCATTTGATTTTCAATGCCAATTCTATGTATTTTGATATATTGTTGTTATTATTTGAAATTGATATTGAATTTGCATGGACTTTGTGTGTTTTTGGAACTTGTGTAATAGATTTTATTAAATTTTTCGATGAAAATGTTTTATTCTAATTTTTTTGTATGACGAAATCATACACTAGTTAAGAAAAAATTGATATAAGAAAATATAAAAATGTTTTTGGTGAACATATGTAGTTATATAACTCCGCTGGAAGTATATTTCGGCAATGTAAACGAAATATTTCGTTCCAATGGCCGACAAGGGGTTTCTCGGAGTTGTGCCCAATGGGTCATTAACGACTCACCTCATTGTATCCCCAAAAAAATAAATAGAATTTTTTAACAATTTTTACCATGCATTTGAGATTATTTTGAAGCTACATTAACCATAAAATTTAAGAAATTTTGTAAAAAAAGTTCTGGGTATTAATGGGTTAATATATGCCCTAGAGCTAATTGCTTAAATCGAATAAATTATTTCAAATAACCTAATGCCTAATAGCGGTAATTGTTAGATAAACATTCACTCCCATATATTTCAAATATCGAAATCTTTTACACGTATTTATAACATCTCACTTTAAGCAACTTCGTCACAGCATTAAGATATCTTCGTTTTTGGGAATAGTTTACAATATTTCAGGTATATTCGCGCGTTAAGTAAACGACTCTTCTCTCATTACGGGTAGTCCGGAGTCCGAAAGGTAACACCCCTACAGTGAAGACCTTCCTCCGAATAAGCTTGCACTCAAAACCTAAACCCCTCTGATTAGTAACCAACAGTAATTACCTTTGAGAACATAAACGCGGAATAACAACCCGTGAAAGAGGCTAGGAATAACCCGTAACTGTTGGATGCCATCTTGATTCCTACTATAGTGACCCGAAGAAGAGGGTGGGGGCCCGTCTACGTAGGTACACTCGACGCCATCTTAATTCCTTCTATACCGACCCGGAAAAGAGGGTGGGGGACGTAAATGGGGTTGGGGACACTAACACAGTAAAAAGGGTGTTACGTTGCCTGCAGAATAGAGTCAGTCAAACAAGGCCGTGATGAAGCCCCAATTAGCAGACTGCATAAAAGTTGCTAACCAGCTACTACCCGAAATTCCCCCTTTCCAGGAAGCCACCTCCGAGATGGAACTAGAACTTCGCGATCGACAACCTCTCACCTTCGCGATCAAAATCCGAAAACCTCGGCAAAAGATAGAGAAAATTTTAAACACATTCAAATTCACCGCCACATTGCCTCCACAAAAGACAGAGAGAGAGAACGCCTTCGATACAGCGATCGAAATCTGACAACCTCACAAAAGATAGATAGATAGTCTGTAATTGAACATTTTGCGTTTTTAATCTTGTAATTGAGATTTCGGGTAAGGTCGCATTAAGTTTTCCAACAATCTCCAACATCTCCGACGAATACATAGGGCAATTTTTCACCATTTTCTTCAATAGCACAGTCACTAGGCAAGTTCAATGTTTTATTTCGTAATGCATTTCCAAATACGCTATTGGCAAAAATGTTACCATCACTCAATCGGCCTAAAGATCCAATGTCTACAACTGTAAATTTATATTCTGCATCTACAACTGCCATTAGAACTATCCGCGATTTTCATGAAATCTAGATGGCAGCACGGTCGATGCAAATATGGCTTCCGAGTGAGGATAACGTAGAGGATAGGCGTTTGCAACCGTGTGTTTCTTTAGTTTTTTTTTGAGTTTATTTGTTATTCCAATTAGCTTAGATTGTTAAGTTTTATTTTGGGTTGACTTAAGGCGTTATTTTATAAATAGTTATATACAGGTTCATTGTATTTATCTTCGTTCAAGTAATATTTATGTTTAGCGGTTGATAGGTGTTGAGTGTATTGTTAGTCTTTAAGTTTTGCTGTATATTATTCGTTGGGAATAGTTTAGGTTATATTACTATAGTTTTGTTTTAATATGGAAGTTTCACTGAGCGATGTATTCGCTGTAGTTGGGGGATCGCGAAGGCCTTTACAGGAGGGCGAAAAAATATTAAAGGCAAATCATTTGATGGTGTGTGGAGTATCAAAAAAAGAGGAGAAGGAAGTAGTCGTAAACAGTTTGTGTTTACAAACTTCTAAAGTGTATGGTTGCCCTCATAAAGTAACCATAACGATAAAACTGTTGGAGAGAGGTGAGAAGAGAGAATTGCAAGGAGCATGTACATGCAAAGCAGGGAATTCTGGCAAGTGCAAGCACATTGTAGCAACCCTGATCTACAGTAACAGGTATGTACAAATTGAATATTAGTAATTGAAATTACATGAATGTTAATTTACGATATTTTATTAAATGGTAATAATATGAATTATTTTTAGAGAGGGAATAGCCAAGTTACAAGAGATGAGTTCCACAGACTTGCAGCAGACCTGGGGGAGAATGAAACAGAAACCAAGGGAAATGTACAAGTCGACGAGCATTTTTGCCATGTCAAGCCAAAAAGAAAAATTGAAAGGGCAATGAATGTTGTTGAGAAAGCGATGAAGATGACATAGAGGATTTCCTTCTGGGTATGACAACATCATTTTCTCTTTGAATGAATGTAAAGGGGTTTTTCCAACAGATTATTCTTGTTATGCTTGAGCATTCTTTATCCAAAGGTTTTAATGTGAAGTGCTAATGTAAAAGTTTTTCAAGAGCAATAGATTCCTAAATTGTGCTGATATTATTTTTCTAGATTATTTAATTTATTTCAAACCTGCTTCCTTTCTACTTAAAGTTAATTGGTGATGTAAAGTGGAAGAATAAACATTCAAGTCAAATATGCTAAGCAAATATTATTAATGAATGAGTTAAACAAAATAATTTTGTCACAGTATCAAAGCAGAGAACAAGCAACTTGTGAACCTAATTATTAAAAAGGCACAGTGTTCAAAGAAAATAAATAGCATGACTTTTCATCTGTACCTACTCAAGCTGTTCAAATATACCTTTGTGGTTGTAGTCCATTGTCAACTCCTCAGTAAAAGATTGCATGTAAAATTTAACATATTATTTATGAGAGTAGAACTAGTCCATTTTTTCAAATCCTTGGCTAACATTGTAATAAATCAGTACTTTTTATTTCATTTTAGCTGCACCAGACTCTGAGATTGCCATACATAGGAGAGGAAGAACAAGTTAGAAAGATTCAACTTTGGAAATGTTAGATGATGTGAAAGAAATTCATTTTATTACAAAAATGTTTTCATATATACATAATAAAAGTGTAACATACAAAATTAAAGAGTTTTTATTGATTTAATAATAAAATTACAATCATATTAATATTTATCCAAAGCTAAAATTGGGGGAGACAGATTCACAAGGGCTGCAATAACATTTAATATGCTGTCTATATAACTCAACTGTGAATAACTGAGAGGAGATTTCAATATTGAAAATATTTTCATTCTTTGAATTGATCTCTCAACATGTACTCGAGCTGAAGCAATATCTACTGCTTGCAATGACTCTTCCTGTGACAACTGCTTCTTACCTCTTAGAAATGGTGGCCTAATAAGTTTCACCTTCCTTTCATTACATTCCTTCTCAATGAGGAAGCCCTTGTCCACCATAAGTGCATCTACACCTGGCACAAGATATTCTAAGAGTCCACTTGAAAGAAAGATTTCCTTGTCCGAAGTTCTTCCCCCCATTGCTTTACTAAGGAAGCATATCATTCCTGATGGAGTAACTCCAATTAAAATTTTAATTGTATGTCTTCCTTTATATTGGGAATAGGTTTTTATATTGCAATTCAAACATTTACTCCTCTCCACCACAATCTCTGTACAATCGAGCACTAATCTAACATCTTTAAATTGTTCAAAGCACTTCGGAATGTTTTTTGAAATTTCTTGGTGGGTGGGTATCCTAATCAATTTGGTTAACACCTCACTCATCTCTTCAATCATCATGCTGAAATATCTCTGTGCTGTTGCATTTGATACTTTAAACAGAACACTGATGCATGAAAATGACAAATTTAATTTTAATTTAATAAGAGTTAAAAGAACTCTTTCTTTAATACAAAGTTCTGTTTCTTTTTTAACACTTCCCCTTCTCTTTTCCACTGTTTTCACTATCACGTCTAAAAGATCAAAAGACCTAATACCAGTGAAAGTGTTTAAATAATTTTCAGTCGTAAGGAATTCAGCAATTGTTACTTTTTTTTGTTTGAAAACCATCTCTGTTACCTGCACACCTATATCTCTACTGTCTGGACGTTCAAGTGAAGACAGCAAATCATTCATCTCAGATTCACAAATGTTCTCCACAGCCTGCTCCATTTCCTCAGCAGTTTGCTCCATCTTCTCTTCAGTTACGTCCATCTCCTCCATAGACTGATCCACCTCCTCAGAATTGGCAGAACTACAGTTTCCTAAATCCAATTTTCCGGCCCTTATATTTCTTGCCTCTCTTTGTCTCTTGATAGGAGAAGGAGTCTTCCGATCAGAACTCCTTTGAGGGATATTTTTCGAAGGGACTATCCCTGCTTTTATCCTCCTCCTACAATCTGGTAAACCTAAGGGTGATAATTCACATGATTTAGGAAATGTATCATCATAATAATGGTAATGAAATACACACTATCACAAAACTTACCTCTAGAGGGGAAGAAATCTGTTTCCTTGAAATGTTTCCCGCAAACACTCATTCCAGAAGTTGTTTTCTTCCCAATTCTAAGGGCTATTGCCCATTTCTTACTTAGATCACCATCCGCGGGAAATTTATGAAAAGAAATGTTCTCTGTTCCTCTGCTACTGCACTGAGGTACAGAACAGTATCTATTTGAGCTGCGAACTTGTGCCGATGGATGCTTCTCGTCCGAAGGATGCTTTGCGTACGTGTGCTCCATTTCAGCGATTACCGGAAAATTAAAGTCCAAACAAATAACAATAATAAACTATAAACGCACGCAATAACACAAATATAATAGTAAACAAGTAATAACCAATGGGTAAACGAAAACAAAATAACGAAGTAACAACAACAGTCAACTGATAATCGCAAGATAAAACGCACTACGCACTCTCTCAATACCAAAATGGCTCTAGTGCAGGATCTCTAACGTGCATGTATCCTCACTAGGAAGCTTAGAGAAAAATCCGTGTGGTGCCGCCACTATATATGAAAATCGTGGATAGAAAAAGTTTTTTTTAAACTATAGAAAGAAGATCCACTTTTTAAAGGTTTTCTTACTGTTACGTGTTTACCCACACAATTAGGAAACTGCCATAATTGCTTGAAATCCTTTGCTGCTTTAAGCCAAGTTTCTCTTGAGGGACTTTTCAATACAATTGGTTGTAACTTCTTCCATAAAGCGTCACAGACTTCATTAACTATTCGCTCAACAGTGGATTCTCCCATTCCATGACTGAACGAAGCTGATCTGTATGACATTCCAGTAGCCATATACCTGAAAAAAATCGGTATTATCAGTGAAAATGCTTAATTTTATTTGTTTTATTTTATAAGCCGCAGTTGCCAAAGCCGAATAGAAAACGCTCAGATTGCCACAGAGATGCTATAGAGCGAAGAAAATTAACTCGCTCTGGGCAAGAGGCAAATGTGAAAAAGTTATGGAAATATGAAGAGCAGATGAATTTCCTCTTAGATGTCATGGCAAACAGGAGGACAGAAAGAAATTTAGAGGAGACTGCTTCCATAAGTGAGGTACAGGAAGAGACTGGAACTAAGAAGGCAAGAGCGGATTCAGGTTTTGTCTCAATTGCCACAAAAAGATCCCTTGGACAGCTTCTTCGACGCAATGTGCCTTACTACAAAAAAATTACAGAAAAAATACCAACTGAGAATTAAAAGGAGCATTTTCAATGCTGTTACTGAGGCAGAGGGAGAGGCAACGCTGGAAATGGAGACCGTTTCTGCCCAAGCACAAACTGCACCATTTCCTGAGGAAAGCAAGCCATCTCAGTTTTTTCCCGCTGATTATATGCAAGAAAATCAAAATTGCAGATGTTGTAGAATTTTTCTGTATTCATTTTAATAATTATTATTTTGTGTCAATATAATTTTCTGTTCAGATTAATAATTATTTTATTATATAAAAGTGTTTTGTTAGTACATATTATGTGAAGAATTACATATATTATTTTCATATTAAATTGTTTTATTATCTACAAATATATGCCCCTTATGTATACGGAATGTCGGGAAAATTGTCAAAAAGTCACTGAACCTTCGCTTATCGAAAACAATTATTTGCCTTACAGTGCAATACATTAAATTTATTTATTTAACTAAAATTTTATATAAAAAATAAAAATAAAAAAATAAAATTCAATGATAATTTAATTAAACAACCACAGTAATGTATACTTGAGTCAATGTTTAAAACCTGTGAAAGAGGCCAGCCCCCTTCAGGAAGGATAAAACTCTATCTATCCTTGACGAATTGTCGCCAAGGATGTCGTCTAAGTAGTAGTTGTTTGTAAGGTGCTTCTACAGCTAAGGTCATTTCGCACCGTCTCAAATCAAAAAGTGTACCTTGCAGGTTAAAATGAATAAATACAAGTTAAAAAAAAGGTCCACAAGAATAAATAGGATAAAATAGATTAATAAAATTGTAAGATAAATATATAATAAAGGCATAAGCTAAAAAATGGGCAAAAGTCTATTCAAAGAGTGCTTAAAAGATTTGTTAACCTTAGGAATTTTAAAATAAGTGAATTTTAATTTTGATGCCAGTCGCAATGCAGTACAGAATACAAAGTGTTTTACAAACACCATCATAACTGCTGCAGAAAGGTGCATCCCGAAATCATCGGGAAAGCCGCATCGTCCACCAGTTCCATGGTGGAACGATGAATGCAAAACAGCTGTAAAAAGAAGGAAACGGGCACTGCGTATTTTTAATAAGCATCCCACTGCAACAAATCTGGCAGCTTTTCGGCGACTGAGGGATGTCGTCTAAATCCCCAGTGATAAAATATTTGCTGCGCAGATCAGAGTACTTATGACAGTCTGTCAGAAGGTGTCTTACAGTGACTAGAGAGTGGCAATCCTCGCAGTGAGGTGGTACCAAAGGGATGGAGAACAGGTACGAATGTGTCAGGGCACTATGCCCAATCCTCAACCGAGTGATGACTACCTCCTCTAATCTACTGTTTCTGACAGAGGACGCCTAGTGCCTTGTGTCATTCTTGATCAGACGCAGCTTGTTCTCTTTAATAGAATGCCATGAAAGGTACCAATCCTTCAGAGTTGAGCTCCTGAATGCGGCCCAGAGGTCTCCCGAGACGACGGCATCCCTATCGATCTCGGGTTTGTTGAGAGCTTCCTTGGCTGCTTTATCAGCAGCCTCATTGCCTGCTATTCCTACATGGCTGGGGACCCACATGAATTTAACAATGGTCCCTCTTTCCTTCAGGCGAGTTAAAGAGATTTGTATAGCCTTCACTAATGGGTGTACAGGATCGTAGCAGGCAATGGCTTTCAGCGCACTCATTGAGTCGGAGCAAACAAGGATCGGATTGTCACGACAATCAACGCCATCTAGGGCGAGCTTGATACCTCTAAGCTCCGCTGAATACACACTACACAGTGGGTGTAGCTTCGCCCCAAAAGATCTGTGCGAGGTGACAAAAGCATAGGCGCACTCTGTCTCGGACTTCGACCCGTCTGTGAAGATGACTTCGAAGTCCAGACATTGGAGTAAGACCTCGGCAAAAGAGGAGCTGAGCTCGGCAGGGACTGAATCTTCTTTCGATCTACCTGCTATTTCGAAAGAGATGTCTGGCCGAGGGATGTGCCATGGAGGAATGCGAGAGGGGCATATTCTGGACACAGTAGGGAGTGTAAAATCAATATTTTCTATAAAATAATAAAGCTGAACACACAGCGGCTTAGTTGAGCGTGGTCTCCTGTTAGAAACATTCAATAAATTATGATTAAAAACTATTTTAAAACACGGGTGCGACAGAAGAGCCATAAGTTTGCTGACATAGTTGCACATCAGGACATTTCTCCTGATCTCTAGAGGTGGTTTGCCAGCATTGCTGTCAATGCTGATGATAGGGCTAGTTCTAAATGCCCCATTTGCCATTCTCAGGCCTGCATTGTGCAATGATGTTAGCAGACGCAAGTACGATGGTTGTGTCGCACCATAAATAAAACAGCCGTAGTCGAGTTTAGACCTCATCGATGCCCTGTAAAGGAGGAGTATTGATGTGCGGTCCGCATCCCAGGACTGGCTTGTTAGAACTTTTAAAATATTCATGGAAGACTGTACCTTCAATTTTAATTTTTTAATATGATCCTCCAGTCAAGTCAACGGTCTAAATGCATTCCAAGAAAGCGAACGGATTCCACAAAATTTAGAACGTTAATTCCCAACCGTAATATAGGTTGGGAGAAAAGACCATGGCGCTGGTGAAAGTGGACACAACAAGTCTTCTCGACAGAGAAACGAAAGCCGTTGATAATAGACCACTTCCACAATCGTTCAAGCGTCATTTGCAACTGCCTCACTGAAGCAGAGAGCTTGTTCCCAGGTCCTCCACAAAGAGAGAGACTTCGACTGGTGATAAGATGCAGGACACCACGTCGTTTATGGCGATTGCAAATAACGTGACGCTTAATACAGATCCATGTAGAATACCGTTCTCTTGGGCATGAGAGCTGGAAAAGGGGTTGCCCACCCTTAGAGAGGCTTCGACTGGTGATAAGATGCAGGACACCACGTCGTTTATGGCGATTGCAAATAACGTGACGCTTAATACAGATCCATGTAGAATACCGTTCTCTTGGGCATGAGAGCTGGAAAAGTGGTTGCCCACCCTTACTTTAAAAGTTCGATGTTAAAATTTTTTTTATAAAAGTCAATAAATTACCTTTAAAATCCCATTTACACAATGTTTTTAAAATCTTAAAATACCAGGTAGTGTCATAGGCTTTCTCCAAGTCAAAGAAAATGCCTAAGACATCCTACGAGTAGGAATCTCGAGGCCTTTCGCAAACTACGTGGGAAAGCCCACCAGGTATTGGATGATGCCAAGCGAAAATCCTGGATGCATTATATAACATCCATAAACTCCCGCACACCAATGTCACAGATACGGAGGAAAGTGAAGCGAATTTCAGGCGTATTTCACTCTTCCACAACACCATCTGTGGAAGTGAATGGTGCCATAGTGATGCAACCTGCGGATGTCGCAGAGGCATTTGGGGAGCATTATGCCCAAACTAGTAGCTCAGTCAATTACGACCCGACATTCGTGACTATCAAATGTTGCGAGGAGGGAGCAGTAGCTCCTATTCGTCTGGGTCGATTTCCTGCTAGCTACAATGAGCCCTTTACGCTGTGGGAGCTCCAATCAGCCATTGCTGACCAGGGGGACAGCGCTCCAGGTGCGAATGGTATCCACAACGCATTTGTGAGGCGTGTTCCCCAGGAAACAATGGAAAAGATACTTTACACCATAGCCCAGAAGCTCCCTATGTTTGTCCATAGAGTGCGCTGAAGCCAATTCCCACTCCTGGCAGCCATCTTGCCTTCCCCAACACAAGATTGATTAACGTAAACATTGCCACCAGTTCTCATTGTCAGTGTTGAGTTATAGGATTTTGTAGCATAATTAACAATTACTTGCTAATATTTTATCCTTCGAGTGCATTGGAGAAAATGGTGAACTCTTGTGTAGTGTTCAATCGTACTTTCAAGTATGATCGACGTAAGAAAACAGGAAAAGAAGATGTCTCAATGCATGCGTGAGTATTAGCACAAAATTTAATGTATTTATTTTGATTTTACGTTACGTAAAAAATCTGATTTATTATTTCCATTTTTATAAGATTTCCAAAGAATAAGGAGCTCCGAGAAGCATAGATAAAGACTATAAGACAAAAAAACTGGACACCAATATCACATTCCACGGTGTGCTCCCAGCATTTTCGGCCAGATGATATGGACAGAACTGGACAAACTAGAAGACTAAGGGAAGGTGTTATTCCTTCAATTTTTCCCTTGTACCCGACCTATTTACAGAAGACTTCTACACAAAGAAAGCCCCCAAAAATCGTAAATCAATCAGTGGAAGCAACTCCGATGTTTCTGTGAAAAGTGCTTCAAATACACCAAGTTCATCCAGCATTTGTGAGAGTGATTTATGTCAGAATCAACCAATGGAAACTGTAGACGTATCGCCCAGGAAAAGAATGCTCATGGAGGAGATTAGTGAAAAAACTGATATTTTGCATTCAGCCAGAAAGAAAATTAAAAATTTGCAACAAAAAGTGAGGCGGCAAAAGGGAAAAATAATAAGTGATAAGGAAATGATTCAGTCATTATTGGAACAAAAAATGGTTAGTGAAATTGGTGCACAACTACTCATGGGGTCTCTGCCTGATGACGTGAGTTCCCTTTTAGAAAGAGCAGCTCAAAATTGTAATAATATTTCAACGGGTGCCTATGATCCCAAACTAAGGTCCTTTGCAATTACTCTCCATTATCTCTCTCTCCAAGCATATGAGTTTGTTAGGTCCAAATTTAACAATGCTTTGCCCAGTTCAAGAACAATCAGGAATTGGTATGCCAGGCTTAATTGAGAACCAGGATTCAGCAAAGAATGCTTTAATGCCATTGAACATCAAGTAGAGACGTCCAATAAGAATGGTATTGTACCAATTGTCTGCCTTTCAATGGATGACATAAGTCTAAAAGAACATCTGGAATATAATGGGGATAAAATTGTTGGGTACGTTGACTTGGGAACTGGAATTGAAAGTGATGGCATTCCTCAAGCAAAGAATGCATGTGTCACTTTGTGTACAACAGTGAATGAACACTGGGAAATGCCATGCGGATATTTTTTTATTGATTCCTTGTCAGGTGCTGAAAGAGCCAGTTTACTTATCACTGCCATTGAAAAACTGGACGAAATTGGGGTTACAGTGGCTGCAGTCACATTTGATGCTAGTGACATTAGTATGGCTACTGCCTTAGGGACTAGTTTAAGTGATCCACAGAATTTGACTGTTTCTTTTCTGCATCCCAGTCAAGCAGGCCAAAATATTAACATAATGCTTGATGCATGCCACATGATTAAGCTTGTTCGTAATACCTTAGGTGATAAAAAGGAATTATATCGCAGAAATGGCAAAATATTGAGGTTTTATATGAGCTTCAAACAAAAGAGGGGCTGCATATTGCCAACAAACTAAGTTCAAAGCATATACAATGGCATAAACATAAAATGCACGTGCGTCCTGCAGTACAGACCCTCAGTAATTCAGTCGCTGATGCTCTTGTTTATTGTGCAAGTGTGATAAAACTCAAACAATTTGAAGGATGTGAAGAGACTGTGAGATTTTTAAGGTACATGAAAAATATCTTTGATTTGTTAAATTCGTCAAGCCTTTTTGCAAAAAATTTTTAAGGCACCTTTGCTCAATGAAAATGAACAAAGTTGGCATAGTTTCATTCATGAAGCTATTTCATATATTGATTCAATTTTTATAGATCCAGAGCTGCAGTGTCCTATACATAAGTCCCAAAGAAATATAGGATCCTTAGGTGTCAAAGTGTGCCTTCTTAGTGTCCAATCTTTGTTTGATAAGTTTGTAAAAGACAACACTATGAAGTGTCTGTGCACATATAAATTAAGTCAGGACCATTTAGAGCTATTTTTTGGACTCATTCGTAAAAGAGGAGGTTGGAATAACAACCCTACGTGTCTGCAGTTTAAAGCTGCATACAAGAGACTTGTTGTGAAAAATGAACTGCAATGCAATGTTTCAGGAAATTGTATTGTGCAAGATTCTATAAAGATGTTGCATGTAAAAAGTAGAAGCTCTAATTTTTGCAGGAAAATGATTGTACCTTTTTTAAAATTCCCCAAAAAATTCAAGATCATGACTATATACCAGATCTCACTTCACTGTCTTTGTTGTTTGAGGGTATTATTGAATATATTTCTTGTACTGTAGTCAAAAACATTCTACCAATTATGAAATGTGTAGACTGCCAAGAAGCACTTCAAGTTACACATTCATGTGCATTATTGTCCATAAAAAGTGTAAGTGACCTGTGTTCTCCCTCCCATGATGTTGTGAAAGTGTGTAAATTAACAGAACGTTGTTTCAGAGATGTGAGAGCGGAAAATTTGAATGCCGTTTTAGCAAAGAAAATTCCTTTTATTGTGGCTCGAAATGCTGTTGAGTTGGGTATTTTTTGTTCACTGAAAAGCCGCACATTAGACCTTGATCCGTTTGATACACATATCAATAATCTTATTCATGTAATCGCATCGAATTATTTAAAAATTCGTGTTTTACATGCTACTAGAGAAATTAACCGACGGACACTAGACCACAGGTCCACATACAATAGACTAGCAATTTTTAGGCATGTGTAACTTGTTTTTTATGTAAATTAAATAATAGAGGCAAGTAAAAACCATTTTAAATGCATTTTTATTTCTGTTTGAGAAGACTCCTTCAATAAATCGTAGTTCATTAAGTAGATTTATAGGTTGTTTATTAATAAAATTGATTCTCATAACGAAAAAAAAAGAAGATTGAAATGATAACATTCATAAAATGAAGTCTCAGTCACTATTAAGAAGTACACTCAGGGTTGATCCGGTTGATCTATGGGGAACGTAACATGACGGAAGTGATAACTTCTGCAAAGATCTGAGTGGACGGACATAGAAAACAGTGGAGCTATTACACTTGTGGAAATAAAAAGATCGATGGAGGAATATTCTCCATTAAATGCATTAAAACGTGTTTTTTCACGGTCGTTCAATAAAATCAGATTAAAATCATCTAAAAATTTTTGCAAGATATGCCCTCTACCTTTATTGTCGGCCATCGTGTCTCCCCAGAGGGTGTTATGGGCATTAAAATCCCCTAACAACACGAATGGCCTAGGTAGCTGTCTGACTAGATCTTCAAGGTTTCTCCGATTCACAGGCTCCCTTCCGGGAGGTATAAATTGCAGAACGTAATTTCCTCCAGAGTGGCCACGGTAAGGGCTATCGCCTGGAAGGGCATCTGCAGGTTCACCTGGGAGGTGTAAAGGGTCTCACTGATGGCTACAGCCACTCCCCCTTGAGCCCTATTGCCATTCAAGTCATCCTTTCCGCAGACATTAAAACCCTTTATTTTCACCTTATTATTTTCTTTAAAATGCGTCTTTTGCAAAAATATGCACTCAGGGTTGAGATCAGATATAAGGATATCTAACTCTTCCCTGTGAGTGTAAAAACCATTGCAATTCCACTACATAGCTAAAAACATGGTTAAAATTTAATAAATAAATATTGATTAAAATATATCTGATTAAAAGTTTTAAAATGTCCGTCTCATGAGAAGCTCATCTTTTTAATTTTCCTTTCCCGCCTTTTTTCCGGACAGTAGTGAGAGAAGTCTCCCACTCACCCTCGGAAAACGTGCCCTTCTCCATTCTCTCTTCGGTTCCTGGAGGAGGTTTGTGGGAGGGACCAGGTGACGGAGTCTTGTCTGGTCTCCTTCCAGCTTTTTTATTTGGTGACCCAGTTTGTAACTGGGTAACTGGGCCCCTTCTTTGGTGTGCTTGGTTTAGTTCTAGTTGATATTTCTTTTTCGTTATTACCATTTTCTTTCATTTTTTCCTTCTTATGAGTTTTTTTCTCAGCAACTTGGATTGGTGGATCATCCGTCTGGGTGGCAATTGTACTCCTCTTCACTGGGGTTGCTGCCAATGACGCAAAGGACTTCAAGAAGACTGGAGCGACAAGAGTCCTGTATTTCTTCCGAGCCTCGAAATAGGAAAGTTTTTCGACCGTCTTTATCTCCATGAATTTCTTCTCCTCCTTCAGCTTTGCGCAGTCTCGGGAGAAAGCCAGGTGTGGGCCTTCACAATTGATGCAGGGCAAGGCCTCCTTGCATGCTTCCTCCTCGTGCTTTTCCCGGTTACACCGGGGGCAGGTTGGTTTGCCTTTGCATTGAGGTGCAGTGTGCCCGAACTTCTGGCACTGGAAGCATCGCAGAGGACTCGGTATGTAAGGTCTGACTTAACAGACCTCGTAACCAACTCTGACCTTCTCTGGCAGCTTGTCGAGGGAGAAGGTGAGGATCATGGAGGTGGAATTGATGACCACACCGTTTCTCTTTATTGTAAGCCTCCTACAGTCTGTCACCCCCTGCAGGGCCAGCTCTCGCTTACATTCCTCAATGTCTGTGTACAGAAGGTCATAGTTGGTTATGACGCCCTGGCAGGTGTTCAGCGTTTTATGTGCTCCACCGAGACTTGCATGTCCTTCATCATTGTCATTCCCAGTATTTTTGGGCTCTGGAATTCGGTGTGGCTATCACCCGACGTCCCGCTTACACTGAGTCCAAGGCCGAAGTGGTGTGTTGTTCACGGATCGCATCTTGAGCATCCGAAACCCAGATGAGGTCCAGTGAGCTCAACCACCAGGCATGTGGGTCTGATGTTTGAGTTTTAGCCATAACATCCGGCTATCAGCCCGCCCGCATGTTTGCCATGCATAGAGACCTGTAAGGTCCACCTTACGGGTCTCTACGCACGGCAAACATGCGGGCGGGCCGATAGCCGGATGTTATGGCTAAAACTCAAACAGCAGACCCACATGCTGTTTGGAAACTACCGAGTTAACTCAGATATAAGAAAAAAATCTTCCTCGAACAGGTTGCATATAACTTCACCTCCCGTGAGTGGTTGCCTATCATGCAACCACCTTTTCCAGAGGAAAGCGCGTATCTGTACTTTAAAATTTATTGTGCAGTTCGCACTTATTTTTCGCTACGTTTATTTTGATGAGCAACTTTAACATTGGTTTTTTTCAATTGTTTATGGTGTCAGTGCGCAAATAAACTGAAGAAACTGAGATTACGCTGGAACTGCCAAAATCGTAATTCGACCACCAATATCTCGTCAAACGCTGTTTTTCTGTTATCTTCGACAATATCCATTTTATGCGAGCTTCCAAAATTTTGAAAGCATACGATATGTACCAATTTACCTTAACATAAAACGCACCGCGTATCTTAACTTTTTTTATTATTACCTTATTATTGTAACTTATGTTTAAATAACATTCTGTTCATTTAATTTAATATTTACTATATTACAACGTGTAATATCATGAAGAGATGGTCTACGCTTAATTTAGGATTAGATACCTCCCGTAATCCGGCAAATTCCCTAATCCGGCTTCGGTCTGGTCCCAAGGTTGCCGGATTATGGAGGTTCAACCGTAGTTTATGTTTACATTGTATGAAATGTATTATTGCAACATTAATTATAACATTTTGTTCAAATAAAATGTATTACATGAAACGTATTTATTAATGGGTTCCACTCTGATTTTTTACAGTGAGAAGGGTTCCTCGGGTATCGGAAGTTTGAAGACCACTGGTATAGGTGAACCAAATTTTGTTAGTATTTTCAGCGAAACAAATGAAGCTTTGCAGTATCCACTTCTTTTCCCTCACGCTACATCAGGTTGGCATGTTGGTCTTAAAGATAGAAATGGGAATTAATTTAGTCAGGTTAAATATTATAGGAGGCTTCTTTTGTCCGAGGGTAGGTTTACATCTATGCGAAGGCTAGGACAGTACTTTGTTGATATGTTCAAAGAAAATGGCCGCCCGCACGAGAACACGCGCTCCACTTGCTCTGGTGTTTTTCACACTATTCTCAGTATTTTTACCTCTTGTGGTCAATCTTTCTGCTCGTAGTTGTGAAGTTTCTTCCTGTGACCAGTCACTATTATTATTGAGTGATCACATGTGCAGCTCTATAGTTTTAGGAGATATTATTTCTCCGCCTTTTCGTCATGTGGTTTGTTTTCCGGTGGTCTCCCCTACCCCGTTGTTCCCCCGTTCTCTGCCGGGCGATCCTGAGGGTCTTCGCCGCAGAACCTGGCTCTGAACTCCCAGCATGGAATCGTCTTTCTACTCATCTTACTTTCCGGAGATGTGAGTCTTAATCCCGGCCCCGGCAGTCAGAATCTGAACATCTACTACCAGAACGTGAGGAGTATTAAAAATAAACTTTCTATTTGCGACTCGTGCGTATTTGAATTGTCCGATTTTGACATTATTGCCTTGTCGGAAACATGGCTAACTCCGGCAGTTAATGATAGCGAGCTATCCTTCTCAAGCTCGCATACTATTTTCCGACGTGACCGATATTATAGAGGTGGGGGTGTGCTTCTTGGAATTAAATCGGTGCATCCCGCAGAACGTCGCCAAGATATGGAAACTAACTGTGAAATTGTGTGGAGTGAAATCGCTTTATCTACTAGCAAGTTATCTAAATCAAGTAAAATTTTTGTTGGTTGTTTTTATCGTCCACCTGCAAGTGAACTTAATGTATTGGAAAATTGTTTTGAGTCTGTATTGCGAACCATTAACCTAGCCCCTATTATTCTTGTCAGTGATTTTAATCTATCTAATCACTGGGACTCTCCATCTAGTGGTAGCACGTTGAATAACAATGATGTTTTCTTCATAGAACACTTTTATTTGTGCGATCCGCTTATCCCAGCACAATCTCCATTGCACTCGCAACATGGCAACACTGGACTTTCTCCTTTCGTCCATTGCACCAGCGACGGTCACCCCCCGGACGTAATATTTTCGACTCGGATCACGAGTCTCTCAATGCAGTTTACCGGTTTCGAGGCTCCAAGATGCACCCGGGGGGCCCACCCACTCCACTGAAACCCTTTCGTGCCTGGTCAAAGGTTCGTTGGGAGGATGTTAATCGCTGCCTTGACCTTATCCCCTGGGGCGTGCTTACCTCTCTGTCTCCTGATGAGGTAGTTGATTTTCTGTACGCTGTGCTTGAAAGTGTTATAAAAGATTTTGTTCCCCTTGTTAAGCCTAGGTCAAAAAAGTTTCCCCCTTGGTTTAAGCCGGACACAGTTCATTTTCTTAGAAATAAAAATTGTGCATGGTATTTTTGGAAAGCCCATCCTAGCGCTGAATCTCGGAGGTCTTTTACCGACCTACGTAAATATTCAAAGGCACTCATTCGTCGTGACAATGCCGAATACATGAAAGCTATTTCTTCCTCCCTCTCCACTCATCCCAAAAAATTTTGGGCTTTCGTTAACTGTCGGCGCAACCGTTCGCGTATCCCCGAAACCGTTTCTTACATGAACTCCAAGGCTGCGGGGCCAGGCAGACCTAACCTATTTCTCAAATTTTTTTCTGAATGTTTAACTTTGGCGTCCAATCTTCCCATAAACAACATGCAGTCCCTCTCTCCCAAATCCAAACTACACCCCACGAAGTTTATCAATTTCTTTGCAAATTTTCCCCTCATCGTTCCCCCGGTCCGGATGGTCTTAGTCCTATACCACTACGTAACTGTGCTACCTCACTTTCAATTCCCTTATGCCTGATTTTAAACCGATGCTTCTCCCTGGGCATTTTCCCTTCTCAATGGAAAATTGCTAATGTTATTCCTATACACAAGTCAGGACCGAAGACTGATGCATCAAATTATCGTCCAATTTCCTTGCTTCCCATTTCATCCTCTGTTTGCGAGAAAATCATTCTTAATCGTTTATATTATTTCACTTCCCCTCATCTTTCCTCCAACCAGCATGGTTTCCTTCTTAGTCGTTCTTGCATGACAAACCTAGCAGTCTTTCAGCATCATGCTGTCAACGCAATAACAAACAAGTCTCAGTTGGATTCAATATTTTATCAGGTGGAGTAATTACTGATAACTGGATTGTTACTTATAATCCAGCTTTGCTATTGCTGTTAGAGTGCCACTGCAATGTAGAGATAGCAAGTTCGGTGAAAATCATTAAATATCTTTTTAAGTATATTCATAAGGACCAGACCGTGCTCGAGTTGCTATAGTGTCAGATAATGTAGAGAAAATAGATGAAATAGAGGACTACATATCTTTAAGGTACATTAGTGCATCAGAAGCCATGTGGCGAATATTAGAATTTGATATTTCCCATTCATCTCCCAGTGTAATAATGCTGCCAAGTGCACTTACCCAACAGAGACCAGGTAGTTTTTAGACCAGGTGAGGAGGAGCTAGCGTTGAAAGTTAGTAAGAATAAATTGATGTATTTTGAAAGGCCAAAAACAGTAGAATGTCAGGGTTTCACATATTTAGATTTCTTTGAGAATTATAACATTGACACTAGGCCACGCGAAAGAAGCATGGTTACAGTCATTGACCATGCTTCAGGTTGCCACTGGATAAGAAAGAGAGTCCGAGGTGAACATGTAGCTAGATTGCAGTGGTTGTTGCCAACATTAGGTGAGGTTTATTATTTAAGAATGTTGTTAACAAAATTCCCTGCATAAGGTTATGAGGATTTAAGGAAAGTGGATGGGGTAGTGTATGAGAGTTTTCAGGAAGCTGCTCATGCATTAGGATTATTGGAAAATGAAAATAGTGAGGCCATTAAGGAAGCAATGGTTTTTAAAACTAGTAGTGGACTTAGGGTATTATTTTCATGTTTAACTATAGCAGGAGCGCCTGCAGGGATTTTGTGGAATGAATTCAAAAGTGACCTTTCGGAGGATTTTTTGGATAGATTTTCTGGCGATGAAAATACGGCATACAATTCTGCATTGCTCGACATCCAGAATAGGTTAAGAAGTCATGATAGGACACTGGAAGAGGTTGGTTTTCCATCAGCAACAGAAGTTGATAAGGAATCGGTTAGATGGTCAGTTGTTGAACTGCAACATTTTTTAGATGAGTGGTTACCATGCTTAAATGATGAACAGAGGAGAGTTTATGATTTCGTCATTGAGGCAGTCCATCGTAAAGCAAGCAATAGCAAAAATTTCATTTTTATTGATGGACCAAGTGGAACAGGTAAAACAATCCTTTTAAAAACGATTACTGCAGGTTTACATAGACAGGGTCATATTGTTTTGTGCACAGCTTTGACAGGCATAGCAGCACTAAATCACGATGGAGGAGTGACAACACACTCAATGTTTAGACTGCCTTTAGAGAATAATGATCCACAGTCATACTGCGACATCAAAGGTAACAGTCAGAGGGCAGAATTAATCAGATCTTCTAGCTTAATTATATTGGATGAGGCCCCAATGGCAGTTAAAGCCCAGTTCACACGATCATATTTCAAGAACCCAAAAGATAACTCAAAGGATCACAAGTCAGTTATTATCATGTGAACGGGCCGACTAGTGTACTAGCTAGTGCTGAAATTGCCTGGTATACTAGCTAGTACGGAATAAGATCATACCGATTTCTGTACTAGCGCTAGTATGCACGCATGCTCACAATATCGCTACAGATCTGTTTACTGCTGTCTTGGTGTTCACTCGTTTCGAGTTTTTGAGTAAGTTTATTGAATTATTATCATTAAATTTGTTAGTTAGCATTTTATTTACATTGTATTTTTAGCATTATAGTTGTAGATTATCTTAATTAAAGTTAGGTTTGCGTTGTGGAGGTTATTTTAGTTATAATTGTTTGATTAACTTTCCGGATTTAGTTACTCGTAACATTCTTTGTTTATGTTATGGTGAGTCTTAGTAAAGATTCGTAGTTAGGTAGGGTTTAAGGGATTAATTTCTTTTGTTAGTTAGCTTTTTATATAATTGTATTCTTAAGGTACGTTCACACTACATACATGTATATGAGAAATACAAATACTTGTATGAGACTTGTTGTATACTTATATACCGTTCAGTATATAGAAGTATAATACAAGTATAAATTTATTAAGCGTTCACATTTGGTTATACATGTCAGTACAGAATATGTCTTCAGACGAGGAATATCTCTTCATTTGTGCTGCTGCAAATTATGTTATTAAAAAGTAGCAAAAAAGAAAAAACGTTGATGGTGGATAAGAAATTTTTTGTGCAAAAGAAATAGCCACGGTGCATATAAATCAATCATGAATGATTTAAAAATCGAAGACCAACAAGGTATTTTATCTCATACAGTTATGCTAGTAGTACAGATATAATACATAAGTGAATTTTGCAGGATTTAAAAATTTTGTACGGATGACACCCAGTGATTTTGAATGCTTACTACAAATGGTGGGCCCTAGAATTGCTGCACAGAATACATCATTTCGAGAAGCCATTTCTCCAGCTGGACAACTCGCTGTGACGTTAAGATTTCTTGCCACAGGAGATTCATATTCCTCCTTGATGGATTTGCACCGGATATCAAAATCTAAAATTAGTTCCCTTGTGCCGGCAGTATGTGCCGCTATTTTTTATGTTCTGAGATATAACATTCAGGTAAAACAATTCATTTTTTGAATTATTTACTTTATTAACAAAGAAATTTAATATTCACAAAGTATGTAGGTAGCTAAGTGTTACGAGTAAGCATTTTTTTAAACTGATGGTAATCACGCCTTTGGTTGGCATTTAATTGAGGCTGATGACTCTTTTAAGTATCTGGGGGTTGTGATAGATACAAGGCTAAAATTTGATGAACAAACAAATTTTGTCTGTAAAAAAATTTCTAAGAAATTAAATTTTATTTCAAGAATAAATAAATATTTAAGTTTACATTGCATTCAACGTACATATAGCTGCATAATATTATCTCATTTTTATTATTGTGGTACAATATTATACCTAGGAAATAAAGCAAATAAGGTCAGACATGCATAAACACTCATAATTTCTGAGTAGTTCAATCAATTTTGTTGTTTCCTTTCTCGGCCAATCCACCATATATAATTAAATGCATAAATAACAGAAATTAAGTCACATATTAACTCCACGATACAGCACGTAACAACCTAGACATAAATGACCGTGAACGACGAAACAGCTGATTTTTAGATCCTACAGCGCATGTGCGAGTTGGTGGATATATACAAGTTTCCCATTCGGAGCGGAAGCTTCAGATTTGTATACTACTTCTCTCATACAGTCTAGAACATGAAAAAATCTTAGACTTGTATTATACAAATCCCATACTTATCTAGATTTCTACTTATACATGTATTAGATTTGTATTTATCATACATGTATGTAGTGTGAACTCACCTTTAGCATTGTAGTTGTAGATTATCTTAATTAAAGTTAGGTTTGCATTGTGCAGGTTATTTTAATTATAACTGTTTGATTAACTTTCTGGATTTAGTTACTCGTAACATTCTTTGTTTATGGTGAGTTTTAGTAAAGATTAGTAGTTAGGTAGGGTTTAAGTTTAAGGGATTAGTTTTTTCGTAGCGCTTGTTAGTATTTCATAGGAGAGGTTATTAGGCCATCATAGTCACTGGTTTAAATTTTTTAAAAGTTTTACCTTCATTAGTTTATAGTTTACATTTGTTTTTAAGGCAGGTTTTAGTTTCGTTAAATGGATAAAAACTCTTAAGATAGCAGTGGCAGCTTTAAGCCTGGTTGGCATTATTTGTGCTATAACGGCTGCAAAGCAGCACAAAAAAATAAGAAGTGGAGAAACCAGAGATGGTGGACGAAGCCGTGGATTCTTCATCGAGGTGAAGGAAGAGATATTTTTGCCTTATTGAATGAGGAGTTGAGAGTGGAAGACGAAGAGAGTTACCGTAATTTCCTTCGAATGAATGAACCTTCATTTAGAAAGTTAGCACAGTGATGAGGGAATCCATTTCTGCTGAAAGAAGGCATGCTAATCATGTGTATTAACCACCTTATGATAGCAGTATATCTAAATATTTTAATAATGGATATTATAATTTTGTTTTCGTTTCAGGCTTGTGCTTACTTTACGTTTCCTGGCAACAGGAGAAAGCTACAGAAGCTTGACTTTTGCACATAGAATACCACTGTCATCGATTAGCAAAATTGTTCCAGAAACATGTGCAGCAATTTATGATGCCTTAAAAGAGAACTACTTAAAGGTAATGATCCAACAGAAAATAATAGTTTGAGTATCAGCTTAATTTAAGTGACACTTCCTGTTCTTTAAAAGGAATAGTTAAGATATATAAACATATGTTTCCATTTGAATTTCCTATTAAGTAATAATTTACTTAATACTTATACAATGTCATAGGCACCAACAAGTTATGAAGAATGGGAGGAGAGAGCTGACAAATTTAAGCAATTGTGGAACTTCCCAAATTGTATTGGTGCCATGGATGGGAGGCACAAGATTTTCACCTCCTAAATCTGTAGGATCTTTTTATTATAACTACAAAGGGTACAATAGTGTGGTTTTGTTAGCAGTTGTAGATGCTAGGTATAAATTCCTAATTCTTGATGTTGGTTGCAATGGTCGAGTGAGTGATGGAGGTGTATTTACAAATAGTGCACTAAGTAAGGCCATTAGAAACAATACCCTCAATATACCCCAACCAAAGCCCCTACCTGGTACAGTTGAAAGTCTGCCTTTTGTTATAGTTGCAGATGATGCATTTCAGCTGCAGCCTAATATAATGAAACCATTTCGGTGATATGTGACTGCTGAGAATTTTTAACTATCGTTTGTCTAGGGCAAGGGTAGTTGAAAATGCCTTTGGAATTCTTGTAAGTAGATTTTGTGTGTTTCAGAACAATAAATTTAGATGTGGAGAAAGTTGAAATGATTGTGTGTGCAGCATGTGCTTTACATGATTTCTTAGTAGAAGAGAGTGGTGGAAACTATTTGACAGTAGATGTGGAGAACGCAGAAGAATGCCAATTCTCTGAAGCCAATTGGAGACAAATTACTCCTTTGCAGAGTCTGGCACATCAAGGGGGCAATAGGGCAGCTGATGAGGCAATTAGAATAAGAAAAGCTTTCTGCTGCTAGTTCAATGGTATTGGGTTTGTATCTTGGCAGTGGGAAAGTGTAAAAACATTTAATTTTTAACTTGTAAAAATAATTGTATTGTGCTTGGGCGCTGAAAGGTTAATGATAATAGTTACCTAATGTAGTTTTCTAATTTCATTCTTTATTTATTTTGTATGTTTTCAAGTAAATCTTATGTTGTTAGATTGGAAACATATTTTATTAGGGAAAGTAAATCCATCTTGTCAAATTACAAGATAGTTTGGTATAAAATGATGCTTCATTAAATTGCAAGTACATCTTTATAAAACTAAAAGGACTCCTCAGCATATCAGACTTGTTTCATTTGGTTTTTTAATCACCTTTCAGATTCAGAAGCTGAGAACAATCCTGGGGATATAGGATCAAATATTGTTTGGGAATCTGAAGATGCAGATAAATCGTCTGAAGATCCTGTGGAAGTCAGCTGAGCAGACAAGTAAATACAGTGATGATGAAGAAGACGAAGTTATAGGAAGACTTAAGTCTCAGGTTTCAGCATTACAAAGTAAGGTGAATAAATCAGAGGCTTGCCTGGAGGAGACTACAGGAGCTATCAAATCTTTATTTAACCCTGACCAATTGCAATCTTTGGGCAAAAAATCTAATAAGGGACGGAAATGGTCAAACACCACAGTGAGAAATGCTCTTAAAATTCGTTTTGCCTTTGGAATCAAAGGGTATAAATGCTTAATAAATTTGGGGCATCCTTTACCTAGTGATAGGACTTGAAGTAGAAGGTTAGAGGAAATATCTATAAGGTGTTTGATTTTCTTAAATTAAAAGTAAAATTAATGCAAGAAAGTGAACGTTTCTGTGTCTTGCTGCTAGATGAAATGGTGATTGAGGAAAGGGTTGAGTTAGAAGTTCTAAAACCCTGTTTGGATACACAACATTGCCTCATGCTGAGACTGTTGCTACACATGCTCTAGTTTTTATGTTGGCTGGTGTGTCAACTAGGTGGAAGCAAATCGTTGCATATTATTTTACAGGAAACTCTTTTCCTAGCTCAGAAGCCAAAAATGTTATTTTACAAATACTTAAAATGTGTTATGACATTGACCTCAATGTTATATGTATCACTTGTGATATGGGCAGTTGCAACAGCAATTTGCAAAGAATTTGGCATAACCTGTGGAAAATTCTCAAGAACTATGAATTCCATTCCTCATTCATGCAGGGCTGATATGTTTATTTTATGGCAGATGTATGCCATATATTAAAGGATATTCAAAACCATCTTTTAGATGGTAAATGTTTGTACTTGTCCGATGAAGTAGTTCAGAAAAATGGTTTGAGTTGTGGAAAAATATCCTTGGAGCCAGTCAAGAAATTGGTGGAATTACAAGCAGATAGAGATGTTAAAATTGTGCCAAGGTTGACCAAGCAACATGTCTTTGTTAAACATTACCAAAAAATGAGGGTATGTACAGCATGAGCTATGATGTAGCTGCAGGAATGAAATATTGTGTTAAACCTAACAAATGGAATCCTGAGTATCTGACAACAGCGTGGTTTTTTGAGCTTGTTGATAAATGGTTCTCCTTGATGTGTTCAAGATATCCAGTTATGGCCATAAGCAAACACCAGTCAGATATGTATGAGAAATCTATTGATTTTTTAAAATATTTCGTAGAAATTTCTGAAAGTATAAAGGTAGAAGATGGTAAATGGAAGCCTGTACAAACTAGAGTTAAATTGACTACTACATTAGTCCTTGACCTGCAAGACTTTTAACTTAATAAGTGCTCCTTTGGGTACATTTTAACTTCTAGGTTTTGCCAGGATTCATTGGAAAATTTGTTTTCCACAGTTAGGGTAAAAAATCCCATTCCATCCCCCGTCCAATTTAAAAATGCAATGCAAGTGTGATGCTTCAATCTGAAGAACTTTAAGAAACAATGAATGCTCTAGAAAGGAATACTTTGTAGGCTTTTAGGATGGTAGTGCAGTGAAAATTACAAAATAGTGGAATCTTTGATCCCTCTATATTTGTGGAAAACCATATAAATAAATAGATAAAAAACGTATTGGGTTGCAGAATGTCAGTGAAATTACACTTTTTGCATTCACATCTTGAATTTTTTAGACCAAATTTAGGAGACATCAGTGAAGAACATGGTGAACACTTTCACCAAGACATTCAAGCAATGGAGAAAAGATACCAGGGATGTTGGGATACTGCAATGATGGGCGACTATATCTGGGGCTTAGTTCGTGATGATGAGTTGTCTTCTCATAAACGAAAAAGCACATCTCATGTTCACTTTTAAATCATGGCTACTGTATAGTAGGGTTGCCATACATCCTCTTTTATCCGGATTTGTCCTCTTTTTTTGATAAAAGTTTCCGTCCAGGCGGATTTTTCAGGAATTCGCAAAATGTCCGGCTTTTTGCCATTTAAATTCTTAATTGACTTCTTAAACTTAAAAATGAAAATAAATCGATGAAGTCTCTTTCATGTATTAACATTGAAAGAATTATAATTATTTCAATGAGCCCAAAAGCCAGTGAACTAAATGAAAGCATCAGAAAAGTCTGCTATGTGTACGAAGGTTATATACCATGCTAATGCCATCTAGTAGCCGTATTACAAAAACCAAGAAACAAATGACTGATTACCCCAGTATTCAACAGGTTCAACAGTAACTCTTAAATGTGTCGGTACATGCATAGCAAAACAAACATTTGAGATTTGAATTCCAGTGAGTTGAATACAATGTAGTATAGTAGTTTTTACATCATGAATATAAGCTTTACCGCTCGAAGGTCAAGCATGCACATTGTATTCATATGTAGAAGGAAATGTATTTTTCAGGTTGTCTATAGCCAGCGCATCAGTTCCAAAAGGTCCATTGCTGTGGATGCATCAGTTTAGTGGTGTAAGTCTGTGTGTTATTGTTAAGTGGTCTGTGTAAAATAGTAAATAGATAACCTCAATTAAACGTGTTTAAGTCTGTCAAGTGCCAAAGATACAACTGAAATAATATATACAGTTTACGACTTGTTTGGCATATTAAATACTGTAAGTTTTTTGTATTACCTTTATATATATCATAATTATCTATAATCTCCGTAATATTTTACTTAAAAAACATGATTGCCGTAATAAAACTGGATAATATTGTAATAATATTTTTTCTTTCTTCAAGTAATTACCCCCCTAACCACAATGCCAAAACGAAAGTGTACATTCACAGAAGACTTGAAAAAGAAATTCCCTTGTTTTACCCATGGTCGAAATGATTGGGAAGTGGAATGTTTGACATGCAAATCTGGAACGTTCGTTTCAGTGGCAAATAAAGGTGCTGCTGATTTAAAACACCATATGGAAACCGAAAAACATAAGAACGCCATTATAGGCGAGAATTCTTCAGGAAAATTGACACCTTATTTTGGGAAAACGGATGATAGCAAGCAAAATCTTAATGTCGCCGCAGCCGAAGGTGTTTTTGCTTTTCACTGTGTTAAACATCATTGGACTTTTAATTCAATGAACTGCACATCCCTCTTGTTCAAAAATACTTTTCCTGACTCAGAAACTGCCAAGAAGTTTTCCTGTGCCAAAACTAAGACTGATGCCATCGTTTCTGTGATTGGAAAGCACTCAGTTGAAAATGCGCTTAAAACATTCTAAATGAACGATACTGCTTTCTGTGATGTTTCTACTGATGCTACTAATCATGGTTCAGCTAAAATTTTTCCAATAATCACACAATATTTTGATTGTAAAGTCGGTGGTTTGCAATCAAAATTGATTGAAATAGAAAACACAACAAATGAAACTGCAGAAAAAATTTCGGATTATTTAAATAGAACACTTGAAAAACATAATTTATTAGAAAAATGTGTTGCGCTTACTGCTGACAATTGCAATACAATGTTTGGAGGAATCAGGCGCAATGAAAAAGGGAATAATGTATTTTCAAAAATGAAGACATTGTTGGGGAAAAAAACGTTGATTGGTGTGGGTTGCCCTGCTCATATTTTAAATAACTGTGTACACAGTACAACTGAAAAGTTGGGAATTGACATTGAAAATGTTATCTTTAAAATTTATCAACATTTTCACATCAGTACTTCCCGGACTGAGGATCTGAAAGAATATTGTGAGTTTGTGGATATTCAGTACAGGCAGCTCCTCTCCAACAGCAAGACAAGGTGGTTGTCATTATTTACAAGTGTCGAAAGGATGATTCACATGTTTCCAGCACTGAAGGCATTTTTTTTGTCACAAGAAAAGCCACCAACGGTAATCATAAGATTTTTTCAAAATGAGTTCAATGAATCTTTGGTTAGTACATTCATTAATGAGTGTATTCCACATTCACATTGAAAAAATTGAAAGAGAACGCTACTCAATCGTTGAAGTATTGAGTAGTTTGAAATCAGTGAGGAGCATTCTTGAGGAACGCTCATCTCAAACATTCATTCCTCTAAAAATTAAGTCATTACTCGAGGAAAAAAGTGTGCAAGGTCTAGAAAATATGTGCGAAAATTTGTGATGAGATTAAATCTCTATACAGTAACTGCCTGGAGTATTTGGATAAGTGGATGAAACCTCTAGAAGAATTTTCATGTTTTACGTGGATGAACCTAAATAAAACACCAACATGGAAGGATGTGGAAAATAGTGTCCAGTATTTGATCGATAAAGAGATTCAAATTGATGATGTTAAATGTTTTGATCAATTACCAAACTTGAAAAATTTTGTAGAAATGGAAAGTAGGAATGAACAATTCAATCAACTTCTAGCCCATGAAAAATGGACTAAATTTTTCGAAAATGCAAAAACCCATGAGCATTACTCAGAATACTTAAAATTTGCACAATTTTTTTGCAATAATTCCTCACAACGCAAATACTGAAAGGGTCTTTTCATTAATGAATTGTCAGTGGACAAAAGAAAGAAACAAATTATGTACTGACACTATAAAAAACATGTTGTTACAGTATAACTTTATAGAAATTTCTTGCCCAAATTTCTATACATACTTAACCCTTTCAGCCCCAGTGGTGCCATATGGCACCATGAGTTTCATATGCATATATTTCAGTAAACTGTCGGCAATTTGGTGTTTTCTTTTCGTCTGCTTTATCTTTGAATATCGATCTTCATTTTACGAAATGGGTAACCTGTACAGTTGCAGTGTCATCTGGTGACAGATCATAGAATCCAACATTGAGCGCATGGTGGTTGAAGTGTGTTGGAGAACATAATTTCATCAAGAATCTTGGAGAAATTTTGCTTGCTGTCTTATTATATAAAGGTAAGATATTGTTTTAGTATACTACTAGAAAATAATTTGATATACGTTTTTTTTACATTTATGTGTATTTGAAACACGTGGTTCCATATGGCACCATTGGGGAAAAAGCATGTATCTTCATATTTTACCGTTCCTCTACTTTATTGTTTTCTCCTATTCTAATTAGTTATTAGTACATGTACATTATGATATATTTGTTCAAATTATATAAAATTATTTGTTATATAATAACAATAAATAACATAACTTTTTAGATAATGACCCCAAATTTGGAAATGTTGACTGAGAAGTAGATAACCTTCTTGCTCGATGGTAATGAATCTGACTTTGAGGAAAGTGACTCAGACACCGAAGAAGTTGTTATGCGGCATGGAGGAAGAGACTGTCAAAAAGACCTGAGTGCACGCAAACAGCTACAGACAGAAGTCCATGAAAGGGAGTATGTGGAGCAAGGTGTTGGTGAAGAAGAAGAAAGAGAATAACTCAGGAAATGTGAGAAGAAAGGGAACCAATCATTGTTAAAACAAATTATGTCATCAGAAAAATATAAAGTGTCTCAGAAATAGTGGAAGTTTTCAATTCTAATAAATATTATATTATTTAATAGTACATACATTATTTTTAGTGATTATTAATATTTTTGTACCTGTCAAAAGAGTATTTTACAAATTTGTGTGTTGAATAAAAACAAATATTGTGTATTATTTTGTATTCTAATGAAATGTATTATATTAATAATTAAAACTTGGTTTATCAGTGCGTCATCTTTTTTGTCCTCATTTTCTGTTGATATGTCCTCTTTCTGTCCTCTTTTTTTTAACCCGATTCTTGGAAATGTCCTCTTCTTTAGTGATTTGGATATGGCAACCCTACCGTATAGTCAATGTAAAGGTAGTGCTAATATGTATTTGGGTATATTCTGAAAATTTCTGCCACATTTTTGACAATCACAATGTGTATATTGCTATATATGTTAAGCTTAAGAGTAATGTTTATTACATTATCGGTAAATATAAAGTTCAAGTAATTTCATGTGAATTGTTGACATTACGGGAAAATGAATGATCAACATAACAAAATGAAGCAATAAACACCAAAAAAACAAGATAAACAAAAAGTTGCCTAGTGTTATTGAAAGGTGCTAAAATTAAAGAAGATAAGAAAACATAAAAAGTTGCCCAAAATGAGGAATATGGGTAGGAAAATTCAATGGCGTACTGAGTACGCCACACGACAATGTATGTGACTTCAGGAGGTGCGACAGATTGAGGGTTAATTGTATCTCTCATTTTTGGCCATTAACAGTACTGCAAATCTTTGTGAAATTTGAGGTTCCTTCAGAATCTAGAGGAACAAAACCGGAAGAGGGAACGAATTATGTGGACACTACCTCTTAGGTTAGCCTAGCAATATAGTGAGTCTTCGTTTTTCACAGGTACATATATTTAATATATATAATGCTGTTCGTATATATATTTATTTTTATTTAGAAGTATGAATGTATACAATAAAGGTGTTTTTTTTAGAATGGTTCAAACTCGAGTGGGTCGCAAAAGGGGGAATAAATCCCAGGCAACGACCTCGGGTGAAACCCAGCTGCAGCCTTCAACCTCATGGAAGCCGTAGCCTTCGACATCATGGGCGCCCCAGCCGTCAACGTCGTGGGAGGTTGATAACGAAGACGAACCGCCCTCTCCCGAGTATCTTCCTCAACCTCCACCCTCCAAGAGTCGTAAAAGAGACTCTCACCAGGTTTTGACCATGGAGGGATTACTGTCCACTTTGGAAGAGGAGGAAGATGAGGAAAGTGATTTCTCTGGCGAAACGGAATGGGGTGATAGTGGGGAAGAAGAGGATGACGACGAGGCGGTGGGTCTTTCAGCAGACATTTCAAACCTCCCTATCCCTATTATACCCCCCGGCACTCCCTTTGTTTCCACTGATGTAGAGACACCGACAACTGACACTTGGGTGTCACAGAGACCGACAGTGACTCCAACTGAATTCACTGCGACGCCAGGCCTAAACATCCCCGACCCTGGAGACGAACCCCGACATTTCTTTGACTTTTTACTAACGGACGAATTAATAAATTTGGTTGTGACCAGGGCCTGGCAACTCAACGGTTTTCAGAGGTTGAAGTTACGCACTGCTGCATTGCTAGATGTCACTGGAAGCGCTTCAAAATGAAAATGGGATGGGTCTCGTGGTTAAAGCCGTTACAGTCGATGTATAATCATGGCGGAACGTCGTGGAAGACGAAGTAAGAATGTGTGCGCGGCGTGTGCAGTTAACGATTGTGACGGGTGGGATAAACGCCGTGATGGGCCAACAAAATTTTTTAATTTCCCGAGGACTGATAAAGTGTAAGTTAATTTATAGTAATGAATATTTTACCTGTGAATGCTGAAGTGTTTCTGCAAGTTGTGTAGTTTATGAGTACATAGCTACATCGGTTGTTTTCCGAGCGAATATAAGCAAAATTTAGAATTTTATTTATTCACACCGCTTTGAGGAATTACGTTTAACTAAATGAAGGGATTTGTAAGGCGAACATATATGTGTCATTGGTCTCTGCATTGATTGAATATGTATTGGAGGTTTGTTCGAAATATACATAAGTTTCGTCAATTAAATCGAGTGGAAAAGTTACTGCATAAATTATTACGTTCTGTAAATTATAAATTTCATGGTTTCAGCTTCATTGTGAATTATTGTATGCTCTTGGAGATTCGTTCCTTACCCTTTAGGACGTAGGAATGAAATCATTCGTTTCGTATTTATTTTTAAATAACTATGTCGACTCATCTAGTCTTATTGCACTTAATATTAACCCCTCGAACTGTGAGAAACTATCTTTAATTTAACCCTCCGTCGGGCGCAATATATCTGTTAGATATGGAGGGTGCAACATTGTTGATCTCTCAGCAGTGGGGCAGGCGACGTCTGTCTCCTCATGAGTTATTATTATTTGAATGTGATCATTTATTAGCCTCAAAAGAAACAAAAAGTAATAATTATCTGTGAGATACATTGCGCCCGATCGTGTTCCAGCAGCTATTGCGCCCGACGGAGGGTTAATAGAAACTTTCACAGCATATGATAGAATACAAAGGGCAGGTAATATGTATATTGACATTTGCAACATCCTTATATGAGATAACAAGAAACAACATTCCATGTACAAACAAATGTGATATGTTTCAATGCATTAATTTAACTCCAAATATGACAGCAGTTCCTAAAATGCATTTATTCCTGCTAATTGTCATAATGTGTTTAATTAGCATTTATAATTTCCACTGGGAAATATTTGTGTATTTTTATTCCTTGGCCTTTTCTAAAGAAATTAATAACGAAATATTCATGATTACCTTATAAATAACACCGAGTGCACCTTTGCAATTATGTTAAGAATAACTAACTTAATGTGGGAGTATAATGGCACTATTTGTTTGATGGTACAATTTCCAATGCTTATTAAATGAGATGGTTATCCAATTCTTTAAGAAATGTTATGAACCTTTCAGGTTTTTTTATTTTTCTGGTAATCCATTATTATTCATACTGATGAATGTCTTTATGTGCAGGTGCTTGGTATGGCTTTCATTTTGCCAAAACCGGCAGGTCCTCGACGTGTACGAGCAGGGGGGTGTGCAAGCACTGACTCACCGGAGGGTGTGCTCCAAGCACTTCCTGGAGTCAGCCTTCCAGAGCAGGTTGATGCTGAAATGCTACGGTTATAATTGTTTTTACTTAAAAATACGGCATTTACTTGTTATGTGTACATCCAACGAAGCTTAAATAAATATCAATAACGTACAATAATTTTCTGTTTTTTTTCCAATTTAATATTCAAAATTTTGCGATCATTTATATTAAGCATTTTACGAGGAATAAATAAACGACATTTTAAACGCGCGCGCTTGGTGCGACGGTGGTGCCGTCTATGAATGCAGCAGGTCGTAACCTGAACCTTTTTCCCACAAGGATAACTTGCACAGGGCTGGTTGTGACGGAGATGAACTGCTTTGCTGACACATTACTGCAGACGAACACAGCTCCGAAAGCAAGGATTGTTAAATGAAAACCACTGACTCCAGCAGAGTTTCTGACTTTTCTCGGTATCCTGTATCCATGGGTACCATCCCATTGAACAGGATATCCGAGTATTGGAGCACGGATATTCTATTTATCTTTCCTTTCTCCGGAGCTGCATGAGCCATGACAGGTTTATGAGGATTTTACAATGTTTGCATTTTGCAAAGAACCCCGAACCCCATGAACAACAACCAACCGACAGACTATATAAGATAAGAAAACTTATAGACATCTTTCATAACAGAATGAACGAAATAGTGACCCCGACATGTAGACTATGCGTAGATGAGTCTATGGTCCTCTGGAGGGAGTGACTAGTATTCCGTATTTATATGAAGGGGAAGAAACATAAATACGGAATAAAAATGTACGTTACCCGAACCTTCCGGATTAGTTATGAGATTCATCGTGTACAATGGATCTTCCAATGCTGATGTAGGAGGCCGAGGTCATGTTGACAATGTCGTACGTAAACTAATGGATGGTTGGTTGGATGCCGGCCACTCATTGTTCATGGATAATTAATACAACATTGTTAACCTGGCCCACCACTTGCTAGAACGGAAGACCTATTGTACAGGGACTCTCAGATCTAACCGGAAGGGAAATCCCTCCCATACCCTCTCCCAGAAGCTCAAGAAAGGTGAAGTTGTAGAGGCTTTTACCAATGATGGTGTTCGCGTCTTGAAGTGGAAAGACAGAAGGGATTTACTGATGATCAGCTCCGAATATAGAGGTCAGATATTCAACGGATTTATGCATGAGGAGTGGATAAAGTGGATTGAGGCACCAACTCATCTCGTTACACCGACAGGAAGAATGAAACGGCCTTCGATTTCTAGTGTTTGCGAGTGGGTGAAAAAGTCCTGGCAGCGAGTTAAAACTGAGACTATTGTAAGGTCTTTCAAAAAATGTGGCATTAGCAATGCACTAGATGGAAGTGAAGATGACATTTTGTATGAAGAAAGTGACGCTTCGAGTGAAAACAACCGTGAGGATGACTTTAGTGGGAGTGATGCCGATTTTCTGGGTTTCTATGATGAATAAATTATATTATGGTTGCTGATTTTGGTATGTAACAATCCTGTTTTCTTCCTATAAATTACTAAAATTAAAATACATTCATTATTATTTTTTCTAAAATTTCTAACGAAAAAATCACAGTGCGTCTTATGGGCCGGGAAATAGGGTATATATATCATGTGTAAGAAGCATCTATATATATTATATATATATATATAATTATTTTATTGTGTTTATATGTCTATAAAAATAAGTCCATATTCAAAAATAAGTAAATAAAATAGTGAAAAATACATAAGGTTTTTATATTATTGAAAATTTGCATCTTATACAACTACAGATTCTTTATATATTTCAATACCTAAGTATATGATGAGTGTTCAATAGTCCAAAAATCTGTAGAAGTAAAAGAGAGGACAAAAACTAATATAAAATACATTTAAAAAAACTCGCGCGCCTAGAAAATCCAGGATAGGCTAACCCGCACGACAGGTCGTTTCCCATACCGGTGACTGATGACGGGAATTCCAGTCATTTTTTCTAAAATTGAAAAAAAAACATTTTTTGTTTTTTATGGCTAAATAACCAAAATACAAATAATGTGACATAATAACCCATAAAATAGTGAGAATTTAATTCAGTCACCGGCAAAAATTCAGAATTTTGCGGCTGCGTTGAAAGTGTTAAAAAGAAAAATAACCTCATCAACAGATGCTCCAATGGGTTGTAAAATTTAGTCATTTTTTCTAAAATTGAAAAAAAAACTTTTTGTTTTTTATGGCTAAATAACAACCAAAATACAAATAATGTGACATAATAACCCATAAAATAGTGAGAATTTAATTCAGTCACCGGCAAAAATTCAGAATTTTGCGGCTGCGTTGAAAGTGTTAAAAAGAAAAATAACCTCATCAACAGATGCTCCAATGGGTTGTAAAATTTAGTGTATGAATCACCGAGTTTTTAAAATATTTGTGGGATCAAATATCCCAGAAAAGTTCATAACAGCTCCAAAACTTCCATTTCTGTAATGATTGCAGGAAATGCTCAAACACCATTTGTTGTTGTTTACAAATCATCCCAATTGTGGACTACGTGGACTGAACGAGGCCCTCAAGGCTGTCGTTAAAGCAACAGTCTTACTGGATGGTTCAATGAAGTAACATTCACAGAATGGAGCAATTCCATCTTAGTACTATCTCTGAGGAAACTGGATGGCCAAAAAGTTGTAATTTGTGACAATCTTTCTATCCATGTAAGTGGAAATGGCGAATTTACTGGTCCAACATGATAATGAGTTGGTCTGTTTCTCACGCAACAGCACTCATTTGACACAGCCCTGGCCGTGGCTTTTTTCAGGCCAATGAAAATTCTTTCGAGAAAGATTTTATTGAAATGGAAAGAATCACCTTTGGGATCTAAATCGGGAGTCCTTCAGAAGCATTTTCCTTTCCTTTTTAAAATATTAATGGAGGGCTTGGCACCTAATGCAGCTGATTACAGGATATCAGGATTCAGAAAATGCAACATTTAACCAATTTCTGAGGAAGAGTTGTTGGCCCAGTTACCAAGTAAAGGTCTGGACAGGGAAGCCCTAGAATCATCATTCATACAACCTCTGAATTCCAACTGAACAGAATTGATCGGTGCTCCATCAGGCAACCGTAAATGAAAAAGTATAAACATTGTTGCTGGTAAAAGCATTAAAATCATGGAAATGGCCAAATTCAGCTGATGAACTGGTTTATGATTGGGAAGACGTAATTGGAGGCATTGACCCTCCTAAACAAATTTCATGAAGGGAAATGTTCTCCGTCCCTGAATTGGACACCATCTGCTCAATTTAAAAAGTAAAACTTGCTGTTTTTTTGTAACAATAATCTTTATATTTGAGTTTATATAAAAATATATTGGTTTGTTACATTAAACAACAATTTCACAATTTATTTCCATTGTTCAGTATTTACAAAGTGAAAAATTTTTGAGTGGTGTTGAACTAAATGTGGGATTACTTTGCTGCAGGATGATTTTTTCCTTATATAAGTGGTGAAAAAGTTTGGTGGAGAAAAGTATCCTAGCCCCTGGGAAAACTTTTCCCCAAGTCTTTAAAAAATATTGCCCATCAAGTAATTATAATATATTCAAATGTTACACGCTTAATCTGAAGATTATACTGGTAATATTTACGAAAGAGTTGATAATTGAAAGCAAATTTTTGAATTTATACCAACAGACGTTTTTAAAATTTCTGCAAAAGTGGAGCAAAGTAACCCATTTACAGTACAGTGTGTCCTCGTTTAATGTTGCTTCAATTAATGTTGATTCACATTAACGTCGCTCAAAAATTACTACCCATATTCCAATTTATGTTGTTGATGATTTGAGTTAACGTTGCCCCGATTCGACGATGAAATGACGCACAAAAAAAACTGCGTTCATGCGCAACAGTTGTGCAGCGTCCTATCAGCTGTATAGGATCGCCGTAATTGAATGCGGAAAGTGTTCTAATTGATTTGAATTAATTTAGTACAATATTATTTTAGCAATGGGTTCAAAGGCAAGTGGCCGTAATGGCGATATGTTACCAGCGAAAAAATCGCGCAAGACAATTACTTTGGAGCAAAAACTTGATATTGTTAAGCGCCGTGAACGAGGTGAAACAGCTGCAGACATAGGCAGAACTTTGAGTTTGCCAGCTACGACGATAAGGACAATTCTGAAGGACTCGGACAAAATTAAAGAATTTGGAAGAGCCGCGACTCCTCTTTGCGCAGTGCGTATATCCCATAGTAGGAGTACTATTATGGTTGAAATGGAACGGTTGCTTACTTTGTGGTACGAAAATGAAATGCGCCAAAGGCAGCCTGTTGATTTACATAGGTTTCAAAGGAAGGCTATAGTTCTCTATGGTGACCTTACTAAAGATATCCGTAATCCTGAACCTTTTAATGCTAGTCGTGGGTGGTTTGACAATTACAAAAAGCGAGCAAATTTGCGTGGCGTTATTAAAGTAAGTGGTGAAGCAGCCAGTGCCGATAATGAGGCTGCCAGTGCTTTCATTACTACATTTAGTGAAATTGTTGAGGAGGGCGGTTAAAGTCCTCAACAAATATATAATGTTGATGAGACTGGCTTGTTTTGGAAGCGTATGCCTTCCAAAACTTACATATCCAAAGAAAAATCCATACCAGGATTCAAGATGTCTAAAGATCGCCTAACACTCTTGCTGGGGGGAGCTGCCTCAGTGATAATGTTACCCTACCTAGACGACTGGTTAGTGCATGCCCCAGACCTGTCCTTAGACTTAGTTAAAAGTATTGTTAACTTTTTAGAAATAGACTTGGGTATTACTATAAATGTGCGAAAGTGCAAATTGAATCCTGTGCGTCGACTACAGTACCTCGGAGTGCTCATTGACACCAACTTAATGGAACTCCGTCTGACGCCCGGCTCCCTGGCTAGACTTCACCACGGCATTTGCGCGATTCCGCAAGTCCGAGGGGTGGACATACCCAAGATCGCCGGCTACGTCTCCTGGGTCTCGTACATGCTGGCGCTGCCCCTCTTCCTAGTGTCGGATGTCTTCAGGCGACAGACCACCACGCTGCTAGAATTCTGGGAAGAGGGTATGTTTAGTAAAGCACGAACATACTCGACCGAGACTCGGGAGCCCTTCTTCGTTTATACCGACGCCACCCCTTGGCAACTGGCGTGGGTCTTGCCAGAAAGAAACTTAACAGAAATCATGCCTCTGCCAGTGGAGCTACCCATCTACCGGGCGGAAGCGGAGGCAGCACTCCGAGGGGCCACGGCGGCGGCGGAGCACCTCCCGGCTGATCGTCGATTAGTCGTGTTAGTGGATAACCAGTCTGTTATTTGGGCCCTGACCAAAGGTCGGGGCCTGCTGTTTTTGTATGATAACTTGAAATGTCTGTATAAAAACCTAATAAAGAATACGTCACAAGTAGTGACGTGGGCGTACGTTCCTACTGCCTCAAACCTGGCCGATCGTCCTTCTCGGACCGTCCTCACCTAAACTATGCTGGATCGGCCCGTCATTGGCTTGGCGGGGACGGTCTGGTATATAAGGGAGAGGGCGGAAACGAGGGAGGTCGGTCAGAGTTGTCGCAAGTCAGGAACGTGCGTCCACTTCTTCAGGTGATTTAAAACTAATTCCTATGTTAGTTTACCACTCGCAGAATCCGAGGGCTCTCAAGGGATTTCTCAAAGACCGCCTGCTTGTCATTTGGAAAAGTAATAAGAAGGCATGGGTTACTCAAACAATTTTCACTGATTGGTTCCTTAACTATTTTTGTCCTGCAGTTGAATGCTATAATAACAAATAAGGCATTGCTTCTGTTGGATAATTGTCCAGGTCATCCTCCAAATCTTGATGAACTCAATGAAAATGTGAAGGTAGTTTATTTGCTGCCAAACACTACATCTGTACTTCAATCGATGGACCAAGCTGTTATAAAGACTTTTAAGGCCTATTATTTACGCAGAACCTTTTACCAAGCAATGGCAGCGACTGAAGGGGAGTCTGTCACTCTTCGTGAATTCTGGAAGGTTTATGACATAAGAAAGGCCATCTGCAACATCTCTGATGCCTGGAAAGACTAAATCTTCCACGATTAACAAATCCTGGAGCAAAGTCTATCCTAACCCTGTTCAAGATTTCGAAGGCTTTGAAGTATCAGTTGAAGCCATTGTATTTCGAGAGATTTTGAGCTCGAGTTTTTGGAACCGATTTTACCGTATAACATGGGTTCTTATGGGAAACATTGATTCATTTAACGTTTTTTCGTTCAACGTCGCAAATTTCAGGAACGAATTAACGACGTTAATCGAAGACATACTGTACTTAAAATATGTATCTGACAAACCAGATTACACCAATAAGGAAACAAGATTACGCTAACATAGACGCAATACAAAATTTCATTATAAAACATCAGGAAATTCTGAAACACTAACACTCAACTCAAATCAGAATCCTTTGCAAAAAGACACACATACACTAAACAGAAGAATTACCTTTCCGTTACAAACACAAACACACATTAACCTTTTGCACTCGCAAGTCATACATGGCTCAACATCGCTATCATCGGCAGCAACTCATAAGTGGAGTCCGACTCGACATGCGTTCCAAAGTAAGCTTGGGCTAGTGTTCCATCATTTGCTTACTCTTGACAGTTCGAGAGACACACGTGTGTCTGAAACTCATCAAGAGTGAACAAACATGTATTCACAACTCTTATCTGGATTCAAGGAGATAAATCCTAGGCCTCTCAGTCCTGCCTACCCAAACAGAAACCAGCCTACTCTAGCCAACCCCCGGACCTGTAAACAAAAACAAACCACTCAAAATGCTTCCTCAAAGTTCTTGTGTGTGTGACTCACAGTATTTCTTGTCATTTTCTCTCATGAGGAATATACAAACATAAGGAACATTTCTCAGTCGCAAATAATTTTTAGTCTGTCTTTCATAGTGTAGCCATGGAAAAGCTCTCCAAAGTTGTCGAGCGTGATTTGCAAATCAGCGATGATGAATTTTACTTTGAAACGGCAGAATTATATCAGAGTGATATTGAAAATAGTGACTTTTCTGATAACATGGAGACGAATATTTCTGAACCAATCACTGGCCCGAGTGGGATTGCTTCAAAAGGAAAATCTCAGGCAGAGCAAACTAGAGATAGTGACACAGACAGCAGCAGTGGCATCGTGGCAGTGAAACCAAAGCGGCCGCACAAACGTATTTCAAGTGAAAGCAGTGAAGAGTGCATTAGTGAAGAAGATAATAATTATCCTAGGAGTGGTAGGAAAAATATCACTGGTGAAAAAAGGGGAATACAAGTGGAATGTTACTAGGGGAAATGAAAAAACACTGGAAAGAATTCCGCTCTCTGTTGGCAATGACTCCAGGACCACAAGTTCCTTCTCACTGCTTTGAAGCTATTGACTTTTTTGGATTATTTTTCTGGGACTCATTGATCAAAAATATTGTACAGGAAACCAACAATTACGCTGGGAGTAACTTAGTAAGAAGGTACTATCCAAAGGATCAACGTGGAACACATGGAGAGAAGTAACAGTAGACAAAATGAAAGCTTTTCTGGGTGTTATACTAAATATGGGAGTATTACACCTTCCGAGTTTGCAAGATTATTGGTCAAAAGATTTTGAGTGTTATATGCCATTTCTTAGGTCAATTTCCAGAAGAGAAAGATTTTTACAAATTTTCTCGATGTTGCATGTGAAAAATGATCAAAAACCTCATAAAGATTTGAAAACAGAACTGAGATGAGTTCGTTTCTGTCGTACCTAGAAACTAAATTCAGAGAAAGATGTCTAGTAAGGAGATAGTGGTTGATGAGTCCATGGTTGGCTTCAAGGGTAAGGTACGTTTCATTCATTCCATTTCATTCATTTCCATTTTTGGTGGATTATTCCATAATTAACAACCTTGGTTAGGTAAACCTTGCCTTTGTCACTGACAAAGAGACTGTTTATTCAGGAAGAGTTATCAAAAACGGAAAAGCAAAGATGATGACAGGACGAGAGGATTTTTCCGTCATGCCCCTAGATCGTTTAACCATCCAGCTGAGTTTAACAGGAGGAATGTCCCTGTCCAGCAAAACGTTGAAACGAAAGAAGCGGGTATGTTAGACAACCAACCCCCATTATTTAGGCAGAACAATCAGCCTAGGGGAGGACGAGACGCAAGAAATTTTGCGCAGAGGCGTATTGAGAAGTGAGAATTAGCTAAAAAAGTAAGCACCACTCCTCAGGAGAAGAAGGTTAGTATGGAACCGAATAAACCTAGTCCATACAATATTAGAACTACAGAGATTCCGCCTCGTGATGGCGACCTGTATGAATTACCAGACATGACATGTATGATTCCAGACACTAGATATAATCTAGTGAATTGCGATTTTTCTGGTTATCTTACTTTAATAGAAGAGTCATATAAGGCGATGAGAAAGGCAGGTAGCCATATTGATAGGCAGGTGCCTTTTTCTGTTTATCAACATGTACTGGTGGAGATGTTTTGGCGCTCCATTATTGATTACGCCTTTAGAACCAATCAGGACAAGAGAGTAGCTGGCTATGATACTAGGCATATGCTAGCAGCAGATGCCGTTTTACTCCCATTTGAGATTGCAGAGTATTTTGATGGGATTGGAGATTTTAAAGACGGCTGTGGACATCAGTGGAGACTGAACATTCCTGAGGCAGTCTACCCACTTCCCACACGAGACAGAACTGAAGAACCAGAGTTAGTACCAGGAGGAGACTTTGACAAACCGGATGTAGCAAATCATCATGTATATAAATGCTATCCATGTCCATTTACGACCGTCGAAAGGGTGAGAAGAGTACTTGGAGAACATGCGGATATGGACCTATTACCGGAGGCATTAATACCAGAGGGACTGGACGTAAATGAAAATTTTCTTGGCTGGTCCAGGCAAATATCTCGTTTGCACTATGTAACAGCAAATAGGCTGACAGACACATAATGGTCAACTGATCCAATTGCAACGTGTATTCAGCATAGTCCCGATGTATATAATTTAGTTCAAATTGTATTAGCTGGCCTTTCTACTAAGATTAAACTAGTAACAGGAATTCCCATTTTAAGAGCTGGAAGAACAGCTATAGCAGGGTTCGTAGAATCAAGAACCCCAGGGATTCTATTAAGAAAATAACCAGTGAAACTGCTTGCCAAAGGATCTTTGTCATCCTTGGAAATAGGCAGAGTAGCAGTAATGACATATAGACGAAGAAGAGCGGAGCACCATGCAGGCTTTTGTTTTTTGCATGAGGGATTAGCTCCTGATGGATGACATGCCACAATGAACCATAACATACAACCCAAAGAAATTCATCTGTATGTCCTGGCAGATTCTAAATGTGGTTATGTATATTCATTTTTGCCGTATTATGGTTCAATAACTTCTGAATGTCTCATAAAACCCGAACTCCCTTTCACATCCAGTTGTTTTAAACCTTTACAGCAGACTGAAAAAATCAATCCCTGATGCAAAAGGTTACCACCTTTTTACAGATCGATATTATATGAGCCCTTCACTTGCAAAAGAGTTACTGAACGAGAAATTTCACTTGACAGGTACTCTTATGCCAAATAGAAAGGACTTCAATAAAAAACCCAAATTGAAGAAAGGCAGCATGGTTGCGTATAGAGACAAAAATATCATGGTTCTAGCTTGGAGAGATAAAATATGTTACAATGCTGAGCACATGGGATAATTCAGAAAGACAAACTTAGAGAGGAGCAAGAGATGGTGGAATAGACTTTCCAAACCCAAAATAGTTGTAAATTACACAAAATTTATGGAGTTGACAATGCTGACCATTATACCAGCACCTATTGTTTCATGAGAAAAATCCTAAAATGGTGGTGGAAATTACTTTTCTGGGAACTTGAGGTGTGTGAGATTAAAGCGTACATTCTGTACAAGGAGTCAGAAAAGAGAGTGAACCGCCGATATCCCATGTAAAGTTTATAAGGAAACTTGTGTGTCAGTTGGTTGGAGATTTTTGGGCTGGTGCCACTGCGCTGAGGGGAAGACCATCATCATCTGATAGGACTTAACATATTCTCATGCCTCACCCAACAAAAAAGCACAAAGACTGTGCAGTTTGTTCATGTAGGAACATGACAGGAAGAACGAGTGAATTTATTTTTGTGAAACATAAATGAAAACCGGTCCTACATGTGCGTGATTGTTTTAAAAAATATCATACTATGAAAAACTATAGAAATTAATATAAAGGCTCGGATTGTAAAAAACTATAAATAAAAATGTTAAAATGCAAAAAAGTGCAGCTATTTTTTAGGTATCAAACCACGGGGATATTTAAAAATTAAATGCGAGTGGACTACCAAAACAAGGGGAGAAAATATCCGAGTGCAAAAGGTTAATGAACAACAGTATAGCAAGGACCAAGACGACAAAAAGGCCTATAATAGAAGTCGTCTAGCAAGAACCTAAGACGAAGGAGCAACTGTATATAACTAAAATTGTCAAAAACAAAACGGTTTTTCAGCAAGCTTTTCCCCAGATATACAAGGGAAGCCAAATAAATAACTGAACAAGCAAGCAATATGTCAAACAATAAAAGAGTCAAATGGATGCTAATAAATTATAAACAATAAAGAAAATTTACCTTGTAAACTAAACCGGGACCAAGACAAAAATTTTAATTGTTAATTTAAAAAACATTATTTGTCACCAGATTATACATTACCAGATTTTAAAATTCTGCAGACCCCACAGATAATACAGTAACAAAATAAACTTTCAATAATTCTACATAGTATATGTGCAACACGCACTTTAGAATCAATTTTAGGCTCAAAAATGCACGCATTATGTTAACAAGACAAAATCACATGCTCACTACCAAGTATAAAACCTTCTCAAATCCAAATAATATGGATTCTCTCAATTTTTAAAAGAAATTTCCCTGGGCAAAATAAAAAAACTGACACCAACAAAAATTAACCCCTTACCAAGGAACAAAAATATTCTCAAAATTAGCTGAACACCTGAAACAGCAACTAAATTATGAAACTTGGATAAGCATTTCAAGGTTTACAGACAAAATAATATAACACTATTACATAATTATATACTTCTGAGCAAAGTACAATTCTTACAGATGTTTTAACGAAGCACAGACTTTCAATCAGTCATTTTCAGTTAGTTATAGATTAAACACTAAAAAACTCATCGTTTGACAAACATCACAAGTGGAAAAATATTCCCAATAAGAAATAATTTTTTTTTCATGGCAAAAAATCAAAACAAGAGACCAACACAATGCAGGTCTCTCTCAAAATGAAATCTTCAGATTCCAATGAATAAAAAATGTGTCAGCAATCCTGAAATGAACCCTGTGGAAGGATCAACATCTAGAACTAGGACATTTAAATATGACAGTGTTCCACAACAGAGAGCAGATTTAGCCAAGACCACTTAACTTTCAATCACTCAGAGTACCAAAATGGAAGAACCCATGCTACTCTTATTTTGCAAATGTACCAACGAAATCAAGAGTAAAGCAAAGAAAATTTAAAGACAAGCAGCAGAAGTTCTCCATGAAATGCCATCAAAAAATTGGAATTAGTTGATGTGAAGATGAAAAACATGTCCAGGAGGATAAAATGAGGCGAGTCTTGCATATGAACAGCGGTTCATAGCAACTGTCTGGCAAAGTCATTGCACTAGATCAAAGCAGAGAGCCTTGTAGTTGTAGGCCTTTACAGAATTGAAATCCTTCATCCTCACAATTATTTCATTTGTTCTATTGTGCCAGATGCAAAGACTAGAAAGTGTGAAGTATGTTTCAGACCAAATGGCAAAAAAATCAACAAGAATGTTCCACCAATCCACTCACATCATATACTTGCTACATTAGTACCACATCATAACTTTACATTCTTAGTTCAACAAGTTTGCCATGCTTAATTTTTAACATTTTTCAACATTATAACAGGAAAGTAGAGGGCAAATGGGTTTCCCAACAAAAAAAATTTCAACACTTGTTCCACTAAGCAACAATAAAATCCTAAAATAAAAACCTCTCCATGTTTTTACATTGTAATTCTACCTTCTAGTACGCTTTAGGCATACCCAACCCAATTTGTGGCATTCAAAGCCTTTCTCTTCAATGCACAAATATAATTTGTATTTTTGAGAAATGCACACACAGTAGACACACTGGAAAATTTGGCATTTCCACAATACAACAAAGAGTAACAAGAAATTCATATCACATGCATGAAGGATCCATTATATCATACAAAAGAATGGTAATAATAGAAATGAAGATATAATGGATATTCAATACAATTCTTAACAATAATCACATCAGCTAACAAAACATACAACAGAAAATTTTCAATTTAAACATGACCATACAATTACATTAATTTGTAGCCCAGCAGTAAATAGAACATATAAGCACATCGGGTTATTAAAAACTACGTTTTCCAATCAAAGCAAAAATTCATGACAGCAAACCTGAAGTATGAAAATTACGTCCAGATGTTAACCAAACCAAAAGGAAATCACATACAAAGTGAAAAATACAAAAAAATTTGCCATCCCAGAAAATGAACCCATATATCCAACACTAGCATAATTTCACAAAGGTAAAGAGGTAGGAGCTTCTCAGTGTTAAGGTTTACAAAAAATATCAAGAAAATAACACTGTTAACAGATATTTAAATGAAAGTAATACTTTTGGCACTACAGAAAAAACGTAATGGCACCATTGTAAACAAAGAAAGGTTATACAATATTTGAGAATAACACTAAAAACTTACAGAAAAAGCCTCACATTCCAGGGCAAAATCGAAGAATCACAAAAGTATAGGCAAATAGTGATTTGCAAATAATTACTCATGGATTAAGAACCAAGTGAATAACAAATGTTTAAAATAGGAAAAAAGCTCTTCGATAAATCAAAGAATGGATTTATCATTACCTTCTGCAGCCCATTAGAATGTCAGAATACATAACGTTAAGGATACCATTAAATTATACAACACGAGCTAATAACACCAATACAGTGCACACACTCCAAAAGGAGCCATTAATTAAACATTACCCAAGTTTAAACATGTTGGTATTTCAGACGATGACTACATTCAACATTAGAGATACATTAATGGTAAAAGTATTATAAATTTATGAGAAAACACTATGTAACTTACATTTAGAACGGGTCTTCAAATATATCAACAAAAATATTATCTACAAAACGTTAGCTGTAGCGACTAACGTAATACAAATTCTTCATACTGGTTTACAAATATGAAAATATTATAAATGAATCGTCCTTACAACTACAGCTGCAACTCTTCACTAATAAGCCTACCCTATGTTAAAATCTCAATGAGACTATTTTAAATCAACCAAGTTTGGTTTGGCTGACAACACACTGACAACGTATCACAATTTTTATAAAAAATTTCATTGATAAAAAAATAAATTATAAAATAGCAAAAACATGGAAACTCGGTGTTGTACCACTACGTCCAATCAATTTGAACAATTTAACTGTAGGACATTACAAAAATACAAAGAAATGATTCATAACAAACCGTAATAAAATTTGAAATTGCATCTGCACACCATTTCATGACATCCGCTGGATGTATTGATATAAAACGATGAATTACAAAGTCAATTTGTTTAAACGAGCTTTCGAATCTCATGGTTAATCCCAAGAATAAATACAATATCAGAAAATAGAAAACATCAAATACAACAATTTGAAATAATAATATATAAATAAATTAAAAACACAAGTTGCCTCCAACGGGACAAAATCATTTGACAGAAACAACAGCTTTTGCATTTCATTTCCAACCACAAAAATGAACACAATTTCAGAAAATATGAAACCTAAAATTCAAAGATGATACAGATTCCGTATTTTTAAAAACTTCATTATAGTACGAATACCCAAAACACGACACCACGACGCGACAGCCATGACGCCGAGGACATTTTGAAGCATAAAATCCTACCCTCTATTGATCATACTAGACACTAGCAAACGCTTACGCCGAGCCAGGTGTCACTAGTGTCGCTGAAATCAAGCGCGCGCGTTTAAAACGTCAGGTTTTTTAATCCTCGTAAAATGCTTAATATAATTGATCGAAAAATTCTAAATATAAATATGAAATTAAAAAAATAACAAAATTATTGTAGGTCAATAGCATTGCTTCATTTAAACTTCATTAGATGTACACATAACAAGTAAATGCCGTATGTTAGAGTGAAAAACCTTAGAACTTAAGCAGATTGCAAACTTGTTTTTGCGAAAATATCACAAATTATTTGCCGATACCGTTGCAGAAATATCAATGCAGTTCTAACAGTAGCATTTCATTAGAGACCGCGAACGGGTTTCTGCAAATATGACAAATTACTAGCAGAAATTCACTCAGAATGAAGGCACAGTTACATCACAAATTACTACCTGATAAGAACGCACAGTTGCAGAAATCTCAATGGAGTTCAAACATTACCATTTCAACAGAGATCACAGACGGAAAAGTCACAAAATCTCGAAATCCACAATGAGTCATCCACTGGTATTGCGTACACAGGATAAAAAGTGACACCCTTAACATGACATATATATATCCCTTCCAAAAGTCGGCGGAAGGGTGTAAACGGAGGCTAAAGGGCGAAGAACAGTGGTGTCCTCGGACACTGGTAGGTTCAACCATGCTGTGAAGTCTTTCTGCAATATCTCCGGCCAAAGTGAAAGAGGTACTCACCAACCCGCTCTGGGCCAGCGTGGTGTTTTAAGGCCCACAATCCCCCCATGACATGTACACTGTAGCGTGCCGCCAGTAAGGGAAACGTATAGTAAAGAGTTTAAATTTCTAATTTAACAATCTGTTTTTCTCAGCACGCCATTAATCTTCAATTAATAATGTATTACGTAAAACTACAAACTAACACACTATAACTACCTTCTCGTTAATAGCCATCCCAAAACCAACACCAATTACAACCAAGCAAAAAAATCAAAAAAAACAATTCTTAGAAGCTAATCTTAAAATACAAATTATTAATAACTATCCTTTTACCAAAGGTCCAAACGCGCCTGCCACCGTCAACGCGTCCCAATAATCAACCACCAATTTCCACACAAACCAAATAACCACACAAACCAATTAACCACACAAAACAAATAACCACGCAAAGCACAAAACTACCACTAATTAAACATAGGGATGCTTCTGTTCCCAAGCATAAGCCGCTAACAACTCTTCTTTGCACTAAAGAGAAGCATACGCGAAAGTTCCACAAACCAATATATAATTGTCAATCACCACAACTTAGTTCACCGTTATACACAAACTGAATGATAAATCCTAAGTTTAACAAACGAAATACCACAAAATTAAAACGTCATTTCGCCAAAACCGAATACATACATACAGATTCCAACCAATTTTCAACAATCACTCGCCTTCCGGTAAGTTTAAACTCACACTATCAAATCACAATCGAACAAAACCTTTTCTATAGCGTCGTCCTACCCAGTTATGTTCCGTCGCCACTCCATAACATAACAACGCCACCAGCCCCGTCTTTGCGCGCCCTTTTTCCTTATACGTCCTTCCCTTTTTTTTTTCAAAACAACGACGCCGCGTCTTCCGCCCCCGAAACATATCGCAATCTCTTCGCTTCAATACTCCCTCCCATAGAAAAAAGGATAGCCCGAAGGCTTCCTTTTTCACGGGCCCGGGGAGTACCTTTGAGGTGGTCGGCGGTTCCGCTGCGGTCTGGAAGAGACTGGTGTTGACTCGGCAGAGGTTTCGTCCTCGCTCTCCGTTCCGGTGCCACATTCGTCTTCATGCTCGGCTGTCGGCGTGACGTTCATCCCAGGTGACTGGGGGTCTTCAAGCTGCTGCAGAAAATGACTTATATCCTCGCAGCCATAAATATAAAGATCATCGTCCCCGTCCGACAATACCTTCTGGTAGTTGTTGGTGGCCTCTACCAGAGGCGTGGCGGCTCCCGGGTCTTGAGTCTCCAAAGGCAGGGAGGGTGTCCTGTGCCCGGGTTCTTCCTCGCCAGGGTACCGCTTCAACCGGTCTATATGCATCGTCTCTAGTCGACCAGGGGCTCTTTCGATCACATAGTTCACCGGGCCTCGCTGGCTCACTACCTTATAGGGTCCGTGCCATGGCAGGAAAAACTTCCTTGCCCTTCCCTCTGGTATCACCGGGTTCTTAATCAAAACGAGGTCACCAACATTTAACGACCGCAGATTCCGATGCCTGTTAACCCTCTCCGCGTTGGTTTTCTCCAAATTTCGGGAGTTTTGACGTGCAACCTGGTATGCCTCTTCGAGTCGCTGGCGCAATTGCTCAGGAAAATTTTCAACTGTGCACTCCGCCGTCCTCGGCCTCACATCGCAGTCGAAAGGTATCACAACCTCCCGGCCAAATGTCAGGAAATTAGGAGTAAAGCCCGTTGCATGGTGTATTGCAGTTCGATAAGCGGCTAGTGCAAGGGGCACCCAGACATCCCAATCCGTTCCTCGAGGGTTCACATAGTGTATCATGTTGTCCAATAAGGTCCGGTGTAGCCGCTCCACACGGCCGTTCGCCGACGGCCGATAAGTCGTGGTCTGCATCTTGTTCACCCCAAGCATCTGGCAGGTGTGCTTAAATAGTGTCGACGTAAAATTGGTGCCATGGTCCGTGAGCAGAGTCTCTGGAGCACCGTGCCTCGTCACAAACTTATCCACGAAGACTCTTGCAACCGTCCGTGCGGTTACCTCGCGGAGACACTCCGCCTCTCCGTAGCGAGAAAAATGGTCAACCCAGGTAAGAAGGTACCTGTTACCTCTGCTGGTAGTGGGCAGGGGTCCCACCACGTCCATGGCAACCATCTCACCAGGCCGAGTCGCTTGGTAGGGTTCACAAATCGGAGCCTTCAGGGGGTTCCTTCGCCTGGCGCACTCCCCACAGCGTTGGACATGGAGGGTTACATCCTGCCTTTGAGTCGCCCAAAAGAACTGCTCCTCAGCCCGCTTCACTGTCCGGTTTATGCCGCAGTGACCCGCATAAGGTTCGTCATGTAGTCGAGTGAGCACCCTGGGAACAAGGGCCTCTGGTACGACTATTCTCCATCTATCACCTTGCACATGATACAGCATCCCTTCCTCGTCAATCCCGTACGGTTTGGGTGGTGGAGTGGCTAGTCCCCGGCAGAAGGGGTCCTGTCGTTGAGCTTCCCTAAAGTGGTCTCTGGTCAACGTTCCCGGTTCACAAGTCGCCACGTGAATGGCACGGCTCAGCGCATCGGCATTCGAGTGGTTTCGGCCAGGTTTATACTCGACAGAGTATGAAAACTCTGCTAGCCTCATCTGCCACCGGCTTAGGCGTGATGACGGGTCTTGCACGTTCAATGACCAACGCAGGGGGGCATGGTCGGTAATCACTGTAAAATGCTTCCCGTACAAGTAGCAACGGAAATAGTTCGTGGCCCACACGACGGCGAGCAACTCCCGCTCAACCGTCGAGTAATTCATCTCCGCTCTATTGAGCTGCCGGGATGCATAGGCGACTGGCTGTTCAACTCCGTTGATCTTCTGAGACAAAACGGCCCCTAGGGCCACTCCCGATGCATCAGTGGCCAACAGGAAGGGTTCCCGAAAGTCAGGGTACCTCAAAACGGGTTCACACGTGAGGGCTTTCTTCAGTTGGTCAAACGCTGCCAATCTGTTTGGGGTCCAGTCGAATGAGGTGTTGGCCTTGGTGAGCTCAGTGAGTGGTCGAGCGATATATGCATAGTCCGGCACAAACCGCCGGTAGTACCCCGCAAGCCCGAGGAAGGCTCGTACCTCCTTTACATTCCTCGGAAGGGGGTAGTTCTCAATAGCCATTATTTTGCCAGGGTCAGGTTTCACGCCTTCCCGGGAAATTAGGTGGCCCAGGTATAACAGCTCCTCCTTCAGGAAGACGCACTTAGCCAGGTTTATACTCGTCCCTGCTTCCTGTAGGCGCCGTAGCACCTCCTCCAAGCGCCGATGGTGCTGATCTAGGGTCTCTCCAAAAATAATTACATCATCCAGATAGACCAAGCAGTCTATCCCCTTGATCCCAGCCAGGACGCCATCCATAAACCTCTGGAATGTCGCTGGAGCGCCTGCCAAACCAAAGGCCATCCTCCCATACTGATAATGGCCATCCGGTGTGTTAAAACCCGTCTTTTCCTGATCCTCTGGGTGAACGGGAATCTGATGATAACCACTCTCTAAGTCCAACGTGGAGAACCACTGGCTCCGTCCCAGCCGGTCCAAGGTCTCTGTGATATTCGGGAGTGGATAGGTATCCACCCGGGTAACGGCGTTTAACCCACGAAAATCGGTACAGAACCGATATTTGGGTGCTTCTCCCTCCGGAGTCTTCTTCTTGACAAGTACTACTGGGGCGGCCCAAGGTGATGTCGACGGCATAATTACACCTTTCCTCAATAGCTCGTCAATCTGCCGACGCATCTCAGCATGTAGATGATATGGTACTCTATAGGGCCTCCGGACAATAGGCCGGGCCTCGCCGGTCGGAATACGGTGTTGCACTCGCCCCGCGCAGTTGAGGGTTTCCTCGGCATTACCTCCGAACAAACTGCCATATCTCTTCAACATCTCTGCCAATGACGTCCGCATCTCCGTCGGCAGGTGTTCCAGCTTCCTGGATAACAGCTCCTCAAACATCGGACCGGGTTGGTCCGCGGTCAGGGCGCTCACACGCATCGTAGAGCCGGTTTCCTTCATGTCAACAGCAGCAGTCTCCCCGACCACACACCCCTTTGGCACGGTCACCCCCGTATTGCTGAGGTTGACCAGCTTAGTCCACACGATATCTCCCATAGGCCGTGTCAGCACTCTACAAGCCCGAACACCCGATATGGCCAGTTCTAGTGGCTCCACCATGAGACACTCGTCCTGTCTTTCACCTTTTATGCGCGCCTTCACCACAGTCTCACTCCAGGGTTCCAGGTGCACAGCATCCTTCAGACATGCAATGGCACTCTTCATGTCTGTCTCCTCGTCAGCCTCGACTCTTTCACAGGTCCTCTCAACCACCTCCACCTCCTTCCCATTTACACGTAAGCACTGCCCCCTGGTAACCGGGAGCGTAACATCATCCACCACACAAACATACCCCTCCGACTCCTCACCGAGGCCGTTACCTCCTTCGTCAGCCGGGCTGCCAGTTCCAGTAGTCGCACTTCTTCGTCCGGTTACCAGCATAGGCTCCTGACTCTCTTAACCCTCCGTCTCGTCGCTTGTATGGTCAGCTCCTTCCGTTCCACGTCAATGAGTACCCCAGCTCGACTGAGCACATCGAGGCCCAGGATTCCCTCAGCACCACAGTCCAGCTCCGCAATCCAGACTTCATGCCGTAAAGTCACTTCGCCAAACGTAATCTCCAAGTTTTGCTTTCCCCGAATCCTTCTCCTTTCTCCTGTCACTCCCGTTATCGTTTCCTCGTCGGCTCCAATCAGTTCCGTCCCCGGCACATGTTCCCTCAGAAGCGTGACGTCTGCGCCGGTATCCACTAATACCCTCCGCATTTCCCCCCCAAACCCGGCTTCGATGAAAATAGACCCACTCTTCCGACCACCACGGCCGGCAACACCCACGCGGCCTCCTTTGGTGCCCATCGTCCTCAGGCCGGAGGGCTCCTTAGGCCACCCCCATTTGGGTGCCGGAATGAGGAAGGCGGTGAAGCAACCATGTTGCCTGCGGAGGCATCAGTACCCCTGTATGGTACAGTGGACTCAGGTTGAGTAACTCCGGGGCAAGACCTCCTCACGTGTCCCCTCTCCCCACAACTATAACAGCGAGTAGACGGGCAGCGTTCTGCAAGGTGCCCAATACCGTTGCAAGTGAAACACCGAAGTCCAGCTCCCGACTGGTCTCTCCTCGAGCTCCATGCGCGCGGTGGGGACGTACCTCTTCTGGCCGGCCGCGGATATGCAGTAGGGCAGTCTCTTGCCCAATGCCCACTGGTCCGGCAGCGAGGACAGGGAGCGAAGGGCATGGGGTCCCTGTTTCCACGTCCTTCAAAACGATTATGGGCCGTCATCCTTCCTCTTTCCACCGATTCGGTGTTCGCCACTTGGACCCGTGGTCCCCTCTCTTCAGATTCCTGCCTGCCCACGCTCATTTCCTTGTTGTCACATGGCTCGTGGTAAGGCGTATCCCAGTGGCCGTCACTGGACGATGGTCTTAGCCGAACTACAGGGGCATGGGAGAGGTCATTGGGGCGGGGTTCAGCCCCAAGCCTCCTCATCTGGCCAACTCTCTCAATAACTTCCAGGGCGTCTTTGATCTCGGACTTGTTGCTGGTTGCTACTGTAGTCCTCATTTCACGATCCAGTCCTCGCACAAACACCCCAAAGGTTACCTTTGCCATGACTTCATCGGCACCCTCCTGTTTTGCTTTAGTGGCACATCGTATAGTTGCTTCTCGGCCAGCCGCAACGCAGCGATCCGCGTAGGCTTTATAGGTTTCCTTGTCTTCCTTTGTAATGGACAACAGGTTTTGGAGCTGCACCACTTCACTCACTCTCTCGGTAAACCGCGCTACAATTGATGCCTTGGTGGTCTCCCACCTGCTAATGCCCTGAAAATACTCCGGATGGTTTTGCGCATAGCGCTCAGCCTCTCCACGCAAACGCAACCTCAGCAAATTAATCTTAGCCGGTTCTGACCACAATCCCTGGGAAGCAACTAGCTCGAAACGCTCAAAATACTGCGCGACTGTCAAACTATCGCTGCCATCCCCTTTCCATTCCCCTATCTCCCTCGTCAGGTCCATTACTTTGGCCCAGGGCATCGACCCCGAAACAGCCTTCGAGAGCGCACCCTCCAGCTCCTCCTGCCTGGTCTTCATCGCCTCCAACGCTAAGCGTAGGGCCTCTACGTCCGCCATGCTGTTCGTGCCTTCTTCAAGCTTCCCTCAACAACTTATCCCACCGTTGCCACCAATGTAGCGTGCCGCCAGTAAGGGAAACGTATAGTAAAGAGTTTAAATTTCTAATTTAACAATCTGTTTTTCTCAGCACGCCATTAATCTTCAATTAATAATGTATTACGTAAAACTACAAACTAACACACTATAACTACCTTCTCGTTAATAGCCATCCCAAAACCAACACCAATTACAACCAAGCAAAAAAATCAAAAAAAACAATTCTTAGAAGCTAATCTTAAAATACAAATTATTAATAACTATCCTTTTACCAAAGGTCCAAACGCGCCTGCCACCGTCAACGCGTCCCAATAATCAACCACCAATTTCCACACAAACCAAATAACCACACAAACCAATTAACCACACAAAACAAATAACCACGCAAAGCACAAAACTACCACTAATTAAACATAGGGATGCTTCTGTTCCCAAGCATAAGCCGCTAACAACTCTTCTTTGCACTAAAGAGAAGCATACGCGAAAGTTCCACAAACCAATATATAATTGTCAATCACCACAACTTAGTTCACCGTTATACACAAACTGAATGATAAATCCTAAGTTTAACAAACGAAATACCACAAAATTAAAACGTCATTTCGCCAAAACCGAATACATACATACAGATTCCAACCAATTTTCAACAATCACTCGCCTTCCGGTAAGTTTAAACTCACACTATCAAATCACAATCGAACAAAACCTTTTCTATAGCGTCGTCCTACCCAGTTATGTTCCGTCGCCACTCCATAACATAACAACGCCACCAGCCCCGTCTTTGCGCGCCCTTTTTCCTTATACGTCCTTCCCTTTTTTTTTTCAAAACAACGACGCCGCGTCTTCCGCCCCCGAAACATATCGCAATCTCTTCGCTTCATACACCCATAAAAAACGGCCCTCATTCTCCGGAGGCTGGATTGCCTCTGACCGTGGCAGTGGTCAGGAACAAGGCATGAAGGCAGAGGGTGCTAAGAATCCCAGGAGGTTAAACGCCCACTGCCACTCTTTCTCATCCTTACCCAATTCCTTTAACCTCAACCTAACTACCTTTAACTGCCGGACTTTGTCCAGTGAAGATAAACTTCAAGAGCCCCAAGAACAACTGGAGAAGATCAAGTGGGACATTTTGGGGCTTAGTGAGGTGAGAAGAAAAGGTGAAGGCCTATTGGAGTTGAAGAGTGGACATATTTTTTATTACAGGGGAACTGACACAGGAAGAACATGAGTTGAATTCATCATCCACAAAACATTGAAGAATAATATCGTGGAAATGGAAAGTTCATCCGAGCGGGCAGCTAGACTAGTGCTTCAAATAAATAAAAGATATCAATTTCAAATAGTCCAAGTTTATGCGCCAATGTCATCATACTCGGAAGAGGAAGTGGAAGATTTCTACCAAGAAGTTGGAGAACTGCACGACAAAGGAAGCTGCCATCTAAAAGTGGTCATGGGTGATTTCAATGCCAAGGTAGGAGAACAAAAGGAAGACGACAGCGCAGTTGGAAAATGGGGCTATGGAGACAGAAATGAACGAGGGGACCGACTTGTAGACTTTGCTGAATGTACTAGTCTATATATAATGAACACTTTCTTCAAAAAGAATCCCAATAGAAAATGGACCTGGAAAGGACCCAATGGTACCAAAAACGAAATTGACTACATACTAGTAAATAAGAAGCAATTGGCTGAAGACTGTTCCGTCCTCAACCAGTTTAAAACTGGAAGTGACCATCGCTTGGTAAGATGCAGAATAAAATTCAACTCAAAGTTAGAAAGACAGAAGCTTATAAAGAAGAAGCCTAAGTCTATTATCAACACGCAGGTGCTAAAAGAACGAAAAGAAGAATTTCAGCTCCAACTGAAAAATCGATTCAGTGCACTGGAAGACCAAGAAGTTGAATCCCAATTTATAGAGATACTCAAGGAAACTGCTGAAGAAATAGGCGGAACATTTAAAACAAAGCCAGAGAAAAAGTTGACTGAAAAAACAAGACTGCTGATGGAAAAAAGAAGGAAAATGATAATTACTAAAGATCCTAAAGAAATGATCCATTTTGCAGAACTAAACAAAACTATAAGGAAATGCATCAAGGAAGATGTGAAAAAATATAATTATGAGCTAATCGAGAAAGCCACAGAAAACAATAGAAGTTACAAGAAAATGAAGCAACATCTCTCGATCGGAAAGAGACAGCTGGTGGCCCTGATGCTAGAAGACGGCTCCATAACCCATAGTAGGAAATTAATCCTGAAACGGGTACAAGAATTTTACACCAAGCTGTGTGAGGATCCTCTAGGAAATGACGAAGTAAATGATGATGGAAACATGCCCACCGAAGAGGTCCCAGATATCCTTCCAGAAGAGGTGAGACACGCAATCAGAAGTATGAAGAATGGAAAAGCATCTGGAATGGATGGTATCATAGCAGAAGTATTCAAAGCATTGGGTAATCATACGGAAACAGTTCTCGCTAAGATTTTTAATTCCTGTCTGAGGAAGAAGAACATACCAGAAACATGGAACCACGCATGTATTATCCTTCTGCACAAGAAAGGCTCCAAAGAAGACTTGAATAACTACAGACCAATCAGTCTACTCCCAACAGTCTACAAAATATTCACCAAAATACTCACTATGGGCCTTCAAAACCATCTTGATTCTGCCCAACCCAGAGAGCAAGCTGGATTTCGCAGTGGGTATAGCACGATGGACCACATCCAAGTCGTGAGAGAGGTAATCACTCGCACTAACGAGTATGAATTACCTCTATGTATGTGTTTTATCGCCTATGAGAAAGCATTCGACTCTGTCCAAACTTCGTCGGTGTTACATGCACTAAAGAAACAAGGAGTAGAAGAAACGTATATAATCTTGATCAAGAATATCTATGAAAATGCGACAACATCTGTCCAGCTGCATGAAGAGACGAGTGGCTTTAAGGTCGAAAAGGGAGTGAGACAAGGAGATACTATGTTCCCTAAGTTATTTACAGCAGCTCTAGAGGAAGTATTCAAAATGCTAGACTGGGAGGAAAAAGGCATAAAGGTAAATGGAGAATATCTGAGTCAGCTGCGCTTTGCAGATGATATCATACTGTTCGCATGGAGCCCAGAAGAGCTCCGTAGAAGAACTGAAGAGCTTGAGCAAGCAAACCGAGAAGCTGGACTTAAGATGAATCTTAATAAAACAAAGGTTATGTACAACTCCTTCACAAATTCTGAGAAGATACATATCAATGGAGCAGAACTCGGAGAAGTAACCAACTATGTTTACTTAGGTCAACTCATCACTACTGATGGTTCGCTTCTTGCAGAAATCAACCGGAGAGTGAAGATGGCATGGAGTGCTTTTGGCAAGAATGCGAACATCTTTAAATCAAATATTCCAGTCTTCCTAAAAAGGAGACTGTATGACCAATGTGTTCTGCCTGTTCTGACATATGGTTGTGAAACATGGACCATGAATGCCAGAATGATACAGCGCCTGCAAACAACACAGAGGGGCATGGAGAGATGCATGTTAGGGATCACCCGAAGAGACCGCAAGAGGAACGACTGGGTAAGAAACAAGACTGGAGTCTGTGACGTGATTAGAAGAGTGAAGGTGCTAAAATGGCAGTGGGCGGGCCACATTGCTAGAAGAAATGACCAGCGTTGGACGTCCAGTGTCATCGAATGGATCCCAAGAAACATCAAGAGACCAAAAATAAGACCGAAAGACAGGTGGGACAGAGAGATTGTTAAGTTCTTGGGGCAAACTTGGAGGAGGGAGGCAGTTGACAGGGAAAACTGGAAGAGTTTGGGGGAGGCCTTCATCCGTCAGTGGACTGAAAAAGGCTGATGATGATATATATATATATATATATATATATATATAAATACAAAGCAATATATCTAAATTAGCAGAATATGTAATTCCACATAAAAACAATAAAAGAAAGCTATATTGAACATAATGAAAAATAAATTCAAAAACAAAAGCATACATGTTAACTCTGAGAGGCATAATGTACTATTTGTGCTCAAGTACACAAAAGCTAATGAGAGCATTGATATTAAACTGATAACATTATATACTACAAAATACTTATAAAACTATAAATAATGAATAATAAAATTTACATATATACATATTTACAAACAAACATACCATATTCCTAAATATTCAATCACAAGAACATAAAATGTATATGCATACTACGAAATAATTATAGAACTACAGGGAATGAATAATAATTTATGATACATATATACAAACAACCACACATCTATATCCTAGATTAGAGTGGTGCAACAGCCTGTCGAGTTAGGAACAAAGCATGATTTTTCCTGGTGCACGACGCTCTAATACCTACATTGACTAAGAGAGAGAGGATCTGATTCCGTGTCTGCACAGCAGTCTTCCACCCATGCAAGAGAGACTTCCTCCTCAATTGCACCTGAGATGGTTTTTCCAATACCATTCTCATGAGCTGTGGAATTTACTATATTCCCCAAAAATTTCAATCCTTCTGAAACTGTAAACATTAAATTCTTACTGGGATAGGTGAGTACCTGCTCACCTTCCCTAGGTTCCCTATAATAAATTCCAGAGTACTCAAGATCATGGTAATTGGTAGTGCAGAGACCAGCTCTGCACCCATCACATGCACGTTTGAGAAGGATTTCCTTTGCAATGTATCCACTCAAGGAAGCTATGCTAGTACAAACTACCAAATCGAAGTAGGAAAGTTCGTCACTTGCTTTGTTTTTTTAAAACTGATTCTTCATTGGGAAATGTAGAAACAGGTGAAAAGTAATGATTATCTTTGTTTTTCCATATATTTTTACCTTCTTAAATTATGTATGCGATCTAACATATTTTTAAATTGTATCGGTAAATATAATAAGAATGTACGGCAAGCTGTTAAGGATTTTTTTGATATTTAATATCACCACTCATTTCTCTAAATAACGCTTTATTACATAATATAGTCCAAGAGACTGATGCACGTAAAACACAAAATCATACACAAATTTTACTTTTTACCTGTTCCTTTAATTTGTAGCATTAATCTCTATGCTCATTTATCCAAGTATTGCACATCATTCTTCTTAAGAATCCCCACACCTGCTCTGTAATAGGTGATGATCAAGAAACAGCATTTCATCATTTATTTTAAAGAGGCAGCTTTTGCTTTCATTATTCCAATCCTTATTTCACTTGTTTTGGATTATATTTGAATGCTTGATAGCTTAGTCCAGGGATGGCAAATGATTTTGAGTCGCGTGCCAAGAAACTACTGTGAACCACGAGAATTTTTTATTTTGCATGGCACTAATTTACTCCTCTAAGAAACTCCATGTTTGATACAGAAAATACAAGCTTATGCGTGCCAAGTAAAATCGCATGCGTGCCACATATTTGCCATCTCTGGCTTAGTTGGTTAAAGCACCTGGGTTAGATTCATGGTAAAAATTTCTTTAATTAGTTTTCTCTACTTATATAGATTATATATTTCATTCACTGGCATTATCTTAGTGTGATCTGAATTTTACAGCACAATTTAATCATAAATTCCTTATTTGTCCTTTATATCTTCTATTCATATCAATATCCTCCTTTGTTTCAATTTTTGAAATGCCTTTTGCCTACATATGACACACATGCTGCAGTACTAGTTATATTCCATTGCCTTTGCTGATATTACTCTAATTGCTCTTATAGTATTTCCAGTTCCTCTGCCATTTCTGTCACCTAAATGATTTTATGTTATGCTCGTCATCCCTTTTTATCAAGTTTCTGGGTGAGAATCCTTGTAACAATTCTGTAGAATCTGCAGTAAATTAGCTTATTTAGAGGAATTAATGCCTGTAGAAATCTTGAGAAATATTACCAAAATAGTTAATTATGTTAATGAATTAATTTCCTTTGCCTCGGAAAATTTTTAGACTGGTTGACAATATTTAAAAATTGCCGACAAAGTATAGAAAAAATATATTTTATAAAAATTAAACATCATAAATAACTAATAAAAGTGTTAATAAGATTCTTTGTATTTTAAATAACTCACTATTTTTAGTCAATAACAGAGAATTTCCTCATCTTTATATATTAACCTATCGATATACAGAGGTGTACTGTGGAAACTCTTGTAGTTTAGGAGAGCCACAGATAACTTCCTGTAGCTTTGGTGGACCGTATTACCAAAAAGGTTGAGAAACACTGCCTTAGTATATATCATACCTCCCAGTTTCTCTGTCTGCTGCCTGTTCTCCAGCCTTATCTTTTGTCTTCCTTAAATCAAGTTCTCTTACAGCATTATTTCTACCTTCTTTGCAGTAAACTGGATGATACACATATAGTCCAGGAATAGATTATTCAGCTTGCCTGCAGTTTCTATTGTAACAAGCAATGTATAGGTTGTTTGGAGATATGGATCAATGATCTTGCTTCTTAACATATCCTAAAAACAAATATAAACTCAAAATATAATAAAAGTAAAAATCAGATATGCAGAAATTCATGAATTGGTTATAACATATCAAATAAAATATAAATTTCTAAGCGTTGAGTTATGCCTCTTACAAAATAATAAGCATTGTATTATTATGTACCTAGTTTTCTTATTGTCAATGATGTGGTGTGGGGGTTACATTATTTTGTTATCGGGTAAATTCTGAATAATATTTTCTTAATATAGAAAACAGAGCAGTTACAGATCTTTTACCATATATCATAGTGTATAAGCCAAAATTTCCTGATGTTGTTAAATTAATATTATTTGAAGCTGAAATGGTAAAATAATTTATATTAGTAAAGCATATTAGATGTAACTTTATATTATGCAGGGAAGCTTTAGTGGAAGTATAAAAAATTCTATTAAGACATCTTATATTTCTCCCTTTTATTTCTGACAGGCAATGATTAACATTTATTTTGCAAGGTCCATTAAATGCATAGAGTCTAGGATTATTTAAATTGCTTAGATAAGTTATATTTACATTGTCAACTTTCCACGTATAGCTATTTAATATTTTATTCATTTCTACCCTTTTTTAAGAGCATTTACAATAGTTTCATTTTTATATTAAACATTTACAAAAATCAAGTGATATATTAAAAAGTGGAAAAGGAAATATGCATTTTAAGGAGATATGGTGTTTTTAGACTACACTGACTTCCACCTTAAAAGGCAGGGGGATGAAGGTAAGGATGAGGAGGGAAGATGAGAGGAAATTCCATCATAAACTTAAAATTACACACCTTATTGAACTGCAGATATGGCTAGTTATTCTACAAAATTATCACCCAAAAATAACCAATGCTGTTCTTTCATACCATGTGTTCCAATATATTTCAGATGTTCATCATGTTCCCTGACTCTCATATAATATGTAATGGTTTCTTTCTGTTGTTTTAATTGCACACCATATTAATTCACAATTTAAACAAGAGAAATGTTTTCCAAAATATTCACATACACACTTAATGGTAAGATTTTGCATATACATATGTACATAATATTTTTTAGAAGTTTATCTTTCTAACGATTCAGTTCCGTAATTGTACTTTTGCTTCAAAACATCTCGGGAGAAGTACAACACTTCCTATAGGCTCTGCAGATGGTGTTGGATGTCCATCAGGTACACTTAAGTAATATCTTTGCATTATCGCAGAGAAAAACAAAAAGAAATTGTTTCGTGCTAGGGACTCTCCAAGACAGGATCTTTTTCCTTCAATAAAAAAAACGAGATATTACAACTTGAGCGCACATGTAATTTGAAAGTAGTTTCATTGATTAAATTAATAATGGACAAAAGGATATGTTGGAAATATAATATTTGGGTGAAAAACTCATTACTTGCAACATACCTTTATGATCGTTGCTGTAACTGACTTTTATTTTAGATATTAGGGAGCATAAATTATTATCATGAGATATATTTCTATTTGCTCTAGAATACTACTGCTATCTTCACATGATAAAGGAATTTGTATAAAGTTTTTACAAAATTTTATTTATTAATCTCCAGAGATATTCATAATCTACTTTCATTGACCATTTAATCTAATGAAGTAAAAATAACTATGGTGTAAAAGTAAATTTGTTATAATTACCTGCACCAAATGGCATTAATGCTTCATGATTAATTACTTTGCCACTCCCATCTAAGAATCTCTCTGGTTTAAATTTATGAGGCTCATCCCATATTTTTTGGTCATGATGCAAATCATACAGATTTAGAAGTACTCTGGAATTCTAATTTAAATAATAAACAAATATGTATGAATGCACATGTTGTATGTACTTGAGGGAAATGTTGATACAGAAAGGGACAAAAATGCAGTGGTGACAATATGTTAGTTCAGTTCAGCTGTCAAACAAAATACGAGTTATTAATATCAGATACTATGTTATTTGACCAATAATGAGTGCCCTTTTTTAAAATTCCATTAACACTTTCAAAACTTAATTTAAAAATTTACACAATTTTCAGTGTAATAGCTGGAAGAGGAAAGAATAAATCACATGGTGTAATAACCATAGTTTCAAAGTGATTTAATGACTACACAAAAAGGAAATATTACAATTTTGTACACATTTGTTGACACTATTATCTATAATAGGGATTTGATTAATTATTTATTGAAAATTTCAGCTTGATATCTCAATGTATACATATATAGTAAAATAAAAGACAAAAAAAACTGCATTCAGACTCATTCTATTTAAAAGACCTGCCAAGCCAGTGTGGAAGCTCTCAGGGAAAGAGATTATAGTTTATTTTATGTGGGTAGTATTACCTTGGGAATTTTGTATCCTCTGAAAGAGACTTCATCTTTTTCCGTAAAAGGAGCATGCACAACACTCAGTGGAACAAGTGAGTTCAGGCGCATTACTTCCTTAATGGTTGCTTCCAGGTAGGATAGCCTAAAATTGTGAATAAACGATTCTTCCATTTCAAACTTATAAGAATTTGATACTACTTGCTTACGATACAAAGATAAAGATGTCAAAAGGTAACTCAAAACATCAAAATGGAAAAACGCTTTTGAACTATCGTTCAATGATCATATAAGAATGAGAAAACCCAAGGAAATTAATGAAAAATAGACTTTTTTGTACAAATTAACATACAAAGACTTTCCCTATACAGAAACAACGCACAGTTTAATTTGAAAGATTGAATAAATTATCTAAAGTAAATATACTACAGGGTAATTTAATTATAAATAAAAAAGATACAGTAGTATAATTAGTTTCATAGGTATTTTCATGCTGAAAGTTTGCACAAGCGAAAACTCAATAATTTTATTCAGATTATTTTCTATCCAGCTCTGAACCCTAGTTAAATTTACATGTTGCTATCAAATTAAACAACATTTCTTATATCCTAATCAGATGTTCTTTGAATGTAAAAGCTTTTTCACCTGATGATGACGAAGAATATTTCAATCTAGGTCACACTGAAAAACTTTAATTGAGTAGTTCAAAGAAATCATATAAGTGATTATATTTTTAAATTTTGTTCATATGTAGAATGGTTAAAGCATGAAAAATGTTTAAGTTCCCAATATCTTACAGTAACTTAATTCCACTCTGTATAGTTTAAGTTTTATTCTTTACTTAGCTCTATCCTCGAGACTTGGTAATCTGTCTTTCCCAACAACTTTATCAAGATCTTCTTGAATTTTCTTCTGTATATCTGGATAAACAATCATGCACAGTAATGCATACAGAATGCTATTGAAAGTTGTATCAGTGCCAGCCAAAAATAAGTCCATACAGATTTGTTGAAGTTGCATCTCTGAATTACAAAAATTTTAAGATTTCTAATAAAAAGGATTAATTATGAATATCAACAGTCATATATGCATTAGCACACATTCCTGGAATGCTCTAAATGGTTTAAATGACATTTAAAAGTGATGTTAAAATATAAATTGAAAGTTGTGATTATTGTAGTAGTATTATGTATTCTGCTTTGTTTTACCAACCATGGAATGATGATTCTGGATCAGACTTTTGTTTCTCCATTTCTGATAAATATATATCAATGAAATCTCTGGGATTTTCAAAATCCACTGATTTCTTATGAATGTCTATCTCTGTCTGTAATAAAAAATAATTCACAAATAATGGTATTTGAGCAATCAATAAAATTAGCAGGGAAGTGTAGCTATGCATGAAATTATAGTATACACCAGGGTTTCTCAAACTTTTTTGGCCGTGTACCCCTTAGAACTCAATCAATCAATTGAAGTGCCCCCTTATAAAAGAATACAACAAGTATTACAAAAAATAGACATTTAAAAATGAACGAATTGACATACAATAAATAACACTTTTGAGATGAATGTGGCTGTTTTCCATGACATAAAGAGTCAATCATTCACTCTATTGAAGAAAACATCAATCGTAAATAAGATTCAACTTGCATTTTATGATGGTCTTCTGTCTTAATGGGACTCTGAGGTGAAAATCCAGATTTGCGCATGGACGTTGTGGGGAAAGGAATGAATATTTTGATTCCTCTTATAAGTCATTTCCCCATACTCATTTGATAATTTTCCTCAGAAAGCAATCAAAGATACCTTCAAGAATTTAATTTTCATGTCATCATCAGTAGAAATATCTTATTCTTTTCCTTTTAGATGTGGAATTGAAAAATCCACACATTTCGCACCAAATTATTAAAATCGTCTGTTTCTGGAAAATATTATCATAATTGTTCAGTGATTTATTCCAAATGTTCCTTTATATCTGACAAATCCAAACTGGGGAATAGAGATTTGTATGTATTTCAGATTCACCAGTTTGGTTTTACCTGGTATTATGACTTAATCCGTAACATATGTCTTGTCCCTTGGACAGCAGAAGCATTTATTTTAAAACATTTAATGTAAAACATTCTATAACAAAATTTTCAGTTTTGCCGCACTTGTGGCGAATGTATCAGCCTTATCATCACCTAATACGAAATATTTTTATTAAAAATAGAACTTTATACAAATACAAGGTCACAGTGATACACAACAATGATTTAAATTATTTATTAGTCAAATAAATGATTAAATTCAAACAATAAATTTTAATGTGATGTTTGACAGTTCATTTGTCTAACATAAGTAGTGCACTGAAATTTGGCATAAAATCCACACTAAGTGTGCATCTCAACTCCGCCTTCAAATTTTCATCCAGGATCTGAGACCTATACCTTGATTTTACCATTGTTACTGCGGAAAAAGTTGATTCACAGAGCCAAGTTAATCCGAACATAAAAAAACAGTTTTGGAATGACTATATTGATAACTGTGAACTCGTTTTCTTTCTACATCATCACAATTGAATCATCTTTGATATGATGGCTTTGCAGCAAAAAGCATATCGGTCTCGAAAACATGCCTGTCCAAATAAAATAAACTCCCGAGCATTGAAAATCATGGATGTCAAAGTGATACGAGTCTTCCATTAATTGAAAAGCAATCCTGTACTTTTCCAAATCCGAAAAGCGCTGGGAAAATTTTTGTAGCAGATTCTGCGACCAATCCACATAGTGCTGACTGGTGCTGACATCCAAAATAAGGCTTTTCTGCATACTGCGACATATTGGGAAAGTATGTGAAATATTGAACCTGTATACGCTCGGGAAATGTGGAAACAGGTGAAAAAATCTGCTATGATCAGTAATCGAACCTGGGTCTTCCACTTGCCGGGTAGATATTCCACCACTGAACTACCATAGCAGACTAATTGTTATGAAACAGGGGAATTTGTCTGCTATGGTAGTTCAGTGATGGAATATCTACCTGGCAAGTGGAAGACCCGGGTTTGAGTCCCAGTCATAGCAGATTTTTTCACCTGTTTCCACATTTTCCATCATCACGGCTTATGTCTGTCGCATAAGGATCTTCGGATCAATCATTCCCGTCACTCTATATGCTCCACAAAAAGTTTCAGTTTTGAGATAAATTCTCATACATACTGTACCAAATTATAAGTTAGCTTTTCATTTTCCTCAATTTTAAGGTTCAATTCATTCATGTGAGCAGTGATGTCAGTCAGAAAACGAATGCCACATTGCCACTGTTTATCCTCGAACACAGAGTATGTTGTTATCTTTTCTTTCTCCATAAGAAAGTCTCGGATTGGTGTTAGCAATGTAATAAATAGTTCCAAGACCTTTCCATGACTCAGCCACCAGACATTTGAATGGAACACAACATCTTTAAAACCAGCGTTCTCCACTTCATTCAACAACTCTATAATTTGTCGATGGTTCAGAGTGTTGGTGTGGATATAATTGACGATTTTAATAACGGTTTCCATTACATCTTTCAAAATGTCTTTCTCCGCCATTTGAGCACAAAGATTTTCTTGGTCCAAAATGCAGTGAAACGTGTTCAAAGCATCGCTATTATGGCCATTCTCTTTCAAATGCCGCTTTAGAAGGCTGATAAATCAAGATTTGTGTCCAACCATCATAGGTACTTCATCCGTCGTTACTGAAACCAATTTCTTCAAATCTAATTAAAAATTTTAGCAACAATATTGAAAACGCCAAAAACATCGACACCATGAGTGAGTTTTCTCAGATGACGAATTGTGAGAATTTCTTCATGAATTTCCAAATCTTCTGACACAAACGAATCCAAAAAACAAGTTGTGTGGTGTCTTTAATGTCAGTTGACTTATCCAAGGCTATCAAAAAAGACACACAGTTCTTTAACTGAGCACATAATTGAATATCAATATTTTGCACCATATCTTGTATTCGACGATAAATCATCTGATGACTTAGCTGTAAATTTTGAACTTTTTGCTTTACATCACTTTTTGTCATCAGTTGATAATTTTCTAGCATAGTTTGTACTACATACAGAATATTACAATTCGCTACAATCTAGCTACTGATGTATATTGTGTCTGGCAGTTTCAGGCCAAGCAAGTGGATGTTGCCTTACCATCAGAAGTCGTATTGTTGGCTGTGTAGAACGTAGCAGTGGTAGTCAGGCGTGAGAAGGTGCAAATCACCATGGTGCAGCATTGTAACCGTATATTTGTGTAAAATCCTATTTATAAAAATAATATTTGTATTATGTTGCAAAAAGGCCATTGTATGTAAAAAAATCTATACAAATTTAGCAGTGTGTGATTTAATAAACTAATAAAATATGGTTAATAGACTGTGAGCATCAATTTGTCACATATCAATGGCTGATTCGCCACAAGTGGCGATGGTCTTGGACACCTGTCCTATAACAACATTAAAGTGAAAGAAGCTGATTTGTAGTGTCCAGTGTCATAATATCAGCCATTACGTAACTTTTCTCAAGTGCCCCCTAGCACCTTTAAAAGTACCCTCAGGGGTATGCGTACCCAGTTTGGGAAACCCCGGTGTACACTATTATTATCACAATAGTATTGCTTTTTAACTGTCATTTTAAAGAATCATATGGGTACTATAAAATAAAATTCTAAAGCTCATGTTTACCTGAACAAAATTCTGCATAGCATTCCTTGCAACTTGTTTGGCTTTAACTGATGTGAAGGAAGGAAATACTTTGCCTATGATGGGAAATGCTACAACAATCCCAGAAGAAGAATCAGTACTTTGAAGAAAGTTTCTTACACAAGTTATAAGATTCTTGAACTTTGTGTCATTGTGTTCATATCTTTGGCCTGTAGTAATATGCCACAGCACATTAATGGATGCACCTCCTAATACATCCTGAAAGCAAACCTAGAAATAGAAGAGTTAAACCTTTTAAGCACAAAAATATTTGAATTTTTTCAAGGATAAACTATTTCTATTGGCAAAATACATACTGGTTTTTCACAATCTCCGTTAGGACCTCTGGATAAGGAATCTATGTCTTTGAATACAGCTTGTATTTCTTCATGGGCAATGCCTTCAAGAGTGCGTTTTCCAAACCCAAGGTTACGCAGATGATGTAGAGTAAATCGACGCTGTGCCTTCCAAACTTCTCCATTGATAGAACCAAATCCTAATTTGTTGAATTGGAAAATTATCTACTACTAGCTGTACGTGCACAATAATTTCGTGGTTATTTTTCAATTAATTTATAAAAAAATTTAGAAGTATGTGAAGAAACTAATTACCGTATTCACCTGAATCCAAGACGACCCTGAATCTAAGACGACCCCCCATTTTGATGATTCCAAAACAGAAAAAAGCTCAAATTGACCTTCATGACTACAAAAATTATAAATCTTGTGAAATATTTATTTTCTCTTATACTTTTCTTGAATGTCATTGTCTTTTAACATTTTAAAATCATAAGATCACATCACAAATAAAACCATTCAGGTTTTCAAACAAATTAAATGGTAGCATTCATTTTAAGATAACATTAAAAATAAAGTAAATACATTGAAAGAATATACTCATTTCAGGACAACAAAAAAACATTTCAATCCAAGTGCTGCATAAAATCATTTTATTGTGTTAGTCATCATCACTGTCTATGCAACCTTCACTATTTTCCTCATGCTCACTATCTTTATCACTCTCAACTTCATCATCAGTCTCCCACAAAACATCATCCTCACTCCCATCCATGGCATTAGATAAGCAGCATTTCTTAAATCCTTTCACTATTACTTTTGCATTTATTTGTTGCCACGATGCCTTGATCCATTGGCAGAGCATTGCAACTTCAGGTTTCTTAAGATTTCCTTTTGGTGTTAAAGTGTGAGTTCCACTCTGTAACCACTCAGAATACAAAACCTTTAAATTATTTTTAAAACACTTATTGACAGCAACATCTAAAACTTGAAGTTGCGATGTCATTCCTCCAGGTATTACAATAAGATCAATATTCATCGCACTCATTATGTTTTTAATTTCAGGAGATAAGTGTCCTTGAATGCATCCAGAGAAAGCATTGCTCTTTGTTTCAGTAAAGCTCCTGGCCGTCTATTCCACACCACATGTAACCAATCTCTCATTAGTTCTTTAGTCATCCACCCCTTTTCTTGACACCTATTATTCCACTTGGCAAATGTTTCTTAGGCATTGTTTTCCGCTTTAGAATCACATATGGTGGTAATTTAGTCCCATCTGCTAAAACCGCCAACATTACTGTGACTCGCATTTTTTCGTTGCCTGTAGTTTTAATTAGGACGGACTTCGCACCTTTTTCGTTCACAGTATAATTAGATGGCATGCAGAAGAAAACCGGAGTTTCATCGGCATTTCCTATTTGGCTCAAAAGGTAATTATTGGTTTTTCTAAGTTCAATTACGTATTTCTGGTAAGCGAGAAGTTTTTCAACATAGTCTTCTGACAATTTCTGACACAGCGAAGTTCGTCGCCGTAAAGAAAAATTATTTCGTCGCATCATTCTCACGCACCAACTTCTGCTGGCCTTGAATTCTTGCAGTGATATATTAAGTCCTCAAGTAATTTCATTAGCTTTAAGTATAATACTTTCAGTCGAAACAGGCATACCGTTCTTCCTCATGGTGCGCACAAACTTGACTACTTCTTCTTCAATGCCATGAAATCGGCCTAATTTTGGACCACTGAGCGACTTCCTTGTGGCTTTGGCTTTTTCTAGTTCCTGTTTTGAGAGTTTCCATAGACGCACATTTGCCACAGATACACGAACTTTCTACTCGCATCACAGTTATTAGTTTTTTCGGCGTAATTTATCACGATAAGCTTAAAATTTGTATCTTAGCTCCGTCTAATTCCTTTGTTAACTTCCCCTTTGCACTCGTGCCACGTACTTCAACATGATCTGTCATTTTAACTTCAGGGTTGTGCATTTAAATCAAGAATGCACAACTCAAAATTACTGTCACACTTAGTGAATCGCGGTGCGTCGTTTGAAAGGGGAATCCCAATAATTTCCGCTCTCATTTGTTTTGACATTGCGGTTGCCGTTACGTCCAAGATGAAAGTACGTCGTCTGTGTTATGATCGTCGACGATGATTATTAGTCTAAATAATTATTATTCCCGTCATGTTTTTCTTATTGTTATTGCTATTTGTTTATTTCACTTCTTTATGTACATACTTGAATTTGCTGTTGTGAATGGTTTACTCTAATATACCATTTGTTGTAAAAACCATTGATTAAATGCTTAAATATACTTCGTATTCGAATGTAAGACGACTCTTGATATTTACAGCTGAAAATTTGGAAAAAAAGGTCGTCTTAGATTCAGGTGAATACGGTGTGTAATAGTTGTTGTTGATCTCAATAATTCACATTTAACTCTAATAATGCATTTCCCCGTTATAGGATTTTAGTGTCTTTGGCACCCAATGTAAGGTTTTCGGGCTTGAATCTCACTGAGGGTATGGCTGTGCATGCTTATTAACAATTAATTATCATTTCCTTGCATTAAGGCACTCAATGTGCACATATATATTACACAAATGTGGATTAAGAAAATAATGCGATCTCATGGGTCAACAATGGCATGGTTGCCATGGCAACCTCCAGAAATGAACCCAAGATTTTCACAAATGCATAACTTATCTGTCAAAATTCAAGCGATATTGAACTGAAGGCGAAAATCCATTATTAGAATAAGAAACATTAATTTTTCTTCAGAACAGTTAAAATCTAAAGATTTTTTCTAATTTTAATTAATTAATTAATTTATTAAATGGCAAAAATTCAGAAACAGCACAAGGCCAATTACGCTGAATATCGTAACGAAACACATGACCATGCCCTTGGCAGGATTCGATCCTGCGACCCTAGCATTGGGATATAGACACACTAAACCCCCCTCTACCAAGGCCGGTGAAAGAATTAAGGCATGCGCATCGAAAAATCGAAATGGGAAACAGAAATCACCCCCTGGAATCAAACCAGGGCCATTATGAAAATGAAAATAGTTTTCCAGGGTCCTCCTAGCTAGCAGAAACACAATGCTGTTTATGGCAAAATTTGTTACTTATCACTGCATTATACATTAGGAAATATTATGCATGAAAGTTCTTCATTTTCAACATGTTATGAAAACTGTAACAAAAATTATAAATTCTATAAGAGCCATACCAATGCAACACCGATTGTTTAAACTGCTTTTACAAGATGAAAATGCCGAATTCAGCCATCTCCTTTTACATACTGAAGTGAGATGGCTCAGCAAGGAAAAATACTAATAAGGTTTCTAAATCTCATATAAGATGTAAAGGAATTTCTCATGTCAAGGAATGAATATTATGAACAGTTACATAACAACGCTTGGTTGATGGATTTCTTGCTAATATATCTGTAAAATTGAATGAACTGAATTTGGAGATGCAAGGAAAAAATCATAATATTGCGAAAATGATAAGTGCAGTAAATGCATTCAAATGTAAATTGGCACTGTGGAAGTCTCAGATAGTGAGAAATTCATTATCACATTTCCCTAATTAAAAAAATATTATTGAAAATCTGTCTGATAAGAATGTTACCGCTGCACCATTTTCCCAACACATTGAAACACTTTTGGAAGAGTTTAATTCTAGGTTCAGTCAGTTTTCTGAATTGGAACCCATTGTGACACTCTTTGTTAATCCGTTCAATTTTACGGATATTGATGTGTTTGTTACCATTGCAACCTTCTTTAATATCATTAACACCGAAGACTTAGAAATGGAAATAATAAATATTTTAAAGGCACATCAGAATGATGAAAACTTTTGGAATTTAGTTGATGAACATCACTATCCCCTTTTAAGAAAGTGTGCCCTAATAATATATTCTGTTTCAACATACTCTTGCGAGTCCATTTTTTCAAGCATGAAATATTTGAAATCCAAGTACCAATCCAGGCTCACTGATTACAATTTAGAAAACTGCCTAAGAACGGGAAACTCGAGTTATGTGCCAGATTACAACAAGTTGACTGAAGATATGCTGTGCCAAATTTCACAAAGATTTATTTTCCATATTTGTTTTAATAAATTATTTAATAGTTTTTCCAATATATACATATGCACTGTTTTAATAAATACAGCTGCATATCTACTCTAGTTGCTCTATGCGCCCTTCATGTCCACAATAGTTTAAGTTGCACCCTCATAGCTTAAGAGATTGCCGACCACTGCCCTAGAAGGCCGGCCCTGGTAAATAATAAAATGTCTTTAACAAATTCTTCCATTACGTGCATGCAACCTTTGTAATTAACAATTACATCCTGCATACGTTGCACGTTTATATAACAAGAATTTATCGTATTTCAGTGGTGAATATTTAGGAAAGTAAAAAAGATTTTTATTAGTGAGAACCACCACCGAAGACAAGCGAGCTGCATGTAAGTAAGGAAAACAGCTAATCTTCATTTAAAAACTTTTTTCAAATTTAAAGCCCATCTCGTTTTAATTATTTTCTCATTTTAAAAACTTTCACATTAAAAAAACGTTTTCATTAGGAAATGCCACCAAAAAGAAGGAAATGTATATGTACAATAATGAAAATCGAAGAAAGTAAGGTAAAGATTTTTTTATGATGTAGAACATACTGATGTCTTAAAAAGAAAAGTCTGTGACCGGTTGGAAAATGAGTACCTATATTCCAATAACAATTAGTCATGATCTGGAAAGTTTAGAGGAAAATGGTTATATAAATAGGAATTGGTATATTTGTCAAGTTCAGAATTTTTATAAAAACAGCTTGGAGTATTTAAAAATATATAATGACCAAGAAGTTCAGCTGTGTTAATCTTAAGAAAACTCCATCATGGCAAGATATCTAACAGACTGGAATTTGTAAATAGAAACATTTCCAACAATTCAATAAATGAAAATGATTTATTTGATGAAACATGTTGTAAAGGGTGTTTTCATCTATCTATCTATATATGTATCTGTCTATATATCTATCTATACATCTATACATATCTATAAAGAAAAGTGTTTGTATGTATGTTTTTTTATAGCGCAGCAACTACAGCACATATATACAAGAGGAAGGTGTCATTTTAACAGGAATAAAGTTTTAAGTGGTGTAGTCAGGTTTTTACACCGATTGGATTGGCCTTTCTAATTTTTAAAAATATTTTCTTTTTTCATTTGAATAACGTAGGGATGAGTGCAGCTTATTTTTCATTTGAATTTTAAAATTACTTAGAAACATGGTATGAACTTGAGACTTGAATGGTTCTATGCAGGAAAGAACAAATTTTATTTTTATTGAAGACAATCCGAATCCATATCGAATTAGCGTAAAAATGTGTTTAAAATCAGAATGATTTTAATTGAAATATTACTAATAAATGGTTTTTAATGATATTTTCGTGTGGTGTAGAGTATTCCAAAGTAAACCATTTTCAAAACTATGTAAATAACTTAAATAATTAGATGTAGACTTTCCACAAATTCTAATTGGATAAATCGTTTCTTTGTTTCCAAAGTACATATTGTTGATATGAACAATTTTCTAATAACAGAACTCAAGGATGAGAGAATCAAGCTAATAGTAGTAGGATAATATTCCCTCTGAGATTCTTAAACGTTCTTCATTTACCTTTTTGTCTTTTGTTAAATTAATTAATTTTGTTTGTTCCTTTTTTCATCTATATTCTGTTGATTATTGCGTTTTTGCTGGCTTTACTTACAGTTTTCGTTTTGAAGATATCGTCATGAAACTTCACATAGGTATATAATTTTAACCTGTGGGTAACATAGGCTATATGGCGATAAAATATTTGAGGGGAGGGAGAGCTTAATTCAATAATTATTTTCCCATAAGTTTACATGTAATTTTCGATTTTTCACAGTGTAAGACTTTTTTCCTTCATTCATCTAAATAGGCAAATACGGAGCGGTTTTCTTCCTTTTCGCTTTATTCGACGGTTAATACTGTGTACTATTTTATTCTTGCGATGTTTACATGTTACACGGTCGAAGTTTTAGATTCACTAAATTCGTTGAAATTCAATGGACACTTCTGCTAGTTATTATATAAAAATTTTCTATTAAAACTATGTCTGTAAGAATTAAATTTAGTACCACTTGCTTGCATTCTCGATATCTTGAGTGCTTAGGGAAGGGGTGGGGAAACTTTTGGCGAGCATTAGCCATTGCGATTGCTTAGGTGGGCAACATTAACAGATGAAAATGCTTCGGCAGGCCACATTAGGATCCATATCGGAAGTTACTTGAGAGAATACGAAGATTCTATCTCTGAAAATTGATAATTAATAACATTTTATTGTTAAACTTCACAAGCAAAGGTTTTCCGGCTGTAATTTTAGCAAAAAAAATACGAAATTGTCAGTGTTACATTCATAGTTCGCTTTCGTAATGCAATCGCGGGCCGTATAAAGTGCTCTCGCGGGTCATAGTTTCCCCACCTCTGCCTTAGGGTATGTTTTTTAAGGGTCCCACATTGGCTGCTTAGAAATCTCCCGCATGTCCCGCATTGGCTACTTTGAAATCTGGCTGCTTTACGGAAGGGGGAGTTTAATTATATAATTATTTTCCCATAAGTTTACACGTAATTTTCCATTTTTCAGAGAGCTTGGTTTTTTCTCCTCAGTCATCTAAATACCTAATACATATAGACCGATTTTCTTCAGTTTTGCTTTATTCGATGGATATAACTGTGTACTATCTTATTCTTGCGATGTTTAAATGTTACACGGTCGAATTTTTCAGAAATACGCAATTTGTTTAGAAATTTTGTGGATTTTTTGTACTCTTTCCGGGCATTGCCAAAGTGTCCATCATTGTTACCTCCGATTCAATTATCTTCAGTGAAGACTTCAAATAGATGAAAGTTTAGCGTTGAATAACGCAATTGAACCTTCTTCCGTCTATTAAATACTAGAATCTTACCTTTTTTGTAAGTAAAATCATTATATTTTACATTTTTAATGTTTATTAATGAAATTGGCCCACGCATCTGGTGTACATTTACCAGAGCAAGTATTCAATTATGGACAACTATACATTGCCTTTTTATCAAAAAAAAGTTTCTCTCTACAGAAACAGGCCATAAAAGCTATGTTTAGTGTCTCTATACGTACTCCTGGAAAACCACTTTTCTCAACACTAAACATACTAACTCTACCTTCACTTTATATTCTTAACTGTGTTACATTTGTGAAAAATTATCACAACAGTTTTTCGGTTAACTCAAACTTTCATAACTACCATACACGTACTAAAAATGACATTCACTGTATGCAATATAACTATACACTTTTTTTAAAAAGCCCCTATCATTCAGCCTCCATCATTTTCAACAACTTACCTAATGATATAAAATCACTTTATTCACCTCAGCTATTCAGAAACAAATTTTAAAAAATACTATTATGTAAATGTAATTTCTGACTGATAAATTGTAGTTATTTTTGTTACTCCATATTGTAATGTGCACTATGTATTTTTATCCATTTATCACTATTATTATTTTTTTCTCTCTCTTTCTGTTCTATATATACACCATTTTCTTTTTCATTTTTTTATTGACATATTCCATGTCTCTTATTGACCAAAAGGAATTAATTAATATTATTGTTATATTATTATATTATTATTATTATTATTACAGGTTTCTTACTTACAAGACATGAAAGTAAACATTTCAGAAAGGCATAATTACACAAGAAATGAAGCTGGATTTGATGGAAGTGATGTGATCTATATATGTAAAAGTGAAATTCTGTTTATTTTGTCTGCTATACAAGTCCACACCGTTGAAGATTGCGTCACAAAACTTTGCATAGGTGTATAATTTTACCCTAAAGGTAACATAAGATATAAGGCAATAAAAAATTTGGGGGAAAGTGGTGCTTAATTCAATAATTATTTTCCATAAGTTTATATGTAATTTTCGATTTTTCAGAGTGCATGGTTTTTTTACCTTCATTCATCGATATACCTAAATATGGATGGATTTTCTTCGTTTTTGCTTTATTTGACGATTATAACTGTGTACTATCTTATTCCCTTGATGTTTAGATGTTACATGGTCGAAGTTTTAGATTCACTGAATCCATTGAAATTCAACAAGCACTTCCACTAATATCTAATATAATATTTAGATTTTTACACATTTTCAAGGGGGGGGCAGCTGCCCCCCCCCCCCCCCCCCCCCCCCCTCCTTGCTGACACCCATGGTAGAATGGGATACTGATGACAGCACAAAAGCATGCGGAATTGACATGTAAAATCTAACTTGGGATCACACAACATGGCATTCAAAGAAAGAATCAATCAATCAAAAGAGGTAAATGTACTTGCCATATGTGGGGCCTTTGTTGACAATTTCTTGAAATACATTCTTTGGTCGACCAGATAAATCATCCCTAATGGTAGCTTCACGGATAGCATCATAACCAGAGATCAGCACTAATGGAGTATTACCAAGAAATATTCCTGCCACTTCTCCATATTGCTTGTACAATTTATTCATACCGAGATAAAGTTTCCCATTTGATTTCATCTGAAACAAATTACCAAAAATTGGCCATTTTGGAGGTCCTGAAATTGAAAAATATGATATAACAGCTTGATGTTCATTAAATCACATTTGAGAAGTAGATCCAGGTCTGTGATGTCAAGCAAGTAAGAGAAGTGAATGCTTCAGGGGTAGTATCCAATGACATTGTTGGAAAGGAGGAAATATGAGATCCCTATGCAATGTGTATACATTATGTGTAATTATATAGTATGTGTATGAGAAAAACTCACCAGGTGGATAATTTTGTGGTTTACTTGTCATCAACCAGAAGATCAGGAAGAGGAATCCAAAAAATAGGATAACCTCTACTGACACAAAAGAAGTAATGTTATCAATGTATCTGTCCATGGCTGGAATAGAAAACAATCTGTCTGTATTAATGGATGAAAAACAAGTTTAATAATTTAAAATCAATAATAATTTTTAAAATACATCAAAAATAATAGTTTATGTATAAATATTTGAAAAATAATTTCTCATCCTCCAATATAAGGTTACTGAATTATAATTTTTATGAGATAAAAAAAGAGAAGTTCTTAGATGAAGAAAGTAAAAGATACAAAAATATTGGCAATTAATGATGAAGAATGCCTCTCAGATTAACATTTTTTATGGAACTTATTCATTCCTTTCCTGTAATTTTAATTAAATACAACACTAGGTTTTTAAAGAATACTTCATTTTAGCTAATGTTATTTTATGATGCAATAAAGTAAAGTTGCTATATTTCAAGTTACTTTATTTTACCTTTATATTCCTTACTGCATGATTAATCTACATTATCAAAGCAATTCAAATCTAATGGTTAAATTAATATTTTTGCCCCAATAATTCATTTTGGGACTCCTGTCAAGATTGTTTTTAGACAAAAATAAGGAAATCTTTCATTCAAATTCTGTAATATGAGAAAGTGTTCCATGAATAAAATTTAAAATTATGGCTATTTTGGCAGAAGGAAATCAACAACTAAAACCTGAAGAATGTGGACTGTTTCTTTATCTGTTGAGAATATTTACAATAATATTATGATTGTCAATTGTCAAATTACTGTGGTTGTTACAAATCTAAAACATAAAGTGCTGTACCCATATATTAAAAATTCATTGGCCATTTATTAATACATTCAATGTCATGGTATAAAATTTTCTGAGGAGCATGACAAGTGGTGAAGATATTAAACAAGGTTACCTGACCTTAACAAGATAAAAGCAGGGCATTTCCCATAACCCATAAGACTAAAAACAAAAAAGAAAATTGCAGAAAAATTTCGTGGGTTATGTTTCTGCAAGATAGACATTACCTAACCACATTAATGCATTGTTTGGAGTGATTTCAGAGATTTTTACTATCCCTGTACATAATGTAGAGAAAGTATTGTAGTCATGTGAAAGCAGAATATGATATTTCTAATAAAATACATGTTTAAGGTCCTCTCAATGAGTTTTAACTATTTTTCCAAAGATGTTTGCATGATACTGGGGTATACAGGGTCATGCAGGAGGGATAGTACCTTTCCTCTATGTACAGTCACAGAGGTGATACAGAAGATCTGGTTCTTACTGGGTACCCAGCTCTCACCTATCGCTCCAAGAAGTTATCTTGCAAAGATAACAGCCATGCATCAGGCAACTGCTTTGAACAGCAGGACAAACTAGGTTAGGGTAGCCAAGAACCTGATAGATGGCAGCAGGTATATCAAACCCTAACGCAGGCAGATATCAATTAGATAGAATGACTGCATATAGGATAGCAGTGAGCAGAGTCAGAGTACTGACAGCATGGTCACTGTACTTTGGAACAGAAAGGCATGGGGAACTACTCTTCTAACATCCCAAGAAAAAATTTATCATGAATCACAAAATATAAATATCAACATAAGTGGCAAAAATGGAATCCTTAATACAACGAGAGTAGTTCCTGTCAATGGGAGAAACAATGCTTCCAAAGTTGTTATCCGGCAAAATCCTTGTAAAATAAAGAAAATTGGCACTTGGAAGTGAAGACTAATGAAATGTGAAAAATTGGAAAATGCAAAATTAGAAATGAAATGACTGAACACAGACATACTTGGCCTGTCTGAAATGAGATGGAATCTGACAGAGGATTTCTGGAGAGATGACTTCAGAGTTATTCATACCAGATGTGACAATGGAAGATGTGGAGTAGGATTCATACTTGCCAAAGAATTAGGCAATAAAGTGAAAAGCTATCTACAATATAATGAAAGAATTATAATGATTAAATTAAAAGGAGTCCCTACAGATACTGAGATAATACAGTTGTACATGCCATCATCAAACCATGGTGATGATGTGAAATAGATGAAATGTACAACAGCCTGGAAGAAATTATTAATCTAGCCAAAGGAAAAGAAAATTTCATAATGCAAGGAGATTTTAATGCAGTGGTAGGGGAAGAAGAAGAAAGGGGAGTGATAGGAAAGTATAGTTTAGGAGGATGAAACCAGAGAGGTGAAATATTAATTGATTTCTGCAAACAACATAAATTGATAATAATGAACACACTTATTAAACACCATCCTAGAAGAAGATACACATGAAAGATGCCTGGAGATATATGAAGACCCCAAATAGAATATATATTAGTTAAAGAAAGATTCAAGAATCAGGTTAAACAACCCAAAAGCTACCCGGAGGCAGATATTGACAGTGACCACAACCTGGTTATGATGAACTGCAACTTAAAATTTACCAGGATCCCAAATCCTAAACAAATCAAAAATTTGGAATCTCCATAAACTGCAACAAGATGGACATAACTTGAGGTATAAAGAAGCAAGAAATGAAATCGGAAATGAAGAAAATATGGGAGAAACAATAGAACAAAGATGGGAAACAAAGTTTTGCTGAAAAACTCGGCTGATAAATATGTTCTCAAAGAAAATGATAAGCCAAAAAAATCTTGGGTGACTCAAGACTTAATAGATCTAATAGATGAAAGAATAAAATTCAAAAACACCAACACCGAATCAAGACAGAGGGAATACAGAAGACTAAGAAATTTTATTAATAGAGAATCAAGAAAAGACAAGGAAAGGTAGATTGAAGAAAAATGCAAAAACATAACGGTGTTAATGAGATGTGGGATGACAGATCAAGCCTAAAGAATCGTTAAAACTAGGTTATCTAACAAGAAAAAGAAAACAAGAGGTGTCAGAAATAAAAATGATGACCTTTTGATAGAAGATGATGAGGTTGCCGAAAGACGGAAACAGTATATCGGGAACTGTATCAAGGAATGAACCCAACTGGTAGTTTAAGGGTTAATCTCAGTGATAATAATCAGGATGACGATGAAAGAAATATGGGTAAATCTATACTATGATCAGAATTCAACAAATCATTGGAAACAATAAGCTCTAAAAAGGCTCATGGAATTTATAATACCCTGATAGAGTTAATAAACATGAAAGTACTGCAAAAGCAGATATTATAAGGTGATTTTTTCACAAAAAATCTAAGAATCAAATTTTAAGGGTACATTTTGAAAAACTGTTAGCGGCATCATCAAAATAAAAAGTGCACATTTTGAAATCAATTGTACAATCCCGGAAGAAAAAACTGGGACACCTTAACGTTCTCCTAACGGCGAGATGGGGAACTTTTGGGGGAGTACAAACTGAATGACAACACTGCAGGAGAGAAGAGGGGATGAGGAGTGGAAAGGGGGGAAGAGAAGAGTGGGTCCAGCCAGTATTCGTCACTCTGCTAAGCAAATCAACCGACCTAAAACTTGTGGGGTCGAGTCCCCACTTGAAACGAGTTCGTATTCTAGCATCAAGGCCTGCGCGCGAGCTTCGAAGAAGTCTTGTTGTGATCCAAATGATGCGGTGAAATAAAAACAACTGTGCTAGTGTCCTTAAAATACCCTAAGTGTAATTGATATTTAATAATCGGGCATTGACTCAAGATCGCTATTATCACGATCGCATTATTAGCACATAACGTAACTTCGTAACTTTTATTCTCTCTCTTTAAAAACGGTTATAACCACGCTAACATGTCTGTTATTGGGATGATCCACATGCATGGATATGACTTCAAGGGATTACTTTAGCCTACATATTGATCCCTGATTGTGGCAACATAGAAAGATGCTCGGCGGTGCATTGGCGCTGCTACGGAAATTGCGTTATTTATCGGAATCGTGACGCTCAAGTAATTTTTTTCACGGAAAATGAATCGAAAATTGTTATTATATTCACTGAAAATTACTCTAGCAATCAATCAACAATGTGTGAACCAGTATTTTCGAGGTAAGTTACCTGAACGTTGAAATGAAAACTGTGCTAGGGTCCTTAAAATATCCTAAGTGCAATTGATACTTAATACTCGGGCATTTATTTGCACTTACCGCAATTTCGTAAACGCTAATCCCTTTAAAAACGGTAACAACCAGGATAAGAAATCTTTTATTGGGATGATCAACGTGCATGGATACATTCAAAAGATAATTCCGTCTTCCAACTTTTATGTAGACGGCCTACTGTTGCACGCGGTATGTTTATTTGCCGTGCCATCTCCCTTACTTCGGCCTAGGCAACCAGCTTAATGCTTTCATATGGGTAAATTTTTAATGAGAATCAGAGTCTTATATTTCTCCTTTAAAACCTTACTAGTGTAATGCCCATTGAAATATCAACGGGAGTAAAGATTCGATCGTTCAAGCTATTTATGGAGATCAAATTGGCATCGAAACATTAATTGTATTGAAAGTCATTTCCCTCTCTCACCCTCCCTCCCTCTCTCTCGTATTACAAGCAATGAAAGCACCTTTACGCCAATAATGATTGTGTAATAGTACCGATTACTTACCTTTGATATTACTCGTGTTGCGCTTCGTTGATTTGCATACGACAAGAAATGCCTTCAGCCTTGATTTTAATATTTAATCCACCCTCCATCGTTCTCTATGACTAATGCCAGCCTCCTCGGCATGGAGGAAATTAGTTTATGGCATAAACCTTCCGTAATACCCTCCCAGGCCTCCTCTATCGCCTCCCAAAGCTGAGTGGCTTTTCTTGGTCTTTCGGCTTCATTCACCTCTCTCGCCATCACCGCCCAGACGTTTTCTATTGCGTTCAAGTCCGGACTTTTAGCCGGCCAATCCAATAGTTGAATATTTTTTTCTTCGAACCATGCCTTGGACAACCGGCAAGTATGGTATGCGAACAAAACTGTAATATTTCATTAAAAGTCAGACCCAAAATGCATCAAACCATGCTGCCAAATTGATAAAAATACAGTAAAACCGTGACATTTTCTGCTAAAAATTGGCGAAAAAAAATTGTTAAAATAATTTCATATTATAACAGATGTGACGAAAAGGAACAGATGAGGAACCAAAGGTTTAAAAGCTACACGAGTAATATCGAAGGTAAGTAATCGGTACTATTACAAAATCATTATTGGCGTAAAGGTGCTTTCATTGCTTGTAATACGAGAGAGAGGGAGGGAGGGTGAGAGAGGGAAATGACTTTCAATACAATTAATGTTTCGATGCCAATTTGATCTCCATAAATAGCTTGAACGATCGAATCTTTACTCCCGTTGATATTTCAATGGGCATTACACTAGTAAGGTTTTAAAGGAGAAATATATGTTAGCAGGGGCGGATTCAATAGGTGGAGGGACGATCGCCCCCCTGAGAAGTTTCTGGATCCACCCCTGGTGGAGTCATCCCCATTCTGCAAGCATTTCTGCCTATTTTGAAGGTATGCTGTACAAATAAATGCATTTAGTTTGTTGCCGTGGTAGTTAAGTATTTCCTTTATTGAAACCCAGAAAAACTCCCACTTTTTTCCGATAAAAACTAAAAATTCATGCTAAAATTACAGGGATATGAATTCCATCTTCAAAAATAAGAAACTACAATTTCTAAACTTTCCAATAGTTTATGTCCCGAGTTCAAATCTTGACGGGAAATAATTTTAAAAAGCAAATATATAAACCTCATCACCGATTTACGTACTTTTCATATGGGGCAATAATGGGGCTAAATTATCCCCTTAAAATTGAAATTTTAACAATTTCAAATTGCCACATGTAGTTCTCATATGTAGTAATTTATCCTGAAAATTTGGTTACTCTAGGTTGCTTCAGAGATATCGCCTGCACAGGCAGACAGACAGACAGACAAAATGAATATGTAAGCTGATTTTTTAAACAAAAATAGCTAATTTGTTAAAATAAAAAAGCGCTAATGTGCTTAATATGTCTTTCTGTCTGTCTGTCTGTGGACAATTGACCTATTTCATTTTGAGTGCTATTTGAAAACTCTTTTTGAATTAGACAGCTGTTATAAATCTATGAAATTGCCGTCTTTTGTATTTCTCCAGTGGTTCATCGAGTTTTTGCCAGGCAGCTTCAAAGCCAGAAAATTTCAAATTTTAAATGCTATATTAGACCAACTACTGAAACTAGAAGAGTGAGGTTTTCATGAATGAGAAAGTATGTACCTATATGGATGATCTACATTCCAACAGCGTGGACTGTCCCCTCCCCAAACGGGGAGGCAAACTAGAACCCTGAAAATTTTATCACTTCCTCCAGTTTGTACCAACTATATATTGAAAAAGATATTTTATTCTTAAATTTCCGTTTCTTTTTTCCAGTATTGAAATGCAACTTGAAAACAACGCAGACACCAATAAAAAGCAACTTTCACCTGTACACTGGAGCTCCAGGAAAAGTTTCTTTCGAATCTATACTCAAAGTTGAAGGCAAAACACTTCACGAATAAGTCAAATAATACACATCGCTACACAAACAGTTCTATAAAGTTAAACTCCACTGAAACACAAACACTTTAGTTACCGAAGTATGTTTTGCAGAGAAAGTGTTGTCTCCCTCTCTTCTCAATAACACACAGAAATGGTCAATAATGGAAGACAAAAAAACGAACACAGAAGCGACTTACCGGCGTTTGGCACTACAATGACATAGATGTTAGACGGAGATCTCGATGCCACCATATAAATTGAGAGAAACACGAGACGATAAAGTTATCAGATGAAGAAATTATGATAAAGCGCGTGAGACAACTTTTTTTGTAGTGTCACGTAAGGAAATTTTGGCTTGCAAAAGATACGTCGACGATGCGTAAGAATGTTGACAATCTACGGAATACAGTGACGTAGCCGGGAGATATGGCGCTACTGCTAAATTTTTGGAAACACCTTAGTCATGCAGGGCAGCTTGGCTGTCACTTGAGGCGATAGCCTAGACGCCGCTTTCCTAATGTAAGTAGAGCAGTGTCACCGCCGATCCGCACCTACGTGCCGTGAACAGCGACGGAATTTTGTCTTTTTGCCTCAGGAGGCAATTTCCACGTAACGGTCCCGTCGGGTAACTTTATCAACCTTTTTATCAACTTTTATATTAACTTCGTAAATAGTACACACACACGCGCGCGCGCGTGTGCAAACGTATAGTGACCTGTGCAGGTGCTTACCGTAACATAAGGAGAAAATGAAATATTTACAACACGAGCCACCCAACTTTTACGCGCAATTTGTTAGTTTTCTTGTTTTTTAGTCATCACTTTAAAATGGCAAATATGCTGTATGTGAGATTACTATGCACAAATAAATAAATACGTAACAAAATCTTGTGTCCAGCACGACTTTCTCCATACAGAGGAATGAATATGATCAGCGTCCTCAAGAATAATTTTCGGCAATTACACACTTGAGTAATATATAAAAGATTAACAGAAATAACTTTTATATTTTGACATTTATTATACTCATTACTTCAAATTTGGTGAAATTACCTGCATAAGTTACCTTTTACTGGTGGAGGCGGTGTTATATTCAATTAATCTGGATATCAAGGCTGAAGACATTTCGTGTCGTATACAAATCAACGAAGCGCAACACGAGTAATATCAAAGGTAAGTAATCGGTAGTATTACACAATCATTATGGGCGTAAACGTGCTTTGATTGCTTTTCATACGAGAGAGAGGGAAATGACTTTCAATACAATTAATGTTTCTGATGCCAATTTGATCTTCATAAATAGCTTGAACGATCGAATCTTTACTCCCGTTGATATTTCAATGGGCATTATACTAGTAAGGTTTTAAAGGAGAGATATAAGACTCTGATTCCCATTAAAAGCTTACCCATATGAAAGCATTAAGCTGATTGTTGGACCCAGAAAAATTACTACTTTTTTCCGATAAAAACTATAAATTTACGCTAATTTTACTCGGATTGAAATTCTGTCTTCAAAAATAAGAAACTAAAATTTATATCCTATCCGATAGTTTAAGTCTCGAGTTCGTATCTTGACGGAAATAATTTTAAAGTGCAAATATAAAAACCTCTACACCAATTTACATGTTTTCTTATGGGCCAAAATGGGGCAAAAGGGGGCCAAAATAGCCCCTCAAAGTGGGAATTTCGAAAATTTCGGATTTTTTCCTTCGGCTGTGACCAAAAACCTATAATCCTACCAAATTTCAAGTTTCTAGCACATCTGGAAGTGCCTCAATTTTGTATCTTGCCAAAGTGTTTACAAACCGCTATATATACCTACATATATATCGAGTGAGGTTAATATAAAAGTTATTAAAAAACAATTTCAATAGTCTTTACATTGAGAAAAACATTAAATAAACAAAATTGTTAACTGTTGCTATGGGTAACAAAATGTCAATTTGCAATTAAAATTAACCTTCGCAGCGTATGCATTGCTATCAACAATTAGAAAATTTTATCATAGAAATGGAAACAATGGTATAAAAAATGACGGGAGTAAAGATTCAATCATTTAAGCTATAGAGATGAAATTAACATCAGAAACTTCAATTGTCTTGAAAATCAATTTCCTCTCTTTCCTTCCCCCTCCTTCCCTCTGTCTCCTCCCCCATCTATCACACCTCCCTCTCCCATTAAAACGGCAAGATTTTCCCAAACTATGTGAATTAAACGTTTAACATGAGCGATTTCGAACTGTAGGCAGAAAAAAATGAACACAATAAGAAACTATAAATTTCTCTTCAAAATGGTTCAGATCCGAAGATCGTAGGTTAATTCTTTCTAATTTTAACTAAAAAAATTCCTATCACATACACACAGGCAACATCGAGAAAATAGTCAAAACGTTTTCTAGGAACCTCCAAACACGTATTTCCGTTGAAATCTCGAATTCAATTTTTTTTCACGAATACAATATTTTCTCTATACTACGTACCTATATGGAGAAAGTAAAAAGAATGAAAGCTTGCTCATCGAAAGGTCGATTTTTATGTGTTATTTAATGGGAAATGGAAAAGTCTTCCTTGGAGTAGAACACAGGGCATTTTTAGAGATTTTTTCGTTATTACTTTAAAACATGAGTCGAGCATTCCTGCCAAATTTAGAGTTTCTATCTTAATTCTTTATCGAGTTACAAGCTGGAGTACCCGGCGTTGCCCGAGATCAGATTAAAAACAGCATTTATTGAATTAAGAATCCCCCCACCCACTTTATATCGCCATATAGCCTATGTTACTCGCAGGGTAAAATTATATACCTATGCGAAGTTTCGTGACGAAATCTTCAACGGTGTGGATTTGTATAGCGGACAAAATAAACAGAATTTCACTTTTACATATATTGATCACATCACTTTCGTCAAATCCAGCTTAATTTCTTGTGTAATTGTGCCTTTCTGAAATGTTTACTTTTATGTCTTGTAAGTAAGAAACCCGTAAAAAGGCAACGTATAGTTGTCCATGATTGAAAACTTGCTCTGGTAAATGTACACCAGATGCGTGGGCCTATTTACATTAATAAACGTTACAAATGTAAAATACAGGGTCATCCATTTTAAACGCAACCCACTCGTTTATCTAAATATTTAATTGCATTACAAAGTCCTGTAAATTGCTACAACAACAGTGTAATAACACTGAACAGTCTGTAATTATCTAAAAAAATGCTCCAAGTGTCCTCCATGCTGTTCAAGACAAGCAGTTGCTCGCTTTTATGTGTTTCTTGCAACACGGTGCAGAGTTGCTTTGTCAATTGAACGAATACAGACTTCAATGTTTATCTTTAATTCATCAATGTTATGTGGGTTGGGTTTTCAAGAAACCCCACAAGAAAAAAATTTGCAGGTGATAAATCAGGGGCTACAAGCCCCTCGAAACAATGAGATCATCAAAGAATTGGTGGAGTTGCGCCATTGATGCACGGGAAGTGTGGGCTGTGACTCAGTCCTGCTGCAGCCAGCAACATCTTTCTCCCTCTTCAATTGCTGATTGATATCCTGGTACACCTCTTATTTTGCACTGGTCTGTTTGGGAACTTTCTTCTGATGGCCTCCTGGCACTGTCTAAATTATTTCACTGAAAGATAACTCTCTAAAATAAACACTTGCTCTTCATGGGCAAAACCCATTTTTTGCGGCACGAGAGTCTGCACTAAACAGAACACCTTGTACGACTGACAGTATGATCCAGTTGACAGTGGTTGGAGGCAGGTTGGAGGTGACTCGAGGCCATCGGAGCACATGTCATTTAGTTTGTTGTTGCCATATTTACTTTACCATGCACAGTTATGTGATGGTTTGAGTGATAAATGGATGATCCTGTACAATGATTTTACTTACAAAGAAAGTAAGATTCTAGTATTTAATAGACGGAAGAAGGTTCAATTGCATTATTCAACACTAAACTTTCATCTATTTGAAGCCTTCACTGAAGATAATTGAATCGGAGGTAACAATGACGGACACTTTGGCAACGCCCGGAAAGAGTACGAAAAATCCACAAAATTTCTAAACAAATTGCATATTTCTGAAAAATTCGAACATGTAACATTTAAACATTGCAAGAATAAGATAGTACACAGTTATATCCATCGAATAAAGCAAAACTGAAGAAAATCGGTCTATATGTAATAGGTATTTAGATGAATGAAGAGAAAAAACCTAGCTCTCTGAAAAATGGAAAATTACTTGTAAACTTATGGGAAAATAATTATTGAATTAAGCCCCCTTTCCCCCCAAATTTTTATCGCCATATATAGCCTATGTTAACCGCAGGATAAAATTTCATACATATGCGAAGTTTCGTGCCAATATCATCAAAAGTGTGGATTTGTATAAAGAACAAACATAATCTGAATTTCATTTTTATATATAAGAAGATTCATATTTGTAAATGATCACCAACCACCATTTCTCTATTATTATCCTACTTTTATTACAACTTGACCTGTAAGTATATGTATAAGTATGCCATATTTCAAATCCCAATAACTAATACATTTTGGGTACTTCCATATGAGCTGAGAGTATGAAATTTTTACTGTTTGTAGGTTATGGTATATCCCAACGTAAAAATTCACCAATCTTAGAAGGAAGTCCCGGGTTAGACTCCAGGGGATAATTTCCATTTCCCATAAGATAACACGTAAAAAGCGATATTTTGAAGTGCAAGCTTCTATTATTTTGCAAAGTTAAACAGGAAGAAATTGACCTACGATCTTCTGACCTGGACTGTTTAAAAAAAAATGAATTGAGTATCTTATTCTTGTCGTCGATTTCCGCCTTCAGTTCGAAATCGCTCAAACTATACGTTTAATTCACATATTTTGGGGAAAAAATCAACTTGACTACCATGTCATTTTTAAACCTCGAGCTTACATTGTTGTTTTCCTAAGCATAAAAAAAGCGTGCTTTGAATGCTCTAGTAGGAGAGAGAGAGAGGGAAGGAGGGAGAGGGATGGAAGGAGGGAAGGGATGGAGAGGGATGTGGAAGGCAAAAGGGAGAGAAGGAGGAAGGGAGGGTGGGTGAGGGATAGTAAGGGAGAGAGGGAGTTAAAACTTACAATGATTTGTCTTTTAGTAAGACTAAAAACCTAAAAATAAATAAAATAAAAGTTACTTTTTTACGTTATACAACATTTATATTAAGGGCACTATAAACCTACAAATAAATTAAATTTTGACATGTGATAAGTGTCGTCTGTTGGATACTAATTAACAACATTTGAACCCATCTTAATATAAAAGTTGTATGGCTTTTGCAAAGCTCATCTGATGAATCAAAAAATTAAATACTAAAGAATGGAAAACGTATTGACAGACATCAACATCCTAAACATCAAACATTCCTGTAGATTTATGATCAGTTGATTGGCGACAACTTTTATATTAAGGTGCATTCAAATTTCATTAATTAGTATACTATAGTCGGTTCACCAGCTAAAGTCTCTTGGCCTACTTAGAGCAAGTAGACAATCACGAACGTTTCCCCTTCCATCGCCCCTTTCAACTTTCGTGCGGGACAGCAGATACCGGTGCACGTTGCCAGCTCTTGTGGATTTTCACCTTCAGCTGATATACTACGCAATTTCTAATGGCAATGCATCCCGATGTGATCTCTTCGAGAGCAGGAGTGAGACTGGGTTCCTTCCCACTACGTTCCCAAACAAACCGTCTCCTATTGGCTGCTTCAAGGCCAAGAGACTTTAGCTGGTGGAATGACTATAACACTAGATATGTTATTAATATGGAAATTTGAGATTCTATCACAACAGATATCACTCACCCCATGTCAAAATTTAATTTATTTTTAGGTTTTTAGTGCCTTTAATATAAAAGTTGTACAGTAAACTACCGATTTATGAACACCATGTGTTCCTGAAAAGTAGTCCGTAAACCAAAAGTCTGTAAAAATTTTTTCATTAATACAATGTTAAAATCGCAGGAAGTGTTCGAAAACCAATTTTTCCTCCTACACCTGCAGGATAAAGGAGAACGGAACAAATTATAATAGATTTTAACAAATGCATTTTAATCATACCTTTGTCATTCGTCATTTGGCATCATTTTCCACATAAGCAGAGGTTTGGGGTAGAGCTCTTATAGATGTGAAGGCAGATTAGCAGGCGTGATAATGTGGAAGGTGCACAATTTTCAAAATTTATATGAGCAGAGTGGTGCTGCAAAGAAATGAAAAATGCATCCAATAAAGTCTGATGACACAAAGCAATGAAAAAATCTTTTAAACATCCTTTGAAAGAGTTCAGCAACAGTTTATTTAGGTATGCCAGAAAAAAATTTTACTTTTTCGTACAATGTTTTAAAAATGATGGCAGTTGAACGAATTCAAGATCGTGCGATCGGATTATGAGGTCGTAAGTCAAATCTGTGGTGTAAAAATTCTTGTTCGTAAGACCGAAAGTTCGTAAACCGAATGTCCATAAATCAGGAGCTTACTTTATAAACTAAAAAGGTTTTTTATTCAATTTATTGTAAGAGATGTTTCAAACTGAACTTGTGGCATATTATATTCTCTACAACTTTGATAATGACAAATCAACCCCCCCTATATTATTTGCTTGATTATGCATCATGTGTAGGGTTCCCAGACACTTTCATCCAAAAGGTAGTGCATTTTTACACATTTCTGCAAAAAAGGACTTTCGTTTGCAAAAAGTAGGACATCTGTATTTGGACATGGTCAACTCTATGTGGCCCTCACAAGAGTAAGAAATTATAAAAATGTGTCTTTGTGCAAGACACCAATTAACAAGGAAAGATTCTGATGAATGAAAAAACATTCACCTAGAATGTGGTGATTAAAGAGCTGTTAAAGTGATCTTTTCATTTGATCAAATTGAATTGTCTTCCCATTATTTTTTAAGGGTTTCCACTAAACCATTACTATTTTTACTAACTTACTTTACTAATAATTATTTATTGACAGCAATTCCAATGGTTACGATCACAGCGGCAAGATTCTTAATGAGAATCAACAAGCAGGTGGCGGCCATTTGTGAATTATTTTGTTGGTGTTGCTCCAATTGCACCTACGTTAAAAATACCCATGGTTTACATTGTGTTGTCAAATAACTATTAAAAATCATAGTTTTCTATCTGAAGCTCTTATAATAATATAAAATAATAATTAAAAATTTTTTAAAATAACTTTTATATTTTGCACTAAAAAGTAATTTTTGATTAACTAAAAATTTTATTTTTTTATTTAAATTGCTATTTTGCATAAATGCTTAGCTAAGATTTACAAAATTTTCCTGCTACCTTAATTAGGCAATTAACAGCAAATCGTATGTGTGTATGGAATGATAAACTATACTATTATCATCATAATATTGCTTTTAACTCTTTTCAAAGAACACTATGAACATTTTAAACAATCATAAAGAACATATTTACCTGAATTTTGAAATTCCTTTTTAAAATTATTTATTTCTTACATCTCCCATCACAACAGCTTATGCCTGTCGCATAAGGATCTTCAGATCATCCTTTCTATCAATTTCTTACTTACTTACTTACTAAAACATTTTTCTGATCATTTTGCTATGATCTTCTACTGTATATTTACAGATTGTGGAATCATATAAGTGAAAATCAAGTCTAAAATTTTTTAGCATTAAAATCTTAACACTCAAGGTCTCATTGCCACAGTTTTTGACAAATATGAAATTTTGCATTAAATTTTATGGATTTCTTTTTCATCATAGTTCTCTCATCAAAATGCTCTCAGGGGCCCACAGGCCATAAGTTTGATAGCCCCTATTTATATTGTCATTTAATGAGTGGAAGAATTTTTCACTCATTTTATCGCATTGTGAATTATTTCTTTCTTCCTTTTTGCTGGAAAGGCTTAAGTGTAGAATTTTTTATATTACACTTACATTATGTTTATTACTTACCATTTACTAAACCAACTTTATAAGCTGCAAAAGAGTAAACACAGAAAATTTTCAAGTTCAAAATACAAAACCTATAGGGTCTGTTCCAAGACTGACATTTTTATTGAACACTCAAATATAAAAATTTTGGCATAATGATCACAGCAGCACTTTGGGTCGTTACCCAAATCAGGGTTGCAGTGGGTCGTGAAGGGTCATCAGGGAAAAAGTTTTCTCAACAGTCATTTTGTATCTAATAATTATTGGAAAGATGTGTAGACTTCATCAGTCATGGAACATGGTTAACACCCTCCATTTTCAAGCTATTAGCATTTATGTGAAAAATCTCGAAAGAAAAACCCAGCCTCATTACAATTATAAATGTCCTTTTCACCATAGTCCTTGCACAAATCTCGTTGTCTGGAAACCCACTCTAACACAACATCATGGTCAACTGAAGCAGCTTCTCCACACACATTTTTATAAGAAATGTCGTGAGGAGTTCTGAATTTTTCAAACCACCAATCGGAAGCTTTAAACTCATCATACCCCATTTCTTTTGCTATTTCGAGAGCCATTTCTTGAATTAATGTCCCTGATAATAGAATGTTGAAAGAACGAACTCTACAAAGCCATTTGAAAGACACGTTATCAATAGCCAGCCCATCAGTTTTGGGAAACACTTTTTGTACGCCCTCACTTTTGTTCTCAGCCCATTCCTTCAACAGTCTCCCTTATTTTTTAGAATTTCACTCACTTGAGTCTTGCCTACGCCATACCTTGCACCAAGCGCATGAACACTTAAGTTTTCCGATTCTGCCAAACGTAAAATGTCCACTTTTACACCTAAGCACAATCTTTTTTTTTTACTGGCCGGTCCTTCAACTTGAGTTGTAACTAAAGACATCAGGAGGAATTTAAATAGCAGTGATGCTACTGGGAGGTGTAGAGCTGAGATTATGTGATTGGAAATGAGAGATGTGTTGGGGGTGGAAGAAGCCAATCAAAGCTATGAGTGGACATCTGAAGAAGCATGTACCTGCAGGGTCCGTAGTTCACCAATAAACAAGTCTTTCGCTTCCTACTATCCCCCTCCATGACATTCAGATCCAAACCACTTAATGTTCTGCTTCTGTTTTCCTTCCCACTAATCCTCTGGCCAACCACAAAAGGTAATCCCCACAAAAACAAATGTTTCATATTCACTCTCCCATTATCCTACCCCCTATCCCTCCAACAAATCTTCCATGCAAGACCCAGCAGTAAATTCCCTAGCTATGGATGGTCACAAGAGAACTGCAGAGAGCCGGGGGAAAACCCATGAGAGGCATTCCTGTCCATTAGCAGAGGTATTTCCGTGACGAGTCATTCTTTTGGACTGTCCGTTATTGAGAGTGTCTGCTATTCAGAGGGGATAGTTCAATAACGCTGCGTGTTATTCTGCCGGGGATTGAAAAACTGTCCGCTATTCAGAAGTGCCCATTAAGGGAAGTTTCACTGTATAAATAAATTATTTATGCAGCATTATATATTTAGATTGTTTAATTAATGTTTATTATTATGTAAACTTATACAAAGTATTGTTGAATAGATTTTTATCATGTATTTAAATCAAAATCTTTCCGAAATCAGAAACATACATAAAATGATCCCCCAAAAATTCGTATGTTCATTCACTAAAGATGTTGCTATGCTTATCGGCTTAATTTTGCTACACTATATTAAACAGCACAAATTTAATATACTAGCTGGAGTGTCCATTGAATTTCAACGGATTTAGTGAACCTAAAACTTCAACTATGTAACATGTAAGCATCGCAAGAATAAGATAGTACACAGTTATAACCGTCAAATAAAGCAAAAATGAAGAAAACCATTCCACATTTTCCTATTTAAATGAATGAAGGAAGAAAATCTTGCACTGTGAAAATTCGAAAATAACGTATAAACTACCTCCCCCTCCCTCTCCTTCCCTTCTCCCCCTCCCTCTCCTTCCCTTCTCCCCCTCCCTCTCCTTCCCTTCTCCCCCTTACTCCCCTCTCTCCCCCTCACTCCTCTATCTCACTCCCTCTCCATCGATCCCTCCCTCTCTTAAATGTAGGAAGGGACCAGAAGGGACTATATAGTCTCAATATAAATGTGTTGAAATCTCAATTTCGGCGACAATGGGAGTTGACATGAAAGCTAATAATTGGTATTGTAATAAAACTGATAAAATCACGTATTTTATTGATTCTAACCGCATTTCTACGCGAATTTGACCAGAATTCGGAACCTGTCTTCTATAAAAATAAACTTTTTTCTTTCTCGCAAAGAAGTATCCAAGTCTCAAGCTCGTACCGTGATTTTAAGTAATTTTAAAGTGCAAATTTAAAGTAGTCTACACTCATCCCTGTATTACAGTTGCAGGACGCGTCAAAATACGTGACGTTCGATAATTAAATCGTTCGCCATTTCGGCTCAAAGTGACGGACAGAAACAAAACCTTGACCATTCACTATGTTAGGATGAAAGGAAGAATCGTACCAAATTTGGTAATTCTAACTGTTATCGTTTAGGAGGAGTTCCATGAACAAACCAACAAACACACTCTTCAAAGTATATTATAGGAAATAACATCGTCAGTTAATAGTATTAATCCGACAAATTATATTACGAAGACAAAAACATTAATTTCTTTAAGTTAAGAATGTATTCGAAAGTTAAACATATGGCAAAACTCAAACTATGTAAGATAACAAAATCTGCTAAGATGATTAGTTTACAAGAGACATTTACTTACCAATGACATTATCAGCTCAAAAATATTATTAATTTTTTCAAAATTAAAAACACATATTTGCCACCTTTATGCACAAATTACATTGGAATAACTTTTTCAAAAATCGCGTACACCATTGGTCGATTGGATCGCATTTCGAAATAGAGAGCTGAGAGTAATCGAATCGTACAATACGATAGGTCGGTTTTATGGGTTTTGTGTCAATGTTCATTTGTTAATTTCTGTGAAAAAGAATTATTTAATATAAACATAAATTTTGTGTTTCATAGGAGGTGTAGCTTGTGTTTCAAAGATTTTTTATAACATAACTGTATAAAATATGTTGTACTTAGAAGACTATCTTGAGAGTAAGTATAAATGTTTAACTATTTCGGAAGACTTCATTTAGAAGTTTTTATACCTAGAAAATAAAGCGTACCTAATCTTCAGGTAAAAAGTTTTATCTGTATATGATCTATGAAATGCCAGCTTTAAGGGTACACAATATCGAGTTTGGTAGGGTCCAATGTTTGTTTTGTTAACTTGTATCGTGTTGTCATAAGATCACCTTTGAATGACATCATCTTACTCCAAAACACAAGTTATAAGGATTATTCCATGGCCTCTTTATTTGCGACATCAAATTCTCCCCAGTTTTTTGTTAAACGCACAAAATAGCTGCATCAGACAAAGTGACATTTGTTAAAATTAACTTTCGTAATGTTGTCTTGTTATAACCTGCATATTGAATGTCGTCACCTATTCATTCGAATTTTTCCAATGGTTAAATATATGTTCTCTATGTCCTCTGCTTTTAACAATTTTTAAGTATCGAAGAGGCAACTGCAGTATATTGACGTATTCCGTTGTTGCCATCATTTTTTATTAAACTTATAATTGCAATGCAGAAATCCGCGATTACGAGATTTTTCAAATAAATAGCCCTTCAAGAGGTTTATGAGGAAACTAAAATAATATAGAAAACTTTCTCCATATCATTCGCCGAGAAAAACTCAAATCTTTTCTAATATATCGTTGGTTGTCACTGAAAACAAGTGAAAATATTTCTTCCGTTATCACAGCCATAAATTTAAAAATAAAAATGCAAAATGTCATTTACATAATAAAATAATTGCACAGAAAATTACTATTGCTGATAAATACAAAAACGATGACTTTGGCCCATACCCAGTAAACAGCTTCAGTAACCAACACTTTTGATTAAATTATTGATAAACTAGTGCATAGGTCTACAAACTGTTCTTCGGAGCCCAAGGGTTCTGCAGATGCTAAATGGGGTTCTGAGATAGACAGAGGAAGAGACCCGATACGTTCTTCCTTCTCTTATTTACAGGAGGAAACTTGAACTTCACTTGTAAACTGTATAATGTAAGATACATAAATTATGTAAATAACAATTACAGTGGTTATAAATTAAATAAATTTTATTACGATTTGGCTTACCACCTCTTAGGGTTCCGTGAGCAAAAATATTTTAATGTGAGGGTTTCGTGGCTTCAAAAAGTTTGGGAACCCCTGAACTGGTGTATAGCCCATCAAAAATGACAGGAGTAAAGATATGATCATTCAAGCTATTTATGAAGATCAAATTAACATCAGAAACTTCAATTGTCTTGAAAATCATTTCCCTCTTTCCTTCCCCCTCTCTCCCCTCCCTCCCTCTCTCCCCTCCCTCCCTCTCTCCCCTCCCTCCCTCTCTCCCCTCCCTCCCTCTCTCCCCTCCCTCTCTCCCCTCCCTCCCTCTCTCCCCTCCCTTCCTCTCTCCCCTCCCTCCTTTTCCCACCCTCTCCCCCATCTCTCCCCCCCCCCCTCTGGTATTAAAAGCATTCAAAGCACGTTTATACCCACAAGGATTGAAATAACAATGTGATATTGAGGTCTAACAATGGAATTGGTAGGCAAGGCAACATTCCATTAAAATGGTAAGATTTCCTCAAACTGTGTGGAATAAACATTTAAATTGAGTGAGTTCCAACTTTAGGCAGAAAAAGATGAACAGAATAAGAAACTTTATAATATTTTCTAATTTTAATCTCAAAAAGAATGAAAACCATGTCGTAAAGTCAATTTTTGTGTGTTACCTTATGGGAAATGGAAATGTCTTCCTTGGAGTCAAACCAAAACTTTTTTTGCCATCACCTTAAAATATGTGAATAGAGCATTACTGACAAATTTAGAGCCTACATATTTTCTTTATTGAGTTATTCGCATTTTTATATGATCACTAACCATTGAGCCAACACTTGTCTATTATCATAAGAGATGAACACTTGGCTAGGTTACCAAAAATGAAGCCAATAATCGCAAGCATACTAGGATTATATTTAGATGGATGAACTGAGCTAGAAATATTTGCGTTTAAATACCAAATAGTATTGGCGTTAGATTAGAGATTTCTAATATGTGGCCTGCTAGCCGTATGTGGGCCACCAATTTTAAAAGTTCTGCCTTCTCATCAATTTGATTTGCAAGCAAGTGGAGAGAAAGTGCAAATGTAGTAACAAAGAGACACGGAAGAATGTTTACTAATTAGGAATTGTGTGGTAATTTACTCGTAAATAAAATGTGCCATTTTGAGTCGTGTTTTTAATTTTCAATAAAATTATTATGAGATGTGGCCTGCCATTCAGTAATTCCCTGGTATACATTGCCTTATCATACATTGTTTTTGAATTAATGAGCATGTTTTTTTTTTAAGGTTTATTGTTCTACATACATCCTTTGTAAAGAGCCAATGTTGACTCGGGAAATTACAGTATATAAATTGTTACAATTTTAAATTGTTTTTGTCTTGTTTTTAATGTCATGTTCATTATTATTTATATATTTAATATATATTTAATTTTGTCTTTAATTTCATTTTGCCATCCTGTATGGGATAATAAAATGTATCTCTTCACTGCCAAATTGTCTGTATGTGGTCTCATTATAATGCAATTCTTTCATCTTCAGAATCGTCTCAAGTGATGGTTTTTACATGTATGAATTCTGTTTATTTCATTTTGTTAGCTTATTTTTAACAGAGTATGTCTCATATACTGTATTATCATTTATTATTTGGGGTACAGATGGTACAGATGTGTCACAAAATGTACACCAAGAACATAACCCCTACTTTCATCATTATATCTATAGGAAAATAAGTTTTGTTTTCATTAAATGTTGTAGGTTTAGAAATACACATAGAAAGGACTATTAAAAAAGTCTTTTGTAATCGAATTAAATCTGTCGAGTGACCATTTTTTTAAATTGCAAAGATTTATTAATAAAATCTAATGTCATAAAGTTATCTTCACTCTGCACAACATTATAAATAATATAATGGGTTACACGTGATGAATGAATGTTTGCAATGGTAACGTAATGATGACCAAATTTGTTTGAAACAATAAAATCCATATAAGTGGCTCCTGTAGCAAATATTCATTCCAAGTTATCCTTTGACCTTGTATTAAAATTAGTTGTATATTTTCCAGTAATTGTGAAAAACTCATTATTGGGAATTTATAAGTAATTTTACATTAGAAAATTTTTAGATTTTACTACTTATATAGCTAAAACTGTAGTATTAAAAAATTCACATATTGGTTAGAGGCAGTATATTTACTTGTTCCAAGCAGGTGATGCTTCATCATAAACGGTAAAGAACTTTGTAACCATGGACAAGGATTCTTTTGAAATATTACGAAGGTTTTTTCCTCTCATGATGAACTTCAGGCAAATCTGAGAAGAAACTTATACTGTACTGGCAAGGGTCATTGAACTCTCATGATAGACTCATCTCTAAACACATCTAATTTTGGTGTTAGCAGCTTATTCTTTCCCAATGAGTTACTTCTGCACACTCTTATCTTTCATTTCTGTTATTTACAGTAATTTATTTTAAGTTTTTAAAATCTGTTTTGATTGAAAATGATCGAACCAATTTGTATTTTTTTATAATGTATAAAAATTACCTTTATAATTGCAATTATTGGCATTGTCAGTGCTATAGTTTTACATTTTTTTTCCGTCTAAACAGTTTCCAAACTTATAGAGTGTAATGTATGTGGGTCATATCACTTTTTATAATTTCCATTTTTCCATTCCAGTGATAGAGCATTTACCTCAGGAGCTGAGAGATCGATTCACAGAAATGAGGGAAATGGATTTACAAGTTCAAAGTATGTAACCTAATCATAAAATTATCTCTTACTATTACTAAATTTAGTTACTTTTTTTGTTAATTTTTGTTTCCTTTGCAGATTCGGTGGACAGTGTAGAAAAACGCGTTAAAGTGTTTTTTTCAAATGCCAAAAGGATGAAGCCAGCTGATAAAGAAAATGAATACCAAAGCATAAGGAAGGATTATTACAAAGCTTTAGAAGATGCCGGTTGGTATTTGACATTTACTGTTGTGTTGAGAAAATCAAGTAAAATCGGCATATTGGTTGTCATTTGTGAGTTGGATTCTACATGTAGTGTGGTATTTCTTCATTTTTTTTTAGATGAAAAGGTTCATTTGGCAAATCAGATGCATGATCAAGTGGACAGGTATCTACGGCGTCTGGATCAAGAACTTTTTAAATTTAAGATGGAATTGGAAGCTGACCACAGAGGAATCACTGAAGTATTGGAAAAAAGTAAATCTTTTGGCATTTGTAGAAGACATTGTTGATTTCGTAATTGGACTCATCTTGTTTTGGTGATGGTTGTCTATTTTTATACACATCTAAGGAATTTCCAAACACTAAATATTCAATAAAAATTTTGACGGAGTTTTATGTACAAGCCAAATTGCATGAGGGCTGTACTATTTCTATTTCATATTTAAAGGAAATAAATTAATTGTTTTGACGTGTTTGGTTTATGTGGTGATGACGTTAACTTCGTTAATCTGGTACTTTTACAGAACTTGTTTGTTGCTGCTTTCCTTTATTTCTTTGTGGCAGCTGCGATTTTTGTATTTATTTGATTCTCAGTATTATCATGTTGTTGAATAAGAAAAAGAGGCATATTGAAAATTGGATTGAGACTTTTGAACAGTTGAGTTACATTTATGTACATAACCATTATTAAGCAATACCCAATTCAATTTACTCTATTGATTCCATAATCTCTGAAAGCCCTATGATTATGGAATTTCTTAGTTTCTGTGTTTTCATTTTCTGCTTGGCATATTTAAAACAAAATTTAGATGAACCAATTGTGTCCTGGCAACAAATTTTGTAGCAATTTCCCTTAAGATATGCTGAATTTCACAAAGCTTTGTAAATATATTTTAGAAGTTTATTCACCTTTTAAACTTGGAACAATTTATGCAACGTTGATTTTCATTTCTAGTAAATAACAATTTCATTTTAAAATTAATAGTACATAAATGATTTCAAATTTTTGTATTATTTTATCCTTTGTTGTTGATTTTCATTTTATAATCTCTACAAGCAGCCAGGGCAGCACTGTAGTGATTGTCAATGGAAGTTTGAAAAATTTGTATGTTGTAGCTAAAATAAAAACATTATTTTGCATGTGAAATCAGAAAACCTACGATTTGAAATCGAAATAAAAAGGGAAAAATTTCTTTTTGTTAAATGACTGATTAACAAGCAGCAAGAGGTATACATAACTCTAAAGGAATAAATTACAAGCCATGAACTTGTGAAAAAATTATAAAATTGAAGAGATGTGAAGGTTAATTATGAGAAGCAGGCATAGATTGATCAAAGCGTGTTGAAATCATGAGATGGATCTTAGTGAAGTTTATGACATGAATGGACTGTGAAAACATTTTATCTTGGAGTGAGATAGATTAATGGTTTTTCCTTGTCAATTGACTGGATTTATCAAAGTAATTTAAAAGATGAAATTGTTGATTCAAATTACATAGAAGATTTGGCAACTTGTAATCCCGAATAAGTCTACCAGTTAGTTAGGTCTAATGTGTTTTATAAATCAAATGGAAAGAAATTGAATTGTTCGTAATAGGAGGAAAATATTAGTTTTGGAGGATTCATTTGTTAGAAAGTACCATGGTTTTCAAATTTAGTCTTCGAACATTGTCGCTCTTGAGGTACAAACAGTATAGTTCCCCCTACATAGATAAAATATATATTTTTTGAAAATGAAACAAATGAGTCTAAAAATTATAAATTTTATGAAAAATGTATGTTTATGGCTGACATCTACCTATGCTTCCTTTGCGGTCCTGATTATATCTAAACAATAATCTCCCTCCGTGTTCTTGCCAGAAGCTCTGGGGTGATGGCGACACCCGTGGCCTGTACCTGACGTCACAAATCAACCTATGCATGTACGAGAGTGGCATACACAATCTCTTTGATGTAACTCCAAAAGGAAAAAAATCCAGCAAGGAGTTGACCCTGCCTAGGAACGATTCATCCATAACTTCCATAACGTGTGGAGGAACTCTTTTGTGCAGAAAAAATTCAACCAATTGAGGAAACACAGTGCTCTAGCATATCCCAGATGAATGTTTTCAGTGATACATTTCTCATCAGAGGACATACTTAATCATATTACCCTGAAACATCAGACAGAACTCCGTATTTCGAATGCAGAATGCATTCTATGGACTTATTCACTTTAAACTACATATTTTTATGCTGTGGAGTTATAGAACAGCTTTACTTCGAATTCCTGTCTATATTTTATGGGTGATTCTATACAAAACAAGAAAAATCCATGTGACAAACCTTATTTTATTGAAACTTAAGAGACAAGCTGTTTTAGAGTGACATGTCTGAGGAATGTAGGAAATTAAATGAGTGGGTTGGGTTCAGGCAGCCTGGGAGTGATGGTCAAAGGAGTAAAGATGTGGCAGTTATTTTTCAGAGCGAAAAATCTGTGAAAATGTGCTCTATAGTACCTGTGATATGATAGTCTGATGAAAAAACTAGTGATATAACTTGTGAAATAGTCTATTCCTCTAGTCCTTCCAAGAAAAGAATATATAAAAGAGATTTAGAAAGAAGATTTAGGTGATATTTGTATGGACTGTTTATTACAACGGGAAGCTTATGTTATGGAGTAAGGTACAAGTTAGATGGTTATGGCAATGATGTTGCATAAATATCAAGGATTATATCATTTTGCCAATTTTTTTTCATCTACAAGGCATGACAGAGATGCCATATTCTTATGTGAATTTTTTCGTGACTAACATTACAGTCACTTATTTGTTGAAAATGTTAATTGTAATTATTATATTTTTGTGACTGTTTGATAATCTTTTTAGGTAGACTAAAATTAAGGTTTTCAATTACATGGCTTTAGTTCCTTAAATTCCTTTTAGTTCAAATGGATATATATTTTTTTATTAGTCTTATATGTCTAAAGGTATCATACTGGAAGAGAAATCATATAGCTGATTATGGGTTTTAAGGACTAAAAATGATTCTTAGTAAAGTTTAACTTTTTTATGATAAATGGCTCTATGAATTGGTTACCAAATGGAATATTGATGATAACTGTGGTTGTCTATTAGTAAAAATATTTTATTTTAAAACTCTGAATGGTTTTATATTTTTTTATTAGCATGAATCAAATTGAAATTTTGTTAATAATTCTGTACAGAATGGAAGTTAATTTTACCATAAAAAAATATTCAGGAAGTCCAGCATTGCCTTCTTCTCAAAAGTACTGAAATAGAATGGGTTTGTCAGAATTTATATCCACACATGCATAAGACTTTTCAGTCAGTAAGTTCATGACTCTTATTAGACTTTTGAATTTTTATTTGTTTGTTGAAAGTATACTTGAGGGCAAGTTTTATTCATGATTTATAGGAAAAGTCATTGCTTGGACCTATTATATTTATATCATAATTTTTGACAGTTGATCAACTGTGTAGCTCCTATAGCCATAAATAGGCTGGGAAAACCAGATGTGCATTTCAGCTATAAAGCAGCCATTTTTATTGGCAGTTCACTGATAGCAGGTTCTAAAATAGAATTTCCAGGCATATAGTGAACTCAATAATTATATTTTGAATTATTTTTGCCAATTTGCACTGTTTGGTTTTAGCCATTTTGCTTTTCCTTGGTTTCACTGCATAGTGCCAAAAAGATCATACATTAATGTCTTTGCTTTGTTTTTTGAAGAATTGAATCTTGGGCAGAATTGTCAAATGTTATCAAAAGCCCAAAATTCTCTTTGTGTACCTGATGACTCAAGAAAGCTAAAATTTACAAAAGGAAATGAAAATGCATTCAGGTAGTTGTTTATTAACGTTTCCTATTATTCAGACAGATTCACAACATTTGTGCATCATTCTGTAATTATTATGAAAAGGTATTGTTGCTTATTCATCAACAATATAAGTAATAGGAAGTCAAAAGTAAAATATCAAAAAAGGACATGTCATCTTAGGAAATAAATTAACCGAAGTGAGATGCAGAATCAAAGAAATTTTTGTGAATAGTAAATAAATAGTAATGCTCTATTTTTAAAGAAAGGTGTCCTAAAATAAAAGTAACACATTCATGATAAGGAATAGCCATGTCAGTAATTTGCGATGTTGTCCATATTTTTTTTGTCTATGAATACTTTTTTTTATATTTTTGAAAGAAGTTTATATATGTATGAGGCTTCATACATGGAAGAAAATTTTACCCTTAATGCAAACCCCCTATTGAGCATTATCTATTTATTCAATATAATGTGGTTATTTAATTAAAGAAATTAAATGGAGAACAGGGTTTGTGCATCTGTTAGAGAGGTATTTTGACATGTGAGCCATATGCAGCATTGTGCTAATTTATTTTAAATGAAAGAATAAGATACACTAACTCAAAAACTAGTGAACATTATTGTGTGTGCTTTGTATATTTTAAATACAAATGTTCTTTCAAGTGTTCTGTGATGTGTTCTTTTCATTTATAAGCTCCTTCCTTTGTTTTTGGTTTCTACCCTTATTACCATTTATTTACCCATCGTCTACTATTTTTTCTTGCACCCTTAATATGTAAAAAAAAAAAGTCTGATCAATGGCTATTGGCTTTTTGGATGTGAACCTTTAAGCACTCATTTTATTAAACTTTTTATGCACCCTACATCTGCTAGAGGATATACCACTTCAGGGCTGTTGTTGTCTCATGATTTAGTAAATACATAATTGTTTTGAAAAATCTTCCTCTCATAAAATAAAACATATTGATAGATATTAATAATTATATTGGTATTACAGCTTGCTTTTTTGAAAAGTAGGCAATCAATAAAATCTAGTTTTCTTTTTAGAAACTTAATTGTCCTTGTTATTCGGTGTTGATTAATTATTTAAAATAAATGGCAGTACACAAACATTTACTATTTTAGTCCACAATACTAAAATTATTGTACAATATAAGTATCAATAATTTAATGATTATTTTATAGTTGTCTGTCAAATATGCTCATAATATGTATACATGAAAGGGCCTCGAAAAATGGAGATAGTTTCCAAAAATATTAATCTGCGTGCATTCAAAGAGTTAACAAAAAAGTTAATGAAAGTATACTGTTACGTATTTTATGCAGTTTTGTGAATTTTCTTGAGATGTGAGTTTCTTATTGAGCAGTGGTGTATAATTTTTAGGGATATTTTACAAAACTACATGCATGATGATGATGAACATTGTGGGAACAAAGAATGTGGTTTCATTTGTGATTTACAATATTATTTTACTGATGATTTTTCCATCTGTTGTATAGATCTGTGATTAAGGATTAACTTGACAGTATTATTCCCAGCTATCCATTTTTTTTCTTCAAAATATAACTTAGTCATTGATCCTAAAGAATCTATCTCTTGTCCATGACTTTTATTTAGCATCGTATTTAAAGATAGAATTCCGGCAAACCGACATAATGTCCTTAAATAATTGTTTATTAGTAATACTCAGATTGGTATTCTATGTTGAAATTCACGATTTGGTTTATTTTTTTAATAGGATCTCTTGAACTGGACCAACCACCTCAGAATAGTTGTCAAAAAGAAAACCGTTATAGCCTTAGTGTATCCCGTCCATCTCAAGGTAAGATAGTTTTGATAAATTTCTATCTAATTCTTACACTTTGGTTTCATACAAAATGTCTCTGGAGTTTATATTTAAAATAGGGAGTGTTTTGGTTTTATATACCTACAAGTTGAAAAGAGACTACCAAGAGTGGATTATTAATTAAAACCAAATTTTTAATACTTAACCAAAGTTCTGGTAATGTTCTGATTTCATTGAATAAGATATTTGTAACAACTGTAATTTCAAAAATTAGAAAGCATGTCAATGAAATATTTCATTAAAATCAAATAGAATTACATTTCGACATTAAATATAGTTGGATTTAGTCAAATATTTTATTTTGCTTCTACCTATTTATATTATTCAAATCTGCAGTAAGATTATTATGTTTTGAAACATAACTTCTCTGTGTTTGGATATTTGTACAATTTTACAAGAGTAGAATTGTGAATCAGATACACAAATTTATGCTTGTGATTTGCTGCAAAGTGATTGATATATTCTGATAAGGTTTCCTGAAGTGCAATCATCACTTGAATCATTTACAGTTATCTTTTATGTGGTTCAGTCAAAAAGTATTTTCTCTAAATATCTCACTTGAAATGCTTTAAATTTTCCTGTTGCATACCTTTATTCTTATTAAATCCCCTGAAATAATTTCTATTATCCCCTCTTTCTCATTGCCTTACTGTTAAATCCAGTTGAAATTTTCACAAAAAATGTTTTCTCTCTCACTTTGTACAGATAAGAAATACATCAACAATAATTCCTTAGTCGAGAAAAAAAACTCGGTGGAGAAGGTACCTGAGATGAGGTCACAGATTGTTGGTCCCGGAGGAGGAATTGGTGTAGGAGTTTTACCCGCAAATAATTCTAGTGTTGGATATAATTTGGGTCACATTGGGGTAGGGGGAAATGCTATAGCTGCTGCAGCATCCCAAGCAATAGCTGCTACACAGCAGGTACGTTGTGCATACAGCTCATGAGGTACGTAATGAAAGCCTCATTTGTTGTTATTCACGAAAAAACCTTAAAAACTTTTAAATCTTATTTTGGTACTTACGTATTAACAGAACAGTCAAGAGTCAAAAGGATATAACATTGAAAGGATATATTGACGAGCATTCGGCTCGCTTTGTTTTAATGGGTAGTCGTCTCCGGGCGCTACCGCGCCCTTCGCCTCGCCTGGAACCAAAGTATCCCTCCCCGTTGTCCGGTGATTGGGTTTGTAAATGTCGAGACCGGCCAATCAGTCATGGGTTAGCAACAGTCAAACGAGATATAATAAATGTAATATTGTTGAGAAAGTGGTATTCATTAATATCCTGTAGTTTGGGGTAGTTCCGTTATAGTTCGGTAGTTCCGTTAATACGTAAGTACCTTTATTTTAAACCATGATGAGGTATACTATGCTATTTTTCTATATTCTGAAGTATTTATAAGAGATTTTAAATCACCTCAAATGTTTCAAGTACACAAGCATGTTAAATTGCTTCGATGTTGGAGAAATTTAGAAATGTTGCAATATTTAGTAATTTAAATGCTCAAATGTTTTTTATCACATAAAGATGCAGCAAGGAAGGCGGACAGCTAGCTTGAAAGCTTCTTATGAGGCAATCAACATAGGAGTCCATGCCCATGAGTTCAGTATTGGACGAGAATTAGCCGGGGCAGCCCAGACTGCAATTGCAGCCATTCAAGAGACCACCAAGAAGCAAAAGAAGTAAGGAAAAATGAAATGATTTTAAGTTTTAACCTATGTTTTTGTTTCAAGCATTTTTATCTTTTAGAGGGAAAGTATAGTTTACCCGAAAGCATGATTGTGATATAAACTAGAGTGTGTAAAGAACTATTTAAGGTACTTATGTAGTTGGGTACCTCCTCTTGGCATTTCCAAGGTAATTGTGTAGGATAAATAAAAACATTGCGGCGCAACAGTCAAGAGGATATAACATTGAAAGGATATATTGACGAGCCTTCGGCTCGCTTTGTTTTAATGGGCGCTACCGGGCCCTTCGCCTCACCCGGAACCAAAGTATCCCTCCACGTTGTCCGGTGATTGGGTTTGTAAATGTCGAGACCGGCCAATCAGATATAGATATTGTCCTAATTAAAAATTATTAAACAATCTAAAAGGTTTTTTTTAATTGATTATTTATTTTATGGGGCTTTGCCCCAAACCCCCGAGCAAGAGTGGGGTACCCAACTACAGTAGTGCCAAAATTAATTACTCCAACTTTTACGTGCACTAAAACGTAAAAAATTAATATAAATTCCACATACTCGAATGCTCCAGAAAGTAATAAGACTTAGAATTGTTATGGATCAACATCAATATTCCTAAATTATTCCTAAGAAACTATTTTCAAATGTTTCAATATAAGCAGATAAGCCGTTTAACATGGAACCTATTGAAGATGCAGTTCAAAATATCAAGAAAAACTTCTTGAAATTAACTAAATATACTATTTTTGCAGGATCTAATATTTGCTAATTACTTAGATTTAATAACTTTCACATTATTATACATTGTATAAGTGTACTTTCTACAGTATTAATTAATGAAAGAGAGTAGATACTTACTTTTTCTGTTTACGTTGATCTGTTTTATCCAAATATATACTTTATTAATAAGTTAATTTGCTGTAGTTCAATGAACAATACTATTGGAGATCCTTATCAGGCTCATGACACTCAACGTTAAGAATGAGGCACGAGTAAACACTCCTCCGTCGCCTCGGTGCCTTTCGGGGTACTTTTCATTGGTCCTACGTTACTAGTCAACAACTACGTAAACAGTCCCTCCCCTTTCTCCCCTCCCCCTCTTTCCCCTCCCCTCTCTTCTCCTCCCGTCATGCGGACCGCTTTTTGTAGGTACCGGGAATTTTCCGTAAACCAAATGTAGTTTAATTTTTCCATAAATTTGACGCCATGTTCCTCCATTTTTTTTTGTTCTGAGAATAATTTACCCCCATCAAATGTTTGAGCGGGGATTATTCAAAGAAAAAACAGAAAATTAAGGAATTATAACGTCAAATTTATGAAAAAATGAAACCATTTGGGTTACCTGAAAACTTCCTGCACCTTTATAAGGATGTGGGGAATTGGTAAACACTTCTGAAGGAAAAGAACATATATTCCTTTACAGATTTATTGACAATAAATTAAGGCAAATTTACAAAAAATAATTATAATAATAGCATACAATAATAATAACAATTGTATTTATTAGTCTTTCGATCTGTATAAACAGATATAAGACAAGTCAAGGTTGACATAGTATAAACATGAATGGATATATCATAAGAGCTTCTCTATTTGCACATCATAAGCAGAAACAATAAATGCTAAACATTACTGGTATTATAAAAGTGCATACATTCAAAGGCAGGGTCGGCCTTTTAGCGTATATAGCCGCAGCCTCCATATAGAACAATAAATGATTGGTCCATGGAGAGTAGGTTAGAATCCCCAACCAGCTTTACTCAAACATCAAATCTTCGATTTGAGTCGGAAGTGAGATGAGGGAACCTGGATCATTTATAAAAATATAAAGACATTTTCTGTCATTGTCTTCATAAAATTTAAACGTATTAGCAATACCCATTTTATAGCACTCTCTATTAAATTCTTTTTTTAAATGTCTACATACTTGAATCTGTCTCATCAAAATATTAAACTCCATTCGCTGACATACAACTCCAAGCCATTACAGAACCACCCCCATACTTCACTGTGGCATGCAAATTTCAAACATTTCACTCAGTATTTCGTTTACTCCACACTACAACCATCACATTGGATCTAAAAATGTTGAACTTACTTTCGTTTGTAAAGATTATGTCGGACAACAATCGAAATGGACAATGTAAACGAATACTTTTGTGGCAATGAAATCATTAAAATTCATTAAATTTAGACGTAATTTATCAGAAAAACACAATTATTGAAGTTCTTTCCCATATTTATTGCATACTTTGAGTTTTACTTTCATACATTGTTGTAAGTTGTATAGAACATGAATATACATTGTATACTGTAACGATTATGTCGGACAACAATCAAACAACGTATACGAATACTTTTGAGACAATGAAATCGTTTAATTAATTAAATTTAGACGTAATTTATCAGAAACACATGATTATTGGTGTTCTTTCCAATATTAGGCTTGCTAGATGAAAATTTTGAAAAAATATGTACATTTTTCATAAAAAAAGTATTAATTTTGCTAAAAGAATGTTTGATATTTGTCAAAAAACTTACCTAACTCAAGTAACCAGCCTTTCGCGGCAATTGGGGACACTGTGGTATAACCACTGCTGTAGTAGAAAGCTGAAGCAAAGAAGCTTTCTAGGAAAAATACAACATTTCACAATACCATTGGGGCACCTCAGAGGAGTCCTCGCAAGTCCTAGAAGTGACCCATGATACTGTGAAGTTGGCAATTTTAATTTTTTAACAGCATCTGTCGAATTTGCCGAAACCTGTGACCCTGAGTCCACCAAAACGCGAAGAAATTGGGAACATCCATTTCCATCGAAAATTGAAACAACTGCAGTTCCTAACAAGACCAACTGTGATGAATCGCACTGTAAGCAAGACGCATAGGAAGTCGCAACGGCAGACGGACCCGGGGAGGGAGAATCAGGAGAGTCCGTCACTCCGCCCACCGTAGCACGCAAGGGTAATGCTGTTGAATAAGTCGAACGCCACCGAATTGCGAAGAATGCAATGATGTGTGATGGTAGCGCTGACATATGCGGCACCGGAGCATTTTACACGAGCAGCGATAGGCCCAGTGGCCAGGTCTCAGACAATGGAGACAGTTTGATTTCACAAACGCAGATCGTTTCTCCAAATCCATTTTATCATACCGCGGGCACAGGAATAAAAGGTGATTAGCATTACATAAAGGGAAGCATTTGATCGAAAGAGATGCCTGTTTCATGGTCGAAGCATTGCATGCCGAAAAGGAAACAGCCCTCTTAATAGGGGGTTTAGAAGTACGAGATGGCATATGATGCGGACCCTTAGGCATCACTCCAAGCGAACCTTGCAAAGTTTTAATGTACCTTTTAATAAATACTATTAACTGCGAGACAGAGTGGAAACGTTCATCCTTATGAGACTCCTCAAAATGGGAGAGGGTCTCTGCATCCAATACATGAGCATCTAATCTGAATACAGGCAGTCCTCGACTTTTGTACATAATGCGTTCCTGAAAACGTGTCTGAAAGTCGAATGTATGAAATTCGAACATAGATTTACATGTTATAGGGGGGTTCCATTCCCAGAGAGCCAAAAAAATATTATAAAATCTCTAATTATGGTATAAATGTTTAGTTTTTTTGTGCAGGGGCCTTTTAGACACAGTTGTCGATTTTATAATATAGAGAGATAGGGCAAAATGCAATAAAATATTTAACTAATTGCACATAAACACTGCTGTACAGACAAAGATGGCGACAAGGTGGAAACTGGTGGCTGGCAACCAGCACCACTCGAAATATTCGTTCGTCATTTAGCTGATGCGTGAAAGTCTGATCGGCGCACAAAAGGCGGTTCAGGGGTGTCAATCTATGCTATCTTGGGTTCTTGTTCCCTTGTATTATCCTGAGGTTATCACACACATAGTGTAATTGATTATTATCTTTTTATAATTTATCGTTATTTATTTTTTATTATCCTTTTTTCTCAAGAAATTTTTATTACTGTAAGAGTTACATTTATTCATACTGTTTGTAACACAGTGCTTCCATCCTTACCATAATCTAGTCATTGACTATAGTTATTATATCTTGGTATTAAGTTCCCTTTTTCTTGTTTATGTCTATTTATTTTTTTGTATTTTTGGTGAAATTATTTGTTTATGGCAGTGTCTTTTCTGGAAGAGGTGGAAGACCAGCTGTTGCAGAACCCCAATACCGTTTTACAGGCTATGAGTTGGATAATAAATTACTTTGTGATTAATGAATCTTATTCTGTGATTTGTGACTACAATGTGATTACCGGCTGTAAATAAATATTATTATTAATGTGTGAGTTCTACGAATATCGAATGCAAGAAAGTCGAGGACCGCCTGAAGTGCACATACGAAATCCCTCTTTTTTCATTAAAGCATTTGCTATTTTCATAGTTTTTTTGTAATATTGCCTAAACTTGGCTCCAAAGAGAGTGATGATTGAAATGAAAGAAAAGTCAATAAAAAGGGCAAAAAAAGTGACGAGTTGGAAGAAGAAAATTGAAGTTTTAGACAGGCTTGCACATAATGAATTTGCTTCATCAGTTGGTAAATCACTTGGTGTGAATGAGTCCACAATAAGATCGATTAAGAAAAGTGAAGAAGCGATCAAGAAAGTCACGCTGAGTTCAATTGTCATTCACGAGAAAGCCAAGCTACTGCACAATCATTATGTCTCAAATTGTTTCGCGGTCTGCTAACGGGATATCGCCAACGTCATTGAAGCATGTGTAGATCGGTTTCTTGCTCTTTAATAAAATGTGGCATTTATTCAGAATGCCACAGTATGTATTGTATTATTATATTTGTCCTTCTCCTTCACAACTGAACACACACTCGACTGGCTTAAGTCCAGTGAGCATCTGATTGAAGCTAAAGTTTCGCCGCTTTCGGCACGCCTAATTATTTCCATCTTTGTCCCAATCGTGTTCACTTTATGAGCCCTACGTTTCTTTCCACTTGTATTAGCACTTTCAGTATTCCGTTTCTCACTCATGTTTATAAAATAATATGTGTAAAATGCACAAACAAAGAAACACTGCTGTACTTACAAACAAAGATGGTAATGTTGCCAAGACTGAATAATAATAATTTATTGATTAGTAACCGACTTTACAGTGGTATTAATCTTGTCAAATTTCAATACAATATTAAAAACATTACACACAAATCTTACATTACATACAATATGTATATAATTATGTAGCATACTTTAATTTATTAAAAGTGTTGGCTTGCCTTACAGACAGCGCCATTACGCGATAGCTCGAAATGTTTGATCATCAGCTGACGAACGAAAGTCCGAATTCGGCGGTGTTCGGCATACAAAAGGCGGTTTAGGGGCGAGAATTTACAATGTATGAAAGAGCAAATTGTACGAAAGTCGAATGTACGAAAGTCGAGGACTGCCTGTATATATGAAATTCTTGCATTTTTGTTTTTTTCTGAACATATCCTAGAATATTTGACCAATTAACATAAGCTATACCTGATTTGAAATTTAATGTCAAAAGGAAAGCAAGTGAGGAAACGAAAGTCCGAATTCGGCATTGTTCGGTGTACAAAAGGCGGTTTTGGGGTGAGAATTTACAATGTATGAAAGAGTGAATGTATGAAAGTTGAGGACTGCCTGTGGTATGAATTCACTCAAATCTGGGATATTCAAAGTTTTTAACGCAGCCTGAATTTCTGAAAAGGTTGTCACGAATTTTTGCAAATTAGACATTGACCCGGTTGAAAATGGGGTGAAATTCAATAAATTATCTAAATAACTAAATCCCAACAATTTGGGATTATCAAAATATTCACACAACTCAGCCCAAGAATTGCAGATGTTACATCTTAAATGTGAGCAAAGTGTGAGGTAGAAGAGTTATCCCTAAAGTGAAACGAAGGCCAACCTTTCTCCTCGGCACGTTTACAGAAAGCATAATTCATGCATGCTTCTGCTGCATCTCTAAATCTGTTTATTTTCATTAAAAATTAATCAAAGAAGTTATTCATGAAACACCCAAGAGCAGAAGCCCCTTGTGAGTTCTACGGAGTCGTTGATGAAGGACATGTACCTTAGCAGGTAATAAAAATCTTAAAATTATAGCATCATGGAAGACGTCAAATCCTATACTTAAGTGATGTTTGACAGAAGTAATTTATTACACCCTCTGGCCTATGTTGATTTTAATTTGGAGAGTTTTAAAAGAGCAGAGAAAGATCCTAACTATGGAGCAACTGATCGTTCAGTTTTATTTGAGTTTCGTAGCGTAATGCTTATCAAAAAATTGTTCTATGCTTTGCATTTGTTGCTCATTTTTGCCATCCCCAAAAGCTGCCACCCTGTGTAAGTGCACATTTTGCACCCCCGGTCGCACTGGCCCTGTCAACAGCAGTGTCCTGCTAGCTTCTTGTACATGAGACCATGACGATCTTTGAATCTTGTAAGTCATTCGATACCATGAAGTTGTCAATGCCAATTCCCGTGGCTATCTGCTTAGGTTCTTCCCTTGTTATGTTGCCATCAATGGAGATGTTCATAGCCTGCGATTATTGATACCAAGTGAAGAGAATGGCCTCAAGCTCACTGTGTCTTAATTGATCTTCCTCTTCTTTGATGATTCTTTTTCCGCTTGGATTTTTTCCACTTCCTCAATAATTTACAGTCACTCGTAAAGGGCTATTATTTTGTTGCATGGTTACCTCGGGAAGTGAAAGTTTATAACCCTCAAAATTAAGTGAACTCGAACGAAAAAGAAAAAAACTGCACTCCACCACTCACATCGAAAGATCACTACTTAATTTGCAAAACACAGTAAGTAAACCACTCAAATCACCATTTACCTTAAGCTTTTAATCTTAAAATATAACTTTGGTACCTTCTCTTCATCTTTTCAGTGAACTTATCTGTTTTTAGTGCTTTTTAGGCGTTTTGCTTCCAGAATGAGCGCCTATTATCATCGGTCTGTACGCATGTTTGTTCTTGGCTTCTACCAAATGGATTTTCATGAAATTTGATATTAAGGACACAATCAAATATAATAAGAAAATCGCAAAAATGAATCACGTAAGCCAATCAGGGGTACCACTTTACTGGTGATAAAAAATCAACTTTCTGTCATATCTCGTAAAGTATTGCTCATATCAAAATATTTTTCCAATAAAACTTGTAGAACTAATAAATTGGAGTATTTCTTTCCCTATACATTTTTATCGTAGGAGTAGCCGTCATCAAGAAAGTCTTAAATCGAGTTGAAAATTTCTTGCATGGTTACTACTTCATTGTTGCTAATATAAACAATCTCACAAACAAATGTTTAATTTACTTACGTGTGCATGTAATATTATTAAATAGGAAGAAAATGGATTATTTATGATGAAGAAAAGTACTTTAAAATGGTATTTCTCTTACGTACAGGTATATAATTTCTTTCTAATAATAAACGTGCCCATTTGTGATACGTTGTACACTTTCCTAACTTGTTTATAAAAAAAAAGAGCTTATGTATTCGGTTCATTTGCCTGTCTGTCTGTCTGACCGTGTACAAAATCACTCAAAACTTACATAAGCTACAAACACCAAATTTTCAGGATACATATATAGTTCTACATTTGGACAAGACATGGAAAAAATTTGCCTTTTAACAGGATACTAGAAAACCCCTTATGAACTATCTTTTTGGGTCCATTATGGCTTTTGTATTGTTGGTCGTATTCACAGCAACGAATGTAAATAAACAATTATGCAGTTCTAAAATTTTATTCTATGAAATACTTTGACATTGTAATTTAATGCGAATTGTTTTTGAAGAAATATTTACGTGATATGCTGCTTAACATTGTAATAGTAAAATACATTGCAGTTAGGTTAGTCAAACAAAAGTGAAATTACATAGGTCTGAAAATGTATTTACATAATTAATGTATTGAATATTATTAAAGATGTAAAATTTTCCAGATATGTAGGTTGGTCTGCAGGAGAATGTCTTTATTTTAGTATTCTTAAATAAATTTCTGTGTCCAACACGACTTTCTCCATATGTAAGTTGTCAACTAAAATCAAATAAATATGACAATAGGAACTGTTCAACTTACACACTTCAGCTCTAGCGATTCAATTGTTTTGTAGATTCACTTTTGCTGTAACTGGCACGCGCGTGATCTGCCCACTAACAGTCAATTTCGAAGAAAATTGAATATGTATCTCTTGAAATATTCCTCTTATGAAAATTTATTTCAAGCAAGAGTTGTAGAAAAAATAATATCTACAACTTTTATATATATGTATGTTAACAAAAATTCAGTTTTAGGTGAAATATTTAAGAAAAACAAAAATTTGACAGGTATACCGCTTTTTCTGGTTGGCCGATTGTTTTCAAATCTTCAGAATATATATAAAATCATAAATATAGAATTTCATGCTGATCTAATGAATAGTTTTTGAGTTAGAGTGCCCACAAAATTTCAGTCACACACATACAGATACATGTACACACAGACATCATCGAGAAAACGGTCAAAACGTGTATTTCCGTTTAAATCTCGAATTTGAATTTTTCATTAAAACAATACTTTCTTTATACTACATGTATGGAGAAAGTAAAAAAGCGCCTTATGGTATTTGCTCTGCAATTCTTTCCTCAATTGTTTAGACTGAATTAGCTATTCTTTTCCTTTGTGCAGGATATTTTTAATGGTCTTTTGATATTATCTTCCTTGACAAAATCTCTGCCAATCCTTTTCTCTGCATGTTTTAATAAACCTTTCTTCTTTAATTATGTTTGGAACTGATTATTCTCAATTTGTATCTTTCAGCATCTTATTTCCATCTTCGTGGTTTTTAATCTGTCATAATCTTCTTTTAGAGCCATATAGAATGATTCATCATCGGTTGAATCTTAACCACTTGTTACATTTTTTGTTCTTTAATGGAACAATTGTTTGATTTTTACTACCAAGAATCTGTTTTTTAAATTTAATTAAGAAAGTTGTGGAGGTTGGATGTACTGGCAGTTTTATTAAATTTCTTATGTATTTAAAAATTTTCAGGCAGAAGACAAAGACCAAAAGGGCTAAATTATGGGATTCAAAGTATGAAGGTATTGATGGGGTGTCAGAGGAGAAGCCAGTGACAAAGAATCATGTCAATGGTCACCTTAATGGACAGACCAGTGTGCAGTCGAATGGAATACATAATGGAACAAGTGTCCCAGACATTCCCAGGTAAAAATTAAGAGTAAACTGAGCTGTTTATTTCATTTTCATTTATCATAGAATATTTGAAAGTTTTCATTTCATGTGATTTACTACCAGTTCTAATATTCATTTACATACATCTCTGCATGATTAATCACATAAGTTAATTTCACTAAGCACAAGAATTTTTTTTCTATGTATCAAATCTTACTTCAGTTTTCTGTGTGCATGTCATTACTTTTTCGTTGAAAGACCAATTTTTTATCATTGTAAACCCATTGACTTAAAGAGACAGTGAATCACTGGCTGGTCAGACATTGCCTTTACATAAACAGCTGGTGATTCGCTAGTCCTGCGCATTATTTTCTTTCAGCTTCTGTACATGGTAAACCAATGAAATGAACACTGTTTGACCTATTTTAATAGAAAGATAATAGTTCAAGCTCTTATTTCCATAAGGAATCAATTGCACCAACCTGAATTGTCATCACATTTTTATCAACTAATTATACGTTGTTTTCTCATGTCATCTGACTTCGTAGAGAAATTGCCCATCGTGCGCTATATTTTCATTTTTATCTCTCTCTATTGACTTTATGTTGCATTCCCTATCTTTTCAATCATTACTATGCCAAATAAGAAAGTCCTACATTGCTTACAAGAATTCATAAGGAAGACTTTACATCAAAGGACAAGGTCAAGGACGAAAAATAAAGAGACCTACCAATTCGACGCGTCAGTAGTAAAATCATAATCGCTGAGGATTGGTTTTGTCTTGCATCTCACATTTCCTTCTTCATTACAATGTGAACAAATAAGACTTGCTCACTTTATAAAACCTGCCATTCGAGGTAGGAATACGTAATGAGACATCCTCATCTTGAGACTTGCAAAGTTTTTCAGAGGATCTGGATGGCTGTGATCTCTTGAAAAAAAATCGGTACAGCATACATTGTACAAACTTTCTCATATACGAATGTATCATTTAGTTATATTTAGAAAAATATGAACTACGTAGAATTATTATAAACATCAACTTAAATAACTACGAAATTTGGTGAAAATCGTATGAGCATTTTTGAGAAAATCATATTATTGTTAAAGTTGCCTAGAATAAACTAGCCTCATGTTCATTTTTTGAGAAATATGAACTATTTGGTATTATTGAATATGTAAACTCAAGTAACTGTACGAAATTTGATCAAAATTGTTGGAGCCATTTTTGAGAAAATTGTTTTTAAAATTGTCTAGAATAAACTTCCCTTAATTATTGTGCAATTTCAACCATTTCTTCATAGCTTCTCTTCTGCATGATAAAATGCCTAAGTATGAGATTTCATTCATTTTTGCTCTACTGTTTAGGTCTAGAGCCAATAGCAGACAGATGGCATTGCAAAAACCACTTTTTTAGGCTCGGGTACACCTAAAACGTATATTGGTCAAAATCTCAAGGTCGAATTTTTTTGCAATAACAATATTTTCTCAATATACTTTATATGTGAGAAAGTAAAACTGTCCAGAGAAGTTTGCAGTGATGCCTTCTTTTTATAAAATCTTTTATACGTGTTCGTCTGATATTTATATATTTTGGGGTAGATCAGTTTTTATTTCCTTAGATCTCTTGAACGAATGATCAGATCAAAATGAATGTTGCATTGATTGAAAGCTTATGGCTCACAGATGGTTCTTAGACCATAATTAATTTCATATCTCATCTAGAAGTTAAACTATGAATGTTCAAATATTCCAAAAATCTATTTAGTGTCGGTAACTCTGCTGATGGCTCGGGGAGCATGTTCATTGGTTGTCCAGAATCAACAGCCCTGCCTTTAGCAGCAATAAATTGAAGTACTTCATAACCATAATGCTGATTTTATGCTCTAACAGTACAAACGATACCGGGAAATATGGATTCCACCTTAGTTGTCATTTTGACCAATAGATAGCGAGCGCATTGATAACACTTAATCGTACGAAAATTTTTGCTTATGTCATTTTGTACCTCTACAATGCTCACTATTGGTTAAAAAATGTGACCTTATTCATAAAATCATTGATAGCTCGTAACCAGTAGAAAATAGAGCAATGGTTCCTTTGGGAAAGTATTTTTATTCCTCACGCTGCTTCTGGGTAGAAAGGCATCTGCAAAATTTTAAAATTTTACAAGGGGGTGTCGTGGCATAGTGGTGAGGGCATTGGTATGCTTCGCTGAGCATACACGGTGTAAAATGGTTATGAATCCTGCGAAAGTAGGATTTTTTCAGAGGTTCAACCATTGGTCCCCTTGGTGCTTCTCGATAAGAGTAGGCTAATGCTGGTACCGAGTTTCTCATCGTCCTTGTTTTGTGATTTAGACTGAGGAGCCTACTAGCGCTAGAGTCGTTTGAAGTCACAAGGTCCCACAAATCACAAAATTTGACATCAATCACTCTTAAGACAGCGATTAAGGTAAATTATTTATTTTCTTTCTTTTTCATTCAGTGTTACTCATTTTAGCTATTAAAAGATGAAAACAAGTAAGAATTTAAAAATATTCAAAAATAAAATCTCTTTGTTTTACAAAATAGATGGCCTTAAAAGGATAAAACAAGAACAATTTCAGACTATTTGTTCGTTATAAAAGATATTCTTTTCATTACTATTGCTTCACATATCATTTACGTAATAGTTTTATTCTCTAAGCTGGAGTAAATGGATTTGGGATATAAATTAAACTTCAAAACACCTTTTTTTTAATGATACTCAACCTTGAAAACCTCCAATCAAAGTGAAATTATTACATAAATGGTATGTAAAGCAATAGTAATGAAAAGAATATGACACCAAAATTTTTTATAATGAACAACTAGTTCGAAATTATTCTTGTTTTATCCTTTTAAGGCCGCCTATTTTGTAAAACAAAAAGATTTTATTTTTGAATTTTTAAAAAATTCTTACTTGTTCTCTTTAGCAAGCATAATCATTTAAGATGCTTTGATTTAGTTGAGAGAAAAATTGGCATTCAGGCTGCAGTTAGGGAGAGAAAGGGCTGCATATGGCTTGCTAGTTTGACATGCCTGTTATAAACCATTAAAAAATAATTTATATGTGCAACATATGTCCTTACAAGTGCATGCAGGCTTCCAAGTATACATTACTTTTAGAGCAAACAATGCTACAGAGCAATTATGAATTTTCTATAAACACCAGTAAAATAAATACACTATTAGCTCTATAGAGGTATAGTTTGGGATTCTGCAAAAAAACTTGAATGAAAGGATATCCTCAGATTACTGAAGTTTAAGAAACACTATTAGTAGCTAGGATTTTGTAAATAAAAACATAATTGAAATTGACATTGGCTTATTGATGCCTTGATTAATATTATTTTATCATCTTTGATATCATATACCATACATTATGATGAAAATTAAAATTAATTAATTAAAATTTTTAGGGATGAAATTTAAATTATTGTGCTTACAAATTTTATTTTTATTCAGAATATTAAAGCAAAAAATTTATTCAGAAAAAAATTGAAATATCAATTGTGAAATATACTGTGAGAAGTAGGCATTATTTATCCTATGTGTCTAGTATACGTTAGCCCTAAATTTATAGTACCACAATAATGATTAAGATTTAAATTTTTAGTAATTAAATGTATTATAATAGTGTTGAGGATCTTAAAATTTATTACTACCAAATAATTTTATTTATTCATTTCAAATTTTTGAATTACGATTTTTTAAATGTTTTTGCAGAAAGGCAGCTGTTGGTCCCCTGACCTCTGTGTCAACTCTACCTCAAGTAATTGCACCAGTGTCATCCATGTCCACATCTCTTGCTCTGGTCCCAAGCCAGAGCACCCATTCATTGCCGTATACTGCACCCAGTCCAGTGGTGCCAGTGGCACAGAATCTCCAAATTGCATCAGAACCATCACCTCCTCCACAGCCAGAAGATTCCGCATCTGATGCCATTGGCGATGCCAATGATGATCCCGACTGGACATATGATCCAAATGAACCTCGTTACTGTATTTGCAACCAAGTATCTTACGGAGATATGGTCGCTTGCGACAATGAAGATGTAAGTATCACTCGTCTAGTTCTCTCATCATTTTTAGTTGCCGAGTGTGATAACCATTTGCTTAAACTAACAATATAGGTTATTACTCAACCCTTTATTTGGTATGAGTTATTTATATCAGTTATTTGTTGCAAGCCAGAGTTAAAGCTCATTCGCATTGAAGTCATGCTGCATGGACTTTGCGGCTGGTTACTCTCAGTCAATAAGATGCAGGTTAGCCTTGGCAACTTTTTTTCAGAAAATGTGCATCGTATCACCTGTATAATACAGTATATTACAAAGTAACTGTAGAGCCTAACTGAGAACAGATCTGAGTGTGCATAGCTCGTGATTTAGGTACAGGGAAGAGTACAGCAAAAGACTGGAAGGAAAATCATAAAAACAATATTTATTTGCTCAGAATCAGAAGTGTTTTTAAATTCTCAGCCTGTTTTAAAGAAGCTCAAGCTCATACATCCTGATGATGCATTGTACCTTTGGTTCAACCAGGAAAGGAGAAGAAGAACTATAGTTTTATAGTGTATCTGTAAATTATAAATTATTGATATACATAAAATGCTCAATTGTGGTTTTCCACAGAATGCATTTAAAAATCTACTATAGAATTGACTTTTTGGTATTCCATCATAATGAACTAATGAACAGGAACAAAATGTTAATGTAGCACCATCTGATGATGATGCCAAGCTTTGAAAAGTGCCGTATTTGTGAATTGTAAAAAGTAGTGTTAAAAGTTTTTTTTCCTTTTATTAGTACATTAAAATTTGTTGTTTCCCCAAGCCAATAGTATAGGTCTCAGTTAACTTGTTTCTTGATTCTTAGTCATGTTTATGCTAGTTAAGCAGTAGTCCACTGCAATAAGTCAGGTAAATATTAAAGTTTGAATAGTGTAGTAAAAATCATTCTTTTGCATAATCTTGTCCTTTTTAAGGCACCAATAGCCTAAAAGAACACCAGTCAACCTCTATATAAAAAAGGTATTATTAAATCGATATAATTAAAAATTTACATTTACAGGGACCAAAAACTTTCTTTCCGTGGAAGAAATGGCATTGCCATTTTTTATTAGTCACGAATTTCTACTGCATCTTTTCTAATCATTGCAGTTTGTGACCTTTATGAAACATAATAGGGGCTCTGACCAGGGCCGCTAATGTGGTCCCAAATCTGAGGCCTTGTCTTTTTTATTTCAAATGGATGTTAAAGTCAAAATTTTGTCTGGCACATTTCAAAACATTCAAAATTATTTTTTGATTCACCTATTTAAGTAATAAAAATAGTTTGTAAAGCAAAAACATCAAAGAAAAACAAAATATGATATAAAAATTGTTTTTTTTGCCACTTTTAGTCTAATTTCTGTACTATAAGAAATTGAAAGAACTTACTTTTCAGTTATATCCTGATGAAACTAAACTCAGAAATGCTCCAACTGTGTGTAGAACTTTTTAATATTATTTAAACTTAAAATTTAACATTACATTTATTTGTATCAACAATACTTCTACAGTGTATCAATCTTGATCCCTCAATTGGTTAGTTAAATATAAGAAACTTAAATTGAAATTTAATTTTCTGTTTGAATATAACTGTATACTATAATAGCCCAAGTCTGTTGGTTGGTTGGTCATGCTTTCACGATGGCCGATATAGAGCGTTTTAACAAACTTCCTGAATAGGTAGAAAATTGAAATTTGGCAAGGATACTTGATTAACATATTTTAAGGTAATTACGAAATAAATCTCCAAAAAAGTCCTGGGTTCGACTCCAAAGAAGACATTACCATTTTCTATAAGGTAACGTAAAAATCAATTTTTTGATGTGCAGGCTTTTATTGTTTTGGAAATTAAAATTAGAAGGAATTAACCTACGATCTTCGGATCTGAACCATTTTGAAGAAAAAATTACAAAGTTTCTTATTCTGTTCATCTATTTCCGCATACAATTCGAAATCGCTCATGTTATACGTTTAATTCACATATTTTGTGGAAATTTTGCCATTTTAACGGAATGTTGCCTTGGCTACCAATTCCATTGTTAGACCTCTATATCATATTGTTAATTCAATCCTTATGGGTAAAAACGTGCTTTGAATACTTTTAATACGAAAAAGGGGGAGGAGAGGTAGAGGGGGGAGCGAGAGGGAGGGGGAGAGAGGAAAGTAGAGGGGGGAGGGGGAGGGAAGATGTGAGAGGGTGTAATATGGGGGAGGGGGGAGGAAGGGAGAGGGGGGGGAGGGAGAGTGGGGGGGAGGGAGGGAGGGAGGGAAAGAGAGGCAACTATTTTAAGTTTAACTAAAGATAGCCCGTCAGCAACAGAATATTCACTAGAAATGTTGTATATGGCAAAACATTTCATATGTAAAAGTGTGATATTAATTATTTTAAATGAAAATAATAATAATAATCTATCTATCTATAATTCTTCCGTTGATATTTCAACAGGCATTACACTAGTTTGCACATATTTTATTACCTAACACTTAGTACTAATTTATATTATATTTACAGTAAATGTTGTGTCATGGCACATGCACATGAAACTCAAATGTCATTGGCAGAAATTGAACCAACAGAATGACAGACTGTAATATTAATATGACTGCTTTTATTTTACAGTGTCCATTGGAGTGGTTTCATTACCCTTGTGTCGGGATAACTTCTTCTCCGAAAGGAAAGTGGTACTGCCCTCAATGCACATCCTCTATGAAAAGACGAGGATCACGAAAATGATTAGAAATGATATTCTGAATGTTTTTTATATTAAGGAATTGTTCTTTCTAAGGATGTCAACTTCTGAATGTCTGTTATTGGAGATTTTTCAATTTATTTAACATTTAATGGTTTAACAAGTATGAAGAGAGGGGATGGTATTCTAACGCTGTTTACCACAAATCACATTCTCTTCATTTTTCAGTAGTTGACCCGTCATAAGTTGCATAAGTTAAAATGAGGAAAGTGCAACCAAAAACAGTGAGCCACTTAATGCTACTAGATTTTGTTTGTGCCTTATGCAATGTAAATTATGAAAATGCCAATGTTGATTGATATTCTGCATTGTGTGTATATGTGATCGCTACTTCTTTTCACGCAAATGACAAGAAACGAGAATATTTATTCTCCCCCATGATTCTCTCTCCTTACGATAATTTTAATCATATCTGTTGCCATAGCATTGTGTAAATTCAAAAAACATTTTGCTTCTCAGTATAGACTGTGAAGTCTGAATGCCAGTGAGATACCTTAACTGTGAGATAGTTTTAAAATATTTATTCTTTTAGAATAAAATGAGTATTATAAATTAGTCAGTTGGCAGTTAAGTGTACGGAACATTCATGAAGTATGATAATTTATATGAATTACTTCTCCTGCAGAAATACTTTATATTACTTGCAAGATCCATCACCTCCTGAACACAAACTCTTGGCTTAAGTAATAAACTTTAAAAGGTTATTTTCAGTCCTCCTGGAAAAGCAATAATATTTCTTCTATCGTAACAATGTTTGGCTGGTCTTCTTAGTAACTTCACTTAAGGTTAACTATTTTAATTAGAAAACTTATTGGTATTTTTCACAATTTTTTTAATTCTTTCAACTTTTCTGGTAAAATTTCTTACTGTTCAATTTTCAAGGTTGTCCAATTTTTTGGCATGGTACTCTATATTTTCTAATCTTATTCTCATTCCCTCAACACATTAATAACTTTAAATATATTTCATCTCTGAGTGTCCTGTATTTCATCCTCGATTTTAGGAATTAACTGTTGGAGTATAATAATATGCCATGTTTTTTGTATGGATGTTACTTTGGATTATTTTTCTTGTATGATGTTCGATTCAATTACTATGTAATGTGATTGTTGATTAAAACACTATGATAGTAAATCACATGTATTTTTAATGTTTGCCAATGAATAATCATTAAAAAAAGAATTTAGAATGAATTTCAAGATGGACCAGTGCTTAGTATAGGTATACCATTGCTGATAAGAGATATACATCACATCTGGTCTGCCAGAGCATTTTTATGCAGCCTGTGAAGCTTTGACAGGAAAGCAATGTTAATTTTTCCTGCGGGCAATCTTTAATTAAAACTATTGTCATTACCCTTTTTAGAGCCAAGCCTCTACATGCAACTTATCGCACACCGGCAACAACTTAAAAGTAACGTTATCAGAAAATCAAGAAATAATGTGCACCTACCAGCATCGGGTTATTTTCCAATTGAATAGCATAAATAACATCCTTGAAATTTGGTGATCCCGCATGATAACTACAACTCTGCCAGTATTGCATAATGAAAGAGAGCCTCACAACAAACCCCTCAGCTGTATTAACTCGAAGATCACATTTTAAGTTGTACCAGTGTAGTCGCCTGCATGTGACGTGAGAACTGCCTATACATTTTGGCTGAAAATGTAAACCTTAAGCGAAAGCCTTCACTTCCTTTGTTTTGAAAATAGTTCTGTAAATTTGGATGTATGTATAGACTTCAAAGGTGCACAGAGAAGCAAGGCCAGTCCAAGGTACCAGCAAGCGGGGTGACTGCTTGGGACACCAGTCTTAAGCCCGTTTCACATGGTGCGTTTTTCCTTGATGGATTGCTTGCGTGGAGCCCTGATGGCTGCTGTGCGTGCTAGCTTGCTGGAAATCCTGCTCGCTGATGGCTGCCTTGCTTGCTACCTTGCTGGTTTTTGAGGTTAGGTCCTGTGCTATTTTTCTTGCTGGCTGGCGGTGTCGGCCAATCACCACCGAGCGCTACATCACACGATCAACACAGAGTCCACCGCCCTGTCGTAAAAACTTGCATTTTCACCTGTGTGGTGCGCAAGTCAGCCCGCTCTCAGAGTCCTCTGCACGACACAACACTGACCTATCTCCAATTGGAAGGATTCCTTGCGTTGGTTTCACGCACCATGTGAAACGGTAACCATCAGTGAACCAAGCACAGCGCCCATCAGCGTAGCCCGCAGAGTAGCACGCAGGGAATCTCGCATGCTAGCCAGCAAGGAAAAACGCAGCGTGTGAAACAGGCTTTAGAGTTACTATCCCAACCATCTATATATCGTATTACCTGGAAGCAGTGGCATAGGGACCATGGATCCGATGGATCGGTCGATCCAGGGCCCGGAGCTCGAGGGGGCCCAAAGGCCCGTGATCGACATATACAAAATTTTACCCTTTGTGTCATTTTAAACCACAAGAGCTGCTAAATACAGTGAAAAAAATCCGAGATCATGAAACTTGTTTCATTAAAAATTTCACCTTAAAAAATAAAATAACAAAAAATATATATTGGAGGGGGGGCGTAAAGAATTCTCGAACCAGGGCCCAGCTTCACCTTGCTACGCCACTGCTTGGAAGTGAATAAATGTTGGATACCAAGTTATACTGTGGAGCAGGCAGGGATGTCAGTGACATTTCTTTCAATTTTTCATTATCAATTATTTTATGCAGCAATGAATAAATTACCGTAATTTTCTGATTCTAGTACAATTTTTTTCTCAAAATAGTTGACAAAAAGTTAGGGTGCGTATTACATATGGTTATAAATGCATAAAACTTTTTTCAGTACGAAAATAATTTATATTTTCGAACATGTTTTTACCAATAAATCGTACATTTCAATGCATTTTGATAACGAACATGTTTTTCAAATAAATCATACATTTCAATAACATTCCTTTAAATATTGTTTTTTAAAAAAAAATATTTATTTATTTACTTTAGCTGTCAGAATTACTAAAGCCTAGAAATTCATTACCACTCCTCTCACTGTCCTCAAAGAGTTCCTCGGTGATCTTGTGTTCTCTCTTCGTCTACGTAAATTGTGTTGCTGAGAACATTTTACACACCTCGATCGGCTTGTATGAACTGGACTTGATGTTCACGTAAACGATGTTGCTGGGCAGCAAAGGACGAACTGTTATTCCAATGACCAGGTTAATACAAAAGGCAACATTGAGACAGGTTTTTATACATTGCAGGAGTCAGAACATAACGTGATATTTTTGTAAACTCTCACACACACCTAGTTTGGCAGCATAAACTCATATTCCAACTGACCAGATTAATACAAAAGGCGACATTGAGACAAAAAGTTTTTATACAGCATAGTGATCTTTAATGGGAGAGTCAGAACATAACGTGCTATTCTTGTAAACTCTCTCACACATATCTCATTTGGCAGCAAGGCGAGAACTGTCCCAATACTACACATAGTCAAGTAAAATTACATTGATTTTTTACAGAATAATAGGTGTGTATTATACATAGTGATAAGAGAATTTTCACATTTCACCCGTGAAAACATGGGTGCATATTATAATCGGAAAATTATGGTAAAAGGTTCTTTTAAAATATCTCAACAAAAGTTTATAGTAGTGGTTTCTCACCTTGGGCTACTCTTGCAGAGAAGTGATTGCTCCTGGCATCATTTGTCAGAGTAGTAGAAGAATAGAATGTGATTTCATGCATGAAACAAACTTTTACATTGTGTTGGCAACTGTGATCAAAATGTCCATTAAAAAAACATTGTAATACATTATAACGATATTTAATGTATGGTTAAAAATGGGCATTTTCAGATGAACTATGAAATCTGACCAAAGAAAATTTTTCTGAATGTCATTTTAATGTCAACTCATGCTCAGAATAAAACCTAGGTAGCACATACCACATTTAAAGTCTTATACGATAACTTGAAAGTATAATTATAAAATTTTATTTTTAATAATTTAATTAAAAATCAATATTGTTTGATAAAACTATTAAAAATTGAATATTTGCGAAATGAAACAAAGATGTTCTAAAATATAATTTTTTAAAATTTGTTATCACACTGTCAAAGTTATATTATTCTGCATGTAGCGTAGAAAAGACATTCTTGTGACAAACTGTTTTATTTGAAAATAAATCACATATCTCACACAAAGCCTGTAAATGAACTGGGCATATGAAATGCTGATGTAATGGTATAAAAATATATTTTGTTTGGTCAACAAGTATTATTTGGATTTTACTTTAGATTATTATACTCATTAAAAAATCTACCACAATCACTTGTGCAAGAAACGAAACTTTATTTTCCCAAATGAAATTTGGTTCTGACAAATAGTCCTAAGAGACTCATAGGTCGCCTCGTGTACATGAAGCAATTGACTATTTCTGATTCAAGTTTGTTATTGTAAAATACCTTTGCTAATGTAAAAATGCCGGGAATACAGAAAATTAGTACGTTATGAATTTCATCAAAAACATTTATATTCATATTAATACATGTTAGGTAATCAAGTTAAATGGCACGACATTTACATTAGAGAAATATTATACATATATATATAAACTCAGGCGGTATCTGTTTTATGACTGTCATCTCGCTTTTTTGGAATATTCCGTATAGGAAAACGTTTCACCGTACGGCACAATAAACAGGTGACCACGAAACGTCGACGACCCTTCTTCCGACGTAGTCGTATTGACGCGCTTACTCCTGGAACCAAAATATGGTTGCAACCTTTGCAAATAGTTCTCTTTAAGTTCCTTTCCATTCTCAAAACATTCTTCTTCCCGATTTTTACCATACATCTACCATAATGGGAAACCAAGCTGGAGCTGTTGGGAATCGTAGTCAATACCGTATTTGCAGCTTGATAGAGAAAGTTCATCCTTAAAAAGGCTTCTTTTCCTTGAAGCGGCCCTTTCTTCCCCATTGAACTAAGTATGAGTAAATTCGCACTAAAATGACTTCTCAATTTGATGTTAGTTCATCCTTTGCCATGCGTGAAACTTTCCTTAACACTAATAATCAATAACGTTTCATGTTGTCTTCACGTTATTCCTTTCGTAAGATCGAATGCATGGATTTGATTCTTCTTTACAGCAGCAACTACACCGTTAGTTTACTACCAAACATCAGTACTCCAACCAAACTTCGCCACTTTAAATTTTCACGACTTCAGTTCTATCGACACTTTAGTTTCGACAATCGAAATCAATCGATATTTACGAAACTAAAATGGCGTGTTATTTTCTGCTATTTTAGGTAGAGCAATAATAAAGGAAATCAATAATTAGTAATGGTGAACATCCTGGTTAAATTTGGAAAATAGTATTCCAAGAAAATATAATTTCATGGTAAATATCTGTCAGGTTACCTCACTAGAAGAATTCTATAGCAGTTTGATTACTAAACCAATTCAAATGTATCAATAAAATTGTACTGTCAAAAATATCGAACGTTAATGATCGGATTTTAAAAAAAATTATTTATTTTACTGGGTTTTTATTGAACTTAAATGTAGTATACATCGCAAAATATCAAAATGGTTTATTGGTTTGAAACAGCTATAATGTCAATACTTAGAAATTGTTTTAACTTTAGTTTGTGCTCGCGTTTAGGCGATTACGGTATTTAATCGAGAAAAGACTTTAAGCGGAAAATATTTTTTACTTCCAAGTATTATCATCAAATGTACTTTTTAAAGACTGGTTTTTCTAAGCAATTCTTTCCCGGCCACATTCAAAACAAGCGCTTGCATTACCGCGAAGACTAGTAGGATATAGCGGATATACCCAATGGAGGCGCTTTAGGAGGTTACAAAACAGTGTATGTTCCATGAGAGGTGTTCGGTTCTCGCTGTTTAAAGTCAGTGAACAAAATGGGTGTATGCTGCTGAGCATTTTAGTGATGTAATAATCATATCAAGGAGATATAAGCATCTGCTTAACTATATTTATGTATATTAATCGTTGGAAGAGGTATGTTCAATACAGAGCTACTCATTCCTCTTTCATGTCACTTCTAATTAGGAGCATCATAACAAGAATCGCCTTATTTTCACTACATTGAGAATTACTGTTAATTGCTTGTGCAGCTTATTTTGGAGTGTAGCATATAACTTTACCAGTCGCTAAGTAGTTTCAATCGTATTAAATAACAAATATATTGATTATAACATGGTGTAAATATACATTGTATTACAGGTTGAGACACGACCATCTTAATCAACTGGGAAATTAATCTTAAGGTGTTTAAAGGTATGTTAAGTTTTTCATTATTGATAATTGGGAACGCATGAAAAATATTTTTCAGTCGATAAGATCCAGTCGTTCTTACAACGGGTCTTTCAAATAATGAAAAGTAATTTCCGATTACACTTATTTTTAGGGTATTTTAGAGAACTTGAGAATGCTACTTTCGTATGATTTATTTCGCCTTCCAGTTATGAATGAAAATAGCGAACGCGGAAGCAATAATTATTCCCGTTTATGTCAATGATTTTAATAGCCTCAAAGTGAAGTATTTTACTATACCAATGAAAATGTTTGTGATAGATTACATTGAATTGGGATTCTAAAAATATCGGATCAACAGCTGTCATTTTGTCTCACATTAATGCTACGGGCTAAAACATCATGGCTGCATTATATATAATACCGAATTTTATGAAGTTCGTGCGAAGGCTACCGCTGCGTCTGGATAATGAAGACTCCGTGGATTTCGGTTTTCACCGCGTGTGTAGTCTTTCGTTGACGACAGTTTCGCCAGCATTTCAGCATCAGGTCGAAGTGTGGCAAGCAGAGTAAATTTCCTCCAGGAGGAATATTCACCGAATTTTATGAATTGGTAATGAAACCATAATACAATATTTACAAATCAATTTAAGTCTGTCTTTCATATGTATGCCTTAGGAGAGGCTTTTCAATGGTGCCGCGAAACCACCGTTGGCACACAGCAGTTTTTACCATGCTTTAACTAAATCTACCTCAAAATATAAGACTACCCCAAAAACCTTAATAATGCCAGCGATAGAGAATGTATTTTTTTAATTGGGCTTTTCTTATAGTTTATTTTACGTATTAATTAACAGGCTACATTATAATAGATATTAAATGCATTGTAGTGGAAATGTGCATCTGGTTTACTCAACCGTTTTTTTTATATGAGATTAACCATGATCATAAACAGTTGGAAGATTTTTTGCCGCAATGACAGAGTTGACATTGTGATTTCACAATTTATATTTTAATTGTGTTAGAGATTGGTATAATATTAGTTATAAATCTGTCCCTGGTGGCCATGTGTCACGATTTTTTAATGTTCGTATGTAATAATTTATTGCTTTTAAATGTCTTAGTCTACTACCAACACTACCAGTGTAAAAATGCTTGTGGCATATTTATATTATGCCTTAAACATTGGGGATAAAGTTACTCATTGAACCTTTTTAAAGTGAGCCAACTTTCACTATTTTTCTAAGAGGTAATTTTTGTAGGATAATGATTTAATTGCATTGAAACCATTGGTTTTTCAAGAAGCTATCAATGGTTATATACTAGGAAAGAAAAAGAACAATAGGTGTTTTAACTTATTTAATTTAGCATGTTACTCATCAATGTTTTGCTGTATTGCCATGCTTCATATATATTGTTTATTGCTACTAGCACTGCTGAATGGTGAATGTTATAAGAAAATCTGTAAGGGCATAGAATGATGTATAATTGCTAAGGAGAAGGATATTCACGTTCATGTAGTGTTTATCTATATGTTTTATATTTTACTCTGCTGTTTTTGCATGAGATGTACTGCCTGATTTATTTTATTGCTATTGTTTTTCTAAATATCTTTCAGTTTATGTTATAGAGTTGGCATGAGATAGTCCATAAAGTTTTCATAATGTATTATATTGTAACATCTTCAATAAGTTATCAGTTATTGATTTGATATGTAACATTTATGTATATTTTCATATTGTAGTTTCGTTTTAATTATAGCGTAATGTAATAATGTTCTTTATATATATATATATATCACATTGATTTGCTTGGATTAATTGTTAAGCAATCAAACTGATAGTAACTAACAGTGAATAATCTGTACCAGCAAATGTTAGCCGTATTCATTTGTCGTCCTTTTAATTTTGACACTGTATTTATTTAAAATTATATCAATGTTATTAGTACAAATGATTCAATTTTTCTTCGTTTCTTTTACAAGTACATTGAAATTTTATTGTTTTAATTTTGGTATGAATAATAAAAACTCAATCAGTAACATTCAAGTTACCTATTCCAACCTGGTGAAGCTGTTTACAAAACTAGCTCCCAAGTTTGTCTAGATGTTAATATGTTGAAAAATTAGAGTTTAAAACATCTTGTACAATGTATACAGCAGTGGCGGTCAGTGAACCATTGAGTAAGGCAAGCAGTGGCACAGTTTTACTTTGTGTAGCTGAGCATTACTAATTGGTCACTTTGCGAGGCTCGCCTCATCATTCATGTATCTCATTCGGAAATAAGTTACGAGTATAACAAATGACGGTACACCTCGTTTGAAACATTTATTTCTCACTCTCTTTCCAGTAATTTCAATCAACAGAAATATTTTTAAATTACGCTTAGGAAATATCATAACCATGCAGTTACTTCTATAGCTTCAACTAATTGTTGGCATTCCAGCTTGAACAATGTTTTTTAGTTGCAAATTCTTGGTAATTTGAAAACGATTTCACCAATAATTTTTTATTACACAATGCTCATTATCCTCACATTTTTAGGATTAAAAGTAAATAATGTTTAATAGAAGGAAGTACTGATGTAGCACACCAAAAATAAACACTTTATAAATCACATGGAGGCCACAAAACAGCTAAAAATATGTAAATCCAAATTTCCCCGATAGATGGAGACAATGCATTATTTTCATGTCACACTCCGTGACATTTTAATGTCACATTCTGAAGCTGCTTCGTGAGGCCCGCTCAGTAACAATTGAATAATACAAATTGCAAGCAAGTTAGTAGAAATTCATTCAAATGATGAAAATGCTAAATATATTTCTATCAATTTTATAGTAGTAACTACAGTTATTCTAAGTATTTAAAAAAGTTTATTATGGTGTTATTTCACTAGGAAAACAGTACTTGCATAGACTGACCACCTCTGGTATAAAGTGTGTTTCTGATGGAAAATGTGTGTGCCTAGACTTGAATACACTACATTTTGATGTAAACTTTGAAACCTCATTTGCTTTCCTTTTGACCTTAAATTTCAAATGAGGTATAGCTTATGTTAATTGGTCAAATATTCTAGGATATGTTCAGAAAAAAACAAAAATGCAAGAATTTCATATATATATATATAGTGGATTCTTAGATTCAGTTTTCAAGATACTTTAATACCAAAGATTCCAATATTGATTTTGTTTTACACCAAAAATGACTTTAACATCTACTAGTAATAAATAGTAACATTTTGAACTTAATTACTACTATTAAAAATACAGTCTGTGTGGTAAGGAATCAGAAAGTAATTGAGTTGAACTATAAACAATCACGTACCTCTTCTTGAAATTATACTTAACTATTTAATGTTTATTATTTATGGAAACTTCCAGTACATTTTATGATCACAAATTTTTGTTTGACAATCACATTACATTACAGGTGACTCCCAAGTTTCGATGGGGATGCATTCCTGAAAATGTGGTCGAATCTCGAATTGTCTAATGTCAAACGCTGTTTTTCCATATACGTGCATGTTATAATCGGGGGATACGTTTCCGCATCTCGGGAAAAAGTCTCCCCTCACGTTCTATGAAGATAAAATAGCATTACTAATTAGGGTTGCCAACTTTTAGATCTTCATGAACCGGAGATGTTGTTACGGGTTGCCTACTTTAAGATATTCATAAACCGGAGTTTGCTTGAAACCTGGATACTTTAGAAGAAACCCAAGAGGGATTAAATCTAATGATAAATGTATTCTTTAAAGTACTCATGACTTTCGGACATATGATTAAAAATCGTTTATTTTTTTAATATCGCTAATTAACGAAATTGTAAGAGCATCGTCAATTTGTTTTTTCTATAAAACAAAATACAATGGAAATTAAAGTGCAAACTATCTTAATTCGAATCATTTATAAAATACGCAAAAATGTCATAAAAAGGGCTTTCCGCTGCAATCAAAATTGGACCGGAGATTTGTGCTACTCACCCGGAGACTGGAGATTATGGCGATGACCCGGAGATCTCCGGCTCGAAAGCCGGAGGTTGGCAACCCTCTTACTAATATGTTAATACAGCAATATTAAATTATGAATAAATTATATAATAAATATTTAAAATGTATAACTTATTTTTTGCACTAAAAAGGAAAAAATAAATTTCTGTTTCGAACTTCAAAGATGTATGCAATATGTTCAGCAGACGGCCCGGTCTGGATCGCGTGAGTCCTTTGTAACAAACGACTCGCGCAAGCTGGATAACATACCTGCATACATTTATCTATACGTACAACTATTTATCACAGCGAAATTAATATAAAAGTTATTAAAAAATCACTAAATAACTTAAGAATAAAGAAACAATAAAATTAAAAATATTTTCATATCTTTAATCTTTTTCAACTGCGCTTACTGGACTTGGTTTATTAATTGAGAAGTTGGAAGATTTTAGTTGGGAGAAGAGGAGCTATTGGGTTTTAAAAGTTTTTTCATTTTAGGAATCACAACACCACGCCTAGGACCGTTTATTGTTGTTATCAAATTACGTGAATTTTCTCCTTCTGTTTCACATAAGTGCTAATAGTTGAACGACACGTTCCTAATGATCGTGCGATTTCAGTATGGCTTTCACCTTTCTCAACACCGTTTTAAATTTCTAATTTCATTTCATAACTATGGGTCTTATGCACTCTTTTATTTGATTCACTTACATTATCGCTATTACATTTCCTTTTAGATGCCATGTCAAGTGATAAATTTATAAATAAATCAATAAGATAAATTTAAATAAAAGATTAACAGAAAAATGAGTGAAATCAGCACAAATTCAAACAATTAGAGCAGATATAACTATGTCTACAGTAAAATTGAACCTCACGTGGTTGGTCGGAACCAATTACTCCACGAAAATTACTCCGCGTACAGTAGTTCCCAATTCGATCCGCTGTGTCGAAATCTCGAATTTGTCGAATCTCGAACGGTTGAAACTCGGGAGTCGCCTGTGTAAATTAATATGTAGAACAAGAAATATGATCTAAAATAACATTCACAGAAATAATTGACAAAGTATAGTGTAACTAGCATTTATTCCTGGATAGATGGAGCAGTGCCATAACTAGGGCCCAGATGCAACTAAGCAAGGAGTGCAAAAAATCCAAATAGTATCCAACTAAATAAACTAGAGAAAATAATTTCTTGAAGGGGAAGGGGGTGCATATTTAGTGGTTTGCCACAGGCGTTAAAATATCCAGTTACAGGGCTGAGATGGAGGAAGACATATGAAGGGTTTATGAATTCATTGTATTTAAAATCAATACTTAAAGGAATTGGTAAGAATAAAATTTTAAATACTTATTGAAACATCTCAAAAACTTGATATAGGTAACTACGAAAATTTAAAGGTATGAAATTTTTGAGTTAAAACATGGCCAAGCTAAAATAAAATGATGGTTATAAAAAAGTTTTGTAATTAACATAGCCAACCTTTATAGAAATTTTCTATGAAGAATTAATTGTTTAATATGTGGTTTGATTCTAAAATGAAATTTTTTGGTAAAAGTATGAGTTAGTGATTTCTTTTAAACTTATTTTGCCTATGGTTGCTAGTTGTTGCTTGTGCTTTTACTGATGCAGTATTGCTCGACTAACATATCCTTGGAAGTATATATCACAGTTTAATTCTCACGCTGATAGCTATATCCTTAAATTGTATGACTGCCAGATTAAATAGACAGCATTTAAGGGTGAACTAAAAATGGGAAGATTTGACATTGTTGGAAATGGAAAAGTTATTCTTCTTTCTCTTAAATTTTAATATTTTTAAAAAGCTTTTTAGAATTTCATCATTTTAACTTATTTAAAACTCTGTTCCAATGAGAGCTTCTTAACTTTTTTATAATTTATACTTGATCTAAGAAAAAATATTAAAGGCCATAACGAAAACGAATCTAAACCTTTCACCTTTGACCTTTCTTTTAAGTCATGATGTAAGCGATGATAATAGAGCGCGTAGTTATTGTATCACTTACATTGTTTAAATGATGGCAGTGTAAGTAGAGTTACTGTATACTCTATAGGAACCTGATTTGGTAACGATAACCACAGATCCTATTGTAAAAATTAAACCTGCCTGAGAAAACTTTAATTTATGGTGAGTAGAACACGTCACATTAAAACTAAATGATAAAGATTGCTCAAATTTATATGTTCGATCAACTTGTGTGTATGTAAAGGAAAAAATACCAATTCAAAACCATTACCCCACTCAGAATTTTTGCAGGTTGATGTCCGAAAGAAACGTGTTCAATACCAAAATATGCTAAACAAGAAGTGAAAAAATCACGAATCATTGTCTCCCCAGTTTTTATTTCCGTTATTTTAGAAAAACTATTGAAATTAGGATAGGTTAGGCATTGTTAAATAATCAAATCTAATGATGATGCTAATGCATCGAAACTGGTCGTATGTGTATCTTTTTATGTGAAATTGACGCAAAGTTTAAACCGTGTCGCGTGTTGTGCATATTTAACAACGCCTAGCCTAACCTATTTTAATATGCAGTTCCACGAAGTCTGCATCTCCAGTAAATTTTTAAAACTCCACTTTTATTTGTTCCATTTTCGTCTCGGAGTGGTAGTCTTGCCCCATCGGTACTGTGCGCGCGCTCCTCTCTGCGTACATTAGCAGCCAAGTTATCGCCAAAGTTTGGAAGGGGGAACTTGAGATCAACGTAGGACCGAATCACGACCCTTGCAATCCCAATCGCACGTGTGTAATAATTGCACCGACTCAACGCGACATTTCGTTCTGTTCTAGCCAATTCCGATTCTTCTCTGCGAAGGAATAAATTGCATTAACGAGAAAAGTTCGGGTGATTATCGACCCGCCGCGGCGTTCCTTAGCAGTTCGAGGGAAATTTTCAGACGTTTGTTCGCGATTCGTATCGAAAACGGCGGAAAAAGCGTCATTTTTCGGCAAGTAGCGCTCTAAAAGAAAAGGGTTATCTAGGAAGGAAGTCATGATTTGGCTGAAGGTCTTTGAAGGCTTGTCGGCCACATGCGCAGATGAAAGCCGACGAAAATAGTCAAAATCAGTGGCGCAGTCAGGAATTTACTTTGGTGGTGGTGGTGGCAAATAATTATAAGTTCTTTAAGATAAACAGTGTCCAATTACACGTGTTATAACAGATTTTTGACAAACACGTACGACCATCATGCCCTCAGGAGGATTCGAACCCGCGATCTTATCATTGGGAGCTAGACACGCTAACCACCCCTCTAACGAGGTCTGCATTTTTTCATACTCTCTCATTTTTATTTGAAAATTTTCAATGGTAACTATTAAGTATAACAAAAAACTTAAAAAACAATCATAAGTCATTTAATATATTTATTTTCGAGTTAAAGTTGAAATTAATGCGAAAGCGGTCGCAGGTCAAATTATATGCGATATTAGTAGACAAAATATCAGTCTTAGGGTATAGCAGCGACTATATCGCAGATGTCAGGACATTTCTGCGGTAGCTAAGAGAGATGACAAAATTAAGTATGTACTGGATTTTTCCTCTCTTTATTGGCGCGTTTCGCTTCCAGCTTGAGGGCCTATCGGCGTCGGTCTGTCCGTCCGTCTCTGTCCGTCCGCGCGCCCGCATGTTCGTTCTCTGGCTTCTACCGAACGGATTTTCATGAAATTTGATATTAAGGATTTACAGTCAAAGATAATAAGAAAATCGCAAAAATGAATCATGTAAGTCAATCAGTGGTACCACTTTACTGGTGACAAAAAATGAATTTTCCGTCATATCTCGCAAAGTATAGGTCATATCAAAATACTTTTCCAATAAAACTTGTAGAACTACTAGAGTATTTCTTTTCCTGTACATGTTTATCATAGAAGTAGCCGTTATCAAACTAGAATGTCTTAATTCGAGTTGAACTTAAAAATTGTCTTGCGTGGTTACTTCTTCATTGTTGCTACCATAAATAAACAATCTCACAAAAATACGTTTAATTTCCTTACGTGTGCATGCAATATTTTTAAATAGAAAGAAAATAGATTATTTATGGCAAAGAAAATAACTTGAAGACGCTATTTCCTTTGTGTATAGGTATATTATCTCTTTAAAATACTCCATTGTACGAAACACTTTCCTAACTCGTTTAACTTTGTCAAAGGAATTGTATTTATTTTTTATCGGTCAGAACCGCAAATGGTGTTAAGAAAGGAGTTATATATTTATCCACACGGTTGAATCGAAATTTACAATAGCTAAGGTTAAATCAATCATTCATTAGTCTTTCTTGAGCGGCTGTATTGCACGAAGTGATCACGCTAATTAAACATTCTGGTCGAAGGCCTAAAAAAAGCGGGTTTTTTATAATTATTAAAGAATTTTCGACCTTATTCGCTATGCATTTTGATGGCATTGGCCGTAACAATAAGTTTTATTCTATACAAAGGTCAAGTTTGAATCTAAGTACATTAATATAGAATAACATTTTGTGGCATCATCCAACCTTGCGTTATGCATTCTGATTTAGGGTTATAAAGAATAAAAAATTTCCATATTTGTATATGTATGTTAGTGTATATGTGTGTGTGTGTGCATATACGTAAGCTTTACAAGCTTTTAACACATGACAGGGTTAGTTAAGCAAAGTTTTGTTTCATTTATACACGACAAAGTGTCTCTTGTTGCACGAAACAATTATTATTTCATTGTAAATTATTTAAATGATTATGTAAGCTGTGATGTTAGTACATAGGCCAAAATTTATATGGTTTCCCCTAGTCATTAGCGGATTTTCAAATCTTGCACCCATTTAGGTATTTAATGATTTACGGCCTACATCTCTTTCTTTTACTTTTTGTTAAATTAAAACACCATTTTTATTAAAATTTATCTTTATTATAATGTTTTAAAATATACATCACATTAACAGTTTTTAATCACATTTTTGGACCTTATTCAGATCATAATATTACGTAAAATAAAAAAAATAGGTGGCCCCATAATCGTTTGCGTCCTTAGGCACTTCCAGTGCCGTGACTAGGGTATGGTGAAGGTGGCATATGCCATAGACGCCGCCTTCAAAAGGCGCCAAACGTTCCCTCATAATATGCCCGAAGTTTATTTTCTGATAAGTATAAATTTAATACTCAAATGTTAAATTCGTCGTTAATAAAATGCTGCCATTCTCTTTTAAAATGCAGGAAAAATTATATTCTGCGTAATTAAGGTGTTTCCCAAAATTTTGTCATAGGCGCTAAATCTCCCAGGTACGCCTCTGGGCACTTCCTATCCCTTCCTTAAGGCAAATCCTCTTATTGGCTAAAAATCCTCCACTGAATGCTGTCGTTTTGACGGGAGGAACCGCACTGTATAACCAGGAGAACGAACAACTGAAGCCATTCTTCGCCTCCATTCCATCCACTTGTGGAATCCGCCGCACAGACCATCGAATCGGCATCCGCGAGATTATCATGTTTTCACCCCGGCAAAAAGGAACGCCTTCTCGGAGAACATATTTATTCTGACGATGACGTCGAGGTCGTCTTAAAGCGCCGGGTTTGTCGGCAGAACGCGCGGTTCCGCAGTGACGGAAATTACCTGAGCGTTGGCAGCAATATGTGGACTGCATACATTATTATCTCGAGGAGTAAATATGTACCATCGTAATAAAAGTTTGCACGAATTGCTTATCTTCGTTACATGCAAATATGTATCTTTACACGTTTTGGAGAATAAAAATACGTGTCATCGGTTAAAAGTGTTTAAACCTAACCGTACTTTTTTTGTCGTAAATGGAGAATTTTTGGAGACCGACACAAAATAAACAAGATAATGATATATAAATTGATGGAAAGGATGATCCGAAGATCCTTATGCGACAGGCATAAGCTGTTATGATGGGAAATGAGGAAACAGGTGAAAAAATCTGCCACGACCGGGAATCGAACCCGGGCCTTCCACTTGCCGGGCGAATATCCGCCCGGCAAGTGGAAGGCCCGGGTTCGATTCCCGGTCCTGGCAGTTTTTTTCACCTGTTTCCTCATTTCCCAAGATAATGATAAGTAAGAAGGAAAACGTGCGATGAAGTATTTGAAGTTTAACGATATAATTTCAACAAACGCTCATCATAAAACAGCGAAACACCACGAACCGATTGCCTCTCAATGTCTGCCAAGGTTGGTGCAATAACCTGTTTGCGTAATTTTAGTGTGAGGACGTAATAGCGCAAAACTCTATATCAGAAATAATTTCATGGAAACAATAACATTTTATTTACATATTGATTTTCTAATTAGTTCTAATCAATCAAGCAATCGAAAATTGTTTGAAACTTAACCTCACTTGAGTGAAGGAGTTGTAATATTTATGTTTACGATCTTTCATTCATCGCAGATAATTCATTTCCTTCTGCTTGTGATATGATGTATGCACTCGTAAGGAAGTTAATTGTATTCGTTGACAACAATTATGTTTCAACGCGTGAATTTCTTCAAGTGAAAATGAATCAGGATTTTCTTGTTTGATTTTCTTGAAAACAGATACAGCTACGATGAAAATGTATAGGAAATATTTGTTTAGCTAGTTATACATATTTTATTTGAAGACTTTTTTCGGTGTGACTAATATCTTACGAGATATAAGGAAAAGATAGAGTTTTGTTTATTTATGCCATTTTCCAATTGTCCTTGTCCACAAGTCTTAAATACCAAGTTTTATGAAAATCCGTTCGGTAGAAGCGGAGAACAAACGTGTATAAAGACGGAACGAAGCTAATAGGCGCTTGCGTTGGAAAGGAAACGCGCTTAAAAATCAAACACGGTCAGGTTTACAGGAAAATCCGCGCCAGGGACCAGGTATCTCGTACACACCGTAATTAGAAGTTTGCGGGGAAAAACAGGCAGTACACCAACGCACAAAAAAGATGTAAGAAAAAGGGAATAACTCGTAGATCATTAAAAAGTTTTAATTTCGCTACGCATTTCAACAACTACTGTCTTCGTCAGGTGGCTGGATCGTGAGTAGACATAACTTTCCAGGGCGTCCACTTATTCCTACAATAAAAACATTTAAATCGTGTACTTATTACCAGCTTTAGGGAAGTGTATTCCTACGTACGCCTACGGAGTTGTTGCGCCAGGATGAAAGTTCGAGAAGAATCGATCTGGAGCATCGATTGGATTCAGGGTATTTGACGAGCTCGATAAATCATCTCCGAGTTTTTATATTTAGAATTTATACTGTTTAGGGACTCAACGACCCTCGTAGCTTTTAAATCAGGCCATGATTTCCGTGTAGGCAATTTTATCAGTTTTCACATAAACTAGTCGCCAGGATACACGATCTCCGCGTATCGTAAATTGGGCGCGTTTGGTCGCTTTCGTTGTTTTTGGTCGTCGGATTTTCCTAGAGCAGCCGATTTCGTGAAAATAACAAGTGCAGCGCGTAGCGCTCGTCATTTTTTTACCGCATACTTAAGACTTTATGTGACATTTGCGAGCTGAAAATGATCCTTTGCCGTATCAAATATATTATGCGTCTGAAGTGTGTATGATATACTAGCGGAACTACTCGTCAAAAATGACGGGAGGCAGACGGACAGTTGCGAATTATTACATAAGGATAACTAATATATTTTTAAGCTTGGAATATAATTCTATTAAATTTAAACTCCTCCCATTCTCCCTCATTCTTTCTCCTCCTATATCCCGTTCTTTCCCCACCCTTCCTCTCTCTCTCTCTGTGCGATAGCATGTTTCCCTGTATCTTATGCCGCCGATGGTGCACATATCGTGACTCACAGACAGACGGACAGCTGAGAATTATTACATAAGCATAATTAACATATATGTTTAAGCCTGGAACATCGCCATAGTTGCTCATATATGCCAGTATTATGCAATTTATGTACGATCTAGTGTCAGAATTTCATCGTTATAATTCTGGTAAAGTGGCATCCCTGACCTCCCAAACTCGATAAAATTTTCACCTTAAAATTTTTTAAATTTCACTATGACGTGTATAATTTAGTCATATTTTCCAGAGAGCCTCCGATTCGTGGTGATTTTTTATTCGAATCGGTCACTCATGGTACGCTAAATGCGGAGAAATGTCTACGTCGGCGCTCTGTCCCGAAAAAAAAAAACGCGCCGAAAAATGGTCGACCGCTTTAAAAGGTTTTCAGGACTCTTGGGCACCGCATATCATCGGCTTTTAAACTCCGCGTGGGTGTAAAAAATTCCAGCCCGCAAACACGACCGCGCACGTATATTTTTATTTTCATCCTCCGGTAAAAGCAGCCGCCTTGTGTTGAATCTTCACCCTGGTTATCTCTTTACGAGTGCCGCGGGTTTCCTTCAACACCTAGTTGTCCTAAATAAATAAATATATATATATATACATATACATATATATATATATAAGATTGCAACTAGTAGTTGAGAGGGTAGGAGGGAACCAGTGGACACTTACTTGGTCTTGTGGACGTCCATGGCGATAGAGAAAGGCTTTTTCTTGGAGCTTTCGGGCATCCGCCCTTCTTCGGCACAAGAGTATACACAGACACACACACACAGACACACACACTCATACATACACACAGGGCTCCAGAATACAACTTCAGTCTACTCGCCCATAGTATTGCGGTCTGTTTTTATATAAGTATTTTTAACAAAATCAATGGAATAATTGATTTTAGTTTGAAAGCTTTCATTCTTTTACTCTTTAAAATATCTTAAGATTAAGTTATCGATACGAAATTTGCGCTAAAACGCCAAAATGAATGAGGATTCTTATTCTTGCCGTCGACTACTCAATATCATTCGAATTTGCTCATATTTTGATTTTATAGTCGAGTTTTGGTAAATTTTTTAACATTGCAATAATAAGATTCCATGGTTACCAGTATTGTTGTCCTCGGTAATTTCCGTGCATATGCACTTAAATAAAGGTTTAACGATAGAAAATAAGATTAAAACTTGCTCGAAATGACCAAAGATATGAATTTTATGCAAATAAATCGAACGCAGTATTCATGTTATTTATATTTTTTATGTATATTACTAAAATCCTATTTCTGGTTGTCTCTCTCTCCCTCTTTAACGCTCTATACCTCAACCATTTTTAATCTCCGGGAATTCAGCCCTCTTAAGTTTATTTTTGTCTTAATTTGTTATTAAAAACCAAACATCCCCTATAAAATATATTCATTAAACTCATATACCAACAACACACTTTCCAGTTTCTCGTTTTTTTGCAGATTTCGTCTTCTTTCGACTTGGTTGCTGAACAAAGGAATCGTTCAGTATTTTTTCCCGATTATCCATGATGTTATTGCGCGTAGATACCGGAATATTAAGTAATTTTGCCATCTTTACACGCGTAGAGTTTCGATTGGCATCCACTTTACTTATAATCTCCAGTTTTTCATTTAGTGAAAGTGGTTTTCTTTTAATTCCCTTTTTAGATGACATCCCTATTCAAAAATAATATATCTGGGTTAATAAACTGAATTTAAAAAGTAAATCTACGATACAGCCACATACACACTATGAATACTTCGAACACGCTATCATAACTGAATGGTCAGGGCCGAAAACTACAATAACATAGGGAATTACAATACTGACCGGAATATAAGGCGATGGTGTTTTAGTAATTATTCCAGCGATTTCCCTCTTTAAAATTTTACCGCTACGTAAGTTAGCCTCATGCGCTTGTCGCTTCGAGTTTGTCAGCTGTTTCGTCTGTTCTGCACCGTCACTTGGCATAATGTGTTCATTGTAATCTTATTTCATAGAAACAATATTAGGTGGCAAGGTGTTCCATTCCAAAATGAATGAATGACTGGGATATTAGATTTCTTTTTATAGAAAAGTTTTAAAAATATTTAGAGTAAAATTACATTTGGACTAATACGGAAAATGCACACGGGAATGTGCAAATCGCATTCATTTTTTATGTAAGGAATGAAATTAAATATAAAACGGGTATATTTCCATTTTTTAATGTTAGTTATGACCATCTTAGGCGGGAAAACATTTAAACAGGAGCATATTAAAAGGGAAAAAATTACATTGTTCTTACAGTGTCCCGATTATCCGAGGTTGACGGGACCGCACCGACCACGGATAATAAAAAAACTCGGATAATACGGAACGTTGCCCATATCGGGAAAATAGGTGCCGACTTTCGTGCGATATATCATTATCAAAAGTCATCACATATTTCTTCAACGTATGCGTTCATTATGTAGGCCTGAACTAAGAAATCGTAGGTATAATTTCCCCAAGTTTGGGAACTGAACCCCATCGATTTACATGTATACTATGGGAAAATTACTTTCGATTTACGCCAATCGATTTACGCCAATCGATTTACGCCAATCGATTTACGCCAATCGATTTACGCCGTAATCCTCAGGAACGTATCTACGGCGTAAACCGAGCTTCACGTGTAATACTACTGTATACAAAAAGACATTTTTCGAAACGATACTCTGCTATTTTTTCTCGGATAACACGGAACCTCGGATAATCGGGACTCGGATAATCGGGATTCTACTCTACATTTTCCTCCCTGCGAAATCCACACCGGGTTATCCGGGGGCGACTCCAGATGTCGGTAGTGTTTGACTCGTGTCGTCATAATATGTGTGCCATGTTGGTAGAGCCACTCCCTCCATCTCTCTCTCTCACGTAGGTGCGTGGGATTGCGCGTGCGGGGAGTGTAAAGGAGAGGATTGAGGGTGGTGGTGGGAGGGGGGGGGGGGGGGGGGGGACGGTTGAAGAAGCGTTTTCAGGGCGGATGGTATCCCTTCCTTCCCTCCACCACCCCTATCGCATATAGTGCGTGTGCCGCCGTTCGCAGAACGCAGAGATGCGGAGGAGGGGGAGGGGGGGGAGGGAAAATGGGAGTGGAGAGAGAGAGAGAGAATGGTATTGGAGATAAGAGAGAGAGAGAGAGAGGGAGGGAGGAGGTATGAAAGAGATGGAGAGTGCAGGGGATACAGAGGAGGGAGAGAGGAGAAGGAGAGGATGGAGAGAATGAAAAAGGGAGTAAGAGAGAGAGAGAGAGAGAGAATAAGAGGGGGAAAAGATAGGGGAGAAAAGGAGAGGGAGTTACAGAAGGGAAATAGGGAGAGAAAAGGGAGAAAGGGGAAGGTTGGAATGAAGGGAGGGGAGGGAGGGAGTCGAAAGAGGAAGGAATAGAGGGGGGAAAGGAGGAGGGAGGGAGAGAGGGGGGGGAAGAAAGGGGAAAGGAATGAAGAGATGAATAGAGGAGAAATGTAGGGAGAGAGGTAAAGGGGAGGAGAAAAGGAGGGAGGGAGAGGGGAGGGTAAAGGAGGGAGGAAGAGAGGGCAAATGGACGGAGGAAGAGTGGGGAAGTGGAGGGAGAGAGAGGGGGGGGAAATGAGGAAGGGAATGAGCTTGTTGCAGGAAGAGGTGAGCGGGGAGGTAAGAGTGAAAAAGGTTAAAGAGGGAAGAGTAGGGAGAGAGAACGAGAGAGGGGAGGTGAAGTAGAGAGAGGGAGAGAGAGAGAGGCGTTCTTTTCAGTCGATACAGAGAAGAGGGATAAGGCAAGGCGCGCGCTGTTGTAGAAGCACGACATCTCCCTTCTATAGTTAAACTCACACCGCTTCAGAGTGTTGTTTTCCCCTTATAGAAACGGGCGGCAGTTAGGGAAAGGGGGGTTTCTTTGCGCGTGTGTATATGTATGTGTTCTTGTATCGCGAGCGCGCGCGCGTGTGTGTGTACGGATGATTTTCGATTAGGGGCTCTGGGTCTTACGGAAGAGGGGCGGGGGACCCTTTCTTTTTTTGGAAGGGACAAACTCTGCAGAAGGCCATCGCCCCCTTTAGAAGAGGTTGACGGGAGAACCAGTAATGCGCGCGCGATCTCTTTCTTTCTTCCTTTCTTTCCCTCTCTCTCTCTCGCCCCAGTTTGCGGGGATGCTGTGCGCGGTCCAGTTTCCGATCTTCTTTTAATGGTGGCGTCGGTTGCTGCTGACTCTCTCCGTTCTTTTAATTTTCCGCCTCGCGGTTCGCTTTTGTTTCTTCATCGGCGGTGGTGGTAGCTGTTTTTTTTCTGGTGGTTCCTGTCACGCTCCGTTGGTTATGTTACTCTTTCGGCAAGTATTAACAAGTCCCGTTTATTATTATTATTTTTAATTAAAAAATATGTATTATCTTGTGACTCCATTGTTTTGCCCACGCGTGTGAAACTGACGGTGGTTTTATTGTTTGACACGCTCGTATTGTTGATCCAAATGCTACCTTTTTTTTTTTAAAGAGGGCGGACTTTCCTCTTGTTCTTCTATCCGCAATTTGAAAGATACTCTTAGAGCGGTAATTTTGGTGGTATAATTTGCTAGTGAATAGTGAAAATAGCATATATGACCCGTCACTATTTATCCTTTGGAATGTATTTGAGCCAGAATATCCGTGACTTTAAAATGTGATCACGTGCTATGAGAAAAAGTGTGCTTTTGCAAACTCTACATTATAATTTTAAAAATATTTTCCGGAAAATCTTATAGTTCGAAGGTGCATCCGTAAGCTTTTCTCATCGTTCGCCGTTCTTTCGTTTTTCCGAAGTGTAAAAATTAAAACGTAATTTTAAAATGCGTATTTCGATTTGCATGCCGTTTCATTTGTAATTTAACGATATTGTTCACAGCAAATATTAAATCGAGCTCGTCTTATGGCTGAAAAAAATGAAGAACAAGCGGTTAAAAAATACTTTTCATTCTCATATAATCTATTTTCGGAGAATGAAGACGGCTGCTTTGTAGCCGAAATGCGCATCTGGTTTTTTTTAAACATTACTGTGGCTATTGGAGATACTTGAAACAAGAATATTTTTCAGTCTTGGTCTTGAATGGATGAGTAGCTAACGATTGATTGTCAAGAACAATTAATTGTGCGTATTGTTATTGATTTATTAATTGTTGATGTTTTGAAATATTTATTAATATCCAGTTATTTTTCTGCGAAAGGCCAATAGGGGATGATAAAAATCTCTGAAATGTACTCATGCCTTTCGCCATTACTGTTAAACAATTCAGTCATCTTAATAGCTTATGAATAATAAAATACGAAATAACGCAACTTTGTACGCAATTTCCACCGTCTCAAAGCTTTGGAAATTTTACAAAGTTGTGTTATTTCGCGTTTTTATATTAAAATGCACTTCCACATAGTTAAACCTTCAATGGTGAATTTAGTTTGTAAAAAGAGTTTTTGTTAAAAATCGTCTTTTGTTTTCGTCTCGTTACGTCGATAGATTTAAGGTCGATAAAAGCCTTGCGTTCTTTCGCCACGTCGTTCCTCCCAGTAAGGTTTGGAATTCTCTTTTCCATAATGTCTTCCTTCCCCCCAAGGACTTGTTCAGTCGTTTGAAATGCCAAGGGCGTTGTTCGTTTATCCGTGACTCACGGAAGGTGTGGAATCTCATATTTCGTCCTCCCAAGAAGTTCAGGGATAATGTCCTTTTGAGCAATCATTTTTGTGGGCAGGTCGTTGCTATTCGGAAGCTACTTATTGTTAGTCATTCGGCTTGTGACGTTTAAAATAAGGCGCGTAACTCCCACGATGAATGTACTGTGCTGCAATTTCTGTTGCAAAGTAGTCCTCTGTGGTAGGTCGCCTATCTATCTTATATATATAAAATTGAATGTCTGTCCATCTGTCTGTCTGTTCCTTATACATTCCCACGCCCGTTGAGCTATCGGGACCAAACTTTGCAAATTGACTTCATATGACTCTACGAGTAACATAGGGTACCCGGGAACCCCGATAACTACCCCACACATACAGACAGAAATATTTTCTTTTTTTTATTTTCTTCATTTGAATAACATAGGGACGAGTGCAGCTTATTTTTCATTTGAATTTTAAAATTACTTATAAACATGATACGAACTTGAGACTTCAATTGTTCTACGAAGAAAAGAACAAAGTTTATTTTTATTGAAGACAGAATCCGAATCCTGATCGAATTAGCATAAAAATGCATTTAGAATCAATAAAATGTGATTTTATCAGTTTTATTACAATACCCATTATAAGCTACCATGACAACTCCCATTGTCGCCGAAATTGAGAGTTCAGTGCATTTATATGGGAAAAATTTTAACGTAATATCGTAAGTCAATTTCTGTGTACGATTTTAATTTGTTTACATGGAAACCAAATATTTGTTGTTTTTAATTGAATTATCTTCTAATCTAACATATAAAGGAGAATGTTTGTAAGTTTGTTCGCTTTGAATGCTTTTAATACGAGATAGGGAGGGAGAGAGATGGACGGTAACGGAGGGGGGAGATGGAGGGGGAGGGAGGGAGAGGGAGGGAGGGGGAGAAGGGAAGGAGAGGGTGGGAGGGAGGGGGAGGGAGTTTATACGTTATTTTCCTAAGATTTTCTTCCTTCATTCATCTAAATAGGAAAATACGGAGCGGTTTTTTCATTTTTGCTTTATTCGACGGGCATAACTGTGTACTATCTTATTCTTGCGATGCTTACATGTTACACGGTCGAGGTTTTAGATTCACTAAATCCGTTGAAATTCAACGGGCACTTCAGCTAGTCGTATAATATAATTAGAATTCATTCGTTTCAGCCTTCATCAGTGGTCGTCTATACTTCCGCCATCACTGGAAATCTACCGTAAACCTATGAATAATTCGAGAGACGGTTTATCCGAAGTTATGGATTGAGCACAATAGATGGTTACGTAACCATTCTTTCGTTTCAGCTACAAAGCAGTCGTCTTCAGTGGCATGTATACCGTTTGTGGATCGTAAAAAATGAAGCTTCGCCGATACTTTCTTTTTAATACATAGATGAATTGCCTCTGATTACGGCTGCTTTGCAGTATAGACGAGACGTTTCAACCTTTTTTATCGTGGCACTACGTCATAACTTCGTACGTATATATAAGGTCATGCAGGCATTCGTTCAAAGTTCGCTGAAGTCATCCGTTAGTCGGTCGTGACTTCTCCGGATAGGGCGTCGTTCGCCTAACATTTTTCTCGCTTTCCCTTTTTTACGCTTTATTTTTTTCGACTGGAACCCTTTTTTTCCTCGAAAGAACCTATCTTAAAAATAAAAAAAGAACTATCCATCTCAAAATTTTGACTGGAATCCAGTTGATAGTCAAAATAACTCCGGTAGCCATAGAATTAGGGGAAAATTATATATTTCGTATATAAAAGTAGCAACAATATTAAGTGGTCCTTGACCAATAATGTTTCTTAAAATTTCTTCTTTTTTTTCAAACGAAGACTGTTAGAATTCCACTGATGGCGACCTACTTTTAACCGCTTCCGGTTGATTGTTTAGAAAGGATGAGCAATCTTAGAATCGTCAATAGGCCGGATTTCTCACGAGGGCAGTTGCATTGTTGCTTTAGTTCACGAGTACATGTATTGTTGAAGTCTTGTCAAAGGAACTTCTCGCTTTTAGCGTGAGCGCCTATTATCGTCGGTCTGTCAGTCTGTGCGTCCGTCTGTCTGTCTGTCCGTCCGTCCGTCCGTCCGTCCGTCCGCATGTTCGTTCTCGGCTTCTACCGAATGGATTTTCATGAAATTTGATATTAAGGACTTACAATCAAATATAATAAGAAAATCGCAAAAACGAATCACGTACGCCAATCAGGGGTACCACTTTACTAATGACAAAAAATGAAAATTTCGTCATATCTGGTAAAGTATTGCTCATATCAAAATATTTTTCAAATAAAAGTTGTAGAACTAGTAAATTAGAGTATTCCCTTTCCTATACATTTTTATCTTAGGAGTAGCCGCTATCGAGAAAATCAAACAAAAATGTCTTAATTCTATTTGAACTTAAGAAAATTTCTTGCATGGTTACTTCTTCATTGTTGCTAACATAGACAGTCTCACAAACAAACGTTTAATTTACTTACGTGTGCATGCACTATTTTTAAATAGGAAGAAAATGGATTATTTACGATGAAGAAAAGAACATTAAAACGCTATTTCCCGTATCTACAGGTATATAATATCTTTCTAATACTCCATTGCACGAAACGTGCCCATTTGTGATACGTTGTACACTTTCCTAACTTGTTTGGCTTTCTTGTGCATTTCTAGAGTTTAAAGAGAAAGTGTAAAATCTAGAATATAAATCGAATTCGAGATTTCGATGATTATGCACCCATTAGGCGTTTCCGAAAATGTTTTCTTGTAAAGAATTACGTATGTCTGTAGTCTGTGCGCGGCTCTAGGGTAGGTGGATCAGACACCCCAGTTATCCGGTTTTTTTGTTTCCCGAAGATGACTCCGGTTTCCGGTGCCTGCCCGAGTTTTCAACGGTTTGTCCCTATGTTATTCAAATGGAGAAAATGAACAAAGAAAATATTTTTTTACATTAGAAAGGTTAATCAATTCGGTATAAAACCTGACTACGCCACTCTTACGCACTCTTTATTTAGATTAAAATGACACCTTCCTCTTGTTTCTACATGCTGTAGTTGTTGAGTTATAAAAATACGTACATACATACATAAAAACACCTTACTTTATAGATATCTATAGATTGCTAGACAGAATCAGTGATTTGAATTAAACCTGACCATGAAATGTTCCATCGATTAATTTCCAGATTAATTATTTAGTTATGCACGTATTGATAGAATTTGTAGAATTATTCGCTACATTTTGAACGGAGTTATAATCAAGCTACGCGGTATTTATATTGCACATGGACGACGAAGAGACTAAAAATCACACGTTCCGATTTTTTGAACGTTTTCTTGAAAACAAATACCTACGTGCTTGTGTGATCAATCTGTCAGTCCGTCTGTCTGTGGACCAGCAACCTTTATGTTTTAAGAGATATTTCGAAAATTATTTTTGAATTAGGTAGCTCTTATTAATTGAGAAATTTTCTACCGATTGGATTTCCCCTGTAGTTAATAGATTTTCCGTTAGGTGGCTTCAAAATAGGAACATTCAAAAACATTGTAATGGTATTGTAGCTAAACTACTGAAGCTAGAGGAGTGATGGGAAGACCTGTTAGTGAGAATCTACATTCCAAAAGGAGAGGTAAAAATTTGGTAAACATTTTTAAGAAAACTTGCTTCCACCTCTTGCTTTTGAAAAGATACGTATCTTACTTGTTCTTTCTCAGAATACTTTCTGTCCCAGTTTTGCTTCCTCAGAATCTGGTCCATTCTACTCTATAGGCTAAACGGCTCAACAGGATCCGATGAAATCTCGCATTTATATAGAATGTCAACCCAGAATAGAAGCATTGTTGAAACGAACCTTATCGCGCAACAATGGTGGGTAGTTTAATCTTGTAGATTTTCGCAAAATGCCGATTTTTTCTCAGATATGGCTGCAAAGGTTTTCCTTAAAATTCGTCCAGTTATTATAACTGGACGAGTTTTAGGTCCATCTACCGCCTTACTCTCCCAAATTACAGGAGCAGCATTGTCGATACGAATCAAACTCTTTTTAAGTGCGTATCGATGTAACCAATGACGTCATCGAGTCGACTAGAAGCGCACGAATACGAGAACTTTTGCGCATTGTACGTCGTACCGATTTTTTCCCCACATTTCCGACTCCCCATCTTTCGATCCCATGCGGTGCGTTCGCATCGATAAGCCAGCCAGACTCCACGGAGCGTCGTTATGCGGCGGTCTTCTTCTTGGGACGCCACCCTCGTCCTCGTATTCGTCGACAATTTCCCCCGTTCTAATTACCGTGAGAGGCGTGTCTCCCGCGAGTAGATTCATTAATTAAGGATACTTCCGTCGCATTCGAAGAAACAAGTTAGGAAAGTGTACAACATATCACAAATGGTCGCGTTTCGTGCAATGGAGGATTAGAAAGAAATCATACACCTGTACGTAAGGGAAATAGCGTTTTAAAGTTCTTTTCTTCGTCATAAATAATCCATTTTCTTCCTATTTAAAAATAGTGCATGCACACGTAAGTAAATTAAACGTTCGTTTGTGAGATTGTTTATGTTAGCAACCATGCAAGAAATTTTCTTCAACTCGAATTAAGACATTCTTTTTTGATTTTCTTGATGACGGCTAATCCTACGATAAAAATGTATAGTAAAAGAAATACTCTAATTTATTAGTTCTACAAGTTTTATTGGAAAAATATTTTGATATGAGCAATACTTTACGATATATGACGAAAATTTAATTTTTTGTCACCAATAAAGTGATTGCCGTACGTGATTCATTTTTGCGATTTTCTTATTGTCTTTGACTGTGAGTTCTTAATATAAAATTTCATGAAAATCCGTTCTGTAGAAGCCGAGAACGAACATGCGGACGGACGGACGGACAGACCGACGATAATAGGTGCTCACGCTGGAAGGGAAACGCCTAAAAAGCAATGTAATTAATTATCGATACATGTCCATTGAAGGCATACATCGGACTTATAGTTTTCTCTATAATCTGCACTAAGTCCTTCAGCGGAGGAGAAAAAGATTGACAGCACCTTTAATTATCTATACAGTGCAACTTGTATAAGTCGATTCTCGAGGGATACAAAAAATATTCTATTTATAGAAAATTCGAGTTATAGAAGAAAATTAACACGAAAAAGATTTTGTCTTGTAAAATGAATTCACTTCGAGTTATAGATGATCGGAAGTTTGACTGTACATGTTGTTAACTCTATACTAAATGGTATCTGTGGTCGATTGATTGCTATTAAAGATGGCTTCTTCGTGGTTGAAATTTGTATGCGTTTGACATCACCATGCGCCATAAAATTTATATATTTATCATTTATTTGACAATAATAACGAATAACTTATTCAACTTCTTGTTGAAACCGGCAACATATCATAAATTTCTCTTCCACTCCAATAGTGCTCAGCATGTTTCCTGAGTAATTAAAGGCTGTTAAATAAAATATTCTTAATGTGGTCAAAATACAGTGGAACTTCTATTAGCAGAACTTGAAGGGAAACAAAAAAATATTCGACTTACAAAAAATTCAAGTTGTAGAAGAAAAATGACACGAAAAAGATTTTGTCCTGTGAGATGAATTCACTTCCAGTTATGGAAAATTCGAGATATAGACGTTCGACTTATAGAAGTGCGACAAAGAATTCTTTCCCGCGGGATTCCTCGGATGAATATGGAGGATAAGATACGATAATGTAGTTTCTCGACGTCCGCATCACGTGAATGCGTAACGAGTTCCGTAATCGCCTGCGTGAGCTGGGAAGTCAAGAATTACAGAAGCCGCGTGGACGCCATGTTTGTTTTCAACAGATTGGAGTTAGGGATCGCGTTCTCTCGCCTCGGAGCTCATAGCATCCGGCTGAATTATAAACCTTTCGTAAAAGGAACGCAGGGCTCGAAAAAATTGTAGGTATTCATTCACGCTAACTCGTTTCTCATGTCGTATTAAGTGACGCGAAAAGTGAACTTGTTGGGTAGAAATGTTATTGGTTGGTTCGTTCTTGTCAGATTGTCGTTTTAACCATATGTGGCATCGCTAAGAACTCGTTGACACGAATTATATTCGAAAATCATAAAGCTCAGGGGTGTAACCTACGGTCCGCGAAGGGGTTTTATGCAGCCCGTGAAGCTATGATAAAAAATATATCCGAGAAACACTGAAATTCATTCAGTTTTATGATGATTTTGATAATACAACTTTTATCATTGAAATGTTAAACCACAAAAATCTTATTTATACTTGATTTTCACTTGTATATGACACGATTTAAACTTTTATTGCGGCCCACCATCTAGAAAATGTAAGACACCGCTGATGTACTTCGTTTAATTCGAAATTTCGAGGAAGGTGGAGAAGAACAATATACAGCATTTGGGGTCAAATGACATCGAGTCCATTAGAATGTTAACGAGGAGAAAAGTCGCTTTCGATGTATCGAGAATGTAATCAGTGAACGCCCAATGCCTCCCCTTCCTCCTTATTGCTCCTCTGCAAAGAATTAAACCGTAAAACTTTCATGAGTGGATAAATAATAAACGTACGTACCTACATATTTTTCTCATCCTTTTTAAGCGCGTTTCTTTTTTAATAAATGCCTGCATAGTTTCACTTTGGCGCCTGTCTGGCTGACCGTATGTGCACTTGCTTGATTTGTTATTCTGACGAAACCGTAAACCGTATTTTGGGTTCGGTTGGTTTGTCGGCTTCGAGGAGGAGGAGGGGTGTGTCGAGTTGAGATGGAAAGGTATGCGGAAGGATTTGAAGAGGCCGCAATTTTTCGGTTCGATCTCGTCTAAATAATGCAGACGTGGAGGAAACGGAGTATTCGACACGTCGAATGTCACATAGGTCGTATTTATATACAAATATATGTATGTATATATGTATACGTCGCAGAGTATGCCCTAAATGTGGCTCTGTCACGTTAGGTATAGAATCTACTTCAAGTAGCTGAAAAAAATCTTTCGAAATTTATCCTACTGTACCCGTTTTGTACTCTTATGAAGCTTGACCGTGGCGCAGCGAATAGCCAATCAGGGCGTTTTCCCCTTCCACCACCATTTGAAGTTTTCGAGAGGCGCGGGAAAGTAGTACGCTCTTGCCTGATATCCGCTCTTGAAGAAAGTCGCATGCGAACGCTAAGGCGTAAACGCGGTAGATCTGGCAACACAGTCGAGCTCAGAGCGATGTGCAGAGCACGATGGCGAGAGACCGACTGACTTTCTCCCCTCCCCATCGACAGTCTCTCGAGCTTTCATTGGCTGCAGCAGTAAGCATACAACTATACTATTTTTCCCGTCTTATGGCGTGAAGAGTGAATGGCCAATGAGAGGGTTTTCCCCTTCCACCACCGCTTGCAGCTCTCCGAACGGCCCTAGCTACCGAACAGCGTTGCTACAAATGCATGCGGGTAGTTTTTGGACAACGAGAAATTGCGGTCGCTATTTAGCATTTTTCAGCGAGGTAAAATATATCTGGCAAAAAGGTCGAGCGGAGAGCGAAGTGAACACCACGGCAATCCATGAGACACTGGCTTTCCCCCCTCCCCCCCGTGCGTTGCTTGTCACTGGTGTCTGATTGGCTGCAACAGTAGCACTTTCACCAGTGCACTCAAGGTCATGCGCCATAAGACGGGAAAAATAGTATAGGATTTTCAAGGTCAAGCTTCATAAGAGTAGAAAACGGGTATAACATCTTTTAAGTAATACCTACATGCGTGTTAAATAGACTGTTGTTATTAATGTACCCATAACGTTTTTACGAATAGATCTATGACATACGATAATGCTTTTGTGCGTTTATGTATAACATATACAGAAACGTTTATAATGATGGAAAGTGCATTTACAGGAGATTCTTTCTCTCGCCGTAGTGCTTGAATGGCATAATAATAGATTTTCTGAGGCATGTGACTCGATCAATTATGTGCCACCAGGGCCGGTCTTAAACAAGTGGCGGCCCCGAGCAAGTTTATTTCGGCTCCCCTTTTAACATTATAATCGTAAGTATTGTGAAAAATAATTGTTTATTAATACAACCAGACATGCGTGCAACTATCACTAACTGGTATAATAGTTTTTCTATTGAATATTCCAATAGCAGCCGGAGACAGTATCTAACAAAAAAATCGTGATTTCCCCCATTGTTCATACCGTGTCTCTTTTCGACGGCCCCGGGCGACCGCCGGGCTCGCCTGCCCATAAGACCGGCTTCTGTGTGCCACGCACACCGAAACCAAATTCCCCACTGATTTTTTTCGATCCATCTAACACTCGGCCGTCTCTAAACGTACACCACCGAGCTTGCATCAAATGTCACCTGATTTTATGCCACCCACCTTTTACTCCAATATCTCTTAAAAGTATCCCCACCAAACCTCCTGTTTTATGCCACCTAACGGTTACTCATATGCCCCGTTAAACGTGTACAACAAAACTTACACCGGCCAGGTTAGACTGGTGGGTAGTGTGCCTGCCTTCTAATCGAAAGGTCGCGGGTTAGAATCCCGCTTCGGGCAGGGACGTTGTGATTCGTATTGGGGTTTTTCCCATACATGCAGTCAAGCCTAAAATTGGCTTTGCAGGGAAGGCATCATTAAAAAAAAAACCCATCTTACAGAACGTAAACCCCTAAAATTTATGCAACCCAACGAGCCCCTGCCCCTGCGACATATGCACCCCAAATTACACTTGTAAGATTTAATTCCGGATGCGATGTTTTCGGACCATGTTGTTCCTTGTTATTCTCTCTCTCCATTCGTAGCATAGGAGAAAGTATTGCATTGGTGAAAAAAATCGAATTCGAGATTTCAACCGAAATACACGTTTTGAGGTCCCCCCCGAGTACGTTTTCACTATTTTCGCGATATGTATCTGTTGGTGCATGTTACAAGAATTTTGTGGGGGCTCTTAACTCAAAAACGAATTGTCAGATCAGCATAAAACTTTACACTTATTTTTATTATTACCATATAAAGATCTGAAAATGTTTTGGCTTAAACTGCTCAAAGGGAAGTGGCGGTTTATTCTTGTCGTTTTTACTGTCTCCGTACGTAGTATAGGGAAAGTATTGTGATCACGAAAAAAATCGACTTCGAGATTTCAACGGAAATACACGTTTTGAGGTCCCTAGAACACGTTTAGGCTATTTTCGGAATGATGTGTGTGTGTGTGTTTGTGTGGATGGATGGATGTATGTATGTGAGTGATTGTGGGCGCTCTAACTCAAAAGGTACTTGTCATATTAATACCAAATTTCATATACATATAACACTTTAGCATGAGCGCAAAGAACTGATTAGTTTTTGGACAATACCGGTTAACCGGAAGTCGAGGTTTATTCGAAACCGGATTCGGTTTTTACGATATTTCTCCGATAATACGTCATTATTGTAAACTTTGACCATTACAAAAAATGTAGAAAATATAATTTCCTACATCTTTTATTTCAAACAATATTCTATAGCAGTTATTGTTTAGGAATTATTTATAAATAATCGGTCTTTTCGGTTTCCGTCGTTATTGGTAATCTTCGTGAGGACCAAAGTTGTAGAGAATAATATTTCTTCCATGTTTTGTTTGGAACAAATTTTCGTAGAACCTTCCATTTAGTAAATAATTAATTTATTCGTAAATTTCCAGTATATAGCGCCACCATGTAGCGGTGAATTCTGTAAACATATTCAAAATATACCTAATTTACGGCAGTAAGGACGACTGTATTCTTTTACGATACGAAATAATAATTTTGCCTTATAATGCTATTCATAATAATTTAAATATCTATACCCCAAATATGGAGAAAGTCATGTGTTGGTCAAATCAGAGTTTTTCCTGATATCTCCTTTAAAATTCATTTTATGTAAATATTTGTTATCATTAAGGTTTTAGGAAATGTAATTTTCTACAAGTTTTGTTTGAAGGATTTTTTCCAACAACTGATAGTTTTTCCTCCAAAAGTTATGTTAAATACGTCACTAAGCGATACCAATGTTTCCGCTGCTATGATAAAAATTTCTAATTGTTGATAGCGTTGCGTACGCTGCCGAGGGTAATTTTAATTGCGCGTCTAGATTTTGTTATCCATAGAAACGGCTAACAATTTTCCTTGCTTATTGTTTTTTTAATAAAGACTATTGAAAATGTTTTAAAATTATTCATGAGATTAAATGCTGATAATTATTCCTGAGGACGTTGATATCGAGAGCAATCATATTAATTGCTTTGTGTGGAGAAAGTCATGTGCTGGACACATTAGGTTTTGTCTATTCGGTTTTTAAAGGAATATATCTAAGCTTGCTCAGCTATAGTCGTGTCTTTAACGTAAATAGGCAGCCAATCGTATAACACATCCAGAAAAGTGTATGAGAAACCTCAAGTTTACCTTTCAGGGACTGAAAAATCTGTTGAATATTCGTGTTTTTTGCCCAGAAGCTGAAGAAAAATATCGTTTCAACTGTTAGTTCAATTTCTGCCATATTTCGTTTATGGGTCAAGTACGAATTGTAAATTCAACTGCCATTTGTTTATTTTTTGAAGTAGTTTCATTAATTTTCCTTGTTGCCCTTATCATCCTTCTATCTTTACTTTTACCTCTAAATCAAACATTCAACGTAATTTAAGAGTTAGTTTAATTTAAAGCGAAGGATTTGGAGTAGACATACTTTCCATATAAAGAGCAGAAACTTGGAGTGTACATAATTTATACATATAATAAATCAATTTCCAAATTCTCTTTTGTTCCTCAGTTACATTAATGAAAGAGATATATTATTGAAGCAAACACAAAATATTGCCGAATTAAAAGAATAGATGAAAAATGGACCGATTTTATCCATGTTCTTTAAACCTTTTTATGCTTATTTGGAGCATAAATAACTATCGCACTAGTACTTTTTCCGCTAAATTAGTGGAAAAAACTGTCGCACTAGTACTTTTTCCACTAAATTAGTGGGAAAAGTAATAGTGCAACAGTTATTTATTCTCCAAATATGGATATATTCCACGAAGTAACGCCTAAAACAATGGATTTTATTCTTTTCATGCTTATTTGACGTGTCAGAGGGTTGGAAATGTCCATGTTTTCTCTTCCTCGCAAGTAGGGCCGCATAAAAGCCAGCTGGATATTTAGCAAATTTAATGGCGAGCGATGGAAGCATTAAATACCTGGTCATCCTATAACACGGGTTCTTATATCACGGATTCACTACCACGCGTTTATTTTAATACCATAATGTCATGCGAGGCAGATTATGATTCGAATTTAAGGCAGTTTGGCCGGACTTGGGACGTGCGGTTCCAGATTGCTGAGCGATGAAGATACGCGTTGGGAGGTTCTGTTTATAAGATTAGATTACCGATAACATTATTTGTACATATGTGAAAGGCAAAGAGGTTTGGTAATTTTGGGGGCCAGTGGAAATGTGCTTTACTTCGATTACAATGGCACAGTCAAGGAAGGCCCTTGTTTCTCCCACAAAATTGCAAGTAGTTTTAGCTGCGACTACTTTCGCGTTAATTTCAACGTTAAACTTGTAAACAAATGTATTTATCAAACGGCTTGTGATTTTTCAAATTTTATAGCGGCGCATATGAGTTATAATAATGATTCGACTTTATTTTCAGGGGCGATATTTAGACTACATATTTAGTCCACTCTTACATACGACTTATTATGACGAACACAAACATCCATGCCCTCGGCGTGATTCGAACCCGCGACCTCAGTATTCGTCGGCAAATGCTCTAACCACCCTTCTACCGAGGCCTTTAATTATTGGAAATTATCAAAGAAAAATATGAGGGTAATCTCCATACGAAAAAAATGCCTTTTTTTATTATATCTCACCTCCGAATTAAATTCCTCGATTTTACCGTGTAAAGCTAGGTTCCCATAACATGCATGACACGGCGCTTTAAAAAAATACATTCCCAGTGTTGTATGAATGCCGAGTGTGCCAGAAATGTAATGTTTTTCATTTAAAATAATTTAGTCTCCATTTTATTTTTGTATGCTTCCGAGAAATATTTATATAACTACCGGTGTAAAATGATGATCGTGCACGTCTAATGCGATGGAAACCGCAGATGGTTTCTCTCTCTCTCGTAAAAAGGTTTGCGCATCCGTGCTCTGAAATAATATCCGAGACAGAACCCGCCGCGAGTGTGAGGTAATCTGATGGGAGGTGATTCTCCTTGGCCGTTAGAATAAGCAGACGTATGTTTCGTCGTTAATTATAAAAACGCGAGGGACCAAAAATGCCTTATTTGGTATTTAAACCGCGTGCGAATAATCTGACGTGTAATTTTGGTGTTAAAATGTCAAATTTTATGCATTTAATTTAGTTTAATTAGCATAACGCGCTTTATTTTAATAAAATACGTTCTTTTGCCGCCGTCTTCCAGGTTACTGATCCTGGGTACATCAAATTTTTACCATATGTAGCTCTAATGTAGAACTATCCATCCTGGAATTTTTGCGTTTGTGAATTTCGTAATGTTTGACTTATTTCGTACACAGACGGACAGATAAACCGAATACATAGAGGTTTTTTATACGTCAATCGCCAGAAATGTACTTTAACTAACGGTAAGTACGACCTGTGTATGGGACGCACTTCGAATATGAGATGGTTACGTAGATGGAGATACATCCTTGAGAAATTTAATGCAGATATGAATACAGTAAATTTTCGTTGTCTATTCCGCAAATGGTTCAAAGGACAGTTTAAGCAGAGCATCGTATCAGATATTGTATCTGTGTTACAAACTGCTTGGAATTAAAAGTATTTGAAAGCCACGCAAAACCTTATTTAGTTTCCGGGGAGAGAGAAAGAGAGAGAGAGAATGCTAACGATTTCAGATTAACCGATACCGAATTAACGAGCTTTCACGCATAGCAGTGATGTCATACACGCGACCCGACATTTATGAAATATGCGACCTTCTCATTACTCGGATAGTATCGTGTGTTGAAGATAGCGTGTTTTAGAGGTATGGGAAAGAATGTTTAAACTATTTGATGTTGGAGGTATAGAACGATAGTTGGATTTCTTTCACAGTGCTGTAAATCTCGCCTAATATTATAACGTTTGTGCGAAATCCCGTCATTATGACGGGAAGAAGGATATAATTTGTTATTTAAATTGTATCGTCGTTCTTATTGTTTTTAGTTCATTTATTCGTATATCAAAATGATTGATGTTTGCCAGAGTTTGATTCCAAATAGCAACATTAAGGAATAAAATCCTTGATGTCATAGAAAGTGAGAGTTAACGGTGTCGTATGTTGAAAAACATTTATATACCACCAAAACAAATCCATCATTTATTTCATCACATTTGGATTTCAATTTACACGGCTTAAGAGAATAAAAACGTTTATCTGTCTATTTATATAGTTTATATGGTTGGAAGAAGAGACTTGAGTCCCAATATCGCTCTGTTTGTCTAATAGGCGCTCACCGCCTATTAGACTTTTTACTTTGCCTACGCTGTCATCTGCCCTCTGTCCCACTTTTTTTGACGCGATGCTTAGAGCAGGTCTGCTGGTCTATTTCATTTACCATTGCTAATGGTGGCTTTGAGTTTGAACGAAACATAGGTTCGTCATTGTGACAAATATTTCAAGTTGCACTCCACCATTTTAAGCGCAACTTTGGGGAGCTTATTCATACTGATTTTTTTTAATAACCACAATTTCTATTAAATTATATTGGATTACGCTATTGTCAGTCAGTCTCTTAATTTAATAGCGAACTTCACCTGGATTGACAAAACTACTGATCGTACTAAATAATGTAAGTTATTGTTTTTGGCGCTTTTTTCCTTTAAAAAAATCGCGTACGTATTCGGTTAGCCTGTCTGTGTGCGCAATATCTATGGAATCCTGTAACCAAGATATACCACATTTTCAGGAGAGCCAACATGGTAGATATTTGGCGCATTTGAGATCAGCAGTTGGAGAGTAATCCGTGTCAACACCAGAATGTTGCTATTAACTCGAGAAGAATTCATGCTAGGAAGACGATTTTTGCGGGGATTAATCTATGGATGAAATGCGAGGACTTGGCAAAGTTCAGAGTTGAACTTCTTTAGAACAAAAAAGCGCGTTATATAATTTGCTCCGCAATTCTTCCCTCACTTGTTAAATGTACATTTCGACAGTAATATGTTTCAGTCACCATGCAATAGAGGTTGGAGACGTAAAGGAATACGAAATGGCGAAAGTATTTCTCCGTGCCATCGAAAATTAGCCTTTTCGTACGACCTAATTAACGAGGTGGGATTGCATATCTCCGTATCTGCTCCGTCTCTACTCGCAAGGATATTTTTATCGATCGATCGTCTCCGCATTCTAAAGCGAACCTGTGGAGCGGCGAAATTGCCTCCTCCCCTCTGCTAATAAAGAGGATGGATTTACGTCGTCTTTTTTTTCCCTCGCCCGCGTCGCGTCCACTGCATCGTAAACGCAGTTTGCCTTATCGATTCCAAGACGACATTCCCAGGCTACGTAAAATAAAGATGGAAGGAGAAAAGAGAAAAATAAAACGCGCCTCTGGTGACGTGAGATTGCAAATAGAAAACATGTTAAGGTCAGGATGGCGTCGTCTCTAGCGGCGAGGTGGGTTAAGTGTCAGCTTCCCAGTGCCAAGGTCGAGAGATCGATACCTGCTTAAGACCTGGATGCTTCTTTCCAGGTGGTCTATTTTCCCTCTATCTTTCGAGGTCTGACACCGTTCTAGGAGACTCGGCCTTCTCAAACAATTAATAAATAAAATAAAGCCGAGGAGCGTCGAGTAGCGTTTTACGCTTCTTTAAAAATGATATCATTGTCTATTAGTTGGTTGGTTTGCGGACGAATTTTGTTTGCTCGAACTGAATCTGGGCTTTATTATGGAGGAATATGTTTGTGTTCAGAGGCTGATTTAACCTTTTTTGGTAAGGATTTTCTTCTAGCATTAAGAATCTTCTGCTGAGTGACGCGTGAAAAAGCAACGTAAAGTTGTCCATGATTGAACACTGACTCCGGTAAATGTACACCAGATACGTGAGCTTATTTACGTTAATAAACATGTAGAATGTAATGATTTTACTTACAAAAAATGTAAGATTCCAGTATTCAACAGACGAAAGAAGGTTCAATTACTTTCATCAATAAACGCTTCCTGAATAATAATCAGTATCTATTTACGTTGCTATCCATAAACATCGATCGTTTCGTTGCTTAAACAAAAGTGCGAAGCGAATAACGCTAAACTTTCATCTATTTGTAAGCTTCATTGAAGCTAAATGAATCGGAGGTAACAATGACGGTCGCCTTGGTTACGCCCGGAAAGAGTACGAAAAATCCACAAAATTTCGAAACAAATAGCGTATTTCTGAAAACTTCGACCGTGTAACATGTAAAATTCGCAGGAATAAGATAGTATAGAGTTTTATTCGTCGAATAAAGCAAAAACGAAAAAAATCGGTCCATATTTACATATTTTAATGCTCGAAGGAAGAATACCTTGCAAGTCAAGAAATGGATTCATACGTGTTATCTTATGGAAAAATGTTAATCCCCTATATTGGCAGAACTCATTAATCTCGGTTGACCAAACCTTGACCATTCACTAAGTTAGGATGTAAGGAAGAATCGTACCAAATTTGGTTATTCTAGTTTTTACCGTTTAGGAGTTCCATGAACAAACACACAAATAAACACAAAAACACACTTCAAAATATATTATAGTAGATAGATAAACTCTGCTGCAGTGTTTTTCGTACAGCATCCGCGCGTTAAAAAAATTGAAATATATTGTTCAAAGAGAATATTTTGACGTTTATTTCGTGTTAAACGTTTAAAAGTAGATTTTGTTCGCAATCTAGAATGTTTACGTAAGCTATAAATATATTTAAAAAAAAGGGGAGATATTATTCAGCTTTTAGAAATTATGATCTTCCGGCATTATTTTTTTACACGTAAGGGTAATTTCTCCTAAGTTATGTGTGTGCATTGTGTCTTTCTGAAATAATCTACCCCTCTATGTAATCTGCTTGGTTATGCGTGATAGTGTAATGCTCAGCCTGCGTTTTCATAGGTTGAATGGCAATCCAATCAGGGTTCGGGGCAACGCTTATGTCAGTACGCTCGACTGCAGCGCCGTTTCTAAGGTGTGGAAGAAACGCGACCTATTAGAATAAATGTGGTGATATAATTCGAAGTCATTTGCCGCTAGAATTGTGAATAAATTTTTAATATTTGAAAGATATGAATAAATTGTTTATAAGAATAATAAGTACGATATTTTAAGTTAAATAATATAGTCCTCCCCGTCATATTGACATGCTTATATACTAGTAAGTAAATAAAAAGCATCGGAACCGTTGCTATGTTAACGTAAATAAACTCATTCTATCGCAAACGAATGAGCGGTTGTCACGTTAAACAAGTCGTGTTCAACATGGTTGTTTGAATTCAAAATAGGATTATCGATTTCGTCTATGACTGTTGGAGTTACAGGTATTAATATTAGTCGAAGTAAACTGACATGGCTCATGTATTAAGCACTGTTAGTAATCACGTCGAAATAACAAGAATCCACGGTGAAATGAATTATTTCCATCGGTTTCATTTTTTCGCGAAGATGGACAGAAGAATGAAGCTCGTCTCTCACGAAAGTAAAAAAAAACAAGACCTGTTGGAGGCTTTAGAGATTATTCATTTCGAGCGGGTATATCATCCGCAGAGGATTAAGCAAAGGAACATAATTGGAAATGGTAAATGTGCAATGTAGAGTGGACTGCGGTTAGTCGAGCGTGCGATATCCGTTTATCGTTTGTATCGTCCTGAATATTTATGTAACCCACGAGAATTGGGAGCAGAGAATGGCATAGGATTTTATCTAAAAGCCATTCACTTAAATTCCCTCCATAAGGCGTAATGGGAAAAGTTTTTAAAAGGCAACTTCAAATGTTTTATTTTTATATTAAAATGTTGAATTTGTTTATATAAAAAAGTTTTTTGCGTGGAATAATTGGGGTATTAGAATCCGTTATGTGCAAAAAAATAACCAATTGAAAATATTTCCATGCAGATTAATATAAATATTATATATTCGTCCCTGAATTTTCAAAAATTGGATTGTTAAATTGTTTGAATTTAATTTTGATCACGTTGATTGTAATATTTGAATAAAAACCTAAACTGCGTCATATTCTAGTTATTAACTATAAAAATCGTATCTCTTCCTTTGATCTCTTGATATTTTGTAATCTTTTGTATTTTTCGTTAAACTTCGATTATTGCCGCTTTCACTAAAGGTGAACAATTAAAATGTTTTCCAAAATTAACTCCATATTTTTTCTTTTCGGGTAAATTGTTTTTAATTTATCTGCCGAATGAAATAGTATATTATAATACAGTTGTATAATTGTAAAATAATTTAATACGTTACATATGGCTTTCACTAAAGATGAACAATTAAAATGTTTTCCAAAATTAACTCCGTATTTTTTCTTTTCGGGTAAATTGTTTTTAATTTATCTGCCGAATGAAATAGTATATTATAATACAATTGTAAAATAATTTAATACGTTACATATGGAAACTATTCATTCCACGCCATTACCTCTAAAAATTAGTCCTTTGAGTTTTTTAATTTTAGTCCACCTGTTCTTTCGTACTGCAGACAGCCGTGTGGGTTCGCCGACCGTTTGTCCACTAGTCCATTGATGGAGGAAAGTGAGCCTCGCCAGAAGAGTTACGCCCAAAAGACAGCTTTCGGGGTTTGTCTCACGGATACCGAAGGAGTTGAAGATTCTCAGAACCTTGCGGCGCCTCGTAAGTGAATCCTTCCCATATCACCCCGGCGTTTGAATTAATAAAAATGAAAGCGCGGTTTCCTCTATTTATTTATTTATTTTTAAGTTTCGGAGAAATCAAATTAAGATTCTGAGCATTAGACAGAAATTTCAAAATTAATTATGGAAAAAATTTCTTTTATATCGCTAAATTTATTAAGAAATTTAAATTTACAACAAAAAAAACGAGCTTTTAAATATTGCGTCATCAAATGAAAATCCCATAAATCTTTTCGTTTTACGACGTCGACGCACGCACGTGAAATGGCGCCTCTTTTGTCGATTTGTGACTAAACGTACATTTTCAGAACATCGGGTGAATTTATTTTGACAGCAATAAGAGGCGGTGGCAGTTCTTCTTGAACTGCCTAGAAAATTGTTTTCTTTTCTTTAATATAGTGGTTTTTTTCTATGCCCGTGGAGAAAAGTATAAAATAAAACGAATTGTCTTTTCTCTCTCCTCATTGGCCGAGGATAGATCAACCCTCGAAACGTACAAAAAGGTTTTTTTTTTAAAGACATTGGAATCCTTTCAAAATTAAAACCCTCCAAAAGGAGATTATTTATCGAAATGCAATTGTAAAATTTTATATTATCCGAAAATGGTATGACATCCAGAAATTCTCCATGTAAGAAGAAGTAATCTCTTTAATGGAAGATTTGTTTACCATTAATGTTACAAGCGTTTCTGTCGCGGCCGATCAATGAGAGGCTAATATCTCATATATTTTATCCGATTACTGGCATATTGACGGCCATTTTATTTATGGAATTTTGTTGACACAAAAATGTAATGTTGTAAAACTTGTGTAATCGGAATTTAAGCAACTTATAGGCAATTTAATGGCCAATTTGAGCTGTTGTCGGAAGATTACCTAGCATTCCTTATTTTCCTCATGCTCGGGAATGATATTTATGCCCAAGAGTTCGGCGTAAAGTTACTTATTTTGAACCCGAAAGAAGCTTTGGAAAGCTCCCCTATTTGTCGTTTTAAAACTCGGGCTTTGGTTTTTTTGGTTTCTTCCACTCGCTGGTCCAACTCTCCAACACCCTGCTTCCTCCCAAGTCGTCTATCTATCCTATAAGACCCTGAATAACCTTCTGCTTTTTGGCCGAAAGTAACGAGACCCATACACGTTGAAGTTTTATCTCGATTACTTCTATGCTTATATGCTAACAGTCTTGTGAAGCTTATTTTCTCGAGCGACTTAAATCGAACGAAAGGTGTTAATTAGAATTATTAGTCATTATGATTAGCTTCCTGGCTTACGTTTTTCTCTCTTATTTAGCTGCTCCGTCGTGATATCATTTGGATTTAAGGTGTGGCTCCAAGTTATATGAAGAAAAATGTTTACAGGGATTGTTTTTTTAAGCCAGCGGTGTTTTCATAACCATTCAAATTTCGAAGGAGATTTACTCAATCCATTTTTGTCTTAATCGTTGTAGCCAGTTCCATCCAAAGCTAAGAAAAACGTGTGCGAAAATTCCAAATTTTATACTTTTATTTATTTTTCATTGACAATTTCAAAAGATTTTTTATAAATTCATACATCACAGATGATCAAAATGGCACATTATAAAATATATTTTAAAGCGTAAATCAATTTTTTAAAACTCAGGTATCTAGAAAATGGAACTTTCGGTCTTTTAACCTGGCAAAAATTTCCGTAAAGTTATTCGCATTAATTTCTTCGGGCGTTTCATTTTATACAAAGAATTGATAATTTTTGCGTTTTACTCCAACAAGATTTTGCTCTAAAATTTTCGCTGGGTGATTTCAACCCGCCTTGAGGCGGGCCTGGTTGCATTAAAATATATATATAATCAACAAATAAGGAGCATCTTTATTGCATATTGAGGAACTCCAGATGAAAGATTTAATAAAGCAGCGAAATTTATCAATTTTGCTAGTCTAATTTAAAAAAAAACATCTAAAGAGAGACAGGAAATGTATCCATATTTATTATAAATAAAATTTATTTCTTGTAATATGAGGTACTTTATCTTGCAAAAATATTTAGCGTATTTAAAAGCAAAATGGTAACAATGGTAGCTACGCGAGTTAACGTTAAAACCTACCTTTAACTTCCAAACTCCAGGACGCCTCTCACAGATACAATAAGCCCGATTAATTTTGATGAGTGATCATCGTAAAACCGTCGTCCGTATCATAGTTACATCTCATTGCATTTTTATTGAAAACCTCTATGCATAGTCGATATTGTAGCATAAATTTCTGGCTCGAGAGCGCTGGGAATTCGGTTTTATTGCGGGATCTCCTGATGTTATGCAACCCACCGAATTCAAATGAGGAATGCAGTTTGCATAAGTTTTAGGATGCCAGTCCTGCGTTGATTTTCGGGAATCGGATGTCTCGTGATGCGTTGTTCTCTTCGCTGCCGCATAATGAAAATAGACATTCTACGTGTATATATATATATATATATATATATATATGTATGCCAAGGAATACTTTAATAGTTTATACGAAATTGTTTGTTTTTATATTTTTGCGTTGAAAAAATTAAATGGAATTATATTTGAAGAGAATGAATATTTCAGTAGTTTTGTTATCTTCTGGTATTATAAATTTAGGTATATATATATCTTTCGTATAGGATCTGATTTGATATTTGAATGAAATTTAAATGTTTTCATTATATTGTGTTCTCAAGGATGTAGGTTTAGGTTTTTAGATTGTTTCTTCATTAAATATTCGTGTGGGCTGAAGATCATAGTTGTCACATGTGAAAACTACGGCTGAGTTTAGATAAGACCCATGTTGACAGTAGTTGATGCCCTTGTTTTGTTTTTGGAATAAAAGCTATAGGGAGGCACCAATGAAATCAAACTCACAATGTAAATTTCTGAATTTAAGAGGATTTGATTTAATTTTTATAATGCCGTTCCACTAGGAGAAACGTTCCTTGATTATTAATAGACGAAGGTATTTATCTTGATGATTGACCTTGTTGAAAAGGTGAACGTTTTTCTGATGGAGGAGGATTAAAAAGCAAAAAAGTAATTTATTCTGATCTAGCATCCACTGAATTATATTTTGGGTTTTATATTGGGTAAACTTCTAGATGTATAACTTGTAACAAACGTTAATTGAACTGTGCCATTTCTCTAATATTAAGGTTATGGAATTAATAACCGGGCAGAAATATACGTGATATTTTTTTCATTTACCATCTTTCCTCCGTATACTTCTAGTATTTATTTTAATGATAGAGGCAATAACAGGAAAATATTAGTTTTATTCAGAAACATTTATGAAGAATTTATTTTCCAGGTATTTGCGACTCATTTTTTTTTTTTTTTGAGATTCCATAAATTTAATTTTTTAATGTTAAGCCTTATATATTGAACTAGAAGTGAGAATTTTTGAGTGTTCGTTTTCAGAGATTTTCATTCACTAGATTTGTGGGAGTGTGAGTGTGCTGGGCGAGTGGATTAGTCTGAAAATTTCGTTTTGTATGGCATTGTCGAGTCCCTTTCCTATGTTATAACTTTAACTGCTGTAGTGCTCTAAGAATTTAAATGCTAGATATTGAGTTAATAATTATCCAAAGAATGTTAATTTTGAGCTGTAAAAGAAGAAAAAGGTGTTTCCATATTTCGGATTACGCTAAAACTCAAGTGATGAGATACTGCTTAAAATCTCTGAATATTCTGTGGTCAAACATGCAGTTTACATAATGTGCAATGACTGTTGACAGAAAGATCTCCTATATTTGGGAATAATTTCTTCCTTAGTGATTCATCTTAGAGTTATTTTATTCACAAACGATATCTATTAAAATTCCAGTTACTCTTCAAGGTCATCTTTAAATTAAAAATTTTATTTCATATAGATAATTAAATGTCATCAAGTTGTAATAAATAATGGTGGAGACTATAATGAAATTGATAGTAAAGTAAAAATTACTCCTTAACCTTAAAATTCAATATTTAGCTATACACTAAGAAAGGATGTAAGAAAATAATAGGACAGTGTAGAGAGTTGAAAAACAAAAATTAATTAAGAAAGATAAAATTAACAAAAATACAAACTTACTGTTTAAGGGGCTGGTATTCCTTATCAGAGACCTTTTATTGCTCACACTCATGCACTCACTCAATCACTGTAACACCAAATTGGAAAGGAGTGTTAGTTATTTAAATACCCAATTAAAAGTTGTCAAAATTATAGATTTTAGGTAAACGTGGAATTGGTTAAAGTTTTGATGGTAAATATTACTGTCAGTTGATAATTATCATTTAATTACAAATTCTCACATGTAAGACCTCTCTCTTTCTTATTGTATCTCTCAAACTGCTTCAAATTTCAGTCTGTTATTATAAACCAAATTACATTTTGTCAAAAATAGGAATCCAGGAGAGAACTGGCTAGGGAAGGCTCTATTTTGGGGAGAATATTCTTGCCCCAATACTTCATTTCTTTATTTGGTTTATATGTATATAGTAATTTTGTCAATTTTTTATAAGGATTTTCGTAAGTTTGTCATCAAATTGTAAATTATCTCACTGTACATTTTCATGAAATTTATATTTAAACTATTGCAAGTTTTGAATTTATGCCTTTGATCACTTTGTTCTGTTGCTTGAACTAGTGTATCTTATTTAGCAGGATTTACTTTATTTATAGAAATTGGTCAGGTTTAACTTTTTTTATCTCGGAACTAAATTTTGATAAATTACTCTCTGGGTAATGTTTGATCCACATGGGACGTGTTTCAATAATTAAATATGAAAAGAGCTCAAATAAATAGGTAATTTTCTTAGGCTTAAACACAGGTCCTTCAATCATGGTGGTCAGCTTATTTTTATGATTCTTCATGAGTTTAGTGGCCAAAATAATTTCCTTGAATGTGGAATATCTGTATATTAGTCTTAGTTACAACAGCATCTCATCAGCTTCTTCAATTTTTAAATAATCCAGATATTTTATGCGATAACAAGTAAAAAGAGCTCACCTATATTTTACATTTATTTTTTATTTTTACTCCATCGCATTTGTTACTCAGATTATGTTTTATGTTTTTAACCATAATTGAAGTACTTGGTTGTCATAGCTGTCTCTGTGTATTGTAAAGGAGTTTGTGATCCATGGCAGGGGAATAAATTTTAAATGAACCATTAATTCGGAAAAAATAACAAGAATTTGTTTGAAAATTTTAAAGAATTTTTCTTTGCTTTTTAATTGCACTCTGTAGGGTATTCATCTGAAATCATATTCAGGATATCTTAAATTATAGCTATCGCTTTTTATTTAGGTGATGAATAAAATTAATCTTATGGTGGTGGTGCCTGGTGATTCACAACTTTTTATCTTGGTAAATTTTGGCATGCAACAAAACAATTTTGCCAACCTCTGGCCTAGTTCATCATCACCAATAAAGTCGCACAAAAACTCAATTCTCTCATCATCATTTTGCAGCATGCAGTATTTCCCCCACTCATTCTTCCTCTTTTTATTCTCCTTGAAATATCTAAAAAGGAATTTGTTAATATTTTCCTTACCATTTGTGTTGAGAGATTATATACATTGTTGATGCTATGTTACCTATATTTGATACTGGTTGTCATCTGTCAGTTTTATGATGTTTTTCTTTCCATCTGCCAGTAAGTATATAACATAGTTATTCTCATGGAACAAATGTTGATAAAATCTCATTTTTTATGTGGTTTGTGGACCAAATTCAGTTTGGTCTCTACCGGATAATCTGGGTCACTATTTGTCATGAAATACAATGTGTCAATCTACCTATGTAGGGAAAATCTACTGCAAGGATCTTTGGTACTGTAACTTCTAGATTATTTTTGCAGTATTTTATCTCTCTGGCTGATTTATAACATTATATGTATCTTGCATTTAAAAGCCACGATATCAGTTTAACTGAGAGGATTTAAGCAACACTTACTGCATATTCCGGCGCATAAGTCAACCTTTGAAGCTTAAAAACATTTTTCTAAAACTTATACGTCGAACATAAAAATGCGAACCTTAAACTGCACATGAATAACATCGATATTTACGAAGACAGTTGATCTCTCAGTGTAGGTGATTGCCATTTTGAATCAGCTGCTCCATTGTTTGCATTTTCTGACAATTATTTTGTAAGATTTGAAATAATTAATTTTAATAGTTATTAAAAATTCAAATCATAGTTTTTTCTTTTTATTACTCCAATCTCAAAAATATAAACGATATATTTACAATTACAGAAACGAAGGATGAATAGAAATGACTAATATGACTATATGACTAATTCAGACTTGTTTTTATTGCCTTATATTTGGCCTTTAATGGTCTTTCTTAAATGAAACCAATGAATTACTAACTAAAAAAATCGACACTGCATTTTTGGGAATAGGTTGTACATTTTAAAATATAGAAAATTCCTCGTATTCTTCATCCGTCCCAAAGAGTTCATGAAATTCATCTCGGGCAATTTCAGTGCTGTCAACCTCGTAAGGGTCCCACTCTGTATCAGATGTTAAAGATTCAAGTTCATTATCATCTTTCCACAATAAATTATCTTCCTCCATATCCATGGAATTTGATCTTCTGCATGTTTTGAATGGCTTGATGATGGTTTCTGCTTTAATATCATTACACGATTTTATAATCCATTCACACAAAACATTAAGCGGGGCAGCATGTACATTTCCACCTTTCATAAAAGTTTTTTCTCCGTAAACCATCCATTTATTTCATTCGGCATGAACGTGGTCCTTAAATGGCTTGTTGAGGCACACGTCCAAAGGTTGAAGTAGAGACGTTGCACCCCCAGGTATAACAGCAATATCCGTATTATTTATTTTAAAGCACTCTTGATGTTTTTTGTTACGTCGGATTGGAACATGTCACATACAAGTAAGCTATGCTCTTTGCATAGGCCACCGGGTCGCCTATTCCAGACATTATCTAACCGCATCTTCATTCCACCTTCATCCATCCATCCTGTTTCGTGGAAATGAACAAAAATGCCCATGGGAAACTTAATTTTTGGCTTAGTTTTTCGTTTGAAAATCACCATGGATTTCAACTTTGTTCCATCAGCCAAGCAGGCTAGCACCACCATGAATCTTGTATTTTCATGCTATGTAGTTTTTATTAGAAGTTTTTGCACCTTTTAAGTCAATAGTTTGGTTGCTGGGCATATCAAAATTAATAGGCATTTGATCCATGTTACCGATGTGAGATAATGGGTACTCATGTGTTTGCTGCATTCTAATTACAAATTGCTGGAAACTGGTAATGTTGTCATTGAGATCTTGATCTTGATCACTGTAGATGCATTCTTTCTCCAGTCTCACACCAGCTTTTCACTGACACCAAATTTCCTCACCGCAGCACAGTTATTTTATGATTTAGTGAATTTCACTGTTTAATTTGAAACCAGCTTCGTATTTCATTCTTTCTGCAAGCGAAACCATGATGAGAATATTTCAATTTCTAGGATTTTACCACAATCAGTGTGACCATCTGTCCCACATTCAGTTGGCAAATTATCAAGTCCTCGTCCCGCACATGGTGGAGATATCCGTAAAATGTCCCGCATAGTCTCGATTTCAATAAAAAACATTTTCTGTTTGAAAAGGGGAAAATTGTAATTATCGAAACTATCCTTATGCAATATTTTATTGAATTTCACCATCATAGAGATCGATAGCGATCATCTGTACTGTGCAGACAACGCCCGAGATTTGACCACTCGACATTCAACTGTTTGAGATTCAACCTCATTTTCAGGAATGCATACCGGTCGAATCTCGGGTAAGTTTTGATTGTATCGTTAGCAGCTGACATCAGTCTAATTATAGGAAACTTTATGTAGTATGTCAGGCTGTCCGAGAATAAGTTTTTTATTGGTTGAAGTAAAAACACTTGTCATATAGAATGCTCAAGAAGAATAGCACAGATTGTAAACAGTATTTATATATTTTTATTATTATGTTTATTTGTCAAAACTTGGATTGTACAAGACTTTGATTTTGTCTGAAAACGATTTCATGAGAAGTTTTTTTAAGTGAAAAAGTGGGGGTCGACTGATATCGCGAACATATGCCTAATCACATATTTTTGACCAAAAAAGTAGGGGTTGACTTATATGTCGGAATATGTATACGGTAATATGTTTAGCTTTAGTAACTTCACGTTGAGAAAACTGCTTATTTATGAAGATGGACTCAGCATTTCTATTCATGGGTCTCTCTCACCTTCTCATAATTTCTACCACTAGCTTATAATGTGTCATTTTAAGCATTCTAATTATGAAACAGCTCTTGTAATTATTGAGATGCCAATGCTTGTCCATCAACTCATTCTAATAATAATTTATTCCTGCTGCTTATTTCAATTTGGTATGACAGGAAAACCTTTTATTATTATGTTGAGAAGTACTAATGATTTTAATTTAGACTTTTCAAGTAAATATATTACTAAAAACCTGTTGAGTTCACTAGGTTGTAATTAAACTTACTGAAATATAAAAAGTCTGTCTTATTTAACTGTGAATTTTGCTTGTTTTTGGGAATAAGTTTTGCACTAAACTTTCTGTTTTCAGTGATTATTTAGTAACTTGTGTGATGGTTTACTTAAAGGTAGCTTTGAAAATTAATTTGAAAGTTGGAATTTTTACACCACTCAATAATTAATGGTGAATAAACTTTTTTACATAATTTTTGCACTGGATTTATTTTTCCTAATGTTCTTGGTCTGCTATTACTCTTCTTGCCTGACTCATTTTTCTAATAACATCTACTAATTCACTTCTTTCCTTTTTCTCTCATTTCTTTCTTTAGGTAAACTCTATTAACATAACTTGAGTAGACAGAGCCATGTACCCCAGTGAGTAGCAAAACTTTTCTTTGTGGGTGTCAAAAAAGGAGTCTCATTTTCATTGACTTTGACTTGTCCACCCCAAAGAAGTGATATTATTTTTCTCCCCTCCCTCTTCGTTTCTCTTCCCTTTCCGTTCTCCCCCCCGCCCCTGTTTTTCCCCCCTAAACCACATTCGGTGAGGGATGTTGTGTGGTGAATTGGCCAGACCGCTACCCCTTCTGAGCCTACGACTTGGTCTTCTCCCACCCCCTTGGGGTGCGGCCTCAGGAAGTCCCTTCTGCAACTTGGTCGCCCTCATTGAAGGGATGGCTACACTCGCCGAATCTGCTCCCAACGGCAACATGCAAGAGGGTACGAGGGGGTCTTCTACGGCAAACGCACCTTCTTTCGCCCTCACCTCAGACTGCGAACCTCCTCTTGAAGATGAGGAGGAAGTGCTGCTGGGTGAGTCGTTGGTTTGCAGACATTTATATAGTGTCTCTTTTCTCTTTCTTCTGTAGTTTGAGTGTTCGCACAGGAGCTAGGTGGAGTATTTTAGGTGCTATTTAATTATGTTATTCAGTTTGTAATTGATTATGTTCTGTATCATTTGAGTTAGTCTCACAGTTTCATTCAGGGAAGGATAACCTTTTCAAGCTTCTGCAGCGTATCTGTTAGAGAAAGGCAGTTAAAAGCTTTTAGTCTAATTTCATTTTTCATTTACCTGCTTCACGAATATAAAAGAATATAATATAACATATATAATGTTAGAATATAAAAGGACATCTATCAACAAATAAAAAATTATACTTAAAAACGTTCCTGATTGACTTAACCGTATTCTTCTGCTATACATGATGAGTATACATATTTATACACAGGGACATTTTTTAGGCTTTTCATTGTGAAATAAGCACCACTCATGTAATCAGTTGGTTTGTTTCTTGAATCACATAATGCCAAGGCTTTTCCAGTATTTTTATCATGGCAATTTTCCTGTTTTAAACACAAAATACAGTGGAAGTAATTGAAACAATTGTAATATGTATGGCATGCTTAAGAAATTTAATCTCACCACTGGGGACTAACTTGTACTTCCCCTGATTCATCAATAATATTGTTGAATAATCTGAATAACAATTTGGAATATCTTTCAGGTTAGCATTTATTTTTCCAATGTGGTTGTTTAAGTTGTTTCGAGGGTGTGTCATACCTAACAAAGAGTTGTTCAAGCCAGATTGTAGTGATTATCAACTGAGTATATTAGGTGAAATAACCAAAGACATTTTATTATTTTTCTGATATTGAAATTTCTTCAAAGAGTTTTTCATAAAGGAAAGAATATTTTTGCGAAATTATGATTCAGAAAACAGCATATATTGTAGGACATATTAAGCTCTGAGATAATTTGATATTATTATGATCTTGTAATATAAATACATAGCATTTGTAAACACTGCTTTTTCTGATTATAATTTTGTAATAAGTATCATCATAATCAAATGTAGCATTTGAATAAAAATAAAATGATCAATTCTGTGTTTCAGCAGTTAAGAGAGAATGGTTGATACATTTTAGATAATGTTTTAGATTAGATTATACATTTGTCTTCTTTTATAAGCAAAATAACTGCAAGTATGATGACATTGATTAATAGCTTGAAGAAGTATAATCTTTTATATTTTAAAAGGCATCTCTAATAAAATAAGAATAAATTTTTTGAATTGCGTACAGTCAGTCCTCGACATCCGTACAATTCGGTCTTTCATACATTATAAATTCTTTCCCCTAAACCTCCTTTTGTACTCCCAATTCGGTCTTTCGTACATCAGCTGACATACAAACATTTGAGCTATCGCATAATGGCGCTGTCTGTCAGCCAAGCCAACACTTTTAATAAATTACCAAATTAAAGTATGCTATGTAATAATATACGTATTATATGTAATGTTTTTTAATATTGTACTGAAATTTGACAAGATTAATACCACTGTAAAGTCAATTAATAATCAATAAATTATTATTATTATTCAGTCTCGGCAATGTTACCATCTTTGTTTGTACATACAGCAGTGTTTCTTTGTTTGTGCATTTTACACCTATTATTTTATAATTATGAGTGAGAAACGGAAAACTGAAAGTGCTAATACAAGTGAAAAGAAAAGTGGGACTCATAAACTGAAAACGATTGAGACAAAGATGGAAATAATTAGGCGTGCCGAAAGCGGCGAATCTTTAGCTTCAATCGGATGCTCATTGGACTTAAGCCGGTCGAGTGTGTGTTCAGTTGTGAAGGAGAAGAACAAATATAGTAATACTATACTTACTGTGGCATTCTGAATAAACGCCACATTTTTTTAAAGAGCAAGGAACTGATCTACACACGCTTCGATGATGTTAGCGATATCCCGTTAGCAAACCGCGAAACAATTTGAGACATAATGATCGTGCAGTTGCTTGGCTTTCTTGCGAATGACAATTGAACTCAGCAAGATTTTCTTGCGAGTTTGGGTCTCGATTCACAGGTTTAAAGCCTTCTCTGTCTTCTCTAGGTACAAAAGACACTTTTGTACTCATTCATGTACCACTTTCAACACTAGCTCTAATCGCTTCTTCACTTTCCTTATGGATTTTATTGTGGACTCGGTCACACAAAGTAATTTACCAACCGATGAAGCAGATTCATTATGTGCAAGCCTATCTAGAACTTCAATTTTCTTCTCCTAACTCATCAATTTTTCACCCTTTTTACTGACTTTTCTTTCATTTCAATCACTCTCTTTGGGGCCATGATTAGACAATATTACAAAAAACTATGAAAAAAGCAAAATGCTTAAATGAAAAAAACTCAAACTTTCGTTCATAATACATTTAGACCCCAAACCGCCTTCCGTATGCCAAATTCTGACTTTCGTGCATCAGCAAAATGACAAATGAATATTTCGAGTGCTGCTGGTTTCCAGCCACCAGGCCACCAGTTTCCACCATGCCGGCATCTTTGTCTGTACAGCAGTGTTTATTTGTGCAATTATTTAAATATTTTATTGCATTTTGCCCTATCTCTCTATATTAGAAAATCGACGATTGTGTCTAAAAGGCCCCTGCACAAAAAAGTAAACATTTATACCATAATTAGTGATTTTATAATATTTTTGGCTCTCTGGGAACGGAACCCCCCCTATAACATGTAAATCTATGTTCGACATCCATACATTGGAATTCCATACACGTTTTCAGGAACGCATTATGTACGGATGTCGAGGACTGCCTGTAGTACATATTTAGTTTTTTTACTCTGTACAATTTCTTCATTGTAAAATTGATTACAATATCATATTTTTCAAGATGGAATTTGACAACTGTTTTAATCACATAATCTAACAGCATTCATTATTTGTCATACATGCATCTTTTGATCTAATTCTGACTGTGGATGAAATTATTGTATTCGTATGTCATCAGTGATGAATTCCCTAACAAAAAAACATTTCATACTTTAAGGGGTACAAGTTTGCTAATAATTCTTATAATAACAAAAAATCTTAAATGCTCTTTAGAGACACATTATTTCTGTAATTCATATTGGAACAACTTTTACTCTTGTTTTAATCTCAGTAATGAAGAAAATTATATCAGTTTGTGTAAAATATAAAGAGAAATTGAGTAGATTTTGTCTTAAAGTTAGCACGTTTCAGGTATAGTAAAAAGATGCAATCAACTATAAAATTCTTTTTGTCACCTTCATTCAAATTCAATAATGCATTAAGAATATTGTGTTAGGGTAATATTTAGCCACTTAATGCTGTTTAGAATTCATTTAAGATTATAATGTGATGTTGTAATCAGCAGAAGTGTCTTGTAGCATTTTGACCAATATTGTAAGGTTTGTTTTCACCTGAGAAATCTTTTTCTCATTTTTTTGACGAGGATTATTGTTGAGCTTACATTGTATGTGAGTGATGAAAAAGAATAATGATATAATCATAGAAATGAAGAGGCTCAAAATATTTTTATTTAAGTCTGAAAACAAATTTCATTATATCATGGTATTTGAATTGTTTTAAACCAAGTGACATTAATAGTTAGAAAAATCCAAGCTTTTCTAATAAGTACAATCAAGAAAGTGCAGCATTATAGTTTGCTTTGTAAAGGTTGACTTTGACCACTGGTCATGAATTCTTCTTCTGGCTCTACTTGTTTGCTGCTGCCATACCAAAATTCAGCTTATTGCTAATATGGATGTTCCTGACTCTTTCATTTCTGCCACTGGAGTATCTCATCATGGGGTTTAGAGTCCATCGTCTTTTCATTGTATCTTTTTGGTATTTTTTAACTCTCCAAGTCATATAGAGCATGTATATTGAGTATGTCTATTGTAATGGTAAACATTAGTCATTTTGTTGGGATTTTCTTATAAGTTTGACTGAATTGGATGGAATACTTCTGCATGTACACTCACATAAACTATTCTTATGCATTTTTTTAACTGTTTGGAGGATCAAAAGATTTTATTGTGGGTCTTTATGTGATGGTGATGGTTTTCTGCTTATGTAAGGCAATAATGCATTTATGATGTTGATGACATCTATTAATTTTGCTTAGTACTACTACTTAGTGATTTACTAACCACATGTATTATTAAACCATACATGGCATTCTTAAATTTTTAAATCATGTTGAGCTTTATGTATTATAGTTGAAACTTTAATCTATGCTCACCTTTTTCTTATTCACCATTCATGTAACAATAATGCTATAGTTCAGCGTGTTAAATGCTAATAGCTTTCATAATATTTTTATCTTTATTCTTTGCTGGGTCATTGTTTTCTCCAATTTCATTTTTACTTTCTCATATACAAAGTATATTGAGAAAGCACTGTATCGCGAAAAAATACGATCTTGAGATTTTGATGGATATATATGTTTTAGGTGTACCTGAGTCAGAAAAAGTTGTTTTTGCAGTGCCGACTGTCTGTGGGTCTGCCTGTTCATGGCTCAAGAGCCTAAATGGTTGAGCAGAAATGAATGAAATCTCATACTTAGTCATTTTATCATACAGAATAGAAGCTATAAAGAAATGGTTGACATTAGTCTTTGCATTTTTAACAACTTTGATTTTCTCAAAAACGGCTCCAATGATTTTGATCAAATTTCATACAGTTACTTGAGTTTACATCTTCAATAATACTACATAGTTCATATTTCTCAGAAAATGAATATAAGGCTATTTTATTCTTGGACAACTTTAATAACAATTGGATTTTCATCAAATTTTGTATAATTATTTAAGTTGATGTTTATAATGATTCTACATAGTTCATATTTTTCAAAAGATAACTGAACAACGCATTAGTATATGAGAAAGTATGTACAATGTATGTTGTACTGATTTTTACTTTCTCATATACGAAGTATATTGAGAAAGTATTGTTGTATTGTTATCGCGAAAAAATTCAACCTCGAGATTTTGATGGAAATATACGTTTTAGGTGTACCTGAATCCGAAAAAGTGGTTTTCGCAATGCTGTCTGTCTGTCCGTCTGTATGTCTGTCTCTGTGTGTCTGTCTGTTCGCGGCTATAGCCTAAACGGTAGAACGAAAATGAGTGAAATATCGTACTTAGGTATTTTATCATACAGAATAGAATCTTTGAAGAAATGATTGAAATTGAAAAATAATTAAGGACAGTTTATTCTAGGCAACTTTAACTACAATTTGATTTTCTCAAAAACGGCTTCAACGATTTTGAGCAAATTTTGTACAGTTACTTGAGTTTACGCCTGCAATAACACTACAAAGCTCGTAATTCTAAAAAAATTAATATAAGGCGTTTATTCTTGGGCAACTTTAATAACAATTAGATTTTCTAAAAAACGGCTCATACGATTTTCATCATATTTCGTATACCTAGTTATTTAAGTTGATGTTTCTAATGATTCTACATAGTTAATATTTTTCAAAAGATAACGACGCATTAATATATGAAAAAGTTTGTACAATGTATGTTGTACCGATTTTTTTTATCAGTACTCTTCAAATAGGTTCAGGTATGCCCATTACAACACTTATAAAATAAAGCGCTCGTATGGATAATTTTTAATTTATTTTTATATACTTTCAGAGTTACATTTAAGTAATTTGAGAACTTCGTAATGTAACCACTCATCAGACCAATCACGTCTCGCGTATCTATATTTTATTTAAGTCATTCAAGAACATTCAGGCCTTTAATATCGGACATTAAAATAATAAGCAGCAAGAAAAATAATTTAAAAAGCTACGTCTTGCATATATATAAAGATTACAACGACAAGAGGCAGGAAATCGTTATACCAGGGTCTCAAACCGTATTAAAAAACAAATTACGTACGCTAAACAAGACGAACCCCGCGACCTTAGGTTTCCATAGGCACACTCACTTCTCTGCCAAGGTCAGCGCGTCATCTGTAATATTCATTCGGATTATGCAATTTTTTTTCGTTTTCATATCGCCACGGTTCCCCTGTGACCCGCCGTAATTCTCTCTCATCCTCTGCAACTTCTTTCCGGACTCGTCCCTTTGGCCTATAACCCTCACACCCTTGAAATCTTTCTGCCTCACTCCTCAACTCCCTTATCCCTCTCCCTCCTCCTCCTTTCTCACTCGCCTCCCTCTGCCAAATCCTCGCACTATTCATCGCTACCTCTCAATCTTCACCTGTTCCCACTTTTTCTCAGCTTCCTCTCTGCCGCGGTCTCATTTCTCGTCCTTTTCATCTTTTTCTCCTTTTCCACCTTCTCAAATATCTCTCTGACTCCACAAATCTTCACGCCTTTCGTCTCTTTCATAACCCCTCTGCCTTATATATATATATATATATGCGTGTGTGTGTGTTCCATCACCGCTCATCTCTCTATCTCTCTCTTCTTCTGACACATCCTCATTACTTACCTCATACCTCTCTCTCTCTCTTCTCTCTCTGTCCCAAACTCGTTGCACTGCTTGGTCCGTAATTAAATTCCATGCCGATGATTGGGACACGATTGGACACGAACCGAGGATTAATCGAGGGGGAATAATGATTTTTTTTCCTTCGCGATCGACTCGTTTGGAGTCGTTACCTGCCTAGATGCTTTTCGTCGGTGACGTGAACGAAGCGTGGTCCCTATAATTGGAACTTCCGTGACGCGATTTTTCGACGATTCGTGGACTGTATTTTTTTCTCTTCCTCCTTGACGTTACGTCTTAAATGTAAGCTCTGATGATTCATAAAATCCATTTTTTTGCAGCTTGAATCATTAATCTTTCAAGGTTGGAGTTACGCATTTTGGTACGGACTATAATCGCGGAACTTGACTGACACCCACAGGTCACGGAGCGTTGCAACAGTCGATGTTTTGCCCACCCCAATTTCCGTTTATTACTTTCTCATATACGAAGTACATATATTGAGAAAGTATTGTAATCGCGAAAAAATTCGACCTCGAGATTTTTACGGAAATATCCGTTTTAGGTGTAGCTGAGTCCGAAAAAGTGGTTTTCGCAATGCCGTCTGTCTGTTACTGACACTAGAGCCTAAACGGTAGAGCAAAAATGAATGAAATCTCGTATTTAGGCATTTTATCATGCAGAGCAGAAGCTCTGAATAAATGGTTGACATTGCTCAATAATTTTTAACAACAATTTGATTTCCTCAAAAACGGCTCCAACGATTATGATCAAGTTTCGTACAGTTACTTGATTTTACGTCTTCAGTAATACCAAATAGTTCATATTTCTCAAAAAATGAATATCAGGTTAGTTTATTCTTGGGCAACTTTAACAAAAATTGGATTTTCTAACAACCGGCTCATAAGATTTTCATTTTCTAAAGATAATCAAACGACGCATTAGTATATGAGAAAGTTTGTACAATGTATGTTGTACCGATTTTTTTTGTGGGTCAGCGTAATAGCGAAAATCGCGGAATTCAAGACAGAGGCGTCGAAAAAATGGGTAAGTTTTCGCTCGATATTTAGGAGGGAAAAAATCCTTCCCATCAGGCTTCCCAAGAAGAAAAAAAACAAACGAGGATCTGACTTTTCATTACCGTCGAGCGAGTCGCCCATAATGCAGCCGCGAGGGACGAAGAATAAAAAAAATATTAAAAAAACTTCCGATCGAACCGATGATCGATTGTGGCGTCGGCCGCCGGACGCTTCCCACGCGTCTCTCCTCCTCCTCCTCTTTCTCCGCGAACGAGGCGACAGATTTCAGATGGCGTTCGCGTCGAGCCGCGCCTATTTTTCTTCATACGTACACATCCCGCCTTAACTCGCGATCCCGTATATTTTCTGGGATGATGGCTCCCTCTCTCGGTGTGGTGTACGGACTCTGTAGTCATGGCGACCTCTTCGGGGCTCCCTCTTTTTTTTTATCCCCTATCTACCTACCACCAGGTGCTTCCTCCGGTTAGGTGAGAGAGAGAGAAAGAAAGAGAATGAGCGTGCGTGGAGGGAATGCGGGAGGTTGGGGAAGAAGGAAGGAAAAGGAGAGAGGTTTGAGAGAGGGAAGACGAGGTGACTGCTAGCCTGGATGACGAAGTGACGTATTCCCCGAGCCACGCGATTGGTCGCGATCGGCCAGAACGGGCATGCGCACTACGTTTGGTTTCTCCCATGACTGTCTTTTCTCTCTCTCTCTCTTTCTCTTCTCTTTTCCGATATTTTTCCAACCCCTTTTCTTTTTTAATCCCTCCTTTCTTCTCCCCCGTATTCCCTTACGCTCTGCCGTAATTCATCTGTCTCCTATATACTACACTCTTACATCTCTTTCTCTGTACCCTTCGGCTTTTTTGCCCACGGGTCACGGAAGGAAAAAAAATCGTTTTTTAAGATCCTCGTTCTCATTTCCCGAAGAATAAAAAAAATTGAAAATCTCGCCATGTTCCCTTATGACTTCCCTCTTTCCCCTCGTCTTGTGTGCGTGTTATATCTTCCTCAGACCTAGGTCTTTGCGCAGATGCCGCACTTCTTGAAACCACCCTCTCCTCTTTCTCTATCTCCCTTTCCATATCTCCTTTCCCTCTTCCTTCTCTCTCTCTCTCCTTTCTTCGTAACCCTTGCCTTCTTCCTCTCTCCTCCCTACCCCTTCATTCTTTCCCCCAAGGTCTTTCCTTCCCCTCTTCTACTCCCTTCCGACCTTCCCATCCTGCCTCTTTGCCCCTCCCTATCTCCCCTCTCCTCCCTCCCTCTCTCCCCTCCTTCCTCCCTCTCTCCCCTCCTTCCCCTCCCCCTCTCCCCTCTCCTCCCTCCGCTACTCCCTCGTCCCGGCATATACGTCGCCGTTTTCATCGCCTCCGCAAGTCTTTCGCCGACGGTCGTGTCCGGTTGTTCTCTTTCGTGCTTTTTACCAAAGAGTTCCCTCACTTTTTTTTGGAAAAAAAACAGGAGAAAATAAGAGGAAGAAAGAGGAAAAGAAGAAGGTTCGGCGTTTTATTATATATATATATATAAACACACATTTTTTCGGGCGGAATAATGCATCCGGAATCTGTCTGACACATCGTCGAACCCGAAAGCTCAAGTTTTTACTCGGGCCTCGGTAATCCTGATTGTTTCGACCCTCCTGGAAGGAAAGAGGAAAGGAAAAAAAAAGATCCCGCTTGTTTTTCTCCAGAGGGGGTGGGTTGTATCGTTTTTTTTTTAATTTTTCCTCGTATCTTCCTGCTGCCAGCTTATTTCTTTTTTTTTGCATACACGCGCGCCCCTATCTCTCCCTTCTTCCTTTCTGAAAATCCTTCCCCTTTGAGGGAAAGAACCCTACGTCACTCGTCTGGAGGGTCGTCCGTGGAAGACACGGCACCTTGTGTGCTCGCATAAAACCCCCCTTTAAAAAAAAAAATACGTCGGGAGTGAAATAATAATAATAAAGGTTCGCCACTTCGCTGCGCCGCTGCCACTTCTGGAAAACCAGCTGCTCTCAAGAACAAGTGACAAGATGGTTCTCCATCGTGGTGATCGTGAGTGTCGTCTCTCTCTCTCTCTTGTAATATTTCTATCTGCATCTCTGTTTTTGTGCCTGTTCTCTTCCCTTTCTTCGTTACGCGATTCGTTTCTCTGTCTCTATATCTTTCTCGCTCGCTCGCCCTCAGAGACCCGATCGTTCGATACTTACCTTCCGATGAGCCTGGGCTGGTCCCTGGTCGAGGATCGCCGCGGAACGTTCACGATGGAGCGTTTTATTTTCGTGTATTTAAAAAAAAATATATTTTCGTGCAGTGGTGATGAAGTATCTTTTCCAATTTCCGTCCCGTGGTTTGATTTTTCGTCGGTTTTTTTTCGGCGGCGGAATTTTTTTTTCCGTCTCCTCCCGCGGTTTCCGTCGGCGACGCCGGTTACCCCTTTCTGTTTTTACGCTGTAAGTTTTCAGTTTTCCGCGGCGGATTTCTGTCCAATCCTCTTAGTATACGTCGGGTTTTTCGGTAGTCCGTATTGCGTTTTATTCGGGTCATTATTTTGTCTTCCGCGGAAAGGGTTTTATTCCCGTAATCATCGCAATTATTCGGATCCTGATCCATCGATTGTGGCGCTACAGCCGTTCTGTTTACCGAGAAACGATAAAAAGGGTAAAAAAAACGAAGTCTGGTGGTCGTTGGTCGGGTTGATGGAATTGATGCTTTTTAAAACATCAATCGATTCGTTTTTATTATATATATACACACACGCACGCACACACCCGCTGAGGTTTTCGTTTTTAATTTTTATAGCAAGGGTGAATAATGGAAGGAGGTTATGAAAAGGGTTAGCAGAGAGGGTCGGTGTTTTATTGCGCCTCGATTTCAACAAGTTTGTGCGACGGCGTGATCTCATTCCCTTTGATCCCTTTCTCGAAAATGGGTCCATGCTATATATTATTTCTTGGTGGCATTATTTAATCGACGTGTGTTTAATATTGACAACTCTTTTTGGGCTGTTTACGTCGGTATTAGTTATATATTAGCAGGCCCGTCCCTATAGAATCGCGGGTCCCGGGGCAAATCAACCCATGAACATCAACCAACAAATTATCGTCAAAAACCACTACTTAAAAATCGCTAACCTTTTTATATTTAAGCGTACTGTTCGGTAGACGTTACAAAACGCCTTAATCCTCGCCGTATATTCTGTTCGTTCGCTTTTTTTTCTTCTTCTTTTTGGAGGAGTATACCGTACCGCGGGAGTCGTAATACGGATGGGTCGTGCGTGCTACGGTTCAAATTGCCAATTTCTTTCGTTACTGCCCATCGGAATGGGTTTACTCCGTCGCCTATTGACTGCATTTATAATTCAGGGATGGGAGAGAGCCGTGAAGAGACGTCATTCCGGCCGTTTCTTCTTCTTCTTCTTGTTTTTATTCCTTTCCTTTTTTTAACGGAACGGTCTCTCGTTCTTCTCCTCCCCCCCATTCTTTCTTCGTCGTAGAATAAGCGAGGGAATTCCGGTCGGCATCGATCGCCCACTAGTGGCGAAATTAAAAAAAAAAACAAAAGACGGAATCGTGTGCGCGGTCGATCTTTCTCGACGTGATCAATTTTTTTTTGTTTTTTCCCTCTTAGGAGTCCGGCGTCACGGCCATGGGGACATTAATGTTCTTCTTCCTCCGAAACCGATCTGGAACGGGAAATTTTTAATCATGGTTCTGAGCTGTTTTTTTTTTGCGAGTTGGTAACTTTCGGGATTAGGTTTTGGTCGATGTCTGTATGTGGATAGATGCTGTTTTTTCTTAAATACTTAGAGTAAAGGTTTTAAATCGTCTAGGATTTATTATAGTATAGGAAACCGCGAGAAGAGATGTTCCTCGTTAGCAATTCGAATCCGTAATGTGAGTTATTTTTATCGGTCGATCGTATTTCTTCTTCTTCTCCTCTCCCCTCGTTCCCTCCCTCTCTTCTTTTCCCTTCCTCTCACTCCTATCCCCTCCGTCTCTCTCCTTTAGCACGTCTATCTTCTTTTCTCTCCGTCTCCTCATATCTATCCGTCTATCCTTTTTGCCTACTCTGCTTTTCTCTCAATTTCTCTCTCGTTTTCCGTCCGTTTCTTTCCTTTCTCCATCCCTCCCTCCATTTCCCTCATTTACTCTCAATCCCTATCTTCTTTTCCCGTAATTTATCTCTCCATTTCTCTCAATCTTCCTCCTTTTCCCTCCATCTCCCTCCCTCTCTTTCCCTCCATCTCTCCCTCCCAATATCCCCTCCAACCCAACCCACCCACTCCCTGCGAAAACCCCCCTCTTTCGAATCACGGCGATGCAATACGCCATTTCATTTGGGCCCGCCGCCTCCCCCCTCCTTCCTTCCTTCCTCCTCCTCCTCCCTCCCTCCCTCTCTCTCTCTCCCTCTCCCCAATCCTCTCGCCTAAAACATATCGATCGGTCATATATTTTTTTCTACGCGCGTAGAAATCCTCCGAATTCGCGCTTGTTTTTTCGCGCCATCGTCGTCGGTATGAAAAAATAATGTATTAACGTTTCGCCAGCATGTGTGGGAGGAGGAGGAGTGGGGGGGGGAGGGAGGAACTTAGAGGGAGGCCAAATCCGATTCTCTCTCGAAAATACAAGAGGGCGTTGCGGTCGGAGCGAATGATCCCCACTCTATTTCGTTCTTTCTTTTTTTTGGGGGGGGTTATGTACCCCTTTTTATTTCCGTTCCTTGAGACGGAGTGCGCAAATCGAAACGTAAGTAGAGTTGGCGGGTGGGAGTGGCACATGTTCCTACAGAGGCGCATCGATAGAGGGTGGTAGGAAGGGAGGGGGCGGGGTGAGGGACGTAGGGAGGGGTGTTTCTGTGGCGTACGAGGGTGGGGGAGGGGGGGGGGTGTGTTCGAATGTGCATCCGGTGCTAACGTCTGCCCTTGTCGATACTTTTGAAAGACTGCTTCTCCACGGGTGATGGTTTTTCTTTTACGTACGCCGGGGAAAAATAGCGTGCATTTCGACCGATTTGTGTTATGCGTGAGGTTAATGCGATACAAAACCGGAATTGTTTTGTGCGTGTGTATTGGGAATTTAGTGGCGTTTTATGAATCGATATGAAGGTTTTGTGACGGGATGGCTGGCCCACGCCCTCGTATTTTCTTTCTCTCTTTCCCTCTGACTGTATCATGACGTTTCTCTCTGCGTCCTGTTTTCCGTAACTGTTTTCTATCCTGCCTTCCCATGTTTTTCTTCCTATTTCTCTCTTTTCCTCTGACTCTATCCTAACGTTTCTCTCTGTGTCCTGTTTTCTATCACTTTTATATCCAGTCTTCCTATTTGTTTTCTTCTCTCTCTTTCACAATCCATCCCTCTCCTTCCTACTCTTTCGACCTCTTTCTTTCTTACACCGTCCCTTTTTGTCTCTTTTCCCTTTCTCACTTTCCTTACCTTGTCTACATCTCCCCGTCTTCCTCTTACCAAATTCTTCTCCATCTGTCTTCATCCTTTTCCCTTCTTCCCCTTCTTATTTTGTTTCCTTTATCGTATCTTCGGTTTTCTCCTATTTTCCGCTCCCTTTTCCTCTCACTCTTCCTGTATCGTCTTTCGACATTTTACTCCTATTTGGCTACATCGAAAAATTAAAATATTCAGCTTATTCGCCCCGTTGTGACACAGTAATTACGCATGGACCTCCGTCTCTCCTTCTGTCGACTACAACCCCAACGATTAAGGATTGCCAATCTTCTTTGTCGAAGAAGATGGAGAATTGGTAGTCTAAAAAAGATTATTTAGGAATATTTAAATTTCGTCTCTCCTTTTTAGATCCGTTAAGTTTTTAATTTTACTCCGAAGCTAAATTAACGGATGGAATAATAGTTAGCGGCCACCGGGGAATTTCTGTGGAAATCATTTAAATTATTTTAAAATGTACCTATAAGCGCGGCTGTGGCAGCTTTTTTGTCCCGAAAACCGCCCGTCTGTCGCATTAATCATCCTGAATGTCCTTTTACTTCCGAGAGTGTAGCGTAGCTGATGTCACTTGACTGAAATTCCAAACTTGTAATAAATCACGTCAGTCGTTTCTTTTTTGTCAGTTACCCGTCACCGATAATTTTTTCGCGTCTATGTGCGTTACTTTATCATCTTTAGAAATAGGGAAGGCGTTTTAACATCAAGTTGTTTACGCTCTCCCGTTTTTGCTCTCCGTTGATTTTCTCAGTGGTTTTTTATAGTCTTGTCTTGTTTGAGTGTAAAATATTCGACCCGCCAAACCTTTGTTTTGATGTAGTTGTCAATATACAGCGTGTTATCGGCTCTGTTATAAATTAAATTTATTTCGAATGTATTTTAGGTAGAGCGTTAATTGGTGATGTGTTTTTTCTTATTTCCCTACTCTCTGAAACGATTGAAGTTTTGAGCAGAATGGGAGAATAGAGGAGCTTCGTTATAAGTATGATGGATACCCAGTATATGCGGGTGGGTCAAATTTTATAAGACAACGGTCTGTTGAAAGGAAATTAGGATGATAGGAATGAGGCAAAGAGGTAGGAAGATTAAAAGAAAGTGTAGTTTTTAAAGTTGGGGATGGTTATGATAATGTTACGGTAATATTACTCCCTTTGATGGCGCAGATTTGGTTAGGGTGTACCAAAAACCTATGGAGAGCAAGACATCCAAGGTGATTCCTTCCTCCTATTTCTAAACTCCTGACTGCGCTATTCCTATCGTCCCTCTCGACCTATCCCTACCTTTTTCTTTTGTATTCCCGCTATTGGCTTTGTTTGATGTCACCCGTGTCACTCCGATCGCTTGGAGTAACTGTACAAATTCGATGCATTTCGAATCGAATTCCAAACATTCCGTAGTAGAAATGCCGTCTTGCATTTCCAACAGGTCCGTTTGTTTTATTCCTTAAGCTGGGATTTCTGCCTACATTCCGTCTTTAAATCTACAGCACGTGTAAATATCTTACGTTTATATTAACTTGAAGCTGTTACATTGTATTTGCCCTTCCGTTTCATTAACACTTTCCGTTATCCGTCGTATTGAAGGATAATTTTGTGATTTTTGTTATTAAGAATGAATATGCTTTTATGTAAACGGTCTACATTTCAAAAGGTGATTATCCAAATTGTATTTTTCCTAAAATGAAGTTGACTAATCGTGTATCTCAAACGAGGAAAAAAAAAGGTTTAGGGCAGCATATGCCCATTTCGGTTACAAAGCAGCCGTCATCAGTAAAGTCGACGATTATAAAATTCATTCTTGGTTCTATTTAAGAATCTACTACCGGAGAATCGCCACTGATGGCGGCTTCTTTATACTTGAAATGCGCATCAGGTATCTACGACCTTTTTATTATTATTTGAGAGACATAGATTGCCGATTTTATGGCCTAATGGTCGAATAATCCGCCCAATATTTGTAAGACCCGGGTGCAATTCATTGACCAATTCCAACTCCCCGTCTATCCTTGGAGATTTTGTCATGTATTTTGAGAGACGCCGAGGTAATTGTTCAATGAAATAAAAAAGTATAGACCCGTTATTCTAATTAATGTTAAGAAGACAATACTCATTTGTTATTGATTTAAGAAGGTAATGGAGTGCATTTCACAAATTCTAAACCATCTGTGAACATGAATTTCATCAGATTCTATCGTTGTTTTTGTCCATTCGAGGTTTATTTGTTTTCTTTTCCTTGATTGGACCATTGGCGCATACATGTTACCGTCAGAGAAATATTTTCGTTGGATTAATCGTTTTCTTGTTTTTTCTTTACCCGTTCAAAATCAACGTCGTGTGGTTGTTTATTTTTGCGACAAGGAAAGGAAATTGCAATGCCATCAATTAAAGGATCCACTAGTCTATTACGAGTGAGAATAAGTACTCTTTTCTCGGCGTAGAACGTCGTCATCAGGGACACAAGTTGGTGACCGAAATTATCTCCTTTGATAAATTCCTGGATCCTGTAATTGACAAGTTAAAATATTTTTCATTAACTCATTCTGTACGTTTTTCTGACTTAGGTGTGACTCATTAGGTTTAATCTTAAATCGTTCAACAGTTTTAATCCTGCTGATAGATCCTTGATACATTCATCAAAAACTTTCATTCATATTTTCTTATTAATACTCTTCTCTTAGACCATCCGTTTCCTTCCATCTTATTTGTACCTTCAAAGGTCTTTCTTCGACACCTTTCAAAATGCAGGCTATTACTCGTGTCAAAATAAATGATAACTCTTATAACCATAAAATATGCTGAATAAACTATTTACTAATTTTTAAGTCGAGAATCAAATCATCCAATTGTCAATTGATCGGTTTGATTCTTATCAGAAACATCGACAACCGCTACCTTGCAATTATAATGTGAATATAAGGTTTATTCGACCGTTTGTTGTCTGTAGGAGTTAAACGTACCATTTCTTCGATAACGTTTTTAAGCATTGTTTCAGAATACATCCGATAGTAGGTTACATAAAAAGGAACAATTTATTTCAACAGGGGGCTCTTGTGAGAATAGCCAAAATTTTAAATCTCTGTTAAAGAACGAGTTTTCTACACTATTAATGGTTTTCGAGGATTGGTTTATAACGTCCTTTTTGATGAGAGGAATTTTTGGTAGGGAATTTTTCGTGATATTACTTTGGAATCACTGACTGTGAATCACCACGGCTGCTTTGTGGCCGAAATGCGCTTCTGGTTCCTCCAATATTTTTTATGGATATTGGAAAGACATAGTACACGTCGACGTTTTTTTCGTTATTCTTCACCCATACTTATCACCAAATAGGAATTCCTTGCACATGCTTCTTACATGTTTTTTAGTAATATTTTTTAAAAAATTATAGTCTTGTCTCTCTCCGTCCGACTGACTGTGCCATTTTAAAATTTAATTATTTTTGTCTCTATCTCGATAAAGCTTCGTGATGCGTATCTCCTGAATTTTGCAATCTTATGTATCGTTCGTTTCGTTTTTGTTTCGGGAACGGACTTTTTTTTGTAGCTGTTATTTCGCTAAGATCATTTTTCTCTCGTAATAGGCGGTACTTGGAAAGTATTCGAGAGACATGCGTTGTCGGAGGATTTGTTAAAAGTCTCCGCTATTTTATTTTTCGAGTTTGTTATTATTTTAATCGCGGGGAAATGCATCCGCGTCTCTCTCTTTTGTATAATGGACTACCACTCCTTTTTCGATTTTTAAACTCAAGAAATTTAGTCTGGAAACTTCGCGTTTCGTTGCGTCGTTAACGGGCACTTCGCCGCGCACTTGAGGACATGGCCGTTAATTGTTGGTACTAACCAAGCGTCAAAAAACGCAAGTCGAGATTCGCCGTGCTTTTAAGGCAGATTTTGGAGGTCATTACTACTACTACTACTCCAAGGGATTTTTTCAAGATATCTAGCCTTGTTAAATAAGAATTCCTTCTCGAATAAGATTTCCTTTTATAAGAATCGTGCAAGTAATTTTTACTTGCGATGTAATTGATAAATTTCTGATTCCTCTGATTCCTCTAACCGCATAAAAAGGTCGATTTCTCGTTAAGAGTGAAAAAAGCGGCGAATTACCACTGAGGACGACCACTCGGTATTTTAAATTCACCTATAATTTACTCAAAATTTGTGGTCATTTCTTGTTACCCCTTTAGTCAATGCAATGTAAACTTTGATATGAATCAGTTTTTATTTTTATTATGTCATTTTTAATAGCAATTTTACGTGAAGAGTTTCACCAATTCGTTTGGTAGAAGGAGACATTCCGCCATTGTTTGGAACAAAGAGCGTGGAGATACTCAAAGATCTTGCTCCTCCGGGTGCATCAAGAACCTTCCCGAAGTATCTTTAATCATCGTCATTAGTGAGTCTGTTCGCAGTCGGTTCCGTGATCATAAACTGCGTCTTCCAATTTTTCCCATCTCCAACATCCTTCATTTCCTGACAACCCTTTCACATCGTCTAAAAGCTGACTCATTGTCCTTCCCTCGAATTTTCCTTCGCATTTAATCATACAGTCTATTATCATCAAAATACTTCGTCCAATTCGCCTTCTTTCTTCACGTTTCGTTATCATTTGTTTTCTTTCGTCTTCTCCTTATTAATTACTGATGTCTTACACAGGTTCGGCGTAACAATCCGACAACCTGAGCAGTCGCCCAGGACCCCCGTCGTGCAGGGTCGCGGGGTGCCTTTAAATATTCTATATATCAAAAAATATAGTCATAAATTTTATATTTACCATAGGCCAAGAATTTCGCAAATATTAACATCTACCACCCATGTAAAATGTTATTTTTATACTCGATCGTGGCTAATTAAACTTTTTTGGACCGCACATTTATTTTCTCAGGTCCCCGCAAAATAACCAGCCGGCCCTGGTCTTACTTTATCCTTCCAAACCATTGTCTGCATTCTTCTTCTCGATAATTATTAGTTTCGTAATTTTTACTTCCGTTTCATTATCTGCATTCTTCATCAGGTCTGTGTATTTCGAAGGTTTTAAACTACTCCATTATACCGCATACACGGCAGTTGGCCTTTTGGGAATCATGCGGTGAATTCCAACTAATTGGTCGACACCATGAATTCGGACGGAACCTTCTTTCCTCTACGGCCTCCCGCCGTGGTGTCTCTCTCCTCTGGAGACCACTCCACCACTGGGAAGAGGGCATCAAGGGTTTCCTTCGGTTCCTCTCTCTCTCTCTCTCAGCCTTTCGCGTCTCTTCCCATTAAAACCAGTCACGCAGCCCTAGCCCATCAAAAGGTTCAATAACTCCCGACACCATATTCATCGGGTCGTCTGGAGACAACGTCGTATGCATATGCGATGTATGTCTTTCGTACCTGGCCGTATGTCTCTCTTCTGTTACATTCATTTCAACTCACGACGCGGTGTCGTTAAAAAGAAGAAAAAACAGCCGGAAAAGAGAGATTTTTTCCAGCCGTCTCTCCTGCATAAAATGTCGGGATTTTTCTCGAAAATGTTGTGTGTCGCTGTCGGTGTGTTATTATTAATTTTAATCCGAAAAGGGTAAGGCGGAATTTTTAACAGAGAAAGGAAAGGAATAATTTTGTTTGAATGACGGAAAAGAATAACTTAAATTCTCTGTTAGGTTTCGTCGCCAGTTATAGTTGTTGGAGGGAAATTTTTCGTGCACTATAACGGCTCAATTCTGCAATTATACTGCTATTAAAATATAATCCAATAGGGAAGCCTTAATTTTTGTGTAATTCCTTAATTATGTAAATGATACAACAAACTGTGTTACTGAGTAATATAGAGGAATTATTACTCAGTTTGTTGTATTATTTTCCTATACTGCTATTAGTTGCATGAATCGTTTCATATAACTCTCTGGATATTCTCTATATAAACCCATGAATGTCATAAAATAGGACCGTCCAACTTCTTTGTTGTGGCGGGCCAAATATGCTGAAAGCTACTGACTGGGGTTGGTGGAGGGGGGCATTTCCAAGAGAAATGTAGAACCATAGTGGATACCCTTGTTAGTGGGTGTGCGGGGGAAATTTTTCGGCTGCTTCTGTCCTCTCGGTTTTCCCCATCCGTTTTCGCACATGGCGGTAAAAACTTCGGAAGGGGGAAGAGGAATGCAGGGAAAATTTTTTATGGCTGGAAGGGTTTAGGCAGCTTACCAGTATTCTATAGATACAAATGAACAGACGGCCTCCATAGCTTTGGCGTCCCGGGCGGCCTCCCGGCTCGCCCTTACCTCGGGCCGGATAAAATCATGCCGCGGGCCGGATGTGGTCTGCGTGCCGCCAGTTGGACAGCTCTACCATAGAATATTCCATCTGGGTCACCTTCGATTTTTCACATTCACAAAATTTTTATACCAGCGTCGTTTGTGTTATTTTACCCTTTTCGCGAGGAATCTAAATGTGCACTAGCTACCCCCGTCTGCCTGTATGTAGTAAATTTATTCCGAGAGATGACGTTGAATTTAAATTAGGGTATCAACACAAGCTCTACGCTTCAGCCAAATATGATTCTACAGGTGAGAAATTTCAGCATTAAACCTCCGCGTTTCCAGATAATAACGTGGGAAGTTTAATCCGGCCGAATTTGTCGACTTTGCTATAAAAATTCGAATGGCGCTACTGAAATTCATCGCGTGTACGGCTAATGCTATTAGTAAAGCGTTCAAGTGACCCATTGAATAGCTACTTTTCCGTCGATACTTCTCGCCTCGCGTTTTTCTACGTAATTGCGCATTTTCATGGTCTCTAATTAAGTTGCATTTTAAATGGTTTTGACATGCATCCTCCTTGTGGTATCCATCTTCTTACGGCATCTACTTCAGAAAACGAATTAACAGAATTAAACTTTTGTCTTGTATGAGAAACTAGAAATCGGGAGAAATGATGAGAAATCTTCAATTATCCGGGCGGATATCACTGGTGCTTATATCGGAATAGGGTAATTTCTTGTTTGAGGACGGTCTTGCCATGCTAGTACATACATATCTACCTTCCCCGATAAATAGAAAACCCTAAAAGTATGTCTCGACAATTTCATCAGTGTTAATTCAACGTTAATTAATTCCACTAATAATTAATGAGCGAAATTGCCACGACGGTGAGCAGAGCTCGAAGAAATATTAGTCGCCATGCAGCATAGAAATTTCATCATATTCATCAATCTCTTAATAAACTCTTTCTTCAGGTGCATTGTTTGTTAAAGTGCGAGATTACAAGCAAGCGCGTCCCTCTGCTATCGCAACGTAATGGCAGCCTAATATTTCCAAACTTTGTAATTGAAGTCCTGGCTCCTAAGTTACTCCTGTGCTACTGGAGCCGAAGCAAATTTATCGAGGCTTGGTCGATAGTTGAAATTCGCCTGATTTTCATTCCTCCATTTCATGTCTATGAAATTTAATTACCTATGTAATTAATGTAACAATAGCTTTTGATGTTAGTTTTTTCTCATTGTTTGCATGCTATTTTTTGGGTCGAACACGGGAACAAGAAATGGTAAGCATTTCGTTTTACATTTTTCTTTGGTTGATTTACGTCCTTTGGTTCCTATTAGAGTTCAGAGATTCTTAAGATTAAAAAAAAAATATTTCTCAAATTTATTGTTAGTGTCGCCGCACACAATTTTAATTACAATGAGAAAACCTTTTCTCAACTTTTTCCTCAATTTTATTTTCATCAGACTTTCTTCTCTTGCTATTACTAAAAAAAATTCCTTTAACTTGCGAAAATATGGAGGACTGTTATTAAATATTATACGTAAAGAAATGTCGTGCCTTCTTTAAAACTCCATGAGTTCTGCGTTTGCTGATATAAAGTGTAGACTCTTTGTGTCTTTTCGGACCTTCCTAAAATACCTTTTAGATAAAATAATTGAGCTGACTGAAATTATGAACCGTAAGCTATTGCTTAATTACAGTAATTCTGGCCTTGAATCCTCGTAAACAAGCTAAAATATTGTCACATTTTACTCAGCATTCCTTCTATTTTGGTATTTCATCACATAGCATGTCACTGAATCAAATTTAATACGTATATTCTATATTCATAAAAATAACCATTCATTTCGGAAGAACTCAAGGTTGATTCTAGCTCAAGCCACGTCGTAGACAGTTCGTGAGATTCATTAAAAGCTCCGAGGCACATTTTTGGTCGGGTACATCATTAGTTACTCCGCTAAAAAAAGAATCTAGATTTACTCTTGTGTACGTGATCTCGCATTCATTCACGGTCTTCCACGTAGGAATGCATTTGTTTTACCTTGTGAATTGTTTTTTATAATGTTTGTAGGTTGTAAATGATGTCAAGAAAAGAGGTTCATATCTCCCCACCCATTCTCCATCCTCTTCTCTTTTCTTCCTTTCCCTATTTTCCATTCGCCTCGTTCCTCTTCCCTCTCTTCTCTCATATTCCTTTCCATTGCTTTGTTTCGGCGTTCTGTGGCTCTTCCCATTCCTCTGTTTCTTTCCTCTTTCTCCTTCCCTCTCTTCCGCGAAACACAAATGAAGTGTTGATGCAAATTCTATCCAGACAGACATATGCTGGACACAAAGACATTCTGAAAAAGCAGGAGAAAAATTGTGCATGACCGGGGATCGAACTAGGGTCTTTCATTTGCCGGGCGGTTATTCTACCGCTGAATTGTCCAGATAGACTTATTATCCCGTTTTAGAATAGGGTATTTTTCATGCGCTGAGGTCAGGCTAACCCATTGGTGCACAACCTCTGGCCCGCGTGCCGGATGCGGCCCTCGAATGATTTTTGTGCGGCCCGCGAAGACATGATGAAAAAGCAATCAGAAAAATTTAACGCACAAATTCATACATTTTTATGAAAATTTTGTTAATAAAACTTTAAATATATTGGAATTTTTACCATAAAAACCCAATTTAGACTTGATTTTCACTTAAATGGCACGTAAGGTTCTATATCTATAATAGCCGACCGTCCGCCGTCCCACCCTGTATCTCAAAAGCCGTTCGTCGTAGAGATATGCGGTAAACTGCGTTTTGTTTCTACAAGCTAGGAAAGCTCCTAGAAACTACTCGCATTTTCATAAAGTCCCATATTCGAATCCAGGAGACAATTATATTTTCCCATAAGTTTACACGGGATTTTCGATTTTTCAGACTGCAAGGTTTTTTTCCTTCATTCATTAAAACACGTAAATATGGACCGATTTTCTTCGTTTTTGCTTTATTCGACGGCTAAAACTCTATACTATCTTATTCTTGTGATTTTTACATGTTACACGGTCGAATCACTCAGAAATACGCAATTGTTTTCGAAATTTTACGGATACTTTGTACTTTTTCCGGACGTTGTCAAGGCGACCATCATTGTTGCCTCCGATTCAATTAATGCCAGTTAAACCTTCAAATAGGTGAAAGAATAGCGTTATTTGCTTCGCACTTTGTTTAAGCATCGAAATTATTGCTGTAGCAATGTAAACATTTATACATAGCAACATAAATATTTACGGATAAATATTCAGTTAACTGCTTATGGGAAGCGTTTCTAACGATTCAATCAAAACAGTTGAATCCAGTTGAATCTTCCTATCATCGTTTGAATGCTGGAATCTTATCTCTTTGTAAGTAGAACCATTATATTATACATCCATAATGTTTATTAACGCAAATAGGCTCACGCATAAATTTGAAATTAAATGAGAATAGGGACACAGGTTATTTTTTTAAACACATTACATGGTTATCTTCTCTTCATTGATAATCTACATAAACGGTTGCATTGATTGTTATATAAAAAAGAAAGGACATATATTTGAATAAAAAGAAAAGCAAAAGTTTGCGATCAGTTACTTTGTAAGGAAATGCATTTTTAGAGTTAAATGTGAATTATTGAGATCAACTTATTTTTACATACTTCATCATTTTTTATAAAGCAATTTAAAAATTCACCGCGCAATCTTTGCGCGGGATCAGCTAATATATAGATAACTTCCGATTTAAACTCCGGCCCGCATAAGAATTAGCAACTTCCAATGCGGCCCTCCGAAGGATTCGCAACCATCGATGAGGCCCTCCAAGTATAAAAGGTTGGTACCACTGGGCTAACCTATATACCCTATTATGAAGCGAAAGGATTAGCTTGCCTCCGTAGTTCAGAATATCCGTCCGGCAAGTGGTAGACCTGGGTTCGATTCGATTCACTGTCATGGCAGAATTTTTCTCCTGCTTTTTCAGAATGTCTCTTTTCCGCTGCCATTCTCTACCTACAAACCTTTTCCTTCACAGCACATCTCTATTTTTCTCCCTTACCTCTACTGCTTCTACCATTCCTTCTTTCACACTAATGCATATAGGTACATCTTCCATCCTTAGCATCATACCTCTATTTTACCTTCACTATATCACCCTTTTTCTCTCCTCTTTTCTTTCTCTATTTCTCTCTATCTCTTTTCCTACTTCCCGTTAACCCTCTCCCTCTCTTCCCCCTCTCTCTACTCCGGAGGTTTTCGAAGTAAGGGCCGCGGGCCATTAGTGGGCTACTAAACGCTCAATATGGGCCTCAAAGTATGGCTGGTCCGATAAATTTTGTCGGGATAAAATTTTGTGTAGTTTTATGCTATTATAAAGATGACGAATGGCATTTGCTGTATTGACGGGATTTATGTTTGTAATACAATTAATTATTTTCTAAAAATTTTCTTATTATGCGACAATGTTGGGAAGAATTAGGGTGTATTGTTAGTACGCCGAAGCCTCATTAACTTCGAGAAGTTTCATATCTTTCCTTAAAGCAAGAAATTATTTACATTTGTCAATAAATAGTTATTGAGTGCGTAGTTATTGTGCGCATTTCGTTTATTACGGGAAGCGATTATTGATTTTTGTCACTAAATACCTAAAATAAGCTACGTGACTGTATGAATGAAAATTGTTTGTTTTATCGAGTGAAATATTACAAGACAAAGCTTTGGGGGCATTGAAATTGTTTTTTAACGTACCAAAAATTAAAAAAATCTTTTCTCCATTCCCGTGTCTCCATCTTTTGCTCCATACCTCCCCTCTTGAGCCCACCTATTATTTCTTCCCCCACCTCTTCCCTCTCTACCACCACCATTCACTCCCTCCTTCAACCCTTGAGTCTTTCCCGCGAGCCATCTTTCTCCCTGCCCTTCAACCATCTCTTCGGCCCGCCCACTCCGTTTTAGATTCCCTCTTACCGCCTCTCTCTTTCTTCCTCCGTATCTCGATCCCCATTTCTCTATTTACCTCTCCCTCACCTCTCTATCCCCTCTTTCTTTCACACCTTATTCCTCTGTTTCGCCTTGTTTCTCTCACCCTGTAGCTCTTTTCTCCCTCCCTTTCTAAGTATTTTTCTACCTCCCTCGCTATTTCCTTCCTCCCTCCCTTACTCCCTCACTCTTTCTCTCTCTCTCCATCTCTCCCTCACTCTCTCTCCCTCTTTGCCTCCAGCTCTCCATATCTCCTTCCCTTTCTCCATTCCCTAATTCTTTGCCGACTCTTCCTCTCTCTCCTTTCCCCCTCTTCCCTCTCTCCCCCCTCTTCCCTCTCTCCCCCCTCCACCCGTCCTCCTTTCATTCTGTTTTCACTCTCCCCTGTTACTCCCTCCTTCTTTCACCATCTAACCCCCTCTTTTCTCCAGCCTAAACCCTGCTCTCTTCTCCCTCCCTCTTCCCTTTACTTACTGTTTGCCTTTCGTCTTATCTCTCCCTCCCTTTCTTACTTCCCCTCTCCATTTCCTTCTCTCTCCTCGCCCTCTCTCTTTCCTTGCCCTCTATCTTCCCCACCCTCTCTCTCCTCACCCTCTCTCTCTCCTCACCCTCTCTCTCTCTCTCCTCACCCTCTCTCTCTCCTCACCCTCTCTCTCCTCACCCTCTCTCTCCTCACCCTCTCTCTCTCCTCACCCTCTCTCCTCACCCTCTCTCTCCCCACTATCCCTCCATCTCTTCCTCTAACTCTCCCCTTTTACCTCTTTCTACTTACCACTCTCCCTCCATTCCTCTCTCTCTTTCCTTCTCTCCTTGGCTGGCCTCCCGATCGATATGACCCCACGTTCTCTCTCTGCACCGAGAAACAGCCGCGTCCACTTGGCGGCAGCCGTCGGGGTGCGGGATGCGCTATTTGGGTCACGCACTGCTAAACCCCTCCCTTCTCCTCCCCCTTTTCCTCCTCCTACGTTTCCTTCTTTCCTCTTTCTCCTTTCCTTCGCCTGCAGTTCCGTTTCCCCCCTCCTTTTGTTTCTCAATAAAAAAATTCTCGTTTCTCAACGTACAGCGTGGGTGAAAGGAAGGCATTATGTCAAATTATTGCAAAATGTCTCGAGCTCAGTCCCCCCATCCCCCTCTCCCCAGAGGGTAAGGAGGGTTGTCGTTTTAACGTCGTTACCTAAGACGTCCTCGAGAAAAAAATCCAGTTCTTTCATCGCTTCGAAGTGTGGTCCGCGCTGATTTCGCATCCCTTTTGGGTCCATTGATGAAATCCGGTAGGACCGAGGATGAGACCGCATGGGACTCCCTCTCCCGGCGGTTTCGAGAACGAGCCGTTACATCCCGGGAAAGGAATGGATGGCAGAGATAGAACGCGAACTCCTCGACGCTCGAGAGGGCGATATTTTTTTTCTCATTCGGCATGTGGTTCGCCGACACTTTTAAGGATGTTCGGTGCTTTCGCAATGGCGGTATCGCCATCTTTCTCTGGGGACAATGGCACGTTTTCTCTAATGTTTGGGGTGTTGAATTCACGTAGAATACGAATATGTTCGGTTTTCGGGTAATTCCTGTTTCGGATATTTCCAGTCTTCGAATAATTCCGGTTTTTGTACTGTACTGCAGACACAGTCGAGTAGAGCGGTGCTGGAGTGCCTCGCTGGCCTTCCACGCTGCGGGTCTAGTGTCGAATCCTGGCCGATTTTCAACACGGGCTAACCTCTAGCGTGTTGCGAGGACACACTCCATGCATCGGATGGGTCGTTAAGATGTCTGCGAAAGGTTGAACATCCTATTTATGTTTAATTCAAGGTTGGCTAAATAATCTTGTGTATATCCCTAGTTACAACAATAATTGCTGCGACCTAGAAAAAAGTATCGCTGAACCTTATATAACTATAATTCCCGCTTTAAAGGAGGTATTTCTTTATCGTATAATTCCGCTACATTTGATCTAGTTTTTACAGTTATATTTTACTGAAAAATTTCTGTTCCGGAAGCGTTCGAATTATAGAAGTTCGGCTGCTTTTGGAGGTTATCGGTATATTCGTACTCCTCGTTATTTTTATGGCCTCCAGCATGTGACCTATTTCGTCTTTTAAAATTATTATTTATACTGTGTGCATATCTGCATTCGTGCGTTATTGCTCGCCTTATATATGATTTGCAAGAGCTATCCGGATAAGTCCTGTTTCACGAAACCGTACAATTTTCCAAGAAAGATTGCACCGCAGAATAAATTGTAGGAGTTGGAATTTTCCCCTTCGTCTTATGTTGAGGTTCAAGTGTGCTATCTGATTTTAGTCTCACTATGCATTAAGTTATAATATAAGTCTTGGAGTGTTAATAGCTTCTTTAAAATACGGCTTGTAACATTAACATGGCCCAGCGCCTCTGGCGGAAAAACGGTGAAAGGTACAGAAAAATTTTCCAGGTGAGAAATAACAGTTTTTTCCAAGTATACCCAACGCTGGAGTTATGGAAAAATGCATTAAAATTTTTATTAAAACAGACAATAGCGATAGCATAGTCATATTTTTTTAAATAGAGACCGCTATAATCTCTCGTATTTCTCTGAAGCTTGGAAAATTTTTCTTTACTATCGCTCTTTTTTACGCAATTCTATTCCGTCCATAGAATTCCTGAACCTCGCCGCTTCTATCATCTCCCTTTCTCTCTTTTAGTCTGCAACTTCCGGCATTTCATTCAAAAATTTTATTTGTTTTTAAATTCCTCTGTTCATCCTTGAAGATTCTATCCATACAGAGCCCTTTTTTTACGACTTGTTCTCATAACTATCCCTTTCCTTCATCCTATCCAGACTCCTCGTTTCCTTCCTCCTCTTTTTTTTGCCTCTTTCCTTGCCTCTTTCCTGTCCCCTTTTTGCCGCGAAAGAGTATACCTTTCGTCGGAAAGTTATATTCAACCGTTTCTGCGTTTTCTTTTTTAAGTTCCGCCAAAGTTTCTCTCGGGTGGATTGTTCTGAAAGTCTTTGGACAAGATTTAGCACTCGCTCTACTCCTCTCCCTTTTCGTATCTTCTTTCTTCCTCTTCAAGCCTTTAGTTCCGTTTCTTCGTTGCTTTCGGCACTTTTTTCTCTCTCTCGAAATAATAATTTTTTAAAAAAATGAAGTGCTCGAACCGTGGCTGCATCCATCTGTCCAAATTCATCCGGCGATTTTTTTGTTGTAATTTCGAGTTTAATTTTTTCCCGGTAGGATTCAAAATTTTAGAAGTCGGACTTTAAAGAAGTTTCCCAAAATTCCGCGGAAATTATTTTTGTGATACGAGCGTCTCGAAAAGTGACAGTGGAATTTCTCTGTAACTGAAACAGTGAATATGAAAGAATATCGACATTGTTTTTGCGTCTAGTTTCGACTCGGATAAGTTTCGAAAATTTCGATCGTTTTTTTTTTTAAAAAACATTTGCGAATCAGTATACACTCGAAAATTTGATAAATAAGTAAAAAAATCGGGTTTGAAACTAGAGATCAACTTTTATACACGTCATCGCAAAAAAATCGTTGAATTATCGAAATTTCGAATTGTAGACGTTATGTCTATAGAGGTTCGCCGTGCAGTTTTCGGCGACTTTTTAATATTTACCGAGAAAAAGATATGCCACCTGTTTTTTGCGTTAAGGAAAAATTTAGCTTGTTTAGTTTCATTAATGTCCGCCGTTACCTATCTGTTAATTCAAGACAAAAAATTTTAATCGGCACTTGTTTTTAGTGTGTTTGTATATTTAGTATAATAATGTATAATCATTTTAGGTAACGATAACGACGATCTCTTTTATTTGATTTGGCATTCATTCTTTTCTTAATGGGGTATTTAAACGGTCAATATAGTGAGCTTCAATTCTTCTCAGAAATGAGATTTAAAAAGTTTGCTTTTAATATTACCGATTAGAAGTTTCCGAGACCTGGGAGGTGCTTTGCTTAGGGGAAAAAATTAAACTAGAAAGAGAGATGAAAAGGTAATGAAGTACTGAGCGTAGTTGTCGAAAAGCAAAGTTTAATTAACGTGATTAAAAGAATAGAAGGTAGGTTTTTTTTGGAGAGTGGAGGAATGCGTAAGGAGGATAGTCGAGGAACAAGAATAAAGAATGAAAAAATGAAGAGCAGCGCGATGGAGGAGTTTAGTTGCAAGTCGTTGTATAATTTAAATGAAACTGTGGGAACGATAAGTTGTGCAACTAATTTTCCATGCAAACTATTGTGGTGCTCTGATTTAAACGCGCATCCTTCCAAAGTTATTTTTCCCGTTCAGAATTTTAAGAAATTACTTTTTTTGCGATATTCTGAGGGAAAAAAAACGCTTTTCCGTTGGTTTATCCGTGTAGAGCAGGGATACCAAAACTAGAGCCTGGGGGCCATTTCCGAACTGCTCAGTGATTTAATCCTTACCTCATCAATTTCTTTAAGACTCGTATATCTTATATTTTCCAGTAGAAAGTGCAATTAGATATCCTTTGTGAAATCTAAAGGATGTTTTATTATACAATCCGAAAATTTCTCAAAATCATCTCGTTGAAATTGACAGGGCCTAATCATTCATTTTAAAGACGGCGCGTGGTCCGCACTGTGGTATATACCGCATCATGTGGCCCTTTTAGAATAAATTTGGTGATTCCTGGTTTATATGATAACCGCCGAACTACGAATTAAGTCGGAGTCACCAAATTTAACGCTGTGATTTTATTTTCATGAATAAGGCCTAGTGATATCTTGCTTATCGACCGTTTGTTTAGAGGCACGGTTTCCAAATTTTGACGGTACGAAGCAAGAGCAACAGAAAACTTTTCCTTATTGATTAACAAGCGACGTAGAAGTTAAAAGAAAAACAACTATAAGGTATCTTAAACTGATTACCGCTTATGGCGGCCATTATTTTTATTGGAACTTACGCCATGACTGCTTAACAAATTTATGGCTAAAGGAGGAATCATTTATTGGATGAAAGGTGAATCGACATTTAATTTTTTAAAGGATATCGATCGTTATAACTTAAAACGTGCGTAACGTAGTTGGTTTTTAAGGTATTCATAAAATAGAACGAGCTGGTTATTCCTTCTGTTTTCTCAAAGAATTCCTTTTTAACTTAAAAGGATTCAGTTTTTGAAGGCGTTCTAAGGTTTCCATAGAAATGGATCATGTAGACGCCCACATATCCGTTCCAAGAAAAAAAAACGAACACATTATTTAAATTACCATTCTCCTCCCCCCCCCCCCCCCCCCCCCCAGCTCTCCCTGCATTTCCTAAGAAATCCACGTCCACCTTTATCTCAGTTTGTAATTCAATCTTTGAGGTTGCTATGGTGATTCCTATTTATAAAAAAATCTTACCCTAAATGGGAAAGGTTAAGTTCGTGAGCCGGTGTATTCGATTAAGGAGTAGATAATCCTCGAGGGTTCTTGCCTCTCTTTGGGAAAACTGCGAAATTTCAAGTTAAAAAAACAAAACTCGAGATATATCTCGTAGAGCAATTCCCCTTTGTATCTTTGTGGAACTAAACCCATGCCATGCTAACTAGTTCTGGTCTATTTGCGGCATCGGGTAATGTGTACTGTTAGCAGGGTGGTTACCACAAATTTCTTATTATAACGGTGTGGCGTTCTTTATATCGACCAAAGGAAATTAGAAATCCTAAAACGGGACTGGAAGTTAGACAGAATCCCTTTTGGTCGAGTCAGGGAAACCTTATCGAGTCGAGAAGAGTAAAGATAATCCTTAGTTCTTTTAGTTTGTACACAAAAATACGAATTGTGGAAGGATGCGAGGAATAAGAAGACAATGGAACCCTAACAAAGCGCTTGTGGGCTGCTGCATTCAACTGCATTTCTTCTTTTTTTTTAGCATTCTAGATGGGCAGAATGTTACTTCCGAGGAGACAAATGAAAATCGAGCGATTGAAACTGCCGTGTTATTTTGTTGCTTTTTGTTTTCATAACTTATTGTGTCGCAGGTCCTCCGTATTCTTTCCTGTCAGATGTGAAATGACGAGAATGTCGACATGGTCTTTTTATGGCATTTCAATCTGCATAAATATTGAAATTTTCGATCGATTCTTAATGTTGTCAATCGTTATAAAGTCTAGCAGTTGGAATTTTTGGTAATTATAATTGTGGATTAAAATTCAAAATACAGTAGTATTAACTGGAAAATTCCCTCTTAAGATAATCGAAAATTTGGGAGGCGAGTTGAAATGTTCTGTGCAGGTTTGTATTAATGTTTGTTCTTCCCGTGTGGTGTCCTTTTAATATTCTTTTTCTTCAGTAACTATTGTTTGTCTTCGTGGTTGGTTTTTGGGTAGTTGTTTCCACATTTATCAGCTCTGACTAGGGTTTCTCAAGCGGGATCCCGGAATCCCGTACTTAAAATGTACCCGGGAATTTCCCGGGAACCCACCGCATTTCCCGGGAAATTCCCGGTTTACTATACGACAAATATGATATATTTTGGAAACACACCTAGACAGGAAAATAACTAATGACATTAGTAGCGACGAAAAATTGTGCATTACCTTGAAATTACAATACATATTAAAATACGCTACATAATTTTCCATCTGTAACCTATTTGTATATATTATTATTTATTCGATATCCAAATGATGGTGTTGAACGCTTGAATATAAGACGCATTATAAGTCCCTGTTACACATGCTTCCACTATGAACGGCTAAACCAGTTAACATAGAATGAAAATATTTGATTGTATTATTTCGTAAATCGCCATTGAAAAATGAGATATTACAAACATATGTAAAAATTGAGCACAAAAATAAGGAAATGCAACTCATACTTGATTCGAAAACCAGATGGAATAGCTTGCTAGATATGTTGGAGAGATTTTTAACAGTGAAGGAATACATTCTTAAAGCAATGATTGATATGAAGAAAAGTTCAAATATTTCAGAAGAAGAATTTAGTATAATTAATGCCATTGTGTCATCACTGCCTCCGATCAAGATAACAATTGAACGGCTTGGTGAAAGAGATTCAACATTGCTTTCAGCGGAAGGCATATTTTAATTCATACTTGATGAATTGACTGAACAGAATACTGATTTTTCTGCTCATATGAAAAAATCCATGCAAACAAGGCTAGAAGAACGTAGAAACAAGAATCTAGTCGGTTTGTTCAAGTATTTAAGCAATCCCCAAAATTATCAACAAAATACGAACTTTACGTTCCCTTCAAAATTGGAACTGAAGACTGACGCTATTAAGTTGATTTGCAGGCTTTTTATCCGTAAGCCTGAAGATACTGCTAACAATTCAGGTGGTGTCATCGAATCTAAACCTTATGTCAGGTCCTCAGACTCAAAAGCCTGCTCTTCATCGGCCATGCCATCGTCATTTATAAATAAATTGGATGCTGCCATTGAAGATGCTGTAAGCACTGAAAAATTGAACGTTAGCTCTTTTTATGACACGAGAAGCATTACTACAGAAATAGACATCTATGAATTAACCGGAAAGCTTACAACTAGGATAAATGACCTTTTTGAAGCTCAACCATTCCACCAACTTCCGTTGAAGCAGAACGTGCATTTTCTGCGGCAGGTCTCTTTATTACAAAATTACGCCCAAATCTAAGTGATTCTAGCGTGAATAATTTGTTTTTAAATTATTTTATTAACAATAAAGGATAATTTATGGGTATGAAATATTGTTTTAAATACATTAATATTTTTTCCATAAAATTACCGTGTTTCTATACGTTGTAAAGGGCTTTAACTTTTTGAAATTTTATAAGAAAAATTTTATTATATTCTTATTATTCACTTCTTGTAAGCATTCTTTATTCGGTTTGTGTGTTATACGTAGTTTATAATAAATAAATATAAATGTTTACAAATATTTAATTTATTCCTTCTTTTCTTGTTAGTATGTTTACGAAAACTGAATCTCGGGAAATTCCCGGGATCCCGGGATTGAAAAAAACCCGGGAAATGTTAACCTCTACCTCAGACGCATGTAAAATTGCGCTTAGATTTCTCCGTATTTTTTTATTTACTGAAATTATAATTAATATTTTATGAGTACTATATCAATGCTCCCATTTCGTTTGTCGTAATTTATTCACGGCTTGTACGGCGAAATTAGCGGGATATACGGTATTTTGAAGGAGGTTTTGATGGTTATTTAGAAATGTCCAAAGAAGTCATAATCGCGAATTTTACTTACTAATTGGACAGCTGATGCTTTTTGCTTACTCTGAGTAAGGTTATCATACCGCGCGCTATTTACAACAAAAATTGAAAAAAATAGCCTATCCAATAATTTTATAAATCGCGATTCATTTATATTTTGACACAAATTTATATTGAGAACTTTTCAGCATCGACGCTTAGCTTTATCCATAGCGTTCTTCCAAATTATCTTTGTTATATCTGTCATTTATCCAGTCTTTTGGCATGGATTAGATTTTTCAGAGTACCTAATTCTGATTCTAAGTGATATTTTAAAAAATATATACCTATAAATTCTGCAATCTCAAATAAAATATGTACGGCGTCATTTTCTAAGATTCGATATAAGTATTCCTTAAGCGAAGTGTATATCGTGTTACAAGCTGTCTTTTGAGTCACGTTATTCGCGTGTTTCCTCAGAAATCCAGCGAGCTGCAATTGGTATTTCTCGGAAGCAGAATCGAAATCTATTTCGTAAGTACATGCAAATTCGGCAAGAACTGTGACACACTTTTTCGAGTCTTAAGGTATGAGCGAAATTTTGAAAAGCGAAGTTGTTTAGTATTTATGTAGATTCTTGGGGGGTGACCTATTTTGTTTTCTCTTCTCTAGGATTTGTTAATATAAATGAAACTTAGAGAATAGGATAGTTTGGTAACGAGCGTCACTTGGAATAGGTGGAAATGAATGTGTGATTGGATCGCTTGATGGTGTATTTATTTATTTATCTATTCATGTAATTCCATTTAACAACGTAAATTATTTTACAGTGAAATATTATAACCAAGTAAATTAACGCGATACATAGTGAAGCGAAAACATTTAAAAAAAATATTAAATACAATAATAAAATAATCAAAGAAGCCGTAAAGTTACGAATTAAAAAAAATAATTTCTTTTCACTTCACTATTTACTCGTTCCATAGAAGCTCACTTTCATCTCCAGTGCAATACATAATAACCAATAATGATAATAATAAATAGCAAAGTGGCAGAGACGAAAGTAAAATTGAGTATGAAAATGCGCAAAAATTGAGACTTGGGTGAGATAAATGTCCGTAATGACTGGCAGAAAGCGTCCGAGTTTTGGAGCAGAGAATGAAGAAGACACGCGTGGCGGTAAAATAAAGAGCGCTGTATAATTTCCAAACTTGGAGTAATAACACGCATTATAGAGGAGAGACGGGTAGAAATGTCATTATCCCTGTCTCAGCATTGAATTTAGCTTGGAAATACTTTATTTGATATTTTATTGACTTCGTTTTTCCGTGACGGAATAAATCCTTAAAACCCTCAGTAATTCACGAACAAAATAACTTTTTAAATGTATCGTGAAAACAGAACAACAGAAGGCGACGTTACTATCTTTTTATTGTTAAACGAAAGTTTATCTATGCTTCTTTTTCGCCGGAAGAGAAAGCCAAAACACATAAATACCGATATCGCTTGAAAGCTTAGTATCCCAGGGTAAGGTTTGACGATACCTCATTTTCTTATCGGGAAAGCAGTTTTTCAAGGGGAAGAATTAAAAATCTCAATAACTCCAAAAATATTTTATCCCGTCAAAAACTGCGTATTTAACATCTCGAAAACGATAATTCCTATAAATAATCTGATGGCATTCTGCTTAAAACTTTCGATGAGCGCCATATTTGAAATCTTATTCGTTTCCTTCGTTTGACACGTCGTTTTCCATATATATATATATATCGTGTAGGAAACATTTATATTATCAAATATTGTAAAAATTAACTGAGGATAATTCATTAAATTGAAAGATTTGTCGCAATAATAATTTTTGCGCCATTTTTCTTAAGATTTCATACGTAAACGTATCAAAGGGAAATTACTCGAACATTCAGTAATAGTTGTAGCGACTTCGCGCAGTTGAATCTGGTTGCATTTTTTAAAAATAAAAACAAGATGGAGATTATTTTTAACTTCTGCAGATAAAGTTAGCTCCCGCAATGGCTGGAGAAGGGCAGGGCACGAGGCCAAAAGGAGACTCAGAGCACGAATCGTTGTTACATTAATGGGGGAATAAATTGTGTATATGGCCTAGTTACTTTTACGCTTGGATGGCCGTGTTTTGCAGTTATACAATTGCTGTACTTGCTGTGGTGTCGCCCTTCCGAGAAATTTATGGTCAAATTTGAGGTCATAACTTATTTCCATGAAGATAGTTCGGATTTTGAATTGAATGAATTTTATATAAGCTTTGCCTATGAAGCGTTTTGAAATTGTCACGTCAGCTTTATAAACTGCTGGAAGAAACGGCTTCGCTTAGGTTTATACTCAGCGGATCCGGTACCAAATCCACGAGGATACTGGCATCAGTTCTTCTTGTGCGCACGCTGCTCTCGTTAAAATGATAGATAACAGTTACATGCGAGCCGTTATAATTCGAATCGCCTTAATTCAGATTTCCAATGACAGTAGAAAAATGAGTCGCATCCCTGCCTCCCACAGCGAAGATGGTTGGTTGGTTAGGGTGGTTTAACTCTTGGTTAGTTAGCCGCATGCGACCCTCATTAGTCTTTATGCGGTCCTAAAAGCTATGATTATTCAGCGATACTTGGAATTTAACACGCAATTTCAAGTTATTTGATCAAAATTATAATCATGAACAGCTTTTCTAACGAATCCATTTCGCGGAGAAATTTATTAAATTGGGTTTCTCTGTTACAAAAATCATAAAATCTCTAGGTGGCTTCCTATCTAACCTCTTATTCATCCCGCTGGAAAAAATAAAACCCACCAAAGTATTCGAAATTACGAATGCGGCCCGCCATGTGGAAAAGATTGCATATCCTTGGTTTAGCTACTCCCAAATGTTTTCATTTTAATAATTCCATCGATATTAGATAGATTTATCATAAATTCGACATTTTTCCTTATAAATTTCGATTGAAGCTTCAGAAGGGTTTTGCGAATGTCCTTCGGATTTGGCTGGAGTAAACAGCATTCGCGAGTGAAGCATTTCATTGGCCCAAAAAAAATCGAATTTGGACATCGATTCCTCGAATAGCGCCGAAGCCACAAATTCGTTGGGCCGATGTAGTTGCGAATAATGTCTCAGGGAGAAAGTGATTTACGACGCAGACAGGTGCACGCACCTCTTTACTCCGGTGGACGTCCTCGATGAATTGGGGAAGTGGCGTTTATATCGCTGCTTCATATCCTCTTAACCGTTTTCGATTTGACCATACCTTTATGGTCATACAGTTATCCAAACAGAAATACCCCTTTACATTTTTTTCATGAATTTATTTAAACTAACTACTGCCCCCATGAGGGTACCAGTCGCCTTCTGTCGATTCCTTCAAAGCGTGCCCATTAGTTTCAGGGTTTGTAGAGAACCTTACGAACAATTATGATCTAGTTAAACGATATATTTTTTAGATTTAGGTTGTGAAATTTTTAGGGCCTTCTTCAAAATCCCATTGCTAATTAATGATATTTTACACATCCCTCTTCGCGACTTAAAATGACGAAGTACTTCATGATATCATACAAAACTTTAAATTCAGGCGTTGTGTAAGTGAATCTGTGAGCGTATCCCTAGCTTGCAAATCTAATTTCTACATCTGACTAAAATCGTGCTTAATTCGTTCTAAGAATAAAAAGCCCTATTCCATAAACAATATATTAGTCCTATAGATCTCTCGAATGTCTTTCCTCTCTCTTTTGTTATCGCAATCCGCTAATAATAATGGCGTGTGTGTGAAAGGTCGATATTCCGTGGAGACCACTTGCGTGGGCCTTCCTCAGGAGATGGAGAGAGAGAGAGAAAGCCGACAGCCCCCCTCTCTCCCTCTCCTTCCACCCTATTCGTGACCTTAACCCATTTGACGCTAGCCCATTCGACGCCAACCGCCTCCAACAGTCGCCCACGTGGCGCCAAACACTTGGTCCCGCCACCATGCCGCCAATCTCTTTTTCGTGAGAAGCGGTTATCCGTAATACACACACACATATACGTATACACAAAGCGTTGTTTCACGGCGAACGGCACGCTTTAAAAAAAAGAAAGAGTAACTCGCGTAAATGGACGCCTCTTTATTATTCATCGATTCACGGTTTCGTTTCTGTTTAAAAAGCTACTCTTTTCCTTTGATACGCAAGGTGAGTCCGTGTACTTCCTAGGAAAAGTGACTCATCCGAATATAGCGTTCATCGAAGTGAGCCCAAAGGAATTTCATTAAAGCTAGATCCTCCAGAAGAGTTTTCTAGGAATGTCAGTAACGTGCATCATTTTAGGAATCCGATGGGTTGCGCTTTGTTTATAAAGAGGTATTCGCGTTCTTTTTAAAATGATGTAGGACTGCTCGTTCCGTTTAGTGACAGCTGATATAATACCGGCGTTTCAGAGGTTTTACAGACTCGGGATGAAGGCCTATGAAGAGTAGAATGGTTGGTACAAACGGAATCTCTTCGAATAATTTAGTCATGCTGGATGCATTGGCGAGGCAGAATTGTCCCTAGGAGGATTGGGGATTGCAATATGAGAAAGATAAATCGGAATTGCTAGGGGCATACTTGTGCATTTGCACCCCCTGCCCTCCACCATTTGCGTGACTTGCTGAGTATGATATAGATATATATTAATGAGAGTATGAGTCATTCGCAGTGGTAGATAAAATGTGTCGAAATAATCGAAAGGACCGAGGCAGATACAACGTCGTTTTTCTTTGATTTGATGTGAAAGGTTTAGTCACATTTTCGTTAGAATTTAAATGAAGTGAACGCTTTTGGCAACTTTCTGGGAAATAATCGAGCTGCGTGTCTAAACATGAGGATATCTCAACTTAGGAAATATTTAAGGAGGGATTAGAGTGAATGCGGACAGATTTAGTCATTGTATTGGACCTGATTAATAAGCTTTCTTTCATTGATTAATTCTGAATTAAGGGAAAATATCCTAATGGTTCCATGCGCAGTACTAATATGAAATGTTTTCTTTGAACAATTATGTTAGCTCTAGAAACAGAAGCATTGACAACAAAATTGAAAAGTTTTTTTTCTGCAAATGATGCTGCTCCATACTCGAAATTTATTATCGATGGTTTAAGCGGCGCTTACTACAAGAGATCGTTCATATCAGCCTCCTCTTGCTTCCCCGTGTCGGGTTTTCTCCTTAATCATGCTTCGTCGCTTAATTTATTTTTTTATTAATGATCAGCCATTTCATGTTCATACATGCACATTTATGAACTGAAATAAGATGTCCTTAATGACTGCCCCATCTGTAACGAAGATACCCATCTTGCATCAATATACGAAACCTTCTACTAACTTCAACTTCGTCACATCACCTACTGTTTTTAAACTTGTTTTTATAAATTCCTTCAGTTAACCTTAAATATTTTAACGTTTTCGGTTAGCTGTTTTTAAGAGATTTTCAGGTAAGGCAGACCGTAAATAAATATTTTGCGGTATCATATCGCAAATCTCTCCTACATATAGGCGGAAGCCGGTTTCCATCACGGGTTTGTATTGTTACGAGGACACGAAAGTACATTGGTCTGCCCCTTAGCCCTTGTGTGCTTTTCGAAATAAGCACTGAGTCCACAGTAAAACGCAATTGAACGACATACTGGCGATCATCTTTCTACGGTAAACACGGATTAATCTTGAAACTCGCAAGATCCGAACCTTGTTAAAGGCAGAGAGGAAAACAAGTCGATAGAAATAGGGAGAAGAAAAATATTTTAAATTAGTGCCTTAATTATTCGGGTTCTTCAGAAAATTATCATGCTCGCCTTATGACTGGAATCCATTTAATAAATCAAGTGGCTTCAGTAGCCATAAATAGCTTTGGAAGACCAGATGTGGTGAATCACCAATGATGCTTTTTAGCCGAAGTGCGCGGCTGGTTTTCCCAATCATTTTACGGCTAATGGAGATGCCTAATTTATCACTTGAGTTGTAGTCAAATCGTTACTTTACTTGACTCTTCATGAGTAGCTCTTTCACAAAAAAGCGAGTAGTGTCCGAATGAAGCGCTGCATTGCAATTACTTAAGCTAGAAATAATTTGTAAGTGGCACATTTTTATCACTATAGGCAGTTCAAGGGTTCAACATAGAAAGTACTCGTACCTTCGGCGTTCAATCCGATTTTTTAACTCGTTGTAAAGATTCACCAATTGCTGTTGAGTAACCTCAAGAATTGCATTGTCAATCCTGCTCCTTAAGTAACCTTGTTTATACGTGTAAAGTACCCTTTTAACATTTTCTCATTAAAAGTGGTCTCATGGTGACGAGTTAGGTGAGGGAGGTGGCCAAGCAATTGATCCACCCCTGTCGAACCAATTCTCCGGGATAATGTCATTCAGTAACTGTCTCACACTTAAAGCTTCGTTGCTACAGCAAAACTTTCTCTCATTCGCTATATCTTCCGCGGGACACGATAACCCGGCTATATATTAGTAAAAAGTATAGGCCTAAAGAGACTGTCACCACGACGTCCATTTTTGTAAACAATCCATTGTCAAGATTATATTGATAAATCTTATATCCATTCTAATAAACAAAATATTAAGTACGTATAACATAAATTGTAAACAGTTAGGCCGTTTTACAACAGAGATATAAATATCAACTATAATTATAATTCTGATATAATTAGTTTTTTAATAATTCCAAATAGCATTTCACGCAATTTCATATGTAATTCGATAATTAATAAGCATACCTTCCATCTCAATGTAATTTGGAGTACGCTATCGTGTTAAATCCCCATCGTGGAAATGAAAAGTTTTATGTTCAAAAAACCTTAAATTCTGTGGTAAAAACCTTAATTTTGGACAAATTCAGCTCGTATTTGAAATTTGACGGTAGGAAAATAAAACTAGTTTTTCCTCCGTTTCTGAGTTTAAGTCCCGTCATCGTACCGTGATTTTAAGTGATTTTAAAGTGCAAATTAAAAATAGTCTGCATTCATCCCTGTATTTCCGTTGCAGGACGCGGCAAAATACGTGGCGTCGGATGATTAAATCGTTCGCCATTTCTAATCAAAGTGACGGACAGAAACGACCATTCACTAAGTTAGGATGTAAGGAAGTATTGTATCAAATTTGGTTGTTCTAGCTTTTATCGTTTAGGAGCAGTTCCATGAACAAACAAACACACAAACTTCAAAATATATAGTAGATTTATAGAATGTTTCTATCATTTGCATGTACAAAGTTATTAAAGTTTAAAAGTGCACACAGACTTTGTAAACATCCTGTATACGTAAGTCAAACACACAATGTTCCTAAGGCCACTCAATAATAGAGAAGAATACGCCTCCTTGAGTGAAGCCCTGGGTATCTTCATTAGGTGCGACTAAGCAAATCCAAACCACATCAGAGAGGGCAACAACCAAGGCACGTTTATCTTTATTAATGTTGTCTATTACCATATTGACGATTTTTTACACCAAAACAAGGGTGGGGCCAATACGCGGGTTTTTCCTTATTGCAAGAAACTATCCTTTTCAGAATTAAAGTATACCGATGATGTAATTTAAAACGCTTACTTTTTTATAACTGTGTACAAACAAATAGTGTTTTTATTTTATTTTATCTTGACCATGTCTTTAAGCGAGTCACGCAGCGTCAAAGATGATAACCATCGTGTCGAAGCAAAGGAGTGGCAAAGTTGTTACAGAGTGATTTAAATGCTCTTTCTGCATGGTGAGAGCTATGTTTTCGTTTTAAATTTTTTTGAAAATATGATGCAAATTCGAGATTTGGACGTATGTCCAAGTAAAAGAGAGAAAATTATGCGGTGCAAAAAATAGTATTTTCCTTCCTTCTCATAAAATGGGTGGGGCAATTACCTGATGGAGGCAACTGCTCGAGTAAATATGGTATTTAATTTAAAAATGTGATGGTATGTGCCAAAATCGGCTGTATATTTTTAAAAATCTCTCCTTGAGGATTATTGCTTGTGTCCACCACGGCCATCACGTGGTTTTGTTGTGGTATTTATCATACATTAGTTCACTCATGTTATCCTTTAATAGGGTCATTTTATTGTTCTTTTCGTTAGATCAATTATTTTAAGTTGAAAGAGCCGATAAAATACTAGAAAATGCGGAAAATCGAATAAAGAACCTACGATTTCCGAGTGAGCTACCACGACGGAACCATTGCCCATTCATTTATCAAAATTCATTTTATTGCATGTCCGGATTCGATTAGCCTTAGTTCTGGCCTTTTTCACTTGCATTTATTTTTATTATACGATTAAAACATTTTTGGCCTTTTTTAAAATCGCTTATATTTTTCAACTCGTCCGTCCATAGGCAAAATTTTGAAGCAACGAGAAGAACTTGGAAGCTAAGATTTTCAGGGTAGCTTTGGCTGGAGACATAAACCCTATTGATTTTGAGGTCCGTCTGTCTGTCCGCTTACGTTTTAGTAGGATTAAATGAAAACCCTTATGCATTATCGAAACGCTTCCGTTACTATGGTAAATTTTAGTTTAAAACCGAAGGGTAAATATGTTCAAGTTACTTTCGAAAACGGATAAAGATCATATCACAACTGCTTAACTGCGATGAGATATGTTTTGAATAACTTTTGATTAATTTTTGTTTAACGTTTTGTTTTCAGTGCTAATTTTCTTATGAAAAATACATTGTTAACTTATAATAACGCATTTTGTACGCTAAATCTTAAGCTCGTCGAATCATGCATATACGTTAATTTTTTATTTTGCGAAAATATTAGCATTAATATTTATGGTACTATATATGTGTTTATGAAAGCCTTCATTAAAATACTTTGATTGAGGCTGAAGGTTCCGAAAATTTACATGAACATTCTGAAAATGCGCTTTTGGAATTTGGTTTTGCAGTTCTTTTTTAACTCGGCATAGCTATTCTTTGAACATTTATCCTTTTTATTTGGTTTTATTTTACATGTATTTTCTTTTTGTATTCATTCCTGTGTGGAGGAACGGAGAATGCTTTTTGCGGTACTGGAAAGCCATCTCTAAAACATGGATATATATATCTCTGGGAACACATACTGTTGCTGGTTTTTAGAAGCGCTTCTCAAAAGAAAAACCGCCTGTTACATTTGGTATGTCTCATCGTTTGTACGTATATAACAAGTGCTTTACTGCTGGAAATATTTGGATGAAGCTTGGTGTTTCTGAGTTATGCCACAGTATAAGGCTAAAATGACCAATTCGGGTCATGTCGCTCATTCAGGGCTGCCAAATTACGAGAAACGGTAATTATTATCTGTTTCACCTATGGAACTCAAACTGCATTACGGCCAAATAAATAATTTCGAAATAGATGGCAATCCGCATGAGATAATTTCAATTGACGTATATAGTAATTGGGCCGCATATCATAACAATGAGCCTGAGCATTTCTTTACTACTCAAAATGATGCATACCGTATATACTCGTGTATAGTACGAGTTTTTACGACCAAATTTTTATTGCAAAAATTGGAGATCGTACTATACACGAGTAATGCATTTGAGGATTTAAAATTCATGTATCTTCACGGGCATTTTCGGTGAAGTTATGCCACCCGCACGCATTCTAATGGTAGGCTAACCTTAACAGTGAGGTCCTTTATCGTTGTTATGCTGCTTCGTGAAGAGTAGTATCTTTTTCCTATATACGGCTTCAAATTCACAAATACTTGATATAAGTGAAGATTTACGGGCACTTCCTTTCTTGAATTTTATGTATGTACATCTTTGTTTGCGTCTATTTACAAGGGATGGATTGGAACGAGTTGGACCAAAAGTAGACGGCGTAACTTTATGGAATTTCGACATCTTGGAAAAAAGAAATTACTTTGTAATATTCAACAGTCTTTATTGTTTCTTCAATCGCACACCGATCGGTTTCCACTACAAAGTCATTCTAAAGGTGTTACGTCGGTTAGTAACAGCATTAGAATGATTTTGTAGAGGAAACCGGTCGGTGTGTGATTGAAGAAACAATAAAGACTGTGGAATAATACAAAGTAATTTCTTTTTATCCGTTATCCCTACCTATTAAGTAGATGAGCTAGTGGAACCATTACGTACGTGGAACGTAATCAAGACGTACTAGAATTGAAACGATTTTATTTCATCTTGTGCAATCATGATTCATATCACTTTTTATTAAATGTTTTAGGAGTAAGATACTTAACTTTTCCGAATTTTAGTGTACTCATAAGAAATACTATTTACGGTCTATTCTATGGTGATGTGGAAAATCAAGGTCGTTCGATATATCTCGCTCGTAACCATCGAGCTATCGAAACGAAATATATCGATCCTGGTGGAAAGCTGGGGTCGTACTATAAACGAGATATATGAAAAAATCAGGTTTGTTCACCAAAAAATCAGGGGTCGTACTATACATGGAGTCGGAATATACACGATTATATACGATATTTCAGTTAATCATTAATTGCAAAATTCCATATCATAAATATGTGTTATTGTTTTGTATATCTTTGTTACGCCATGGTGGTCTCTTCAGCTCCTTCTCTTCCTCCTCTCCTATTATCAAAGGAACGAAGGGTCACACTTTTTGAACTGATGGGTCGCGTGTTTGAGACATCTGATTTAACTGAAAGCAATCTGTATACGGACGTCGTCATCTACTCCAGCTGGTCAACTTCTAACGTCTTGTGGGTTGGCAAACCAGATATCTCCGATAGCAATAAAAGAAGTTGGGGAAATTAGGCGAGCCTGTAGGGCTACAAAGGCGTCATCCAGAGGTGATTCACCGATAGTAGATGATAAATAATAATAATACGTTATGATAATAATTTTTTTGATAATACAGAACACAATACAGAATACAAAAAGTACAAAATTGTTCGATGCAAAAGAATGCAAGAGTTCAAAATATAGAAAACACAAAATGAAAATATGTATGCCAAAATGTTACATTTCCATACAAAAGTATGAAAAGCTTTACATATTAGCTATTATGGTCCTACAAAACCGTATTGGCTTGTCTGCAGCCGCCAGAAATTAATCCATATGGTGTTGCAAATGTGAATAATGTGCGAAGACAGCAGTCACGATAATAATAATTTAATAAATTGTGTGAACAACCACGGATGATTACGAATGGCACGTTTAAAACTCGTCAAATGTATGAGTCGAAAAAGAGAGAACTCTTTCAACGTCAGGATCTGAAGCAATTAAGAAATCCTTAATGGCAGGTTGAGTGAAAGATGAAAAAGGAGTAAAGGGGAGGTGGGGGAGAGTCCCGGAGTTGGGACGAGCGCGTAATTCATTGAAGGGGTTGAATTGAAGTCAGGGACGAAGTTTTGTGACCTATAAAAGCTCGCGACATTTGCCTTCGGCAAATGCCACGGTTGACTCGGGGTGAGAGATGTCGTTTTTGATGCGCGTATGGGGAATACAAAAGGAAGGAGGTTAAGCGATAACAAGTGACGAGTAAGAAACTCGATCCTTTTTCCTTTAATTACTCCCCCGCTCTTCTCGTCCGGGAAGATCATTCTTTCTTTCACGTTTCGTTCCGTCTCGCGTGTCTCTCTTGTTTTGAGTGTCTTTCCGTTTACGTTGCATGTGTTATACGTGTATAAATGTGTGTGTGTGTGTATGCAGGGTGTGACAGAAGTCTGTTCTCGTAAGGAAATAAGATGTAACAGGATTAAACGAGAAAAGAAACACTCTTTTTTCTATTTTCTTTTGTTCGTGATGAGCAGAGCCGAGACAAAAGGGCTGAACGAGCGAGGTATCCGTCTAGGGCGCAGCACGCTTTGACGATTTGAAATTTTAAATGTATCTTTTTTTATTATAAAAATATATTTTATTTATTTTATTTTAGCTCTACATCATAAATAAACTAGTTTCGAGAGATAAAATTGTGTACCGTGTATGTACTTGAATTAATAGGTATTGTATACATTCATTAGGAGTAGGGCGTAATTTTCAAACCTTTCCCAGGTCGCAAAAATGTCATGTCCCGGCTCTGGTCTTAGGTATCTCCGTTAGTCACCACAAGGTTACAAAAAACATGGAGGTGACTAAGGCGAGTATTCAAATTTTTCAATTTTTGACGCAAGAGATTATTCTGAAATTTATTTTCGGCCTTAAGACAAGGTCGATATTTCTTTAACCGCCAAATGGTTCCATAAAAACCAGATGCAAAGCAGGTGTCATCATTATTGATTCAGAAGTTTTTATGCATGACGTGATAACACTAAATCGTTTGATATGTGGTAGCACTGTCTCTTCGCTACAGTAGTCAGCATAGGTAAAACTATCATCTCGTTTAATTCTGTTAGATATTCTTTCCCTACGACAAAGGGCTTTTTATACACACTATGTGTGTGTGTATATATATATATTTCTTTTCCTTCCTCCTTCTCTTCTTTCCTATTTGTTACCTTTTCATTTTGTCCCCCACCCCCTCTTTGGTTTCTGTCATTTGCCTCATTCCTCTTCCTCCTCCGCTTAATTATTCACCGTACCCATTTCATCCGGTTCTCCTCCGTTCCTTACCATTCTTTCCATCCCTTTGTTTTATTTATTATTCCGTACTTTTACTCTTGTCCGTTCGTCTTCTAGTTTTTCATTTTTTTCTTCTTCGTCTTCTGGAGTTATTTCTCCCTAGATCAGCGATCTAAAAATGTTCGTTTCGCCTGGAGAATATATGCGACCCGCCAAGTTAGATACTTGACGCCATTATGTGGCCTATAATGAGATGTATTATTCGGTAAATGTTTGAAAACGTATGAAATCAAGACTTACATGACATCCGCAGTTCATTGTTCATTCATATTCAAAACTCTCTTCGAAGTTGGAGTACAGAAACATTTCTTAACATGGAATTCGGTCCACGAATGTTGTACGGTGCCCTAATGTGGTCCTTGCTTATAGTGCATTGCCATCATAGGGCCCAAGCATGATTTGAGTTTGAGACCTCTGCTCTAGACATTAGGCCTGTTTAGGTCATCAGCCTCCACTTATACACACATGCTTAGTATAATCCGTTATAACAAAATGCAATGATCTTTTCCGTTGTAACTAAGTGATGCATTAACCGGAATTAAATCAGAGAATATAGTGAAAGCTATTCACATTTTTATAACGTTATGTTGCATGAGAAACATGCAGTATGATTTTAAATTTATCTATTCATCTTTCAAGTGACATCAAACCATAAAAGAAACCATGAATCATTTTATTACGGAGTTACGCATGTTTGGATAGTTAAGATATGAAATTCCACGCGTGTCCTCCATTGTAACAAACATTTCATAACGTGGGACTAAAACAAATCGAGCTGTATATTTTATTTGAGGATTTTTAAATGGTATCTTGTTTATAATGTGTTTATGTATAAAATTCAGTTGTGAAAAAATTGTCGCTAAATCGGAAATGTCGTATTGATGCCGTAATAACCACGTTATACAATATACCCGCCCTGCACAGTGTTAGAAATAACGTACTCTTTTTACTCGAGTTTGTGGTGAAATTTGGGGTATTTATTTTTAACGAGACGGGATGTCCTCTCAATATCGGAATCTCACCGGAAAGTTCATTGAAAGAAACCAAACTTGCTTTTATCACCATCCGAAGTTGCCTTCTTCCTCTCAAATAAGGTCATTTCTCACCTCGCTTTCGGATCGATCCGTGTTTTCCTTTTCACTTTCGAGCGAAACTTTTCCTTTATTATGTTAAAAAAAAGAAAGGTCTCCATTTTGAATATTTGCGCAACCCCGAAAATCCGCGGGGCGTGAACATATCGATTCGATATCTGAAACGAACTTCGTTTATTTTCATTTTTTTTTAAATCAGAAAGTTTCCCAGTGAATCGAAAAAAAAAAAATGACCGCGCTCCTAAGCCGGTTTGGTTTAAATAAATTTCGAACCGAACGAGTGCAATTTTACCCGGCTTATGAGATCCCCTCCGCTTTTCTTAAATCATCCCCTCCCCCTCCTTTTTCCCGTCTACTCTAACCCCACCCCCTTTTGCAACTCCGCCGTTTGGGCGATCAATCCCCCACAAACACCCCCCTCCCACCAACCGATATACCCCTCTCTAGTTCCTCCAACCCCTACCGCCTCCACGATCCAAGATGGCCGACCGCTGGGAAAGATGAGAGAGCGGAAGAGAGAGGGGGGGGGGGGGTGTCGCGTTGTTGTTTTTTTGGAGGAGGGAGAGGGAGTTGGAGAGAGACACTACAAGTGACGCGTCATTTTGCTGATCTCTCGCTATTGCACGGCGGAAAACGTTGGCTTCGTGTCTCTCTCGCTTTTTCTTTCCCTCTCAAAAAGAAGAAAAAACCTCCTAAACCGTGCCCTATCTCTTTCTGAACGCGACTTAGCGATAGATCCCGCTCGTTCCGAGAAGGGCGCCACGGAGCACGCGGTTGGAGTGGTCTCAATACTTCCCGTTAGATACGCGCTTGCTGCGGCTGCTTTCGTTAAGGAATATGGGGGAATATGGTAAGAAATAGTATCTTCGGTCGTTTTCCCACCTGAAAAAAAAAGATAAATTCAGAAAGAATATAAAATGATCCCAACGGAGGTTAGAGTTGAATTTGACGCTCTTTTGATATACTTATTATCGGATCCGGTAACCGTTGCCGTATTACAGGTGAATGCGACTTACGAATCAACCCCATCTATATATGATCCTAAAGTAGAAATTAGTAGTCAATACACTTTCTAAAAATCTGATGTGGCCAACACATGACTTTCTCCATATTTGGGGTATAGATATTTAAATTATTATGAATAATATTACTAGGCAAAATTATTATTTCGTATCATAAAAGAAGACACGTCCTTGTTGCCGTAAATTACGTATATTTTGAATGTTTACAGAATTCACCGCTACATGGTGTTGGCGCTGTATACTGGTATTAAGATAAAGCGAAATATATCCGAAATGGATGGTTCTACGAAAATTAGTATCAAACAAAACTTGGAAGAAATATTATTCTCTACAACTTTGGTCCTTACGAAGATTACCAATAACGATGTTTTTAAGGAGATATTTAACGGAAACTGAAAAACCGGTTATTTATAAATAACTCCTAAACAATAACTCCTATAGAAAATTGTTTCAAATGAAAGTTGTAGGGAATTACATTCTCTATAATGTTTGTATAGAATTGTATATACAATAATGATGTTTTAACGAAGAAATATTGCAAAAATCGAATCGGGTTTCGAATAAACCTCGACTTCCGGTTATCCGTTATTGTCCAAAAACTAATCAGTTCTTTGTGCTCATGTTAAAGTGTTATATATGAAGTTTGGTAACGATATGGCATGTACTTTTTGAGTTAGAGCGCCCACAATAACATACACACACACAGACAGACATCATTCCGAAAATAGTCTAAACGTGTTCTAGGGACCTCAAAACATGTATTTCCGTTGAAATCTCGAAGTCGATTTTTTTCATGAATACAACACTTTCCCATTACTACGTATGGAGAAAGTAAAAATGCTTCACCGAGATGAAGCCGTTCGTTTTCCACTATTAATGGTTATTTTTATATTTTTTTTAGATATTAAATATGTCTACCCTAAATACCCGTGTATAGGACGCATCCATGTATGAGACGCATATGTGTTCTACCAACCTAGGGCAGTCGCAGACAGACAGTAAAAGGCGCGCGCAAATAATTTCGCACATTTTCATTTCTAATTTCGAAAAGTACTACTTCCGTTATATACCTACAGACTACTCGCATTCAAATTTCATCCCTCCTTTTATATATAGTTTCGCATAAAATTTTCTGCTTTTATGGTTAGAGATGTGTGCAGTTTTATTGGTTTTCTTGCTATTGAAATAAATTTCTTTTAATTCATACATATATAAGTTTTTCATCTTTTCATTTTGGTTAGAATTATGTAAAGGATGCATCCCTTTTTTTAAAACCCAGAGACGTTGAAAAAAAGTGCTTCCTATTTACAATATTTTTCATCGTGTTATAATTCACGGGAAGTCCGCCCGTCGCGTTTTTTCTCCCGCAACCATAGATGAAATTGAAACCTGAATTTTAGTCAACGCTATCGTAAGTTCAACGACTTACCTCTTAGAACAAGTAATGCTTCGCGAAGTTTTTCCCTCGGCGGAAAAAATCAATTTAAAAAATAAATCCTCAGGAAATGGATAATACGTTCTTTGAGCGTCGGTATTTTTTTTAAAAGCAGTTTTAATTCTCTTTTTGGTGACTTTTAGTGCTGTGATTTACTCAGGCGGAATTTGAAATGTCGTGCATTTAATTCCTATGCACCCATCCCTCGCTTTTACACTTTTCACTTTAGAGATCTGCCTGGAATTTTGCGACCATCGATTTCACGGTTTGAAAAACGTTTCCAATCATTAGAAAATCATAAAATGTTTCAGTTCAATTAGGAGGTTATAAGTAAGTTATGAGAAAGAATAATGGAAGAAATGTTGAACACAATACAATTAAAATGTTACTGATTGAACTCAAGAGGTCACTAATACGTAACCGAATGTCGTATCATACTTTGCGCGATTTATCTGTGTACGGGCTTTTTTCAGGAATCCATGCACCGTTGCAAAGCGAGAGATGGGTGTATTTAAAAGGTTACTTTCCCTTCATTCGATAAAACTCGCGGAATGCGATATTCGCCAAATAACATAATGTAATTACGTTTTTTCTGTGGCTCGAGCTTTAAAATAAAGAAAGCGGAGAGAATTGTAAAGATCTGTGAAATACTTAAAGATTTTATAACCAAAAATATTAATATGTATTATTAGTCGAGGTGGAAATTAAAGGGGAAATAATTTGTTTTACTACGAGTTAGTGAGATGCGCTGTCAGTTCTTTTTTTACTGATTACTAAATCAGTAGTTCGATTTTAAGGTTTGATGTTCGTCGACAGAATCTTCTTATCTGTGGCGTACGCCGGATTTCGTGTAGGAGTTCACGATCGATGTTAAAGAAATAGGCTTCCACTTAGCTGTTATAAACTTTTATTATTAACTTCATTCCGTTTGTCCATATATTTCCAAGTATTCGGAATTTATTTTCTAAAGGTTAAAAAATGGGGTTTTCCCCGAATATTTATAGATTGATATTTACAGAAAATGTATTCAGACAACGAAAGCGACGAAAAGGAATTTAAAACAACGAGAAAAGAATAGTGAATACTATCTTTAAAATAAAGCGTATAAAATTTCTGGAAACAGAAGAAAGGGATTGGACAAAATGAAAGAATATTCAACGTTAAGGTTGCAGATTGAAGCTGAACTCAAAGAAGATACGTCGTGAATGTAATCGTGAACACTTTCTTAACCCATTAACGCCCAAATTATCTCGTTGTTTAAAATCTTTTTAATGGTACAGTTTTTATGCAACTTGTTCTACATATTTTTGCGAAATTTCAGCTACGCCCACCTTACCTTTGAATGATCACCCAAATGCTTTATGGGGTGCTCTAGCCTCATCAACCCCCCCCCCCTTCCGTACCCCACTGCCTTCTTATGTAATTTTTCATGATAAAATTTCGAGATCTTGCAGACCGATATTGAAGTTCTATTAATTACGAATATTAGAACGTTTACTGTTTTCATGCATTCCTCTTTACGTGGATCAGGCGTCGGCTTACTTCATTAAAGGAGGAAATTTAATGCTGTGTGGTACGTTATAACAGCTGTGGTGTGAGAGAGACGTAGCGTTTGATTGCTGAATAAAGCGCTTGGGATAGATTGCGTCGAGGTTGATGACCGGCGTTGCGTCATCGCAAACATTTTTTACGCATCATCGCAAATGCTTTTAGGTAATATAATGGATGTCTCTCGATACCTTGAATTCCACTTTCTTCTGGAGCCTGAATTAAACTCTTTATGCGAAAATTTCTCGCGGAATTTGTAAAAAAAAAGAAGGATATCGATCGGAAGTTTTTTTGAAATATCTGTATTCGATCGACGTGCGTGTGGCTACGGATTTGAAAAAAAAAACGTTTTGTGTCGCGCGTTTCGTCAAGTTAAAAGCTTTCAAGTGTGTTATTTATTTTGCGCGGTTTACGTCTCATTGTCCACTTTTTTTTAAAAGTAATTTTGGACGCGGAATCTTCTTTTAAAGCGTTAAAAGAGAATTATCGAGCTCGTTTTATGGTTGAAAAAATTCAATAAAAAGTACTTCAGAAATACTTGTCTCTCAGGTATCTCCAATAGCCAGAACAAGGTTATTAAAAAAAACATGCGCATTTCGGCTACGAAGCAGCCATCTTCAGTGATAATCAGTAGGTTATTTTAGAATCTATTTTTAGTGGATCACCACCGCAATAGATTCTTTTAGAATCTATTTAGCGCTGCTGAAGACAGCTGTTTTGTAGCTGAAATGCGCATCTGTTTTCTCTATAACCTTGTTGTGGCTATTGGGGATACTTGAGAGACAAGTATTTTTTAAGTGCATATTCTTGAATGTTATTCTTGCACTCATCTGACAGCTTTAGTCCATAATTTAATACTCAAGTTTCCAATGTTAACTTAAATTAACATAGCAGTTTCACGCTATACAATTACTTTTCCCTCGCCGAGTACCATTATTTATGGAATGTTCATGTTTTGGCTTGTCGTATCCTTTATGTAAATTCGTTTAAATTCATGAGTGATAATTTCGTGAAAGTTAGGGAAAATTATTTTTAATATCACAAAAGGAACTTGAGGTCCCTCTGTAAATTTTGGACTGTCGCATTCGCCTAAATCAGGGGTGGGCAAACCACGGCCCGCGGACCATATGCGGCCCTCGAGAGCATTTCATGGTGAAAAAGCGATCCGTAAAATTTAACACAAAAATTATGATAATAAAACCTTTAGTTTTGAAATTTTAATCATAAAATCCTTGTTTGTGATTGTTTTCACTTATGTATGATGCCTAACAATCTAAGCAATTTCCGATTTGAACTCTAATCTGGCTCGCCTATGCATTGGAACCTTTCAATGAAGAATTCGCAAACACGATGCGGCCCGTAATGCAGAAAAGTTTGCCCATCCCTGGCCTAAATGATTCTAGCGTAGAAATGGACAAAATTACAGTTAAATTTTCTTTTCTCGCGGTCTTCGAATATCTGTCTGGTACTCATCAAATTTTCTCCAATATAAAAATATTTGAGCCTTATTTAGCTTGATCTGTGTTCAATTAGGAACCGCACGTTACTTTTTCGCGAGTAATTCTTCGCATTTTCACAAAGAAGCCCGCGGCGAGTCGCTGGCAGACGTGTGAAGGTCGCGAATATTTTTTGCGATGGTGTAATGTTTGATAATCGTTTGCCACGCTTCCTTGCTCACATTTGTTTGCTTTTTACTTTCATCGTCAACAGTTGACGTCAGCATCATTTGTTTCCCGTCGGGAATCGCATTTTTTTGCGAAGGTCCGCAGAATTATAATTTTGCTCGCGGCGTCTGCCACGCGAAATTCATTTTTTCGGTATGTTTCCATTATTCCATGTGCATGAAAATTTAATTTTGAAAAAAATCTTTTGTAATTCCGCGAAAAAGTTTAATAAAATGAAAGATTGTAGGGAATTACCAAGTTAGGAGTTTTTCTTGGTGTTACAAGTTTTTATTTTATTTTTACTATAAAACTTAGGTTGCCTAAAAATTTACCTTGAAATGATGTTATATAATACAATTTAACATTTATGATAATATAGAAATTTTAAGTACATGCAAGTGATACATATTATATATATAGACGGATATGGATGGAAGTGGGCCACCAGATTATCTTGTGGGTCAGTAGTATTTTAGTCTTTATTTGCACGGCTGGTTTAAATAGTCTGGGTACTAACACAAATCAATTGAATTATCACCTGTCAAATTTGCATCGGAATGGTTTACCTATTAAGTACAAAGACTGAGGGAAAAACCTCTAACCTTATTGTGTGCCTTTTTTAAAAGAAGTAAAAATGTATCTAGGACACAGGCTGGCAACCTATATCACAGGTGCTATAAGATGGCATGCAAGATTTTATTTTAGTGAAGAATTACAAAAAATACAAATTTGAAAAGAATTTTACTTTATTTAAGCCATATTTCATATTGTAACGATACTAAACAGAGGTGAATATAGAAATTAGTAAAGGTTGGGGTTTTAAAATTCATAATTAAATTTCAAAGAAGTTAATCATCAAGGGTACCCATAGAGACTGAAGAAATTAAAAGTGATAGATGGAGATATATGTTGGGTGCTTTACTACAGTAAATTGTTAGTTTTTCTTAGTTTGCTGATTTGATGGAAACGGCCAGAGTTAACAGAGTTGTTCTCTCCACCCACACCTACCTCTAGTCTGCTCAGAAAACATTGATGCCTGTAAATGAAGTGTTAAACATTTAATTTTAAACATTTAGAATAATTAATTGTTGATCTCTGTTTCAAATAAATGAAGAAATCTTATTATGGAATGAAAACTTAATCATAGTAAACTTAAAATTCAAAAGATTGAATAAAGTACTTATCTCAGGTACCTCCAATAGCCATTTGATTTTTAAGTGCTTATTATTGAATGTTAAACCTTCCAAACATTTTAAAAGTTTATTTCCTGTAGAACAATTTTCCTTTATAAAGTTCTAAAACTTTCTCAGAATTTTCTGCTCTATTTTCTTTGGTGCATAATTGTAATATGGTGCCTTTTTTTATCAACTTATCTGATGTAATCGCTTTAGAAACCTCATCTAAAACAATGTATTTTTGGCAGTATCATTTAAAAACTAATGTTATACTTAGATTTTGAAATCAGCATTTTTTTAACTTGTTTGGTCTAAACTAAACTTCCTTGGCATTAATACTAACATCAATCATTAATTACCATTTTAGCATTATACAAAATGTTTGTAAAGTCATAGCTCTATTATCAAACAATGAAAACCAATGTTTAAAAATATTTTTGGAGTAATTAAACAATTATTTCATTAATTTGGTCAAATATTATTTGTAAAAAGAGGAAAGAATCGTTCTTCCTTGTGTAATTGAGAGGAAGGAGTCACACTTTCTCGGCATACATTAATTATTCTTATATTTGAATAGAGGAATAGCACAAGTATCCTTAAAAATAAATGGTTATTATGCTCTAGAAATATTGTGACCTCAAGAATAGAATTTAAATGTTCCTTTTTTCTTGTTGCAGAGAATGGACTTCTCAGCTATGAAAACCCAAACTATCATTTGGACCCAGCACGCTTGGATGATGCCCTGAACTCTAACACAGACACAGCAGAGCGTCTATACGAGGAGCTCTGCCATGAGCTAGATGCCGTGTGCCTGGCTGGAGGTGGAGGGGGTGGGGGAGGGACGGGTGGCGGGGTGGTCCGTGGCCGTAGATCTGCAGGTCTCAAAGGTGTAGAAGATGGAGGAGCCATCGGACGGAGGAATTACGCCTCACTGGACATAGGATCGATGGGAGTGGACGTGACTTCAGGACCTGTTACCGGGCCCTCAAGGAGAAAACAGACTACGACAAAAACAGAAAACATGCAGCTGATGATGGACCAAGCAGAAGATGAAGATATTGAAAGGGGAGAAAACATGACAGGCAATGATTCAGACAACAATGAGAACAATCGGTGAGTTCAGTTGCAACTTTTGAAATATTAGTTATGTTTTATGCACCTCTCAAAAGTTAACGTTTTTACATGCAAAATATTTCAAAGGCTCTTGCCTGTACTGTGACTGGAGAAGTTTTTAATTTCATGCATGGCCATCTGTATTCAGTGGCATATCCAGGGGGGTCATACACACCCTCCTCTCGATTAAAAAATTTCCTTCTTGCTCGCAAATCACAAAAACAGTATCATGGGGTTTAGCTTAAAAAAAAACCCCCCCTTGAGTTCGGGCTCAAAATCCCCCGACAAATTCCTGGATACACCACTGTCTGTATTTACAAATTTCTTTCAAGAATATCAATGATTCAAAGTATCTATTAGAGCAGGGGTTCACAACCTTTTCAATTTAATTAGCACTAGGGTAACAAATGTTTTATTATATAAATAAATAAATTTGGAATAACCGTATTAACAAATATCAAATTTTTTACTTATATTTTTCATACATTTAGGAAGAAAGCAATGTATTACTGTCCAAGAGCACAGCGGTGTTCAGAATCACAATGTTGGGAATCCTTGTAATAGAGTAATCAAGTGCTTCTAACACTTCTTTGATATGTTGAGTAGTATGCTGCCATAATTCTATTTGTTGACGTGAATATATAGCTGCTCTATTTAGAGAATAAAGTTTGGCAGAGTCGTCACTGACCATACTGGATAATGGCATTTAAGAAGTTGAAGGGCTTTTGGTTTCATTGAATTGCATTCTGTTTTCTGAGGTGTGTCAGTTTAGGGTTCTGTGCCAAAACATTTAGCAGGTCTACTATAACACGTAACCTGAAAAAATTGCATAGCCTTTGATCTGGGAAAACTGGATAGTAATTTTATGACTAACAATAAGTATAATAGTTTTTATCCAGTTGAATGAAAAAAATTTAATGCAAAAATACAATAAGAAATGGTGTGTGGTTCAGGGTCTCCAGTTCATGCAGAGTGAAACACTGTCTTAACTTTTCATGCATGTCAAAAACCAGTCCTGTAAAAAAGTTTTATAAAGATAGTATGTCGAAGGAAAATATAGGCTTGATCTTATGGTCCGTAAGTTTCAGTACTTACAATAGCTCCTTTTATAATGTAAGTTAAGTTAGCGTAAAGTCATTGTTACCTGATTAAAGAGGGGGTTTAAGTCATCCTAGAGCAAATACTTATTTTATTTTTATTTTATTTTATTTATACATAATTTTACAGTGAAATGTTAACAGTAGACAAAGACATAAATCAACATATATCACAACATCCATGCCCGAAGCGGGATTCGAACCCGCGACCTTTGGGTTAGAAGGCAGGCACACTGTCAACCAGTAGTTCGTGTCAACCGTGGTTTTGAGTATCCATGTTTGAAAAATTGTGTCTGGTTTTGCCAGCTGTGAGTATCCACAGTTCTCCGTGCAGCTGTGTCTAGTTGACTAGTTTTAATAGTATTTAAGTTTATGTTATTGAAGAATTTAATTTCTAACTACTCTACCAGAAATGTGAAGATAGAGAAGGAGAAAAATACTGAACTTGACCAGGAAGTTCAGTATTTTTCTTCTTCTCTATCTTCACATTTGTGATCAGTCTTGTGCACTCACGCATATAACTTAAATTTCCATCATTTCACTTTTGTCATTTAGTGTACCAGAATGTGAGACATAGTTGAGGTGATTCTTAGCTCTTGATAAGAAAAAATTAATCAGGAGGTAGAGGTTAGAGGGATTTTATTTGGGTAATTTGTAGAGTAAGGTGAAGTAGGCAGTGTCACCAGGGGCAGCTCTGCCCTTGTTAATATACAGTACTTCTTTTTACTTTGAACATATTTTTTCTTTTTATCATTTTAGACAAAAAATGTATTTTTGGAGAAAGCATACTTATTTTTAACCTTGAAGCGCATATTATAGCACTTTAGGGATTCCTCTCAGGGATCACTCTCCCTAACCCCCAATTTACTGTAAGTTTTGGTCCTTGCTGACCATGGTTTTGTCAGCTGCAGGTTAAGTCAGGAACGTAACCCCCTTGGTTGGATAGGGACTAATTTAACTGAAGAATTTTTAAAATTATTCAACACAGTCAAAGGTAATAATTCTTACCTGTATAATAAATCTTTCATGATGGATGCATTGGATTTTTAATGTTATTCTTCAGTGAATTATTGGCAGCAGATTCTCCTATGGTGACATATTACCCCAGCTTGAGGATTTGTATGATCCTTCAGACATTTAAACAGTAAAATTGCTCAATGCCATTTTATGACTTAAGGAAATATGAAAGATAGAAAATAATCAGGTTGTGGATAATTTAATCTATCGAATCTCACTTCAACATCTAGGAATACTAACACAAGTTAAAAAGTTAAAAGGCCATAAATTAATTCATCTAGTACAAATTTCACTTGCTGAAAGGCTTGCACTGCTATGGTTTTGTAATGTATGACCTAATGTTGAGAGTGTAGTACATCAAAAATTGGTCATTTGAGATCTTAAATTGGTGGAATAATATGAAGTGAATACATTCATATTTATTTTTTTAAATTTTATTTGGTTTGATTAGGGGTTAGTCAAAATTGATGTTTATTCAGCTAATGATGTATTTGGCAGCAAACAGATTGTTAAATTTTGAAATTGGCATTTCTGAAACTGTTATTTTTTTAGTTATCAAACATACATTAGTTATTTTTCAAAAAAGGAACATTATTGAATTACCACAAATCTGGAATTATTGGTACTAGGAAGTTGCTGTTTTTTTTAAATATCCCAGACTAGAAACCTACAGCAACCAAATAGTTCAGCTCTTTTAGAACCATATTTTTTTTATCATAATTACAATTGTTTAAAATTGAATGATACTGAGTAAAGAAATTTAACATGTTGTGTAGGAAATATGACGTAAAGAAGATTTATTATTTAATCCACTCAGTGCTTTTTTCTGCCAGAATGCTGTTCTGTAACCTTTATTGCAATAAAGTACTAATTTGCATAATCTAAAACAAATCAAACGAAGCCATTTGCTATGCAATAATGTTTTACTCATATTGTACAATCTCACATATTTCTCCACTGACAGATTATATTCATTTCCTGTTTTTTCTCGCTCATCTCATCACCCACCCACACCTTTTTTGATAGAAAAAAGCACTGAATGTGATTAACAAATTATCATCTTCTTTTCCTTTCCCAAATTAAGAAGCATGATTCATTAACTTCATATTGGTGGAGATGAAAGTGAGGTGATTGGTTGGTTTTCTGAGGCGTCAGATGTTGGATGCTAATGATTTTCAGAGTGTGAGATGGCTACAACCAAAAGACATTTTTGCAACATTTTTAAAATATCTGATTTGTAGGAGGATCAGGTTTTTTTAAATGCTTGATTTGGAAGGTTTTATATGAAACTTTGAATTTGTTGTTTTTAGTTCAATGAGAATTATCCAATATACATCTATTAATTAATTTTCCATTTTTTAAAAATTCAATTAGATACTTGCTCAGTTATTAGGTGCTCTTTGTACTAATTTCCATAGTATCTTAGAAATTGTAATAATGAAGCATCTAGCAATTTAAAAACAGTAAATGAAATAACAATGGAACCTTTATTGGAATTTTAGTAAGTCAACTTTTGATCAAATAAAATTTGCTTGCTTTTAGACTGTATGTCAATTGAAAGCTTTTGAAGAGGAGAATATCGTCCTTGTTGAATTTCAAAGTCAGTTTTCTGCACTACATAGAATTTACAGGCACGTCTTACGTAAATCACAAAAAAAAATTTCGTTATGCGGAAAGTTTATGTTAGCGTTTGGTGTGAGCGGGAACTACACACGTGCCCAGAGGCAGAAGGCAAGGTGTGGGTTGCAGTGCGGTGTTCTCAGTGTGTTCTACCGCTCATGCACGTTTGCTTGATCTCTTAACGTGTGTTGCACTTTTGCATAAATTAACATAAGTGTTTCCCTTGTAATCATGTGTGATAAGCATCGCAGTGAGAGTAAAAGTGCTAATTTACAAGCCTCTATTTAACCAATTACTTGTTGTACTGATGCAGTAAATTAAACTTTAACACAGCATCCATAATAATTTTCAACTTATACAAATTTCGAGTACGTAAGGGGTGCCGGAGTACATTCCTTACGTAACCTGGGAAGTGCCTGTATTACCTTGGGTGAAGTGAACTTATCAATAAACTATAAAGATTGAAGCAGGAAAAGCTTTTGTAAATCTTCATCTACTTTATGTTTTGAGGAGTTTGTGTGTTTGTTTGTTCATAGATCTCCTAAACGATGAAAGCTAGAACTACCAAATTTGGTACAATTCTTTCTTACATTCTAACTTAGTGAATGGTCAAGGTTTTGTTTCTATCAGTCACTTTGATTCGAAATGGCCAACAATTTAATCATCCAACACTAAATATTTTGCCGTGTCCTGCAACTGACACACAGGGATGAGTGTAGACTATTTTTAATTTGCACTTTAAAATTACTTAGAAACATGATATGAACTTGAGACTTGGATGGTTCTATGCAGGAAAGAACAAAGTTTATTTTTATTGAAGACAGAATCCAAATCCTGATCTAATTAGCATAAAAATGAGTTTAGAATCAGAAAAAGACATGATTTTATCAGTTAGTAACAATACCAAATATAAACTACCATGACAACTCCCATTGTTGCCAAAGTTGAGAGTCCAATGCATTTATGTGGGGAAAATGTTAACGTAACATCGTTTTTCAATTTCTATGTATGATTTTGTTTTGTTTACATGACAACAATATATTTGTTGATTTTAATTGAACTATTACTAATAAACAGTTTTTAATGATATTTTTGTGTGACATAGAGTTCTCCAAAGCAAACTGTTTTTAAAACTATGTAAGTAACTTAAATAATTAGACAGATTTTTCACAAATTGTGGTTGGATTAATTGTTTCATTGTTTATAAAGTATTATTGATATAAACAATTTTCCTTTAATCTATATTGCTGGTTATTGTGTCCAGTAGAAGATACAGCGATTGAGAGAAAGATTTGTTGTATCAATGAAAACAAACATACCATACAAACCAAGCTCATAATATTTTTGCATATTCATTTATGTATTTTGTCATTTAGGAAAATAAAAGAGTGATTGCAACATTTATTAAAGCCTACTTACCCTCTGGAAAATTAGACATGTGACTTAAAATCACCTTTCAATATAATACAAATAAATATAATGATATAATTAGCATTTTTGTGAGATTTTTTATGTTGACAATGTGCCATTCATATTTTCAACAATAACTTTTGTTTAATAGCCCCCTTCATTTATGACATCATTGTTGGCAAAGCTGAATCTTACGTGAGTCATATGATATGAAATAAAATTAACCAGTGTTTTATATTGTGCTGTAGTAAATTCACTAAATATGTTGAAATTCAATGGGCACATCTGCTAGTTGATTTATAAATAAAACTAGAAAATTGTAAAATATTTCTACATACATGGACATGACCATAAATTTATGAAGTTGTATTAGAACTGACGAAAAGCAGAAAATGATACCTGTCATGTTCCATATAATAAAAATTGGTAAGACTTTACGTTCCCCAATGTTAGAAGCTACGGTGGCGCCATATTGAATTGCGGTGAGAAGGAGTACCAACCCGACGTGAAATGACAAATCTGTCTTCGAGGATATTGTCGAGCCTTCGGCTCGCTTTGTTTTTATATCAGTTGTCATCTACAGGCGCTGTCGCGCCCTTCACCTCGCCCTGAACGAAAGAAACCCTCCTAATTTTCTGGTGATTGGGTTTGTAAAAGTCGAGACAGTCCAATCAGTCAATATCCTCGAAGACAGATTTGTCATTTCACGTCGGGTTGGTACTCCTTCTCACCACAATTCAATATGTCGCTACCGTCACTTCTAACATTGGGGAACGTAAAGTAAAGTCTAGCCTAAAAATTTATTGATACCATATTGGTTTAGCTAATATATTGCATTATGAAGTAAGGAGTATAGTCACACTCTTCACTCAATTTCCTTATGCTGTCCATTCCTCTTTTATTACTCCTCATTCCCACCTCATATTTTCCTCTCCCATCATTACTGATCACATCTTATTTAACGACCACTTTGATTATACTCGTTATGTGATGGTGCTATGCCATAAAAAGAAAATATGTATTAATATCAATAAATACTTTTTGTATGTGGATTATTTAAAGTATTATTATTTTTTCTAGTTATCTGTCTAAAAGAGTTATTTTTGATATTTTTAAAGATGATAAGTATCAGCTTTGCATGAAGATTGCAGTATTTGTAATGCGTATTATACCCACAAATTTTATCCCATGACTAAATGTGAGACAAACCTAGTCAATAGATTCCAGATTTTTTCTTTGCGACCTAATAGAAAGTGGAAAATATTTTTGGTTAAATAAAATGTAATACCTACTCAATCAAGTAAATTTAGTACATTTCTGTAGTAGACCAAAGCTTGTTATCTACTTAAAATTCAATTATTTTGCTTTGGTCATTCTGCCATCATTTTAATCTCAATAGTAAGACAATTATTCTTGGACCTGGTCTCCATTGAGGCACAAATTTAAATTTTCTTGATGCCTTGAATAGAAACTGACTCGCAATTTGATCATTCTTGGTCAAGATCCTTTCTTCTTCATTGATCATGAATTTTGATTCTGTTTCCTCTTAAGTCTAAATCCTCCAGTATCCATTACTTTTGTACACTACAATTTCAGAATTTCTACTTTCACATTTATGAACTTTGGCTATGGTTATTAAGGATCTGCTTTGGGTTGAGTGCTTTGCAATGAAAAATTAAATTTGAAATTACTTTATAAGAGCCATGAAAAAGTAGTGTAAAATGACTGCAAAATTTTGTTTTTGTTTTCAAATCTTTCTCGCCTCGGTTCAAACTATACCTAAATTTGAAATTATTAAGATAATTTATTCATTAAGATTTATTTCGCCATCAGAAAATCTTATACTTTCATCGCTTAATCTGTTCGATACTTAATGTAACTCATGCATTTAAGCAAAACAATCACATATTTGTCATTTATAAAATAGACTCGTAATTGTAAAATCACTGGCCTTTAATTAAAACAAATTGCTGCTGATGTTAGATCTTCTACTGGATTTTTCCTGGATTATTAATTTTCTCGTTGTTTGCATCTTTTATAGCCTTTCTTTACATGTTGAACCGTAATTCTATCACACTTGCACATGATTTATAACTTGAAATTGTCCAAACTTTATCCTCCATGTTTTTCTTTCGAATTGGCGTCTCTTCCAGAATGAATCGAAAATGTGTCGGCTTCAGTGGAATAATTGTCACTTCCTCCTTTCTTTTCTTCCAATTCCTTCGCATTAACGTCTCATTTCCACCCTGTTGATTACAGTTTCTCTCTCCTCTCTTCTGTTTAATCTCCTGTTTCTCTTCCGAATTCTCGCTCTTTCGATGTGCCTTCATTACCAAATCCCAATTCCAGCGGCGGAAATGGTTTTTGGCGGATAAGGGGATGCTCTACACTTTAGGGGGGGGAGGATAAGGCGCGATGGCATTGGTGTCCATTGTGAAGGGAAATAATTGGACTTAGTTCCTTGCGGAGTGGAATTTCTGCTCGATGCGTGAATCTGGCTCCCGTGTTACCCCTTTGATGGGCAATTTTCGAGAACATTCCTTTCAATTTTCCAAGTCGGGATTAGAGGGAGGCAATCCCTTTTCCGGTTCCTTCCCCAATTTCCGTTTTTGACAATTCCCTATTTCCCCCCTCTCCTCTCTCTCTCTCCCGCGTCTCCCTCTCGGTTGGTGACCGTTTGGAAAGTGTTATTTTCTCGTTATTTACGAAATTATTTTGTCATTTCGGTTGGTAACGTTGGGGATGTCGGGGGTTGAGGAAGTGTCGCGGAACGAATGGGGACCAGTCGGGTGTCGTGGTTGCCGGAGGACGTTGTCGTCTAGATTATGTTCCGGGAATAGGTTTCTCGCGTAATGAGTGAAACTGTTCGAAAAACCAGGTCTCTTCAGTATCCGTGAAAAGGTTGGGGAAACTGGATGTGGATATCGGCCACAAAGCGGCCATTTTTGGTGGTGATTCGCCGATAGCGTATTCTAAAAATAGAATTTTGCTCTGCAGTCGAAGTTCGCATCTAAAAATTCCTTTTTAGACTATATTATCGGTGAATCAGCACCGATGACGGCCGTTTTGTAGCCGAAATGATCGTCTGGTTTCCCCAAATATTTTGTGTAACTAGAACATATTGTTAGAATGAAATAAAATGGTTGTTTTCTCCCAAAATTATGCGCGTAGTTTAATGTTCTTCATAACCTGATAATTCTTCTTTAATTGTCTCTAATTCCCAGCGGCGAGTTCCTCACGTTTTAATCAGTATAAACCGTCTTTTAAAAAAAAAATCCGCCAGCTCATCTTACGGATCACGTCAAATCCACATTTACGGCTTTATGAGTCGTCCGTGTCATTCGCTATACCAGAAGTTTGGCTTACTTTGGATTACTCGCGAATCTATTGTTTCCTCGTTCCGTTCCTCGTTATCGGCTTTTTCTGGCCTCGCCATTGTTGCTGCTCTTCCTAGGATCCTGCAGATGCATTAATGCGCGCAGCAGTTCTACGCCCGCCATTACAGTCCTGCATTCGTATTGATCTAGTAGTCCGTTGCGCACGGTTTGTTTTTTTTTTTGTCCATATTTCGGTTTAACTTCGCCTTGCGCTTGATATCGCTGTTAATTTAAAGGTTTGAAAAATGTTTGATTTTTCCAGTGTACGAGGATACATTTTAAGTCGATATTTTAACAGTAAGTTTGTTATAGTTTTGGGCTCGATGATTTTAAAACAGAAGTAGTAAAAGGATGAGTTGTACGTCTCAGGTTATGGATCTTTTCATAAAGTGATAACGATTAATTTTAAAAGTCCCCATACGCGATCAGATTGGTTGTCAGTTCTTCCGAACAGATATCTAATCGGATATAAATATTGGTATCCCGCAGACGATCAGATATCTGATCAGATATAAATTTAGTATACCATTGTGGATGAGATATTTGAACAGATGTAAACCAGCTCATAATATCGGCGCATATGCGTTACTCATCCTCTGTCAGATAAACTGAACGGACACTACACATGGTCAAGCGATCGTACTGTTGTCAGAGGTCGCGTGAATTTTTCTTCGCTTCTTCGGTTCGACCAATTCTATCAAATATCGAGAAAATTCGCCCACACTCCATCAGACTTCTCTGATCATATAAACTGACAAATAGTCTGACCCTAAGTTTACTCGAAAATTTTATACCCAGAGGAGATAATTATCGTTTATTTAATTTCATGTTGACATGGAAACCATTTCAGTGTTTTAAAAAAAGCCCTTGTGTTTCGAAAGGAGGCAAACGTTTAATTATGGTATTCCTGAAATACTTTTTTGAAATCGCGGATTAATTATAATCCGTACGGAGCCGAAAATATGCCTACGGTGCTAGCATTAGCGAATCGTGAGGAAGGAAAGGAAAGGGATTTATCGATTTAGAAGGAGCGATTAATCTGGAAGCAGTATTTCATTCTGCTCCATTTAATCCAAACCCCGTGGTTCCATTTCTGTATCCTTACTATTAATATTCGCAAGCTGCGGATTATCGAACGTGGGTATTCTTTTTTTTTTAATGTTAAAATTTGCGCAGATTGAAAACGAGCTGTTAATGCGAAAGCAGCATTACATTCTCTTTCGTCGTAGGTCTGTTTTAACATTTTTTTTCGCACTCTCGACGCTCGAATGCTGCGAATTATCGAGCTTAGGTCAGTGATATTCGAGGGGAGAAAAAACGTTAAAATTCATTCCGGAACGACCAGTAGCTTACCGGCACGGGACATGGGGGGGAGGGGGGTCTTGAGAAAAAATGTCTGGGAAAAATAAAATAAGACATGCAAAGGACCTTGTATGGACTGTGTCGCAGGATTCTCGTCGGCCCTCTTGGGTGCAATTCAACGGTTTATCCTTGGAAACGAGCCAGGTTCTTGGAAGGATCATTCGGAGCGGCCTAGACTGTGAATTCATGGAGGCTGAATTATTATTTTTTTTCTTTTTTTTTAGAACGTGTATTTTGGCCTATTTTTTTATATTTCATTGGTGGTAAAAATGGGACTTTCCTCCTGATGGCGACGGCTTTCGAACTTTCTCCCAATTTCTATAATTTCGAATAATTCCCCGATAAGTAGGGTTAGTTTGGTGCATATGCAGCGATGCCCGCTTTCTTCGTAAAGCCCAATATGGAGGTGCCTTGTGTTACGGAAATGGCCCGTTTTTATGTCGTGTGGTGAAAGTTAACTAAAATAAGGCCTCTGCGATTATTTAATTTTCAACTTTGAGTGATGAAGTTTCAAGCACCTTTTACTTAAAACTGTTCACTCAGATTTTGTATAAAAAACACGATTACTCCGACACTATTCTAATTATAAACCTAAAATCCATTCCTGTAAAATAATTAATTAATTTTATAGTGTAGATACTATAAAACATATAGGTATCAGAAAAGGTTTGTATGATTGTTCATTTGGAATGATTTCTTTATTGCATAGACATAGTATTTCATGGCAGCGCTAAATTACACGCTTAACTCATGTAGCCACTCTGTATGAGTCGCTGATGAACCCAAGCATGATTAATCCCAAGAAAAACAGATTTAGTGTTTTAATTATCTACGGACGACATTTCACGCAGAGAGGAGTAAGAAGGCGACAAAGCTATTTTTTTAGACGTGGCCAAGTAGTAAAAGCTCGTAGATGGGTTTTTGGGTTCAAAAATTAATCTGTGACGCAAAATGAAGCTTGTCTGGCTTTATTAATCTTCCCGAGGAATGCACGGAGATCCCTTTCCATAATGGGAGTAACTAGAGTTGAAGCCAAGCATTTTACTGTTGTGGAGTGGCGTGCTAGTGATGAAATTACCACCAGCATATTTTATAAGGATAATTTTGGCTTACTTATTTTTTCTGGGGAAGTTTTTGGTGATTCGGAATTGATTCATCTTTTGTTTTCTGACTTGTCATTTTTAATAGTTATAATTCCCAGTAAGTTGCCTGTATAAAATACTTCTTAATAGATTAAAGCGTTGGATATGCGGAGAACAAGTAATTAATCTTTCCAAGAGACAGAGTGAAGACTACGGCTAAATACAGTATTCAGAAAAGAACCTAATCCACGTTTTTTCTTTCCCCTCCGAATTTGCTTTCTCCTCACCGTCTATCTTTGTGTGACGTAGTATTTATTAAATTACGGCATTTGGAGTCGATCCTTTACTGAATTTCCCAGGGGAATTAAAAGATTGGGAAACCAGATTTTAATATTGGCTACAAAGAAGCTATATAGTTTAACTATAACTGATGAAAGAGGTTCAATACATACGTGTATACAGGGCCGGTTTCAGGCGTAAGCGACGTAAGCGGTCGCTTACAGGCGACACTTCAGAGGGGCGGCTAAATCAATATTTCGGATTTTTACATTTTTATTTTCTTAAAGGTTTATTGCACAGAACTTGCAAACATCGCGAAAAAATTATATTTTACGACATATGTCATTTACATTCAGGGGCGGTTCAACGTGTAAGCGACGCAACCTACCGCTTACAGGTGTCACCTAAGAAGGGCGGCAAGATGAACGTTTTAAAGTTTTACATCGTCTAAAATACGCCGATACAATGTTCACTTTCCTTAACCTCTTTAGCGAAATATACACACGCAAAATCAATAACTATACTGCTAAGTTTCATGTGCTTTTAGGGATTAAGCATTTCAAATAACCTTCCCGCCCCAAGTACAGTGAACCTTCAATACTAGAGATTTTGATTACTCGGGGTTTGTGTCTTTGTGCAAATATTTAACATTCGGGATCTCTACCCTTTGGCACGTAGCTTCCCTCTCCGATCCCTGATAAATGGAAAAAACATAATCTCGTCCTTTTCGAAAAGTAGGTTCGGAAAGTTACAATATAAAAATATTCGGTAATATAATCATTACATAGTAATTTTGTTATAAGGTCAGTGAATGTTTTATTTCTATTTTCTGGAAATATTTAGCTGAATATATTTTTGAAAAAATAAAACAGTAAAATAAGTGTATTTTCTTTTGTTATTATATCATTAATATTATTTCATGCCTTTGACATCAAATTTTTACCTCGCTTACACATTTTTTAACTGAAACCGGCCCTGCATATATATATACTAGTTAATGTGTGCTTGCATTCTGCAAGCATTTCTGATGTTTAGCCTTTTTACAATTTCAAATTATTCCAAATCAATTTTGTGCAAAATCATATATCCGTATCAAATTTCAACTTTGTAGCTCATTTAGAAGTGCATTATAATTTTACTCGTTGCATAGGACAATTATGTGGCAATACAGTTGCTAAGATTTCGAATTTTCACGGTATCGAATTTCTTCTTTCTGTTGTAACTAAAAATCCATAATTCTGCAAAATTTCATGTTTGCATCTCATTAAGAATTGCCGTATTATTTTCACACTGGTATGGGTCATAAATAGGGCAAAACCGCCCTTAAAATTTGGAATTTTCGCAGTTTTATTTTATCATCGGTTGCAATAAAGGTTTTATAACCAGGCCAAATTTCAAGTCTCTGGGTTATATGGAGCTGCCTCATCATTTCTGTACTCGTATGGAGCAATACTGGGGCAAAAGATCTCCAAAAATGAGGATTATTACAATATAGGATTTCCTCCATTAGGCATAGTTTAATATGAAAGGCATTAAAATATAAGCCTCTGATTCCCATTAAAAGCTTACCCATATGAAAGCATTAAGACTGTTGCCTAGGAAGCCTATTGTTAGACCCAGAAAAATTACCACTATTTTGCGATAAAAACTATAAATTTACGCTAATTCTACTCGGATTTGAATTCTGTCTTCAAAAATAAGAAACTACAATTTATATCCTATCCGATAGTTTAAGCCTCGAGTTCGTATCTTGATGGGAAGTAATTTTAAAATGCAAATATAAAAACCTCTGCACCAATTTACATGCTTTCTTATGGGCAAAAAATGGGGCAAAAAGGGGCCAAAATAGCCCCTCAAAATAGGAATTTTGCCAGTTTCGGATTTTTTCCTTCGGTTGTGACCAAAAACCTATAATCCTACCAAATTTCAAGTTTCTGGCACATCTCGAAGTGCTTCATAATTTTGTATCCTCCTATATATATATATATATGATATATATATATATATATATATATATCATGTGTAAGAAGCGTCTTTATATTATAGATACAGGGCCGTGCCGATGGGCGAGGCGGCGAGGCAACCGCCTCAGGCGCCTCTCGAAGGGGGTCGCCAAATTTGACAAAAATGAAAACCTATAAAAATAAATTCATAAAGCCAGCAAGGCCAGGAGGCGCCACATCATATCTCGCCTCAGGCGGCAAAATGTCTGGGCACGGCCCTGTATATATATATATATATATATATGGGGCAACTAGGTGTTGAAGGAAACCCATTGAGCACTTAACGGAAGGAGAGCCGCTGGGGTGTTGCGTCTCTCTTGTGCTGACGAAGGGATCATCCCGAAAGCTCCAATAACTTCTACAAATGTGTCTCTCCAACACCCCAGCGACTCTCCTTCCGGTTAGTGCTCACTGGGTTTCCTTCAACACCTAGTTGCCCTAAATATCCTCATTTACCTTTCCTCTTCCGTAAGTTTATATATATATATATACACACACACACACATACGTATATGCATATATATGTGTGTGTGTACATACTTGTGGAAGAGGAAAGGTAAATAAGGATATTTTGGGCAACTAGGTGTTGAAGGAAACCCAGTGACCTCTTACCGGCAGGAGAGCCACTGGGGTGTCGGAGAGGCACATTTGTAGACGTTGTTGGAGCTTTAGGGATGATCCCTTCGTCAGCACAAGAGAGACTGCTATCATCGTGATAGGTAGTCTGTCCGTAGACAGGCCTGTGATTATTCATGTTTAAACCATATACTGCTATTTTCCATCGTCTTCTTCATGTCTTGATAGCTCTCTTTCCCTGTCAAGTCGTCTATCAGCTGATACATTTTTCTACCTCTTTCTCTTTTTCCATCCAGTTTTCCTTCTAACACTTCTTTAATCATGCACTCTCTCCTAAGGTAATGCCCAATCCAGTTCGCCTTCCTCTTTTTGATATTCTGTATAATCGTTCGATTCTCTCCTATTCTTCGTACTTCCTCGTTTTTCATCCTATCTATCCATTTTATCTTCAGCATTCTTCTCCATGTCCACATTTCGAAGTTTTCCAATTATTTAACATCATTTTTCCCTAGCGTCCATGTTTCTGCCCCATACAAAGCTATACTCAATACATAGCATTTTATCAACTTCTTGCGGATACCCTCCTTTATATTCCCCGTTAGTAGGAGTTTCTTTCTTCGGAAAGTGGCTTTTGCATTCGTTATTCTAGTCCTGATTTTATCGGTACATTTTGATTCTGTCGTTATGATGCTTCCGAGGTATTTATAGTGTGAAACTTGTTGTAATGGTTTTCCTCCAATACTTATGTTCAAATTTTCTTCTTCTTTACTTGATATTCGCATGACCTTGAATTTTTCTGTATTTATTACCATACCGTATTTTCTACCTATTATCACTAGCCTATTTATCATTTTCTGGAGTTCCTTTTCCTTTCTTGCTAGAAGTACTTTATCATCCGTGTATTTCACTGTTCTTATAATCCTTCCTCCGATTTTTAAATCTCCCGTGCCTTCTAATGCTTCCTGCATTAGCCTCTCTCCATATATATATTGAATAGGATCGGCGATAGACAACAGCCCTGTCTTACTGCTCTACCGATATTTACTCCGCTGGTGTCCGCATTCTCCAACCTGACCTTTACCACTTGATTCAGATATAGATTCCTGATCAGTCTCCTGTTTTTCCAGTCTACACCTATGTCCTTTACTATCCTCATTAGCACTACCTAATTTACTCTACCAAGACTAATATATATATATATATATATATATATATATATATATATATAAATACTTAAGGAAAAGGAAAGGTAATAATAAGGGTAGCAACAAGGTGTTGGAGGAAGCCCAGTGGACACTTACCTAGAATGAAGAGCCGCTGGGGGTGCTGAGGACACACGAAAAACACAAAAGAACAAAAACTACACAAAAATGGAGCTTTCGGGCTGATGCCCTTCTTCAGCGACGGAGAAACATATACTCCAACACCTTGTTGCTACCCTTATATATATATATATATATATATATATATGTATGTATGTATATGTGTGTGTGAAATTATATTATTATATTTTTTCTGGAGAAAGGAAAGCAAAAAATATTATTTGCGCAACTTATTAATAAATAGTGATCCAATTACCATATTTTTACTTTCTCCATACGTAGTATAGGGAAAGTATTGTGATCACAAAAAAATCGACTTCGAGATTTCAACGGAAATACATGTTTTGAGGTCCCTAGAACACGTTTAGATTATTTTCGGAATGATGTCTGTGTATCTGATTATGGGCGCTCTAACTCGAAAGGTACTTGCCATGTTATTACCAAATTTCATATGTAACACTTTGGTGTGAGCACGAAAAGCTGATTAGTTTTTCGACAATATCGGTTAACCGGAAGTCGAGGTTTATTCGAAACCCGATTCGGTTTTTGCGATATTTCTCCGTTAAAACATCAATATTGTATATACAACTCGATACAAAGGTTATCGAGAATGTAATTTCCTACAACTTTCATTTGAAAGAATTTTCCATAGCAGTTATTGTTTAGGAATTATTTATAAATAATCGGTTTTTTCGGTTTCCGTCAAATATCTCCTTAAAAACGTCGTTACTGGTAATATTCGTGAAGATCAAAGTTGTAGAGAATAATGTTTCTTCCATGTTTTGTTTGGAACAAATTTTCGTAGAACCTTCCATTTAGTAAATAATTAATTTATTCGTAAATTTCCAGTATATAGCGCCACCATGTAGCGGTGAATTCTGTAAACATATTCAAAATATACCTAATTGACGGCAGTAAGGACGACTGTATTCTTTTACGTTACGAAACAATAATTTTGCCTTATAATGCTATTCATAATAATTTAAATATCTATACCCCAAATATGAAGAAAGTCATGTGTTGGCCACATCAGATTTCTTATTTTTAGGGTGTCGTTATGACCATAAAAGGTTTTTAGTTTAGGTCAATCGGTCTCAACCTTCTCAAATTCACGGACCACGCACCAGAACTATATACAACCACGGGTCGGCATCAATTATGTAATTGGAGTCTATTGTCCGTTTTTTGCTATTATAATTTACGAACTGCGGGCTGTTTCACCTTCACCGCCATCAGTGCTACATTTCAATTGTTTTTTTATGAAGAAACATGGAAAATCTCCTGTTAGTGCGCGGATAACTGCTGGTTGATATCATAGCGTTTATTCTTGTTTTGAGTTTATTCGAAATCGAGCGATATTATTCATTCGAAAATCGAACTTGTGGGTGTTTGCGCCATAAACGGTCATGAAAGGCACTTCCAGACCACTATACGGGCAGACCAATCACTTTTCTTCGGAAATTGATCGTTTTGTGCACATCTGGCCATAGTTAGCCTTTAAACTTGTTTTTGGGTGTATTTTTTTCGATGTTTAATGGAGACAAATCGATTTTCAGTCAGCCTGGCTTTCCCATATCCCCCTAATTGCTTTTGAAGACCTTTGTGAATTCCCTGCCGAATTCTAGGATAAAAGGGGTTCTTCCCTTAAGCCGTTGCGAGGTGTCCGTTTACCTCTTCCAAAACAAATCCAACATGGCCGCCACGTGGACATGTCGAAAGAAATGCGCATTTTTTTCAAATTTTTAGTCGGATTTGTTACTCTTCTATAAATTATCAATGGGCAGAAAATGTTTGCGACCTTTTCGTTAGCCTCAACTCTTTGATCCATGAGTTAAATCTAAGAAAAAAATTTTCATATGTTTTAATATTTCAATTAGCTAAAAATAAAACATCCTCTTTATATTGAGGCTTATATATTCACGTTATTTTTTTTCTGAAAGCCCCATCTTTCTTTCATAAAATGGGATGAATGATGGATGGATTTGTTTTTTTATAATCGAAAGTGGAATTAGCGCGAATGAAGGGAATAAATATTCCAAGAATTCGGGAACTTCTCAAATTTACCTTTTTTTAGGAGGCGTAGAATGGAATCGGACGGTGATGTTTTTCAATGATCACGGCGGTTCTTTAAATATCCTTGTTTTTGGAATTTAATCGGGAAAATCGAAGTTATTTAAATTAAATGGAGAAATCAGGTGACACAGCACTGAAACATCTCCGTCAACTGTCTGGTATTTTCAGTGAAAAAATAAATGTCGTAAGTCGTCTGTGTCTATAATCTCTAATAAGGAGAACTTTTTGTTCAAAATGTTTCGATTACCAGCGATTGGAAAATTGTTCTAACTTTAATGATTGTTAGTATTTTTATTGATAGAGTGAATCCAATAATACTAATACTTGGCTAAAGAATAATATGAAAAAGTAATAAGAAAAAATAACTAAAAATAAATATTCCACTTTATTATCGATAGAATGAAATCTTTACTAAGTTACTTTTTCCTTTTTACTTAAATATGGAATTCCACAAAATTAAGGCCTCCCCAATCTATTAAATTTTTATGGAAATGTTTATTGATGGCTTTTAAGATATTTGTAATGTTGACAATATTCTTTTAAGGTATTTGTAATGGTGACAATATTTATTGGTGTTGTGAAGTGATCATCGTCAATATAAGGTCATTATTGCATCTGATTTTTGTAAACCTTCCTGCTTTCAAATCTGCACCGACTGATTATCCGAAATTTAGCTGCAAAAAATGATCATATACTAAATTAAATGTCTGTCAGTGAATATTTATCGCGGAAATGGGCCTTTATGTTTCATTACTTTTATCATTACATAAATTGTGTGATTTATCTCCCATTTATTGTTCGCATCTATAGTTTATGAAATTTTCTCCGTAAAAACTTCCGCGGGTCATCTCTAAGGGTCAAATATTTACCCAACAAATTTCGTGAAAATTTCCAATACCCGGGAAATCGGGGCTTCGTAACATGCTGATGAACCGTTTCGTGTTTCATCATCATTCAGGTAGACGGAACTCCCCATTACTTTTTTTTTCTCTAGCGGCCGTTAAAGCTAACGGATGCGCTCTATGGCTTCCTCCAAGAAAATGGGAATGCCCACTGCTTTCTGTCGGAGAGAGAAGATTTGGCAACACCGATGTGAGACGAGCCCTCCTAATGCTCCACCCTTCGACCGCATCTTCCCTCTCCCCCCTCCTACCCTATCCCATTCCCTGCCTCCCCCTCCTCCTCCGTAGTCGGTCTCATGTCTGCCCCGAGATGTACGTCTATACCTGTACTCATCTCCTCAATATATTTATATGTATGTATGTATTTATTAAAGCCTTCATCGAGGCTATGCCATTGGGGTAATTAGGACGGAGGGGCCCCCGGATAAAATATTATCGATGACCCCTCTCCCATCAAATACGTATGTTCGATTAAAACCTACCAGTCCAACAGGGAGTTATCGTTATCGTTTTGTTTTTATTTGTTTAGTTCTTTTAGAATCTTATGGCAGGTTATGAAAAGAAGTTTTAGAATCTACTCCTGGTGAATTACCGCTGAAGTAGTCTGCTTTCTAGTCGAAATGAGCATCTGGTGTTTTTTATAATCTTGTTGTGGCTATTGGAGGCACCTGAGACAAGTGTTTTTTAAGTGGTTCTTCTTGGAAACCTACCAAGTTAATCAATCATCAGGAACATAATGAAAATTTGGTATTTTTAAATTACACTGTCCAAAAATAATGATTAACTTGAGAAAGCCATTCAGAAATTAGGATAAAAAAACGAACTAGGCAAAAAAATGTTTGTTTTTTCTATACAGTGAAATCTCGTTACAACGTACTTACAATTACGTATATTTCAAATTAACGTACTTTTTTTAAATCCCCGTCAATTTTCCCATATAAATACTGTATAAATATTTCAAAATAACGTACTTCAACTTAACGTACTTTTCAATACTACGTATGAAATTCAGGGGTCCCGAAAAAAGATTTTTGTTGTTTTAACGTATGCTTTCATCCGTAAATGACTCAACTATAACCAATTCTTGCTCATTCAAGTCGTTTACACCAATTTTGAAGGCATCTTTCGTCTTTAGTACGAAAAGATTGCGGAATTTTCCCAAAATCCCAAAAGCTGAAAAATGTAGAACCGATGATCAGTTATCTATATCGTTATTTTCAAAATAGCATTGAGATAAAATCTTAAGTTATAGGAAATATATCTCTTGTTAGACTCATTATCGCCAGTTTCGGTTTGCGCCGGACCTGCGAGAATGCCGATCCCCCACTGAGATGCTTCCAGAGAAAATATTGTACTCCTTACGGGTATATTCAGTATACCGTACTTTCAGTATAAAGTATAAAAATTCATGCTCCGTAGAGATACTTTGTATCGAGATTTTACTGTATTGGGTACAACTGGAGGACCCTCCTGGAGCCCTCGCGGGCCCGATTCGTTTGTCCACCCCGCTCTTTACGCCGCCGGCCAATGTGATCCCAACCCCCTCTATGAATGGCGTGAACTTGAATCCCGAAGAGGAGTCGTCGTGCGGCGGTTGTTTCCTTTGCGTTCCATTCACTCCTCATCCTCATCTCGAGTTAGTGAGAGGGAGAGAGGTGAAGAGTGCTTGTGGAGGCGCGGGAGAGAGAGGTGGAGACAGAGAGAGGGCGCTTTCCTCCTCCCGCTTCGATTTCTCCTCCCCCCCTCCCCCACGCTTTTTGATCGATCGCCCATTTTCTCTCTCTCTCCCTCTCTCTCTCTTCACACCTCCCTCTCTCCCCCACTACCTTTCTCCCTCTCGACTCGCGAAGGAGGAGTCAGTGCGGGCGGCGTCCCCTTGGCCCCAGTCCTTGCAGGTGGGCCGAGACGAGGCCTCTTTCTCTATTTCTCTCTCTCTCTCTTACTCTCCCACACTCTCTCTCTCTCTCAACCTTCTCTCGGATGCCTCCATTTATGCCGGTTCGTTCATTCGATCCTTCCGGTGGACCCCTTTTCGACCGGACGGCTTGTGGATAGCGTTCCTCGCTTGTTTTTTTCCTCCCCCTCGTGTGGCGTCGCAACAATGCGTGGGATTTTGGAGACATTACCCTTAAAGCCATTCGGTGTGTCGTTGGTGACGATGGTGTTGGTGGTGTCGGTGTGACGTATGGATTTTTTTCGCATCGCCTGCGTCATCGGTGGTGTAATTCGCCGGTTCGTCTAGAGAGCACACCCTCTCTCTCTCTCTCTCACTCTTCCGCCCTCCCTCCTTTTTACCCTTTTCGTACCCTCGTCCCCGCCCACTCCCTGTAAAAAAAAACCCTTTTCCTCTCTCCCTCTCGATAGCCACCCCTTGTAAGTCGAGAGGGATTTTTTTTTGTATTTAAAATAAAAAAAGGGAGGAAGGATACGTAAGAGGAGGAGGAGGTGGAGGAGGGTGGCGGATGAGCCTCGCTTGCAGGAGGTAGGTGAATTTCGAGTGTCGCATTCTTATGGGGGGGAGAAGGGGTGCGTTTTTTTTTTGGTCTAGTGTTTTTTTTTTGAGGAGGGATGCCCTTGTTGTTTTACGCGTCTCCTTCGGATAAAGTATGTAGGTGGTGGTTTTGGGTGATTGTATTTTTTCGTTCAAAGTTGTCTGTCTCTCTCTCTCGCGTTTGTTTTTTCTACGTGTTAACTTGCTTAGTTTTGATGAATTTTGTTTTTTTTTGTGCTTTGTAAGAGTCGAGTTTCGCTGTGTTTACGTCGTTTTTGATAAAGGATTTCTTAAGGGTCACCGAATATTTTGTCTATTCCTGTGGCGTTTTTTAGGATTTAGCGTGTAGCGTTCACATGCGTAATTTATGGAGCGTTCCATTATCAATGTCGTTCTTTACTCATTGTGAGAAAAACCACGTGACGATACTTGGAATTACCAAAAAATATTGGGATTTATAATAGTTGAGGTGTTTCAAGAGCAGCTGCTAATTTGCTGAATTATGTCGCATTCCTTACATTTTAAACCCAGAGGTTGACACATTTTTGATGCTTCATGTTCTAAAACGGTAGAAAATTAACATGCATTGTGTTTTGTGTAGACATTTCATATGCCATTATGAAATGCCTCTCATCAAGTCATATTTAAATTTATTTGAAATATAAACTTTAACTTTTTAACATTGATTAATTGTCTCAATAGTTGTTAATTTACCCAGATCAGAAATTGCTCATTATTAAATTTTATTTTATCACAGTAATCAGATATTTTATTTCTTTGAAAATCAAAACTGTTTAATAGTATTCTTCTCTCACTCTTTTAAATGGGAACTTTTGTTTCGTGTATTGATTAAAAGTAAATTCACAAGACAAAAAGCATCATCAGAGTTTCTCACATAATTTCCCTTTACTCATTATGTAAAGAGTCAGTGTAAATATTGAATCTTCCTGATCAAATATTTATAAATATCTCGCGTCATTAACTAATGTTTATATAGAAAGGCTTTGAAATGCAATTATGTTATAATTGCAGACATTTGAGTTCATTGTTTTATAAGAAAATTTGTTAAACTGATTCACTGATATTTGAGTTTGAGGCAAGACCTATTAAAATTTGCTGTAGCATTAATGTGGTTTGACTGCTCAGTGAAATGGAAAGCATACACTTATTGTAAATAATCTGAAGCTTAACTTTTTGGAATTGGCCTCATCATCATAGAGTTTATTTGCCTCCATGAAAATGTTTTAAATAGGAGCAGTTTTGTTAAACTCATTGTTGTGATTATGAAGAAGATTCTTAATGGGATTAGTTTATTAAATTGGTTAGGAAAAATGTCCCAGTTTATCATCTAAGTGTATCAGCTTAATTTTCAAAAGGAAATTCCACTTGTGTTCATACATAACTTATATAACTTATGGATTTGATAGAAGAATAGACTAGTCTAGTCTCAATCTCGCCCTAATAAAGTCAATTTCTATCTATCTATATATTTATTTTAATTATGTAGTTACTTGAGAAAGATACCATCAATGTGTATTACAAAATTAATATTGAATATGTAACTATAATTGAACTTTTATCAGATTATCTCAATGTATGTGAAAACTGATTGCTTAAAGTATTGAATGTCATGTTACAGATAAATCTCCATTTTACAATTATTTAAAGAACAAGTTTTTCATTGAATCGAGAGAAAAAACATTTTATGGGGGTAATGTACAATGGTGGCATATGATTCCTCTTATCATAACAACATTTTTAGATCGATAAACCAAAGCATCTGGCCACTTTTAAAGGCAGTTGATTTAGAAAACATTATTAGCTTAAATTTGTGATGTCCTTATTTATATTTTGCATTACTAAATAGCTGGTGCAAATGTCTATTTTACTTTCTGCTGTAATTAATGGGAATATTTATCTCATTTGAATAGTATAAACTTTTTCTGCATTGACTTATATTGGCTTACCTCAGTGTATCAATGTCATACATATAATCATCATTTCAGTTCAAGTAATAATAGTTTAGATTCTAAGGACTTTAGAATTGGTTGCAAAATGCCGAACAAATTAAAGTTCTTTTCTTGAATTTTGTATTAATATAACTATAATTTTTTTCTTAACTAAAATGTTTTATAAAATTGCTCAGGTTACTCTGCGCTATGTGAAAACACTCTTCAAAGGATATATACTTATTTTTATATACTTAAATATTCCTAGGTGGCTGGGCTGATATTCTGTTAACATAATATCCATGTGTCTCATATGCACAACATTTGTTTTTAACTGGTTGTTATTAGCTGAGGATGAAGTTGTGTTGACACTAGTAGGTTTTGAACTTATTCATTCGTGTTATATGAACTTAAATTTAATGTAAAATTAAGAAATAATAACATTTTTGTTTCCACATATTCATTTATAATATATTATAGATGTGACTGAATTCACAATATTGAACTGCAGCTTGATAAGGCTTGTGGATGCATTGCCTGCAAAACCAATTACGCATATAAATAAGTGGAAATTACAAATTGCTATTGTTTGCTACTTTTCCGTAAATGACTCTACAAAAGTACTTCCTTCATCGATGCAATTTAAATTTCATCTAGAGTAAAAGAAATTAAGAATAATAATGCTTAAAAGGAATACAACCGCAAATTAAATAGTCATCTGGCTGTTGGTATTTGATGCACATGACATGATTTTCTTTTCTAGTTGTTAGTTTGCTTATCAAGATGTAACTTTATCTGCACAATTTAAAATCAATTTATTTTATATTAAGGACTGTCAGTAACGATGTTTTTGGAGGTGATTTTACTAGAAGACATGGCAGAATTGCCAGAAGAGAGACACAAAACGCCGATATTTGTACAGCCCTCGGTACTATAATGAGGAAAAGAGAAAAAATGTAATACCTATGTATTTTTTCTCTTTTTTTCTAAAGCTTAGACAATGCGAATACCGATTTGAAATGCAAAGGGATCGAAGAGTAAGGTACGTAGTTTTCAGGAGAAGCCAAAGAGGATTATGGAAATCCAATTTCGCTTTATTGTCTGAGAAAGTTTCGGAGAGCTTCATCGTACGCTAGTACAAAGGGAAAACTCAAGCTGCTCGTAGAAGATTTAAAAAAAACGCTATGGTCTTATGTAGAAGTCGCACATTAAGTTGTACCTTTATATGGACTTATTTTCATTCTGGATTTCTTGATGATTTGAAATGTTTTTATTGGACATTTATTTTGATGACCTCTTTTCTTTCACGCTTTTGCCGACAGTCCAGTTTTTAATTTAACAATTGTCATTTTAATATATGTATTGTCATCCAATGACTGTTCCGTTTGGATTATTTTACACGTAAAGAGCGGAAAATAATCGCACTGGTAAACTCTGTAAAGAGAGTATTAATTTATTGTTAGTCATTTTAAAATTTACCCTTTTAAGCTTACTGATTTGACGATGTAAGGACTGCGTTTGATTATTTAAAATGCAGAGTTATCTTAAATCATTTTAAACGAGCCATAAGAAATTGAAAGATGTTTCAGAAATTGCGATCATATCTTGATAGTGTCGTAAATGTTTTTTAAAATTCGCATAGAAATATTTTCACGGTTCACGTCATTTAATTCTTCCATCGATTGAAGGATGTAACCCGCGATACTTGACTTAAGAACCTCTTTGTGTGTTTTCTGCTGCTTCACCGTGGATGACAACATTCTTTTTTAAATACGTCGGATGCGAATGGAACATTTAACGATGTGTCGTCTGTGTCTCTGCAGGGAATGCATTCATCGCTGTCGATTCAGCAGTTTTTTTTCCGACAGACGTTGCTGCTCCAAACATGAAAAAAATAAGAGAAGTAAATGATAGGACGTTACCGCAGGGGTCACGTACGTGACGTTCCTAGCAAAAAAAAACCGTGCGTGCCACTTATAGGCACCCGCGTCGTGATTACGACGTTCGCGTTCCGATTTATTGGCCGATTTCGCGTCGTGACTAAACTTCGGCTTTGTCCGTAAAAAAAAAAAAGAAACGTCCGACGAATCGTCCAAAGTGCACCTCTAGGCATTTGAGTTAATAAATGCAATTTCGAAAGGCTTGCCAAAGCCCTCCCAGGTTTCCATTAGTGGGAACATATGTCGAACCGGCGAAAATTAACAACCGCTCGTGTTTTTTTTCTGTATTTTTTGTCGTCATGGCGACGCGAAGTCTTTTATTATGTGGGACATTCGTCGAAGAATTTTCCGGACACCTGCCGCCCCTCAAAGTTAGGTTTTTTTTTCGCGAATTCTTAACATTTTCGGCGCGTTGTATTTTTTTTTCACAGAGCGCTTCCGTAAGAAAAGTTCCCCTCTCCCCCTTCCTTCTGACCTTTCTTTTTTTCATGTCGCCGCTCTCTCGGTGTTTACTCGACCTTCTCGAGTCGCTCAAAGGATTGAGTGGGAGGTTTTTTTTATATAAGGTGTTGAAGGATCTTTAAGCCGAAAGACAGAGAATTCCTTTTTCGGAACTCGTAAGATCGAAAGGAGGAAGAGGAGGAATAATTTTGAGTGGTGCGCCACCTCACTCGACGGATTAAAAAAAAAGAGAAAGAAATAAAGAAACGGTCTCTTCTCATCTTCTCTCCCGCTCGGAGACTCATGAGGAGTGGTGCGTTTGAATGGAACCGTAGGAAGTAATTAGCGTCGAAAAAATGTCGCGTTGACGGACTCGATTTGTTGGAACTGACTTTTTGGTCGGGGATAATTAGGTGAAAAGAAATTTTGCCCAAAATAAAGAAAATATGACAATATATTTCGTTGGAGCGTGATTGTAAATTTTGTGTTAAAGAGTTCCTCTTATGACAAATCAAAATGAAAAAGTGTCTTTCCGAAGACAATAAAAAAACGGTGAGGAAATCGGTCGCAATTCAGCTACAAAAGTCGTCATCAGTGCTGATTCAACGGTAGTGTTTTTGTAAAAAAGAATTTTTAGATGTGTATATCGACTACATAGAAAAATTTTCTATGTAATGTCAATGAATAGCCGCTGGTCATGGCTTCTTAGGAGCCGAAATGCTTACTCGGTTTTCCCAACATTTTTATGGGTCCACGAGCGAGAGAGTCTGTCGGTCAAGTAAATGAAAGTTTTGAGAAGTTTTAACAAAGTTTATAATTTTCTTTTATCAAAGGAAGTACTGGAATGTTTTTAAAAATTTTATTTATGGTATAAAATCGATATGCTAATCATTATTATCAGTTGTAACATGCTTTTCCACTGAAGCTGAACTCTTTTTAAAGGTAGCTGCTGTGATTTGAACTTAAGTAATTACGTTTTCAAGATGATCGAGATCACAAGAAATGAAATAATCCAAATGTTTTCAGTAGTAAAAGTGTACCAGCGAAAGAGTTTGATGGTCTCGCATCAAAATAATGTCCACCCATTATTATTTGGTTGAGTGGGTTTTCCTTGTTTAACCGTACAGACATACGGAGTAATGAGAAAACATTAATTGTAAGCAATTATTTAATTTCACACCCTATCTAATCGGATATCTGGCGATAAGATCTAATGATCAAAAATGAATTTATTGATAATTTACAATATATGCACGTACGCTCGAGTCTACCCAATGAACTGATATGGCTTATAAAAAACAATAAACGCATCAATTGTTGAAATCTCAATTATTTAAAACTAATGTAAATGCGTTACGACGAACCAATTGCACTACCATAACTCATGTATGTTGGATATAAACAGTTGTTGCGTTACTCCTTAGTTGCGTAGTAGATGACGTTTTATATGGTTTCAATGAGTGGGCCTCCATTAGACCTAGCTGCTAGAATTCTAATCTATTTAGGAGAGATTGTCGTTATTTTGGATGATTCCTTGTCCGTTTAACTCGTTCGAGATTTTGTCCGATTAGCGGTTGGCAGGGGTTGCACAGCGCTAAAATTAAGTGAGTAAAAAAAAGAATTTTTTGTCGAGAATTTAGCCTCTCGCATAAACTAAAATCTATATTTGAGGAAAAAAGGAACCTCTCTCACTCTCGACGTTGGGGTGCGCAGCTTATCTCATCTTGTTTTCTCTGTCGTATTTTTCGTTGGAATTTAGATTCTCGATAAGCCTTGTCGATATCTCGCTTTGAATTTTTTTACGTTTCCAGAAGTGTTGTTCCGGCATCATGTTAACGAAGCAGTCCAAAGATTTTCCCTGAAACGAGGAAAAGAGAATGTTCAGCAGATATGAGAATTTGGTTGTAAAATGTTTATCAAGAGCTACTGTTAATTGTTCATAAACTAAAGGATTTTCATCAGATGCTTAGATTTTCCAGTCAGAATTTAAAAAAGTTATTTATGTGAGAGATTGTTCGTTTGATAATCCGTAACCCTAAAAATAAACGTTATGCCTATTTTGATTGAACGGCACGAATACAATAGCTGAATTATTTAGCTCCAGTACCAATAAAAAGGTGTTTACGATCCTTTTATGGTTATTGCAGCTGCGTAGCCTATCAACTGGATTCCGGTCGTAAGGCGAGCTTGATAATTGCCCTCTTAATTAAGCGCGAATAAAGCGTGGAAAGTGAGAGAGGAAATTGGACATTTTACTCTTTTTGTTTAAAAAGATAAGCTCTTTGGTTATATCATGCAAAGTATTCGACGCGGAAACCATAATAAATTATGGAATGATATCCTTTTAAATATTATGTAGTTTATAATATGTAATTTTATAGGATCCAAATTTTCATTGCTATGAAATATTCTTTTTCAACGAAAACATTAAGTTCACAAAGGTTCTCCTGTCTTTCTTTCGGAAACTCTCCGTCATGACTTTCTTTTCGAAGAATTTCTCGGTAACGCCTTTACAGGGAGAAATTTCTCCCAAAATAAGTTTCCTCCAAATCCATCCTCTAATAAAAGAACCTTTGATTCTTAACAAGTTATGATGAATGGCCGTGTCATTATTTGTTTCGTAATGCCACGGTCTTTTTTTGGAACACTTCAGGGCGGTCCTATCGGGAAATAAATTTTCCTCTATAGACGTATATAATGGGCCATAAATTTTGCCGCATTACTCCATTTAAAAAAATCTGATGTGACCAACTCATGACTTTCTCCATATTTAGGGTATAGATATTTAAATTATTACGAATAGCATTATAAATCAAAATTATTATTTCGTATCGTAAAAGAATACAGTCGTCCTTATTGCCGTAAATTAGGTATATTTTGCATATGTTTACAGAATTCACCGCTACATGGTGGTGGCGCTGTATACTGGAAATTTACGAATAAGCAAAATATCTCCGAAATGGATGGTTCTACGAAAATTTGTTTCCAACAAAACTTGGAAGAAATATTATTCTCTACAACTTTGGTCTTCACGAATATTACCAGTAACGACGTTTTTAAAGAGATATTTGACGGAAACCGAAAACACCGATTATTTATAAATAATTCCTAAACAATAACTGCTATGGAAAATTGTGTCAAATGAAAGTTGTAGGAAATTATATTCTCTATAACCTTTGTATCGAGTTGTATTTACAATAATGATGTTTTAACGGAGAAATGTCGCAAAAACCGAATCGGGTTTCGAATAAACCTCGACTTCCGGTTAACCGTTATTGTCCAAAAACTACTCAGCTCTTCGTGCTCATACCAAAGTGTTACATATGAAATTTGGTAATGATATGACAAGTACTTTTCGAGTTAGAGCGCCCATAATCACATACACACAGACATTATGCCGAAAATAGTCTAAACGTGTTCTAGGGATCGAAATATTTAATAAACTATCGGTTTTTCGAAAAATTCCTATCACATACACACAGACCACATCGAGAAAATAGTCTAAACGTGTATTTCCGTTGAAATCTCGAATTCGATTTTTTTCATGAATACAATACTTTCTCTATACTACGTATATGGAGAAAGTAATGAGGGGGAGGGAGTTGGGGCCCAAATTATTTGCGTCGTCGGTCCCCATCTAGGACGCGAGACCCGTTGTTAAGGGGCCCTCTCTCACTAATCTGTTTCCTCATCAGTTCCACCCCCTCACCCATCTCTCCCCCGCTCTCCTTTCTTCGTCTAATCCTTGCCTCCCGTCATCACGCACCTATTCACCTCTCATCTCTCTCTCACTCTCTCTCTCACTATCTCTCTCTCTTCCCGTTTTCTCTCATCCACCGATAAGGTTTAGTCTGCTCTTAGAATTTTCGGTTCGGTTTTTTTTTATGAAGAGAGCCTTGAAAAGGTTTCGTACTAGTTTTTGTTTTGTGAAAACAGCTGAATAATGGATGTTTTATTTTTCATAGCGCATTGAAATAGAAGTAAATATTACTTAGTACCAAGAGTTTTTTAGTTGTGTACCAGAACTCTTCCATAATATTTCAATTCTTGGATATTATGCAATCCAATCGACAAAGTTCAGGAGTTCACATAAGCTAATAGGACGTTTATGCTACAAACACGTTTTGTTTTCCTCTGTAGAATTTTTTAAACTGTTCGAATGGTCGTGTATCAAAATAATTAACCTATTGTATAACAACGTATTTATGAAGACGATAATTTTACAAAGTAGGTTTATCGATCCATATTACTCTGGATTTCGTATCCTGAAATGGGTGATTGACCCGGAAAATTATGTGCGTGAGAATTTATTGGTATTCTTTTTTCGGATGGCTTTGTGACGTTAATGGGAAAAAATGCTCGCTCGGTATTGTGTTAAATTTATGACAGTATGTTTTAAAAAGGATTGGCATTTGGAATACCTTCTTTGAAAAATTCGATCTATCGTCAAATTAAATTAGCAATTGCAGTCTCGTAGTTGTCCCTGTATCAGTTGAAAACTAATACACTACTGTTACTACAGGTCTAAACAGTTAAAACCATTGATTTGTTCGAAGTATTAACCGAAATTTCAGACTTTAAAATGAGGTTGCAAAAAATTAATTAATGTTATTTTTAATTCTCCGCGAACTTGGTAATCGAACGAATCAGAAGCAAACTAATTATTTAAATAAAACAATTAAATGCGATATGGCGGTGCGAGCAATTTTTTTTATTTAAGCAAATTGGGTTACGTAACGGAGGCAAGGAAGTGAAGTTGAAGAAAAATCAGGTCGTGGTTAAGAGTCGTGTTGGTCGTGTAGAGAAGCTGAGCAGCTTTTGTGGATTCATTCTAAATCCCGAGCGTCCCGCATATCCGTGTTATAGGGTCGGTTGACTTCCAAGTTCTATGTTTATATCATAACCTAGAACATGGTTCTTTTTATTTCTCTGCGGCACGATAAAAATGTAAATAATTTTTTTAGGTCCATAATTTTTTTTAAACATGTCGTGCGAGTAAATAAAAACACACTTTACATGGAACGTTCTTTAATTATATTCATCCTGTATTCGCGAGATTTTCATGCCTTTTTCGAGTTTTTCTCTGTTAATAATCATACCTCGATATTTAAACCTGCTTAAATATGCTAGTTATGTTGGAAGCAATCAGACTGCTGGTTTCTTATAAGTATTTCATAAGGTTGATTGATTGGTAATATTTTTAAAAAGTTATTGCCATCCTTGGTTGATGGTTAGATAGCATGTCTGGCTTCCAATGCTGGGGTCGCGGGTTCGAAACCTGCCGTGATCTTGGTCTTGCGTAGTCCTATTTGATACCGTTTATATACTCATCACAAAAGGACCGTTAGGTGCTCTTTGTGAGCTACTTCAAATAAATAAACAGTTAAGGTAGTCCACATTTACTACATTTTGCTGATGAAACCAACGATTAAAACCAGTGATTAAAAGTATCGTTTGATTAATAGATTACTGTAATATTTTGGTCAGTCGGAGAAGATTCCATAGCTATGTTTATAATTTATAATAACTTCCTACGTAAAAGACCTTTTTTTTCGATTTTCTGTGCTTTTATTTAATTTACATTCACGTCCGTAAGTATGTCGACCTAACTAGCGTGGGAAAAGGGTCTCGTGCGGGCCTGCTTCGAACGTTTTAAAGGCCCACTAATGAGCCACGGCCCTCCTCACTTATGAAAACCCCCATGCCCTAGAATACACGAGAGCGTCGGTCGGGAAGAGAGGTTCTTCGCGGCCGACTCGCAATCCATTGTCGGTGAGGTTTTAAGCGTCGGTCTCCACCCTCAGCGTACATATAAAACGGTTACCTTAAACGGCTCCACCTTCTTCTCCCCTTCCCTCCCCCCCTTAAAAAGGGGACGCATTTTGGGTTAATTTCCGGAGACTCGTGACGCATTTCGTTTCTTTCTTTTTTTTATAGCTGATGTATCGCTCATAACGTTTCGTTTCGCGGTTTGAAAAAAAAATATTAGAAAAAACCGCATTTATACGTGCAGATGTGGATTTTTATTCGCGGCCGGTCAAGAGCGTGGATTTTGCATCATAAATTTGCAACGGGAGTGCCGCACACATGCACGCCCTATCTTCTCTCTTTCCTCTTATAATGGTCTTTATTATGTCGTTTTGGGGTGGGAAAGGGATACGAGAGAGGGCGCGACGTCTCTCCCCTTTTAGCGGGGAAAAGGAATCTCCCTTCCTTACCACCCGGCTGTTGCGGTGGCTTCCCTTTTCGCCCCATCCCAACGTACGTATTGATCCGCCCTCGAACTGAACTGCTGCTGCCTGCGCCCACAACCGACTCTCTCTCTCCCTTTCTCTCTCTCTTTACTTCGCTCTCTCTCTCTCGTAACACTATCTCGAACCCCATTTTGTCCTCTCCCACGACGCGATACCGTGTTTCTTTCTGTCTCAGTTTATTCTTCGCATTCGTCCTCCGGACGTAGGTGTGTTTGTGTCCATTTTAAAGGCTTTGGTAATCTAAGTTACGTGGGAATTACGCGCGAATCTATTCAAAACGAGGGAGTCGTTGTGGTTGCATAAACTCCGGGATGGGTTCCCGCCCGATGCTGTGATGTTGGGGGATTGCATAACGCCCGAGGATACGGAAAAGTCCGGGCTTGCCATGGGATTGTGCCGTGTGATCGATTATGGGTATATTTCCACGAATTAATTATCGCAGTGGCCATATGGCCGCGTCCAAATTGATAAGCAATGCGACTCCAATGGCCACGAGGCGGTTTGGGAAACTAAATGAGCATTCTGAATACAAAGTACATTTTAAAGAATTTGCTTGTTTGTTTTTCTGACTTATCAACCTCTTAGACTATTATAGTCAAATCGAAGTTCGGTGGATTGCCGCTGAGGACATCGTATTTGTAACAGATATGCACATATGGTTTTACCAATAATTTGTTAACTGTTGTAGTTACATTGATTCATTTGCTTTTCTGTGTATGTATACACTTAGGCCTTCTACAGTACAGGTTCTTATAACATGGATTCGCTGCAACACAGTTTTTTTAATGCGAAAAATTCACACAATGCGGATTATGGTTCGCATTAACGCGGTTCTGTCGGGCATGAAACATAGGGTTCCAAATTGCAGAACGAGGAAAATAGATGCCGGAATGCTAAGTTTAAAATCTTAGATAACCGAAAAACACTATTTGTAGAATACGTGCATCAGAGAGGTTTGAGAATTTTGAGACTGTATAGGTTCACAAAACACGGATTCATATTACACGACACATTTTCATAATGCACCTCCGTGTTATAGGGAAGCCGAGTGTACGTCGTTCCAAAAATTATAAGACGCCTCTACGGAAAGTTATTTCTTCTAAATGTTCATTTTTCCCGCATTCTCTCGGCATTTTCGCTGTTACATCCGCATTTTCAACGTTAGCGATAATATTTCTCCTTTTGGTCAACCGCGTTGGCTTAATGCTGCCAAGGCCTGACCGTGGACCTAAAATATTCAAGATTTACAGCATGCGGTCAGAAAGTCTCCCCAGACGTGCGGAAGAAGGTTCTGTAGGGGATTCTCCTCGTGAAATCTTTAACGCCTGATCCTTCGATCGTGTCGTAAAAAAAGGATCAGTCTGGGGGGTACGATCCGACGCGTAATTTTGCCAGTCTGGCCTCGCGACATTGCGACCGCGCCGAGTAAAGCGGATTTCCTCTCCCGATGCGTCAAATCTACTTCGTTCGACCCTTCAACACGAGGATGACGAGTATACTCGTCCAAGTCTTCGTACGAGTAAGTTAGGTTTAATATATATAAAACGGTATGATAATTTTATCCAAATCGAAAATAAATACAAGGTTTGTGCGAATAAAATCACAATGCATTTTTTTATGATTTTTAAATTACCGAAAGGAGTTTGAATGAATAAGGGTCGTGTCAGGTCTTTAAGTGTTCCTACGTCGAAGGACTAAACTGGACACACATTTCTCTTTTTTTTTAATTTTGAAACCATGACATGTCCTATGTAGTTGATCCTTTCCCCTCGATGGTTCGTATGTTAGAGACAGATTTCGCTTAGCCAAAAGAAAAAGAATTGAACAAAAACTTGTGAGTGTAAGTAACTAGAGGGCTTTGTGATGTAGGTAACTATTTATAGTCGCAACACTTTCGAGTGAAGCGCATCCGCAGTCTAAATCAGTAGTTATTGTCCCTTTGTTGCTCCTCGTACGAATTTCCGCTAGCGATGAAACTTATTGTCAGACTCAACGATAGATTAATCACCGCTGATAATGACTGCATCGTAATTGGAAGGTCGTATAACGTAACCCACGAATTTAAGGATATTTCTTGTCAGAATCAACGATGGCGATGGCATTGTAATCATAAAATGTAACTCACGACATGGATTCAGGGATAAATCAATATTATTTAATAGCATTATATTAGTCGAGCTTGCGAATCTGTTTTTAAACAGGAGAAAGGAAATAATTTCAGAATGCTTATTTCAAATCCTTTCCTCTCCTTAAAAAATAATAATTTTCTTCCTGAGCAATAGTATGCAATTTAATTGCGTGACATATTGATCAATACGATAAAGAATACCTACGACTTTAGAAGAATTAAGCGTCAGGAAAGTCACATTCACGTAACACGTTTTCAACGCTTGTCTCCCTTCTTGGATTTTATACCGGGTAATGATTATTCATCAGCGAAGCGCCTATCCAAATAGAATTATGCAGTTCAAAATGCATAGGTTACGAACGATGTCATTCTATGCGGTAGGTGTCACATTATATCCTCCGCGGAAATGTCGGTTGCTAACCGGTGATTGCCTAGAGTTAATCCCCCCTTCTCCTCTGCATTGCGGTTGATTAACTCAGTCGCCATTATAAATTCCACATGTCGAGCATTCATTTCGCCTAAGTTGGCACCGATGTCTCGTCGATACGTACTCTATTATTACCTCTGAATGATAATAATAATAATCTGAGAGAAACAAAACAGCTGAAGTCGCGAAATTTTGGAAAACCCAATGCTGTCCCGTTTAATCGACAAAATTAATTAACTCCAGCGTCAATAAAAACGCTTTTAGAAACTACGATCGTCGATTCACCACCGATGACGGCTGCTTTTTAGACGACAGGAGCATCTTGATTTTTTTCTGTTGGAAATATTTCGCAAGGAACGTAGTATTACAAGGGTTCTTTTGAGTTTGAGATTTTAAGACTGCAGCTGCTGAAACGTCCCGGAGTAGCATATATATATATATACCTTAGAATCTTAATGATAATACCTGTAATTCAGGAGATAAATTCTAGCATTACCGAAAATCGAACCTGAGTCTTCCATTTGCCTTGGTAGACTAATTCTTCCGTTTCAGAACCCCGATGTTGGGACAGGTTGACGCTATCTTGGTTATCCCGGCTCCAACTAAGAAAACACCCGCGTTCCGAAACGGGAGAATTAGTCTGGTACGACGGAATATCCTCCCAAGTGGAATGCCCGGGTTCGATGCCTGGGCATGGCTGAATTTTCTCCTGATTTCAAATTATTCCTAACATTCCAGCTTATGCCTATATCATAGGGATCCATTATTTCCATTAATTTGGAATACGTAAAAATAAACGAAAGAAAATAACTTGGAATAAATAGTTGGATCGAAACCAAATTAGTTGGAATAGATCCGGGAAGCACGGAAACGAAGTTCACAGTGAGCACCGTTTCTGTTAGCTTAATGAAATAAACGTAGGTAATTCATGAACGTATTTATGGATGAGAGTAATCAATTTTTGGTACGCTAAAACATTATATAAAGGTAGCGGGCCACGAAAACGGTAGAATTTCTAGGAGAGTATAAACTTAAAAACCAATTTCTGCTAAAAATATTTTTTTAAAACTATTATTGGCTCACGTCCTGCTTATAACTCGATTCAGTATCAACGTCACGGACCCTGTTCTGTGAACGATCTCTGTGAAACTTTAAAGCTTGCCAGCTAACGCCATCTAAAATATTTTGAATCGATAAATGTCTTCTTATCCGGCGCGTTAAAGGGCGATATATAACCACAGTGGAATGACGAAGATAACTTCTTTTAGCTGCAGAAAGGTTAAAATCTTCCAAATGTGACGTTCGGCTGTAAAACAACGGTGGTAATTTTTCCTACGTTTTGTGTCTATCGGAGTTATCTTCATTATCAGTTGAATTCCAACCATAATGTGAGCTCGATATATCTCATTTTCTGTCCAATTTACGTTCTGTTAAAAGGTTATATCACCGGTGGCTAAAGTTACCTATTTTTAAAACTGCAACGTGATAAATTTTGTAAAGGTAACTCGCTCCCCTAATTGTTACTACCGAAAGGCTATTACAGACAGCAGTGGCGGATAGTGAATTATGGAGGCCATCTGGTAATTTTCTTTATGGGTACTTTCGTATTATGCTCATCGTTCGATCTATAGATATAAGGGCCTGAGCTCTTGTCAATCCGGAGCCCACTAAAACTAGGGAAACCTGGGCTCTAGGCCAAATAGCCCAATGATCTGGTAGGCAACTTTTGGACAAGTAAACTCACGGCGCCATGGAAACCGACTTAAATCTCGGTTGAAAAAAATGTACGCGAGCAGTTAAGTATGTGAAAAATATTTTTTACAGACTCCGAATTTGTTTAAATTTAAAAGCGTCGAATTTCTTGAAAATCGGAAATTTTAAGTGTATACAGTGGAACCTCTGCATATAGAGCTTTAGGGAAAGTTTAAAGAGAAATGGAACTTGGTGCTGTCGAAAAAATATTCGATTAATTGAATAGTAGAATTAACCCTTTATGACCTGACGGGACTTTAAAGTCCTATTTCCTAAATGCATATAAACTATAATCGAAGAATTTTTGGTCTTCGGTTATTTTATATATATTGCTTTGAATCGTCTTCAAATCCTGCATGGAGACGGAAACACGTAGCACTTGCATAGCGAAAATACTAGGCAAGTTTTTGGTACTCCCGCTCTTCCAGGAGGCCATTACTACCAGGAGGAAACGCAGTAGTTTTGTTTTTTAAAGTACTTTTGTTAGATGTATTTAAGTTCTGTTTCGCGAGATATTTCAATTCTACTGCAAATTTTAAGGTATTTCCTGAATTGCTTGCATACAATTTTCGTTGTGACTACACAATCTCGTTTGGGACATCAGAGTTCCCGTATCAATGTGCATTGTCGTTCATCAATGACAGATTTTCAACATCGGTAACCTCTTCTAATTACAAAACCAACTAAACCTGCCAAAATATACGAAGATTTTAATTTAGTACTTAAAAGTGTTTACAGTTTTTTCGTTGGAGAGTTTATGATTAAGATCGAAACGTCACTTCACTTTCGCAACGTCCGTAAATTCCTCGATATCGAGGGGATTAAAATGGAATGACAGTCCTGCCGAGGCGTTACGCGAGAGGAAGGCAAGGCTGGACAAAGTGAAAAAATTAAGGGCGATAAGAGCGAGACAAAGGGGCCGAGTCGATGAAAGAGACGGTTTTTACGAGACAGCCATTAGAAGGCCATTTATCTTCCTAAGCGCGGGAAAAATGGCCTATAAAAACGGAAAGAGGTACGAAAAAGCAAAGAGTGTGCGATGATTCAGGAGCGGGTTAAAGGTTTTCCGAATGGGAGAATCGTGCGGCAGAATGAAAAATAACACGAGACGCCACTTAGGGTGCGTGAAATAATATAATGTGAGAAACTGGATGAGGGAGAGAGTTCTGCTGAAATAGGGTAGTTTTTCTCTCGCGCGCGAAGGGACGCTTCTAAGAACCAATGTTATAATATTGGGCGTCGAATTTAACCTTTTGATTTACGGCGATAGCTGCCATCGGTATTGCGTTTCGCACGAAAATCTTCGGTATAAATAGGGCTCTGTAGTTTTTGGCCGTTCGTGAATTTGAATTACTATGTATTATGCTTAGAAAAGGCCATGATCATGTTAAGTTCGAAGTGCTTCGGGTACAATATATGTTGAATTACAAGATCACTATGATTTCTTCGCAGACATTTTCAAACTAAATTAATATATCTCTCAATCAGATGTTAATTGTTGAATAATTTATTTGTCTCGTACCCGTGGGAAAGAGAAGCTAGAAACTTCCGAGAGATGGAAGAATACACGCTTATTATCATACTCATATGCTTCTTTAACTCGTATCATAAAACAAGATTGAAGGCAACTTTTATGCGTGAGTCCATAGGACTGCACACAAATGTGAAGTTAAAGAAGGAGAAAAATTCTTAACTTGACCGGTCAAGTTCAGAATTTTTCTCATTCTTTAACTTCACATATGTATCATAAAAATTGACGTAGAAAAGTGCTCTAATCTGAGTTTAAATTCACCTTTTTTGTCCATTATGTACATCATGAACGCATAGGATATTTTACGTAACACTCGTAAAGAAAATTAGGCATTTGTGAATAGTTATTATAGATTTTTTTACGAAACTCAAAAATTTTTCTTCGCTTTAAAGGCGATCATATCCTTAGTGTAGCGGCTCTCAAATTATTTCGTAGCACATTGAGCATGTTTGCTGAGTTGAATTTCTGTTTGTCAGCTTTAAAAGCGGGATTTATTTCAGCTTTGTAAGTTTTCAAAAATATTCGGATCAAATATAAAAGTAGAATTTATTTGAGCATTGTAAATTTTCTAAAATATATTTATAGATAAAGAATGACTCTTGTGAACTAACAAATGAATTCAGGCTATGCAAATAATTCGGGAGAGTAGTAATAAGTCGGGCAGAGTTAATGATGTGGGAATTCTTTCCATTAATTTATAGTTAATAATGTATTAATTGCGTGAGAAAAAGAAATAAGCCCGAGGTTATGTTTGAATTCGGTTAGCATGGTTCTAATTCTAGTTGCTGTGATAAATTTTAATTTATTTGAGGAAGGAACGGAGAAAAAAATTAGACGGAACGATGTCTGAACTAGTCATGACTACTGGGGTTCTACAAAGTAACGCTCCGTGTCTAGCACTATTCTTGATGTGAACTTGCCTAGTACGATCTCGGTAAATATTTCGGTGATGAATGAATCTTTAGAAAGTATTCCGTTTCACATTTTCTGTTAGGTTGCAGTTGTAACTAAAATCTTTTTCCATGAAATTTTTTTCATTCGAGGCAGATCTATAATGCATTAACTGCGTCTGGATTACATTCTGCAAATAAACAAAAACCACATTTACCGTTTAGTGTATGCAATTTGAATTATATTTGTCGCGATAAATGTAAGCGCTACTTTTCTTAATTAATACGCTGATTTTGTTGTAAGAAGTTCATTTTCTGGCTAAACTATTAACCGTCTACGCCCAAAAAGGGGGGGGGGTGATTCGTAAATATCGTCTCGACTACTATCCATTTATTAAGTTTCATCAAATTCTGAGATTCCAATAAGTGACCCTCCCCTCGTCAGAGGGGGAGGCAGGAGAGATATTTGGCCTGAGCCTCAAGCTCAAGGTGGCCCAAATTTCAGTTTGAATAAACTCGCCATGCTTAATTTCAACTGTAAAATTGCATTAAATGGAGATTTTTCCTCAAAAATTGATACATGGATAAAGGCTAGAATAGCATTTTATAGGTAGAGGGGTAGTTAGTATGTCTAGCTCCCGTTGCTAGGGTCGCAGGTTCGAATCCTGCCGAGAGTATAGTTGTGTGTGTGATGTTATTGTTGTTCGTTCGTCGTAATTGCCGTAAAGTGCTGTTTATGAGCTAGTGAAAAATAAAAAATATACAAATTCACTGTTTTTAGCTAACAATTTTCTTATTTTGTTTTCATGAGTTTTTATTATCCTCAAAGTCTGGAAAAGGCCCGGGTCTCTTTGAACTCCTAAGGGAGCATTGAATATTTTGTTAGGAGGAATGGATATATAATAGATAGCCCCGAAAGACCTTTGACATCCACTCAAAATGGCTTGGCGACCCAAATTTTGGTTGCGACCCAGAGGTTAAGAACCACTGAGTTAAGGGTTAAAATAATGCTTGATAATGGGCTTATTTTTTCGATTATAACCACACTTTCAAAATTAAGTTTTTAATATCATTTCAAAATATGATGAGAAAATGTAAACGACGATGAACTAAAACTCCATGTATGTTTGTGGCCATTTTATCAGATACAGACGTTTGACAGTTGGAAACTAGAAGCTTCAGCCTGTCGTTCAGATGGCGTTCTATGGATATCTAATTTTAATCCACGTATATAATTTGCTTGGTGACGTGATGTTTTAAGACGCTCAGAGCACCACCGGCGGTATAAGATCCAGGGGCATTGTGTTGAATCCCATTCCATTCATTCTTTTCGAATTTACTTAGCCTTACACCTTTTAAATTTTTAGCGACTCACCGCCTACGTCAGGGGTCGGCAACCTTTTCCATATGGCGGGCCACATTCGTTGTCAATGCTTCGGAGGGCCGCATTGAAAATCACGAGGACTTTGACGGGCCGAATGGGCGTTTAAACCTAAAGATTTTGTGGTCTCATATTAGTCTAAATCGACTCTAAATAGTTTACTAGCGTTAAAACTCCACCAGAAAAGATTTTTAGACCATAATTTCACAGAAAAAACATGGAATTGACTGTGTTAGATTACACCGATCACTTTTTCATAATGGCTTGGCGGGGCCGCATGATGCCCGCGGGCCGTAGGTTGCCAACCCCTGGTCTACATAAAAGTCATTGCTTCGATTCTAGGAGCGTTATTTTCTCCATTTGATGGATAACTATAGCCCATTATTCATTTGTATACTATTACAATTACACAACTTTTATATGCCATTCACTATTTTTACTTTCTGGAACATTTGGTTATGTTGATTTTGTATTTATTGTTTGCTTTTTTGTGCATGTAAAAGTTGCTTTCTATATTAATTTTAATTTTATTTTAACGTAATACTTAATCCACGCGTCCGTCTCATTTGACGGGTAAATCACGCTGCTAGTCTTCTAATAATGACGTAATACTTCTTTCCCCTGTCATGCGCGGAGTTTACACTGTTCCGGAAAATAAAAGTAAAATTTTTCCGACTATAGAGGGTCGTGAAGGCGTTCTAGTGAACTCTTTTTTCCTCGTAAAAAAAAAAAGCAACGGGGAAAACAGGTGAAGGGAGGAAAAATCCCAAGAAAGCCGTAGAATAGAAATCGCTTCTTTAAACACGGCGGGTAATTCAGGAAGCCCTTCTTCGGGTTGCGATGGCACTGGGGGTTGGACGGATCAACAACTGGCAACGCTCGTAGGAAATGTATTAAGTAGTAGTTCCGGAACCTTTTTCTTTGCCAGGGGAGAGAAGAAGGAAAAAAATGGACTCGGCGTATTGGCTTCAGCGGATGGGGTGGATTCACGGAAGGAACATTTCGCGGAGAGCGGAAAATACGATGATTCACGCAGCGTAAGTACGAATGTATAGCGTGCCATACCCCCTTCGTGAATGTGAATAAGGGGATTGAAACTCACGGAAGCAATTTACCGCCGTGTTTGAAGAATTGGGATGGGAATACCGTGGGGGGAAAAAATCGTCTCTCCGTGTTCTAAGGAGGAAACGGATTAAAATTTATGAACTAAAGTTCGATTATGGATGGGAAAGCCGACTGATCGCTAGTTTGAATCTTCTAGAGAAATATAGATATCATAAATCTTAGATGAGGATGTACTCGGAATAATTGAAACACGAACTCTTACAGGAAGGCGGAGTAACTACGATAATAGTACTATGCGATGTCGAGGATATTTATTCTTTTCGTAGAACGTTTATAGGTCATAACAGGATATTAAAGACATATTTGAGATTTTTTTAATGAAGCCCGATGCGCTGCACCCCCTGCCACCCACCTGTCACGTGCATTGAGGGGTATTATGTGTAAGTAGATGAACGTGTAACGGGTTGAATCTACTGCTGCGCTTTGCCCTGCAATTCACCAGGTTGGTGGGCGGCAAGGGGTCAGCGAACTTGAGTATCCCTAAAAAGCCTCACGGAATTTTGTCTTATAAATAATATATGAATGCATTAATGAGATCAGGCTCAACTTTGTGGAATTTATTCACGATACGCAGAATAATAATAATTTATGCTGGAATCGACAAAACAGTATTACAACTGTAGAAAATTCTATTGCAACAAATCGGATTTATCGAACTTTATTTATATTTTAATCACGGAACCCTCTAGGAGGCGATGACAGGAAATAAACGAGGGCACGTGAGAACTTCGATTTTTACCGTGGAAGGTTTACGAGAATTATCGTAAAATATACCAGTGCGGCATTGTATTTCGAAGCTGCCATAAGTATTTTTAAAAAAATACTTAATCTAAAAGTAATAATATCCTTGTTAATGTCCCTAATCAGGCATGTGAAAAATTATCCGTATTTTTTCTGGATTATATCGGTCATTCTGAGATTATTTCTTCTGCATTAGATAAGTCGAATCCGACCCTTCATTTAACCGGCAGCGCTCGTTGAAGAATGCTTCTAGTTGCTTATTACCCCCGCAGCTGAATTTTAGGATAGTTCCAAAAATTCGCATAGCCATAGAAAAAGTCAAGTTACCACGTATTTGATTGACCTGACGACTTTTTTCGTGTGGAATTCAATAAATTTTTTTTAATATGTTCGATTCTTACCAACTCTATTTTTTCTTTAACTCAAAAGAGTATTTTCCCGTTTATCTTTCCCATTTAAAGAATTTAAAGCTACACACGTTTCCATGGATGATAACGTAAATTTAGACTGTGTGAGATATACATATTTTTTCGATGCATCATCCGCGTACCACCATCCTTTTTTCCCCGCCGACCGAATTCCGTCGAATGCCGCCATAGTTCTTTCCGAGACGATTCGAGCGCTGTTCCATTGTTAACGGAGAATCGATCCGGAGCATTGTTGCGGAAGCTTGGCGCCTTCGTTTCGAACAATTGCCGTTTTGCATGGCGTGGTCTGAGAGAAGTATTAAAAACGTCAAAGTAAAAAATGAAAAAGAACAAAAAGGCCTTGGGTTTTCTCTCCCCAACCCCACCCCCTCTCAAACGTCCCATGTTAGGTCTGCGTCACTCTTGCCCCTGCGTGCATTGCTCCACCCCGGGAGGGGGAAAGGAGGGGGAAAGAGGGCCTTATCGATTGCCGTGGTCGACAGTCTGGCGCCGTTGCAAGGGAGTGGATGGGGGAGGCGAGGGTGGGGGTGTGGGGGGAGGGGTTTATGGATAAGGAGGGGGAGGCGTAAGGAGGAGTAAAGGTTGTGGAAGGTATACATGACGGAGAGAATAGGGTTTTCTTGTGTGTTTGAGTAGGGGATGGAGAGTAGCGATTTTTGAGGGTGCAAGGGGATGGTTTGGAGGCTAAAAGGGGGAAATATTAACACGCGTACTGCAAAATCCCGATTATCCGGAATAGAACGGGCCAAAATTCATCACGTAGAAATATATTATGCGGAAAAACTTAAATCACAGTTTACCGTGAGGATTTATTTTTAAATGTATCTTCTAAGCCCAAATGTAGGATTCTATAAGAAAATTACGCTAATGGTCGACTAATAGACCCTCAGATCGCTTTGAAGCTTCGAGGATCAGGGCCTGAAGAGGTGCTTGCTTCAGCGAAGAACGCATATCTTCGCAAATTTCGTTTTGTAATCAATACGCAGAGAGGTTATTTTCTGCTTTGTTGCGTTTTCGGAACTAAAATAGAGTTGTTACGACACCAATGCGAATAACAACGTTTTTTCGGCATTTTTCTTTTAGTTACATCCGTTTCGTAAGAACGGCGTTTCCGTTAAAACGGAATTTCGTAAAAACGGGTTTTTACTGTATATATGAATGCTTAGGGAATGGGAAAGGTAAAATGATATATGGGCGGCAGCTAGATGTTGAGGGAAGGAACCCCAGTGGACACTTACTAGTAGAAGAAATCTGCCGGAGTGTCGGAGAGACGCATGGACATAATACTTATGTAGTTGCTATATGCAATTCTTTACTCTGATGGAAAGATTGCACTCGGTAAAAAGAAGCACCTTATGTAATTTGCTCTGTAATTCTTCCATCAATTGTCAAATATCGAGCCGATTTCATCGACCGCCTTTTTCTCTACGTAAATGTCTTTTTTTTTTAATCTCTACGAAACGATCCCTCCATCTCGGTGCTTCCCGTGCGCTTTATTTAAGGTGGGTAACGAGCGAAGAAGCGAGTCAAATCATGCGGTCGTGGTACGCGAAGGTTAATATGTGCTCGCACATGGTCGACTTTCCTTTGTTTTAACGTTCGCTTTTTAAAAAACCCGGAAGGAAAGGTCACATTCTCAAATACACACACACACATATATGTATGTATGTGTATATATATATATATATATATATATACATACATACATATATACATATTGATTATTACCTTTCCTTTTCCTTAAGTATTTATATATATATATATATATATATATATATATATATATATATATATATATATATATATATATATCCCGTGGGATCGATTGAGTTTTCGTATTTTATTAGTGCAAGCGATGACCGTAACGGTGAAATACTTGTCTTGATGCGTACACAGGAATTGGCTCTATCTAGAAGTCTATTAAAATATTTTTTAAATTGGGTGAAAATTTCTCTTTATGACTTGTATTTAATGCTCGACATTAAAGATTATCCAAGATCTCCAAACTTATGCTTCAGGTTATCGTAATATTTTCGTAAATGTGTACTTTGAAAAGGAGAAAAATTCTTACCTTCTCAAAGTTCACACTTACGTTTAGCCTTAGAGGCTCATGCATAAGACGTACGTTATATCTTCGAACTTTTAATTTTGATGCATAATATTTCCTTTTATCGTACCTCTTTCATCTGAAAAGTATAACCAGTATTATACTCCAGATTCTTTATTACAGAAAACTAAAGTTGCGACCTCTCAAAGGAGAGCCACACCTCTATAGCGGCCATAACAGTTAACATCCCCTTTTTTAATGGAACCTGTATTGTTTCTGTCAATGTCCAACCCAATAATAAAACCCATAAGAAGCTTTCGTTTTTGCGTGGAACTTAGATCGGCAACTTTATAGAAGTTTGACTGTGATGTCATAATTAGAAAATACAAGATTGACAGAGGTCATGCGCTCCCTTCAAATCCCTGGGCTATAAATCGCCGCGAACTTCTTAGAAAACTATAAATTAGATACCTATCTCATTAAAGCCAGTTAACGGTGTAAAAATTTTTGCGAAATATCTTCTTTGTTTTTTAAACTAAATTTGTGCTCGAGAGTTTTGTTTATCACCGTGCAGAAAAATTTCATTTTTCTTCATTTGGCTAAAATATCGTTCAATGAGTCTGCCCACAAATAGAATGTTTTTTTAAAAATTTTTAATGTCCGTATCTATTTATTGACCCACCTCCGTTGTATACCTACAGTTTTAAGTTATTTTTTTCCGAATTTGCATGTTTGAGGTAGGCCGCCACCCTCCGATTAGGAGTTCGATACATATAGATATTATTTATTCAAAAAAGTTATCGAGATCACCTCATGGCTGACATCCAACCGATTAATTTAGGCGGCTCCGATAGCCAGAAATAGGTTGGAGAAATCAGATTGATATTTTGGCTATAAAGCAGCTTCCATCGATGCTCATTCTTTGATGGAAAAAATCCTGAAAGAATGCTCATTGATGCAGCGTAAGTGACATTTTTCCCAACGATTTGACAAATATTTTGCTGTGTAACTTATCAGTTACGTATACTATGTATAGAAATCAAGGATGAAACTTCATATATATATATATATAAATGCTTAAGGAAAGGTAATAATAAAGGTAGCAACAAGGTGTTTGAGGAAGCCCAGTGGACACTTACCTAGATTGAAGAGCCGCTGGGGGTGTGTGTATATATATATATGTATATATACATTACTAACCCTTTAAGACATTCTCTTGATTCCGGGGAATTAAGAGCGTGGAAGAGGAACAGTCGGCAGATAAAAAGAGCCTTCTTGCTCTCGAATCGTGGTACAAATCGCGCGGGCATTGTGGGATTTAGCGGATCACTGAGGGGGAATTAAGAGCTTTCCGAAGCCATTTATGGAAAAGGGACCCTCTGATCTCGGGAACTCGTAGAGGAAGTTGGCAATATGGAGGTTGTCTCGTTTGAGCTGTCGGTTTGTAATTGGAGAGGCATGATAAATAGATTCTATTTTCCTCGGTGACGCTCTTCTTGTCTCTAGGATAGGAAATAAGAGGCCAAGTGTTGTGAAATCCAACCGTTTTATTTCTTGGCTCCTTTGAAAATTTCTCTTTAGACGATATTTTTCGTTCACTTTACCTAAAAAAAACTGTATATAGAAATGCCTACGGAAGAGGAAAGGTAAATAAGGGAACACTTACCAAAAGGAGAGACATTTATACACGTAGATGTAGCTTTCGGGATGATCCCTTCATCAGCACAAGAGAGACATCTATATAAACTTGCATTTTATGGTATAATTCATCAGATTGGTGGATGGCAGGGGGTGCAATGCGCCAAAACGTCTCCGACGATGAGCAATCGACTCTCCGTGTCTCTTAAGTTCGAGTTAAACCTTTTTTAAAGGCGACAGTACTCACCTAGATCATCTTATTTCATGTTCTCAAGCCATTGTTCGTCGGCCTTGGTGGCGACCTCGTAGTTACGAAGGTCACGGATTTGAATGCAAGAATATTCCTTTGTGCGCGTGTCCGTTTTCTTAAGTGTTTTTACAGTCTAACTGCGCTCGTTAGTAAAAACTTTTGGTTTGTCTGTTTTTCCGAAAATTCTTTCTAATACGTTATTGTTTTTATCGATGTCGATTTAAACGCATTAAAATATTTCGGAGTGTACACGTTTTTGTATTAAAGATGGAGGTTGTTAGGAAATTCTAGTATTTGAAAGGATAATTAAGAGGTTACTTTTCATGCTGGATGGCTCAATTTCTCATGAATAATAAAACTCGCTTTTAAAGTTTGATCGCAAGCTTTACCACTCTTGTTCCTAAGGAAAACAGGAAATGTCGATATTTTTGCTTTTAAACATTTTATCGAGTTAATTTTTGGTGCTTAGACTTTGACTGTTGAGGTGGAATTGTGATCGCATTGCAACTTAGGTTCGTTCGCCCACACCGCTGTTGTTTATTACCATTATTTATTCGCTGGTTTTGTCTAAAATGGGATTTTTCTGTCATGAGAGTTAAGAGGTGATTAAAAGTAGAAAAAATTAATATTAATTTCATTTTGTAAAATGTAAACTATCGGAAAGTGTGTATCGTACACTCGTAATTTGTCACCACATGGAGTCTAACAGACGCACTTCAGTGGTTAAAGGTTAAGTCGAGGATGTTTTCATCCATTCTTCCATCCGTGTTACCATCTGTATCTCCATCGACTGGCGTTTCCATTTGTCTTCTCGTTTATAGCCTCGGTGAAATTCGCTTGTTTTATGGGATGCATACGTCCATTTAACCTTCTCTTGAATTCACGAACAACCGGTTCAGATCTCTTTGCATTTGAGTACCGTCTGTCATTCCCAGATGGCATGACGGTACATCTTTATCTCTCTCCCACTCATTTTGTAAACTAAGAATTATTAGCGCATGCCATTCTTTTAGATACTTTTCGTGTATTTTTTGTCTCTGTAGATGTAATTAATTAATGTGGCGGACCTTAGTAGCACGATGCGGGCGTGTCATTTGAAATGTATAGGTCGGTTTAATTCTCGAATACCAAATGAGATCTACTGCGGCAAAAATATGCTTATGCTTAAAGCAATTTTACTCTTAATAAAAGCATATAAAAACGATAAAAAATATACTACCTAAAACATTTGAAATGATTATAGGAAAGTTACAGCCAAGCAAGAAAATTTGTAGGCGTGGTATTTGCTACTCTTAAAAGTTTTTGTTTTTTTTGTACATTTATATGGATCGATTTAACAAATAAACCTGTTCACTGAGCAAAACGTTGTCCTTTTGGAAGAATTTATGATGACCAGGAAACGGTCGAGTGAGCTATTTTTGAGCATTTTATCCTTTAAGTAGGCGCCTTACCCCGTTAGATATCTGATGGACAATTAAACCATAACTTTATTTAATTTGTTGTTATTTTTGTTTTTTTTGTGTAAGTTTTTTGCTTTCGTAGGTCATTTTAGTTTATTTTCCATCAATAGAATGAATCGAATAAATAGAATAAACAACAGAAAAATATAACGTGGTCTTTTAGACACCAGGCGCCCATTTCTGTTTGCGCGCTTAGTTTGGGTTTAAAAGTTCAAACCAGCCATAATCGACCGCCTTCGAGCGATCGACGATGTGTAGTTACCAAAGGATACGGTTGCTTACCTGTTTAATATTCGCATCAATGGTTTACGCAAACTGTTTCATGGCTACGTTAATGGAAAACGGGTCTACAAGGCGAGATCGGATATTCATTCTTCTTTTTTTTTTTTCGGAATAGGGCGGTGACACGGTTCGTCGCTTCATCGGAAACACAATGGAATCGGAATTTAAGCGCTTCCTTGTTTTTGTCGAGACGCGTATAATAAAACCGCGTCCCCTCGACAATGAAGACATCACCGGAACACGACCTAGAACTTCGCGTGCATACGAATAGTTAAAAATAAAATCTTTTTCGAATCGTTGTCTTGGTTTTTAGCGCGTTTTTAAAAAATTGCTCCTATAGTTTCACTCGGGCGTCTGTCTGTCGGCGTACTTGCTTAAATTGAAATTGTGACGAAACCGTAAAAGATAGAGAGCCGAAACTTGGAGGACAGATTTTTGTACTGCTCCCGTTTGTTTGTATGTAGGCTTGAGTTTTAGAAAGACATTTATAGTTTTCTAGGGATCCATTTAAAATTGTTTATTTTCAATATCTCCGAAGGAAAGCTGAAATTTTGAGCGTACGTTTTAACATCGATGCCGCTTAAAAATCTTCATAGTGAAATAAAGTAAAATATTACCGAATTTAATAATAATTGTATTCATGTTCGTCTAAATAGTTTTTTTTTTTTGTGTCACCGTGATCCCTACTCTTTTTAAATTCCATACATGCGTCATCTTTATTACGCCTTTTTCTCGCCACCAAGCGACCTTACATCGCGTTCCGTTCGTCGTGTTTTGAGTCACGAGTTTCGATCTATTAGGGAGATTATTTTTGCGTTAAAGGACCGTGGGAGAGGGGGAGTTTGTGTACTGGGGACGTTTTTGACCGTAAACTTTAGGCGTCGCTTTATCTGTCGTCTCGCATCGATACAAAAAATCTAGCGAATTTTTTTTTTTTTTAGTCCTTCGCGATTAACGTTAATGTAAGCGAACTTGCTGTCGGTCGTTTAGTCGGTGAAAATTTCTCGCGTGATTCATAAACGTCTTTTTTCACGTTTTTTTTTTATAATCCCCGAGGAGGGGGTGACCGTGTTTTGTTTTTATTTCGCCGATGCGAGATTTTTCTCGCGGGTTTGATAACCTTTTTCGCGGACGTTACCAAAAAAAAATAAAAGAATTGGGAATTTGTTGTTTTCGTACCGTAAATGGATCGGTCTATTTTGTCGATCGGTTAGGATGATTTTTGGTCTAGGTCGTTTACCGTTACTATCGATTTTAGGATGTGTTGTTTCGGGCCACCTACTGTGAGTGAGTTAGCGGAAATCCCATTCGAGTAATTGCAAACAATAGGATTTTCGACTTGGCTCGCTTTTGCCCTAGATTCGTTTTGCGGACGCGTCTGCGGCGGGTGTGCGTTATGACGCGACATTGGATCGCGTGTTTGCGTGTTCAACAAAAATGTGATTATTATTTACATGAAATCGTGGGTGTTTACGTACGTTCGAAATTTTTTTATTCCTGACGAAATGTATAATAATTATAACAGTTTTTTGGATAGTGGTTTTCGCCGAATATGAAACGTTCGTTTGTCGCCAAACGTTTTATTTTCCGAAGTAGATAAATGTTATCAGTAAAAGTTTACAGCTTCCATCGACTTTAATAAAATCTCAATGCCAAGTCGGAAACCCATAAACTGTGTATTCTTGCAGATTCTACGGGAAAAATTTATTTGACTTCTAGATTTGTGTTTTCGAAAACGTCTCAAACCTTGAAACAGTCTTGCAATAAAGCATCCGTTTTAAGGATACAGCAAATTGAAACAATTATTGGAGATACGTGTCGTAATCGAGAAAACGATATTTTGCACATAGATTCTTTATTCATTAATTTTAAAGGAGAAATTATTAAAAGGCCACTTGGAGCAAAAATATAATTAATACTATGCACTCGAGTTCGTTTTGTATTTGTTTAAGATGCATTACCTCTGAGAAATATACTTAAACCAGTAAATGACGGAGCAGTAATGAGTTTTTAGTACAAATTCATATCGTTGGTAATTGTCGCGAAAGAAGCTTGCGATGCCTTGTTGAAATTAATACTTAAAAAAAGATGCCTTTCTGCTGAAAATCAGCAGTGGCCCAGGGATGCGTTGTTTACTGGAGACGGAAATGAAAAACCCATTCATCAGCATCAAAGAATTTTCATCGAAACTTTTTTTACGCATTGCTTTATATATTTTAATAACCTTCCGATATTTTTAATTAGAACCTAAATTTTTTTTTCATTTTTTTTTCGTTGTTCTCTGAAATGGAATTCCTTGGGTGATATGGTTTGGAGGCTAAAGAGCCCATGTGCTTTCACCCATCTCCCTGGGAACCTCCCTTTGAAATTTCATTTTGATAGAATGATTCATCGGATTCATTTTCTCTGCGTTAGCCCGAAAGCGAGCTTACGATGGAATCCCTCCTGCTTTCCCATGTCCGCTTTCTCGTCCAACATCGATTCGCGTGGCATATTCCCAATTCTGCGAGAATTCTTTTTGGCTCCCTTACTCGTCCAAGAAGACTCGTGGGCGTGGCTTTTGAGATCGCTATGAGGATGATGTTGTGGCCAAAAATATATCATTTCCTCCAGACTTTAAGATGCAGAGAACACATCAGTGTTGTCTCTCGAAGGAAAAAGTTAACACCCTGGGAACCGCGTCGCACTCGACTTTTACATTAGATTCGATATCCTGATTTTTTTCACGGCGCGCGGAATCGGTATAGCGGGCGTAAATTCGCACCGTTTTCCAAGCTATAGACTCAGCTTTTAAAATATAGGTTTTTTGCTTTACTCTTTATTAATTTTTTCTATAGATTAATCTGTGGTGTATCGCTCCGCTGTTTATCGACGCCCTAAATTTTTAACGTTATTTTTTAAAAAAACACTCATTTATACTTCATCCTTCCTTGAATTTCAACGTTTTTCTTTACGTTTGTTAAAAATAACTTTTTCTGAAAGCTTGGCAATCGTTATGAATTGCATAAATATCAACAGCGAAGGATTTCGGTCTTATAAAATTGGTTTTTATTAATTATTTTAAGGTCATTTTGATTAGGTTCATTTGCATTCCATGCTAATTTAAAAACACATTAATAATTGAGAGTTAAACATGCAGGGAAAATGACGCCTTTAAGGTATATCATTGAGAAAAACAGGCAACGTAGTTTTAGTGTGAATAATATTGAAACTTATTATATAACAGTGTTTTATAATAATGTATGTATGTTTTATAAAAATGGTTTCCTACCTACAAAATTCGCTAGATATAGATAGATAGATAGAAACGTGTCTTTGTAGTCTCTTATTCTGTAACGATAAATTACAGTTATCCAATATTTTTTGTATTTCTGAAGTTTTTAAATCCGTAATTCTCATCAAACAATTTGCTACTCTCATTACAGGGGCAGCGAGTCCCAATGTCAACACCGAAAGCAGCTGCACATGAGTTGCTCGCAGTCCATAGCATATGACACTAGTACCTCCACATTGTCAACAACCTCACCGACAACCTGCCTCCCCACAGCACCCCCTCTGGACAACAATCCATTGGGGCGTATCACATCTGACAACGGAAACGAAGGAAATTGTGTCACCGAGGAAGAAACAGATAGGACAATGGGAAGGAGGGCTGTCGATACCTTCTCCCAGAGCGGAAACACCACCCAGCAGCTCAGGGAGGATCAGACACATCAGCTCAGGCAACACAAGAACGGAGTTCAGGCGGTTAGAGCAACTTCCAAGCAGCCGGACCTCATCCAGCATGTCGTGGAATCGCACCAGAAGCACCAGCAGAAGCAGATAATCAGTCCGCTCAAGTGCAATGTTAGGACGGAGGAGTGAGTTGCTAGTTTTTTTGGCTTTGTTTATTTTGCGATGATCTGATTCAGAGGCTTCCTTGATTTAACCTCTTTACGGATATTTACTGTAATTACCGGCCAATAAGACACTCCTAGATTTTAAGAAATTTTTTAGAAGAAAATTTCATATCCTTCTATTTGCGCTTAGGTTGTTTATGGAAACAAAAATTGCTAAAATTACCAAGCAGAACAATATTTATTTATCATAGGAACCTAACTTGTTTCTAAATCTCACATAAAACAGCAAATTACTTTATTGACTAGTAGACATTGACTAACAAAATATTCGCTTAGGTGATATTACATATTTAATGTGAGGCAACAGAAAGAGTTTGTTTGGGAGTAAATTAGAAATTTTTTATTTTACACATATAACTCCTGAGACAGTGCCAAAATCGCTTTAAAAAAGTCAATATGTAGATCAGATACAAAGTGACCATCTTGTTCCTTTTGTATGACACTAGTTATTTTATCAATGAAATACATATCATTAGTTTTGTGAAATAATTTCTATGCTGGCATAGGTGTTCTTTCTCAAGTTTTCTTCTTATTAATGGCATATTATGAAGTATCAGCTTCTTCAGCATGTCATTTTACTTTGCTTTTCATAAAATCCATTTGAATCATTTGTGTTAGAAAAATAATTTTGCATTGTGCAACCTACTGAGAGGAAATGCCACAGTGTCTCCTAATAAGGGTTACACTTGTTGGATTTAACCTGTTCTTATGCAGACTTTATGATCGGTGTACCTAAGCATCTTCAGCCTGTAAGTTGCTGATCAGTTTTTATCAACTTTTTTTTTAGGGTGTCTTATTGGATGGAAAATACAATTGCTTATCATTAATGAAAGTTGTAGCATATTAGTTTGTTAAATTTTTTCTTGTTAATGTGTTGTTTATTTTGAAAAGGGCTAATGTGGTGTAATGAATAATCAATCTATGGGGAAAACTTTCCCCAAATGAAAAAGGAAGAAAATAAACATGCAATTTATCATATTTATACATAAAGTATAATAGCACAAATTTTCATGTTTTTTATGGAGTTGATCTGTTTTATAGCAGTCTGCCAAAACTTTTTTTAAAGAATAAATAAACCAAATTCTTAAATTGAAGTAGCTATTAGAAACTTTTATAAAAAATAAATTTTACAGCTATCTTATCTTAATTACTGAACTAAATGTTTTCTCATATTAAAAGGGATGAGATGATGAGAGATCTATTAATTGGAAATTTTGTAATTTACCAATGCATTTATCTGATGATACTTAATTCAGTGTGAAATCTGTTGGATTTGTTTTAGTTGACTGGAAAATACATTAATTCTGTCGTTTAATTTTGTATAGTCGTATTTGGTTATCACTGGCAATTACAGCTAGTGCTGTAGGTCAAAATATGCAGATTGTATCGGAATTTAGTATAGAGACATTTTTATTTTTGCATATAGGTTTCTGCATGACATTAATATGGAGTTTGCCAATTTATAGATGTTTAAATCAAGCTTAGTTATTAACACTCTCTACAATATTGATTTCTTGGCAAATCAGGTTGATGGAGGTAAACTCTCCTGACTCAACCGACAGTGGAATCCAAGTCCAGAGGAGAAACCACAGGGCAGTGGACATGGTGGGCTTGGGAACAGATGCGATACCACACATTCAGGGCCACCTGAACAATGATCTGTATGCAGTCCCGGTGAAGAGGCAAGGCGATACCGGATGCCGGGAGACTAAAAGGGAGGAAAGGTCATCGTCAGAGGAGAAAGAAGAGGCGGAGGACGATGAGGAGGAGGAGGAGTTTGAGGATGACGAGGAAGATTCTGAGGAAGACGAAGATGAGAATGTGGGATCAAACATCATGAGGGAATCCTTGCCCCCTGGTTGGGAAAGGCACGAAGGTAAGGAATTGTTAGATCATTCACAGGATCAGCTCGAGGCAGATGTGAAGCGCAAAATTTTAGGGATGCAAAAATTAATAATTCTTAGTATAAGAAATGAAATAGCTGGAGAAATTGATGTGGACAAATCAAGAGAAAGTTTTGCCAGGTTAGAGGATCATCAAGTTCCATTTTCTAATTATCTTGGTTTTGTAAATATACAAGCAGTCCTTGCACAATTGGTTCCTGAAAGTCTTGTCATAAGACGAAGCACATTTTGCCATAAGAGCAATGTTAAAAATTTGGGTTACATTCCTGTCCCAAAGGCTAGATAATATATTTTTATAAAATGACCTGTAATATTGTACTCAGGCAAAAAAAACATAAATATAACTTATTAAAGGCTAGACATATCTTTTTATTCAAATAGGGATACAATAATGACTTTTAAAAACATCATCGGAAAGTAGAAAAAGTTACTGAAGGAATAAAGTATGTATGTACAGTGCTGGTCCAAAAAACTGCACCACCTTATGACCGCTCTGCTGGAATTTAAGTGAACTACTAGCCTCGAACGAGATGTCAAGTTATATGGCAACAGTGATAGTAGAGGAGGGGGTGAAGGCTCCTTTTCCTCTCCCTCCCTCCCCTTAGAGAAGGGTGTATGGCCCTCTCCCAGAACCTAGGGATCAAATATTTTCCCTCAAGATAATGGTTTTGAATTCAGTAGCGCTTAATTTCCCCATTGCGGTAACACGTGAATGAGTGTCAGATATAATTCTTGGCATTTCAAAATTAGTTAGAATCGAGACACAAAATCCGGAATTTAACATACGGACGTCAAAAAGAACGATGTTTATTTTTCCAGTCAAGATTTAATTAACTAAATTCCGAGTTAGCATAAATATTTATTAGGAATCGAAAGAAATACACATTTTAACGCCTTAAAAATGAAAAATGTTTAGTTGCACCGAATACTTCACGTATCGTCATCTAGAAGGGAGAAGATGCTTAACATGAGTGGAACTTGTTTCAGGGAGTGGGAATCGATGACTTAAAAAAAACTTATTCTGACTCAAATTAATTTTTTCCCTCCGAACCTGCCAAAAATAGGAGTGTGCAGGTACATGAGTGCACGTGTTACATGAGTAAATATGGTAGTTAATATCAATTCTCAAAATCATCGGAGGAAGCCTTTACTTGGTGGAACTCCATCATAAAAGAATGAGAAGAATAACTTAGTAAAAGTTCCACTTCTATTAACAAAAAAAGCGATCAGTTCTCATTTTTTAAAAAATATCAATTCTGTTCTCCCATTGCTGTGTTTACATAGCAGCGAAATAGCTATTGAATTTAAAAATCAAATTAATATACGATTTTAATCGTATATTTTTGTTGCATTAAATTGAGCACTACCGATGCTTTTGTATCGTTAAACAATCAAAACCTTGAATATTTACTTTATTTTGTATTTGAAATGAAATTATAACAATCTAACTAAACTTTTTAAAAAAATAACTCTGTGAACAACAATGTCGTTGGATCAAAATCACATGAACCTCCTTTTCTGTGGAAGTCCTGCATGTGGTAAATAAGAGCCACCATGAAAAAAACTTGAGATAATTCTATGTTCTTCCAAGAAATACCGCTCCCATTGTAAATGAGTACACTTTTTGCCACTTACTCCCCATTGCTTGCTACCTGCAACCTTTCTACTCATCTACGAACTCTTACCGGTATCTCCCACTGGTTCCGATACCCGTCCCCACCCCATTATCCTAAGGAATGAAAGAACGGAATTGTTATTAACTAATTCCTATTTAAGATAACTAGTAATTTGCTCATTTTAGAAAAGGGGTACATGTTAAAAAAATAATTTTGTTTTTAAAGTTATTTACTTAACTTTTGGTTATACGTAATTCATAAACTTAAATTTTTCATTGTTAAGATGTTAGAATGTGTATTCTTTTCAATTCCTAAAGCCGCGTTTACATGGATCGAGAAAGCAGTCGTGAATTCTCGAACGACTAATCACGAACGGTTTCTCGCCCTATGTAAACACTCCCTATGCATGACCTAGGACGTCTCGACTAACTTCGCGACTCGGTTTATAACTTAAGACATTGTTTGAATCTCCTTCGAGAAAGTGGGCGGGAACCACGTGTAAGCGCTCCCAGTGTTGTGATTTTGTTAAATCGGTGCAAAAATGGCACCTCAGTGGAATGATGGCATTATAATGAATTTTGTTTTGTTATATGAAAATGTATGCGTTTTATGGGATGTAACAAATGAAATTGAACCTTTGATAGTCTAAAAAAATTACGATAAGACATAGGGTCCTCTTCCTTCATTTCTTTTCAGATGGTGTTTGACGCTCCCAAAGCTCTCCGCTGCATTAACCAATTCTTTATCCAAACTTTCCTCCTCTTCTTTTTAAGATTTCTCAAAACTTCACAAAGTTCATTACACAGCAACACAATGACAATATTAACAGTCTTTTAAACAGACCATTTTATTCAATGTCTTCAGCTCGACTAAATGGTTATTTTATAAACCCATGCAGCACTTTTCTCGAATGTCATTGCATTCGAGATTTCACGACCAGTTTATAAACTGATAATGTGTGTGAAATCACGACCACTTTCTCGACCCATGTAAATGCGGCTTAATGGATTTTTATTCTAAATCGGAGTTTATTCAATTCAATTTTGAGTGGAAAAATAAACTTCATTCTTTTTGACGTCCGTAAGGGTAACGCCCAAGTTTGTGCCTCCATTTTAATTAATTTTAAAATGTATATTTTCGTTCACTCAAAATGCCCATACACGAAATCCGTGGAGGAAAATGTTTCGTGTGACAACCGTAACAAGAGAGAGCGAGAGAGAAGGGGAGGAAGGGAAAAAGAAAGAACCCTTTCCCCCTTCCTGAAGCAGCAGCGTTGTCAATTCATGTGACTGGCCGATCTGAGCTTGTAGTTCACTAAAATTCCTATGGGGCGGTCGTAAGGTGGTGCAGTTTTTTTGACCAGCACTTGATGAGAAATGTTGAGTTTTAAAAAAGATTTTAATGGTAAACCAAGATGCAAAAAATTGTAATTATGTATCAAGCAGTGGTTCCTAACCTTTTTCGGTCAGCATATCCCCTGGCTTTAGAGTAAAGCCTTATGTACCCCTTCTCAATTTTTTTAGAGGAGGTAAATTTTACTGTTTACCATGTATGTGTATACAGGAATATACACAGATAAAAGACTTCCTATGGAAAATTTTCGATTTTCTTGTGCCAAAATAAGGCAGGTAATGGTTGACACATGTTACCAATAAATGCAGTTTATGAAGTTAAACTCCTATATTTCAACAACCGTATTACAGGTAGTCCCCGCTTAACCCGAGTTCGCTTAACACAAAATTCACTTTTGCACGATTTACCAATTAGGGAACCTGTTCACTTTACATGAAGAAGCTCCCGTTTTAGCACATGTTGCAACACGATCCATTACGTAAAAAAATTTAAAAAATATTGCCATTAATGGAATGTATATATTAATTTATATTTATTCGTAAAACAATAGATAATTTATAGTATTTAGATTCTAAAGGACCTGTGGAACTAGCACACATTGCCGTGTTTATTCTTTATTTACATCTTATGTGTATTGTTTATGCATTGTATTTACACTGTATTGGTTATTACATTTGATGTATAAAAACGTAAGTAAAATGCACATGAATGCTTGTAATCCATTAAATCTCTGCTTTCTTGCATGCCCTCTCTCTCTTTGGGTTAGATGGCAGAAGGGACTGTCCAGTATCAATCTCACCCAGAAATAAAGACGATATTCATTCATTCATTCCCTCCAACCCTGACCTTTTACTTGGTTTCTTATGGTATTTATGCATTTTCTTAGCACGAATTTGCTTAACACGACACTTTTTAGGAACGTATCTCTTGTGTTAAGTGGGAACTACCTGTATAGTAAATATTAAGTGTATCTTAAGGGTAAGTGATTTCGAACTGCATTGTATTTTTGGAATAAAAATTTGTTGATTAATTGAAATTTAAAATATGCAATGAGCGCTAAGTTTTTTCTTGTATTGTATTAACATATTAGTTACATAACTTTAAATCCAACAAGTGATACTTCATGTTTCGATTATCTTTATAGGTATCAACAATAGGCTGGTTGCTCAAAACCCAAATTTGAATGTGGAAAAAATCACGACTGCTTGTCTCTGTGCCCTTTATTTCAGTAAAAATCAGTTCAGACTGTTTAGAACTATAAATATGTTTTTAAAATCCAAAAACATCCAAATGCCTGAAAGGAAAATAATATTGAATTTAATAAGTTTTGGTAAGGAATAGAGGTAGGTAACAGAGGCATAGCGAATTTAAGACATCTTGTAAGCTCTGTTGAGGTTTTGAACATGTAAACTTTTTTATTTACCAAAAATCTCACATACCCCTTGATTTGGCTTCACGTACCCCTTGGGGATACATGTACCCCAGGTTGGGAACCCCTGGTCTAGAGCTTGTATTAAGGAATTCAAAGTATCTTATTTGCATTTCATTTTTATTAATTGAGGAATTAAGAGTATTTTGAACTATATATCAGTGATCATGTTATTCTGTAAGTTTGAACAGTGGCATCAAAGAAAATTATCCAGACGTCCATGATTTTAATATGGTGTCGTGTAAACCTTCTTGAAAATGTTCCTAATTTGATTTTCATTATTTTAGATGGAGATGGCCCATATTATTGGCACATTAAGAGTGGCACAATCCAGAGGGAACCTCCTACCATGCCAGCCAATGGGAAGAATGATCACAGGAGGACTCTTGCCAAAGAAGCAGAAAGTGTAAGTATTCTGCACAATTTGAATTATAATTGCAAAATATAATATGCTTGCCAGCATATATGCTGCACTTAAAAAAAATCTTATAAGCAAGGATAAAATCGGAAAATTCCAGAAATGTGAGATAATTGTTAAAATTCACTAGGACACTGAAAAATGGCTCTCATGATTCAATAGCATGCAACAGGTAAAGATATCCATTAATCATCGTAAAAAATGAAAATAGTGAATTAAATAGTAATATCAATATTGTCGGATGTTAAAACATTGCAATAGCTACAGCAGAGAGAAGGATCAGAGCCATAGTAGATGGACATATGATGGATGAAGTACATGAGTAGGAGAGTGAGACTGGAGGGATGTTTTCAAAAATATAATGTTTAGAGAGAACATTTTTTAAAGGCACATAGACACTCAGTTGGTACATGGTTAATACTCAATCAAGAACAGTTGAAACTCATTTACCTTTGCATCCCTCATTATTCTTTGTTTTGACTACTGTCACATTGTTTGCACTTGGTTTCATTATTAACAAAATATCTATTATTACATAGTAATAGAGTACTAGTAATAATTGAAAATATATCTACAGTCAGAGAGTCAGTGATATTCATGTTTGATTTTTAGTTTTTCAGAATATTTTAGACATGATCACAATTTTTGAGGTATGGTTATTTGGGTATTTATTCTAAAAATAGAGACTGCAGCTTATACGCAAGTAAATACAGTATATCATAATTTACCCATGCCCAGTGTGGTAATGTGAAACAAAATCTTTAAGTTCTTTACTTTGATAAAATGTGAAGATCTAAATTCTAGCCGTCATTGGATTCAGTAAAGGCAATTGAATATTCACATTTCTGTGACAATAACATTTTCTGAAAATATTTTATTTTGAGGAGTGATGTTGCTATAAGAAACAAAATTTATGGAGAACCCTTTTTTTGCTAAATTGAATCATGATGTTTTAATTTACATATTTGTTTATGTTTTTATGAAAACTAGGTTGTGTAGCAATTTAACTCCTTTAGGCCTGAATGAGGTTAAGTTTTTTCTGTTATACAAGATGGAGAAGTTAAGTGGTTTATCTTGACATGCATGGAAGCATATGTGTTTCTGGAAAATGCAGTGAAGTCTCTATTGGATTTTCTTTTTCATCTTCATTATTGAGTAAACGTACTGTACATACCCGAATATAAGACAACTCTGATTATAAGACGACCCCCCATTTTGAACTCCTAATAAAAGGAAAAAATTTATTATGCACACAATGACAGAGGTTTATTATACCATTGACTAATGAACATTGAACCAATTGAAATTAGCAACTTTGATTGGAATTTTCAATTGAATATTTTGGAACATTAGAGTCTCTCATGCAAATTATTTCTCATTAGCATATTTTAATTGTTATTTTCACTTTCACTACTGGAGGAATCTCCAATAGCTGCATCATCTTCCTACTCCCACAGAATGTCATCTTCTGATCCATCCAAACTGTTAGAAACACAACTCTTCTTAAATCCATGGACTATTGCTGCTGGTGAGATACTGTCCCATGCAGTCTTAATCCATTTTCCAAGTAGAGCCTCTGTTGGTTTTTTCATTTTACCTGCTGGAGTCAGAGGGCAATTCCCTGACAGCAACCATTTCCCATAAACGCGCCGTAGATGATCTTTAAAGGGCTTATTGATGACCACATCAAGCACCTGTAGTTGGGAGGTCAAGCCTCCTGGTTTGATCACCAGATCAGTGTTGAGGTGTGATATTTTGGATTTCACGTCATCCGTAAGATGTCCTCGAAAACCATCAAGAACTAGCATTGATCTCATCTTTAAAAGAGCACCAGGTCGTTTATCCCACACTTCACTCAGACACTGAATCATCAAGTCATGGGACACTTTAAGCAAATGAAAATATTTTTCCAGGAACCTCATACCCAGTAGAGACAAAACGCCGTTTACCGCATATCTTTACGATGAGCGGTTCTCGAGAAATATGCCGATATAATTATGCGAGGCTTCATACGCACGGACACATGCAGATTCACTATGCACATAATATATAGGATAAAACTCAAAAGAGTATTTGTATTCGAATACATTTGAATCGAATATTTCAATTATAGCTATTCGATTCTTCCCATATCCAGCTATCTCTGGCTTCGGTTGCTCTGTCAGTCTAACTATTACGTGCCGCGCGATTATAAGACAACTAGCGATTTTTCGGTCATAAAAATTGGAACAAAACCTCGTTTTATATTCAGGTATATACAGTATGTAATTATGCCTCATAATATCAATTCTCACAATACCTTATTTTAGTTTTTTATTATTGAAATCTTTTCTTGGCTATTTTCGTCTGTGTAATATTTCCCTCATGTTATAATGCTCTTGCTATGCAAAGTTTTAAGCCAAGTTTTCTTATCACTTTTAGTTATATTGACTGAAATATTTCTGTTTATTGGATCAGATAAGTCAAAGTTCATCTCATTTCTTGTAAAAGTGTCCATTGTAATCAGAAAGTTCCTGCATATACAATTATTATTTCAGGCACTCAGCAACTACCAAACTCCTGTGTTCAACACTGTCACTAGAAGCAGCACAAGCTCAGCATTAGAAGACTTGGATGGAAAGAAGAAGGAAGAGAGGAAAGAGGAGATGGCATTCAAGTAAGTATTGTTCCTTTTGTATGAGTTATAATACAAATTTATCGAAAAGCAGATCATGTTCAATAAATGTTCAAACTTGCAATTTTCTCATGTAAATATAACAAGGAAATTTAAGATGCCTGATAGGTAAGAATTTATAGCAGTATATATATAATGTTTAATATGGGTAATTGCATCAATAAATTAATACACACTAGAGTCATATCATATTGATTCCCTGACTTTTTTAGAACCAGACTAGATGTTCATTATATGAACATCATTCAGGTTATTCCAGGTACTTATAATAGAAACAATTATGTTTGAGCATCTTTGAAATTTGTTTTGTTTTGTAAACTTACATAGTTTAATGTTCCTAATATTCATATTTTATTATTCCCTTCTGATGGAATTCCTCGTATTCAAATCCTTGCATTTGAAGTAATCTCTTTGCCAACTGTGCTGTTGCAGGAGGAGAAGCTATCCAGCGCGATCGGAGCCAGAACCTGTATGTCTTGGAGGAAGTAGCAGCAGTAACAGTATTTCATCAAGGGAGAGGCCAATTAGGTTTGCCGTCAGATCCCTTGGTTGGGTGGAAATAGCAGAGGAAGACCTCACCCCTGAGCGTAGCAGCAAAGCTGTTAACAAGTGTATTGTGGACCTTTCCCTAGGACGTAATGACCTTCTGGATGTTGTAGGACGTTGGGGAGATGTTAGTATTGATTCATTTTATTTTGATCAATAAAATATCTATCTGTTATTTCTCTAATTAATTACAGTCAAACCTCGATTTAACGCCCTCCTATATACCGCCACCCCCACACAGCGCCAACGAACCCTTGTGAACAGAACTTCCGCATTATGATTACAAACAGAAACCCTTGGTAAAGTGCCACCCCTGCTAGCCGCCATACGCCACATCTGTAAACCCACAGATACACCCTTCCCTCTCCAACCGCGGGGTTATTAACCGCGGCCCTCGACTATACGCGGTCTACATATTGAGTCCCACCCTTCCCAACCGCGGACATTTCCCTTGCGTATCCACAGTTCGGACCAAGAAAACTTTTAAATACCGCACATCTTATGACTTTGTTGTCATCTTAACTCACAAAGACTTTGTTATCATTTTAACTTGCTCGATATTACGTTGTTGCCGTACTAACACGATTACGTATCCTTTTCGTGCACCACAAGTCACTGCATTCAACACAATAATCCCGCACATCGTATGACTTTGTTGTCATCTGCACTCACTCACAAAGTCTATGTTATTGTTCTAACTTGCTTGCTATTACTTTGTTGCCATAATGTACGATTATGCTTTTCACCCGCCACAAGTCTCTACATTCTATATGAGGCGATCAGTTGTATATTATTCACATCAGCATATGCATGCTTTTCGCGCACCGCAAGTCCACACGACGTGTTTAGTTGTGTATTATTCATATCAGCATACTAAATAAATTAAACGTTTAATATTTTTATGAATTTGTGCGTAATAATATTTGTTGAAATGCAAAAATACGCCGGGTAAGATTAGAAGACCATAGTAAATTGTATAAAATGATGTGATGTACGTCGTAGTATGCAAGTAATTTCTCCATTACCTATGGGACGTTTGTAATCCTTCAGTCGGTAATTGTTTTACTCAGTAGTTTGGCTTATGCATAGTGTGATACGTTTGAAGACATTCTTAAAAAAAGAATTCATTCTCGGGTAGAATATGTAGTTCCGAACAGCAGAATGCAGCGGAAAGCTATTTCTCGCATTTAGTACGTCACACATTTTTCATCTACGGGAGTTTCGACTATGCCAAACCAGAGAGCTCGTAAGGAAAGAACAGCATGTTATTGTATTCATAATATTTATATTATGTATTTAAGTGAGAAATAAGCGAGTAACGTAAGTGATCAATAATATATGGTATAGTAAATACGAACCGTGGAAACTCACCCCTAATTTCCAATATACTTAAGTATTTACCAACCACGGTACTTTTTAGGAACGCAATCCCTGCGGTTGGCGAGGGAAGGGTGTATATGGTTTTGCATCAAAAGTGAGTTCGTTTTAATGTCATTGTTACTTGGGCAAGGCTTTAAATAAAACCTATAAGTATAAAATCTATAAGTGTTGGAGACATTCTGAGTGATAAAGATAAGTGGGTGAATCAAACAATAGTAAATGTGAAATGGCTTAAGGGCCCAAAACATGCAAATCTGGAGAATGCATTAGTTATTTGAATAGGGCAAGTGAATGCAAAAAACGGTACAGTAACTGATGAAGTGATTAAGGAGCAGGCAAAATTAATGGGAGATCAGATGTCTCTATAGTACTTTCACTAATACATTCTCATAAAATTTACATTTCTAGGAGCCATACCTGTACTCCATCCTCCGAAGGAGTTTCCCATTCTCTTGACCTGATGTCAAAGAAGAATCTTTGTGTTTGCGTTATAGGCTTTTTTCTAGATTCCTCCTAATTTTTTGCCAAGAAGTCAACTATTTCCTTCATAATGTTTACGTATAAATTAGATTGTATATTATAATAGCGTAGCATTCAGTTTGTTATTGGATGGTCGCGATTTTGTAAGGATACAATGTAACGAATGAAATTTAGATTACCATTTATTTCCGGGTAAATGGTTATCAGATTTACTATAATTTACAGAGCATTAACAATAATTGTTCATTCAAGTTATCCTTGAAAGACGCTTTGTACATGATAAAACTGCCATGGGATGAAGTTTCAGTAGGAACAATACTGAACTGCTGTGTAACAATATGTTTTTTACTCTCTTCTTTTTCCCAGACAACCAAATCATATAATTTTTAGATATATTTACTATAAAATAATTTTTGTTTGAAAATTTTATATTCAGTACCTAATTCATGAGAGTGGCTCGATTTAGCGCCACCCCCGCTTTAGTGCCCATGTCAGTGTTGAACAAATGGTGGCGCTAAATCGAGGTTTGACTGTAATTTAATTTAATTTAAATACCAGTTCAGTTGTATATGGGAATAATTAGAAATCTGGAGAAAAATTTGCCCGTGACCAGGAACTGAACCCAGGTCTTCCACTTGCCGGACAGAATCAGTTGACTATGCTCAATAATAATAGTCATGGTAGTTGCCAGATTAATTAGTCATTCTTACAATTAGTGTTAATTTGTAAAAAAGTTGTAAATCAAAGAAAATCCCTTGGGAGGGTATCATACTCATTATATTTTGTCTGAGTTTATTTTTAATTGTAAATATATTTTAACGTAGAATCTGCTGTGATTCAGGAGGTAAGTGAATTGAAGAGTCCTTTGTCAAAATAATTCACTTGGCATTCTACATATTCAGTTACATTCAGTTGCATTCTCTTATTCAAAGTCAGTGATCAGTGATGTAACTTCTATGTTTGGAGTAAAAAAAACAAAAATGAGATTACCTATTAAAGCAGAAGCAAGTTAAATGTATTTTTTTTATTTTCTGTTTTTTTGTTCTTTCAGGGAAAAGATCTTTTCATGGATCTTGATGAGGGTGCTCTTAAACTCATCGACCCAGAAAATTTAACAGTGTTGAACACTCAACCTATTCATACCATTCGTGTTTGGGGTGTTGGCAGGGATAATGGAAGGTAAGAAATTATATCATTTTATCTTTTAATGTAACATGACAACTGATTATACATTGTTACCTTATTCTGCTGACATTGCTACAATCGATGGAAATCTGAAGGAGTAATTAAAATTTATCCATAGTTTTAAATACTCTCCAAAACATATTTTGCTATACAGTGTATTCCTGATTGAACATTCTAATGAAGGGAAAAGGTACCAAGGATAATAAAAAAATATGTACAATTCACAAAACTCATGTTGTACCCAAAATTAGGTAAAAAAAGTTAACTAAAACTCAGTCATTCATTAATATATCTTGGCTAAAGTATCAGAGATGTCTGTTACAATTGCCTCATTCAGCTCACTATATTTTATATGGAAGATAATTTTGTGTAGTCCCTGAAACTGCTCAAAATAATAGATTCATTAACCTTAACAATGTCAATTTTGTAGTTGGCATAGTTACAAAAACACCAGGCCCCATTTTAATGCTGAAAGCAATGCTCAAAATGGAAAATGTTGCAAAATGGAACACTTGTATTAGTGCTGGAATGGAAATTTTTACAAAAGGGAACGCTTGTTATAAGGGATGGTATTTGTAAATGTCTGACGAGACAGAATGGTATCATTTGCACATGTGACGAGCCGGAGTGGCGTTCCAGTGCATTCCAGCTCATTCCGAGCATTGGCTGAAAGTGATAAAAGCATATTATGATTGTTAATGTGAATCGTTTACATAAATTTAAATAGATCATCTTGTAGCATCTTATTCGACTTTCTGGACATATTTAAAAATCTAATACAAGCAGCTTCTTAATAATACATTACCTCTCTCAATATAAGAGACTTTTTTAACTGTCTTGATGTGTTAATTATTAAATATTTTTCCATGTAATTGATTAAGCCCCTATTAGTAACTATGAAAAGGCAACATGATCAACGATGGCTAACTTTCCTTCCTCCTCTCTCTTACACATTTACCAAGATAATTTAAAAACCTATGTCATTGATATCCTACATCAGTGGTATTACATGTCACCATTATGACAAATAGAATCTGAACTTGCCTTTTTTTTCTTTTATCGGGCTTAATAAAAGAATTGCTAAATCAAATGCCTGACTCAACACATTTTCAGTCATGGTCTATTTTCTTCTACAGTTTAAAGTTTCTAATAATATATCTGCAGAATATTTATAAATGTTCCTGATTTCTCTTATAGCTGATAAACTATGTTAAAAATATATTAGAAAAATTTTTTTTGTGAAAATGATAGAAATGTTGTATAGTTGTAGAAATGTTGTATAGCTGTTTTTCATGTTTTGGATAAATTGCAATCACTTAATCAGCAATGTACTGTATGCATACAGGTAACTTTTCATTGTAAAAGTATGATAAAATACTAGACCTAATGCATAGGAATTAACAAGTAAATGTTGTTCGAAATTTAAAGAATAGTTGTATAGCATAGTCTGAAATTGCTACTTTTATAAAATTTTGTCCATATGGTTAATATTTTGATGGTTACGTTGTTTCCTCTTATTTAGATTTTTAGATAACGAAATTTCATTTAGATTTTTAGATAGTGGAATTTTATTTGTATATTGTTTGCATGGTAGAAACAGTTTCCTTCCAGGTAGTTTATTTCTGTACATTAGGTCATTCCAATGTTATTTTTTAGAAAAATAGCTAAATCTATGGTAGGATTCGAGAATTATTTCGGAAAAGCATGAGGAAACAATGTTTATTCTACTGGTGCAAGGTTTATTTCCTACATTTTTACTTAATAGATAACTCTTATTTATTTAAAAATTTCTTACAATTTATATTTGTAGTAAATTTCAAATTTGTAAGCACATGACTGCATCATTCACCACTTAGTTTAGTTTTCTATAACTAAAAATGAAAGATTTGACAAGTTAAGAAAATAACAATTTGTCTCCGTAATCTCAAGAAAATGGATGGTGAAGGATGGAGCTTTCAGATCAAGAAGTGAAAAGCTTTTTGGAGCTATTTCTATTGTATTTAGTGTTTACTATCCCTTAACTGTGGTTAATAGGAGAATCATGGTTGTAACAAAAACAATATTATGTGAATATCTCAATTTTGTGCATTTATTAAGCTTATCTTGTTCTAGATTCATTCATTATTATAACGTGATTCATGCAAAGCTTCAGTTAGATGCATAAAAATTGCTGAGTTCAAAATATTTTTTAAGTGCATAAATACTTGATCGAGTTTTTTTTAAAGGTTTTCATTGTTCTTATAGATTTTGCTGTATGTGCTAGTCTCATAGCAGCATTGCATTTTGAAAACTACTTAACCGTTAATTTTTATTGTGAAATATGAACATTTTTTTAACAAAAATTATTTATCACTTTGTTGACATTTTTCTCTTTCAATATTCTAAAATCTGTAACCCATAAAGGTCTCTTTAATTCTGTTAATTGTTTGTCCAGAAAATGCACATTAAGAATATTGGAAAATGCAAAACAGTAGACTCTTCCTTCAAGAAAACACTGTGCTAACAAGTTATGCACCATTGAATTATGTTGACTTGATGTAGAAGAAAGAAATTATATTTTTATAAATGTGAATCATTACAAATTTTCATAAGTAACTATTTAATTCCGGTACTTTCTCAGCGACATTTTTTACACTGTAGAGAAATAGTTTTGTAGTTTATTTGCTAATTAAGATCTCTTTTCTCATCATTCGTCTATGTGGTGGTGCTGTTAACTCCAGGGAGAGGTAAACATGCTTATACCTTATCTATTTAAAGTTTGTCCAATGCATTGCAGGCATGGTTTGATTTTCATCTGCATTGCTCAAGCTAGCGCATCTTGGTTCGCTTTTGTATTGCATATTTTGCATGTAGGGATGCTATGAAATGCCCTTGGAATATTGGTTGCACACAAAAGCCAACAAAGTTTTGTGTCATTTGAATCAATCACTGACTTTTATTACCATATTTTCTCATGTAAGCCAAGCCCTCATGTACCATGTACAACTCTATTTTTGGGCCAGTTCAGAGGGAAAAAATAAATTCATGCCGTAATAAGTTGACACCTGGGATTTAAAAAAAAAGGTTGTCCTCTTCACTGATTCCCCCTTTCTGAAACAAGGCCCACCCAAGTTAAGCGTCTTCTCCCTCCTACCTACTTGATGTAATTACTTGGGTGATCTCTTTATGCTGCCACTCTTATATTAAAGGAGTGTCAGTGGCTCAAGATGAATTCGTCAGCACCGATACCAGATGCCAACTTATTCCAGCAAAGTATAGCTAGAAATTGCTAGTAAATTTTTAATGCTAAAACTGCTTATTTTGAGTAACAATAATTAACTTAAAACTGATTTAAAAGGTATAGCTTTAATATTATTAAAATATTACCTCATCTCAATCATCAAAATGCCCATCATTATCTTGAAGATGCACCAATGGCAGTATAAACCATGTATTTAAACCCTTAACATTTGCTTGGTCATATAGATAAGCTAAACATTTGCTTGGTCATATAGATATGCTTATACTTCATAGAATTCTTCATCTTCTCTGAGTATAAACCTAGACACAAGTGTGTTGCAGTAAATTTACTATTGAAACTCGCAATTTATAAATTTGCATAAATCTTCTTTTCCAAGAATTTCTGAGATAGTTCTTGGTAACTTTATTTTATTTATTGTGTAGCGCCTTGAATTACATTTTCCGTCTATATCAATATTTGTATAACAACAGAAACCATGTTCTATCAAAGACCAACACTTTTTGCTGGTTTTTTTACTATAGATAATATGTATTTATTTGATTGATATTGAACAACTTTTAAGGATTGTCAAAAGACTTTACTATCATTTTACTATCCTTGTTTAATTTTTCATTATAATATCTTTATTTTATTACTTTATTAATATGACTCAAATAATTTCACTGCATGCATTCAGCCCCTATATCATATTATCCTGTAGAACACCTTAAACATGCAGATGTAGCCAGGGTCAGTTTCAGGCATAAGTGACGTAAGCGGTCGCTTACAGGCACCACTTCAGAAGGGCAGCAAAATCAGTATTTCGGATTTTTACATTTTCATTTTTTTAAAGGTTTATTGCACAGAACTTGAAAACATCGCAAAAAAATTATATTTTACGACATGATACATCATTTATATTCAGGGTCGGTACAGGTGTCACCTAAGAAAGGTGGCAAGATGAACATTTTAAAGTTTTACACTGTCGAAAACACACTGATACACTGTGCACTTTCCTTAACCTCTTTAGCAGAATATACACACGCAAAATCAATAACTATACTGCTAAGTTTCATGTGCTTTTAGGGATTAAGCATTTCAAATAACCTTGCCGCCCCAAGTACAGTGAACCTTCAATACTAGAGATTTTGATTACTCGGTGTTTGTGTCGTTGTGCAACTATTTAACATTCGGGATCTCTACCCTTTGGCACGTAGCTTCCCTCTCTGATCCCTGATAAATGACTTTGCAAAGAAAAAAGCCCGAAAAAAACTTAATCTCGTCCTTTTCAAAAAGTGGGTTCGGAAAGTTGCAATATAAAAATATTCGGTAATATAATGATTACATAGTAATTTTGTTATAAGGTCAGTGAATGTTTTATTTCTATTTTCTGGAAATATTTAGCTGAATATTTTTTTGAAAAAATAAAACTAAAATAAATTTATTTTCTTTTTTTTATATCATTTATATTATTTCATGCCTTTGATATCCAGAGGGGTGGCAAATTTTTACCCCACTTACACATTTTTAGGCGTGTTTCGCTTCCAGCGTGAGCGCCTATTATCGTCGGTCTGTCCGTCCGTCCGCATGTTCGTTCTCGGCTTCTACCAAACGGATTTTCATGAAATTTGATATTAAGGGCTTTCAATCAAATATAATAAGAAAATCGTAAAAATGAATCATATACGTCAATCAGGGGTACCACTTTACTGGTGACAAAAAATTAATTTTTCGTCATATCTCGTAAAGCATTGCTCATATCAAAATATTTTTCAAATAAAAGTTGAAGAACTGGTAGAGTATTTCCTTTCCTATACATTTACATCGTAGGAGTAGCCATTATCGAGAAAATCAAACAAGAAAGTCTTATATGGAATTGAACTTTGAAAATTTCTTGCATGGTTACTTCATTGTTGCTAACATAAACAATCTCCCAAACAAATGTTTAATTTCCTTACGTGTGCATGTAATATTATTAAATAGGAAGAAAATGGATTATTTATGATGAAGAAAAGAACTTTAAAACGCTATTTCCCTTACGTACAGGTATATAATTTCTTTCTAATATTCCATTGCACGAAACGTGCCCAATTGTGATTCGTTGTACACTTTCCTAACTTTTTAAATCTACTTTATGAATAATCCCACAAAAATTTGAGATACATCAGCAACAACTGAAAAAGGCCCTGGATCTTGCATAAGTACAGTGGCTTACTTAAATTTTTGTTTGTTTGTACTCTTTCGATTCTAAACTAATTTATTAGCTCCAATCATAAAAAAACATATTATAAACTTTCTTAGGAGGCTAAAGTTTCAGTAATGTCAAATTTGTTTATATACTCATTGATCTTGTCATCCATTGTTAGTTTGTCATTTTCTTTTAATATGCACTAAATATTTTATATTTGAAGTAGATGGTGTAACAGAGCATTTTCTAATCCTGAACTTTTAATTTGTTTATGACCCTTACCTACAATTTACTATATATATATAGTATAAATTTTGACTCGGGAGATATTTATTTTCAATGCACATTCAGTTTATGTTTCATAAATTTTCAAATCTTCCTGTCTTTTGTTCAAAATATGTCACTAGCAGAAATACCTGGCATCACACAAAGAAATGCTATATTTCAATATTTTATACATGGCAAATTGGGGAACATTAGCCTAATTAATTGTTTTTTTTAAAGTTACCATTGGATGTCTTAATGTGTTTTGAATCAAACAGGCAGATGGAAATGATATCTCGCGCTGATCTTTCTCTTGCTATCCCCTATAATCATGCCAAATTTGGTCGGAATTGGTTGAGAAATATGTGCATGCATAAAGGAAGAGACAAACAATTGGTCACCATTTCAAACAATTGGATGGACAGACACTTAAACCATGCATTAACCTTCCCCCTAGTGTCCCCTACAATTGTGCCAGATTTGGTCGGAATTGGTTGAGAAATGTGGGCATGCATAAGTGTACAGAACAGACAGACAGACTTACTAAAATATATAGGTGGAGATTTATAATCATATTATTTAAACATAGAGACTTATGTTTATCTCATTTGATAGTCACAAATCATGGAAGAGGAAAATAAACTTGATAGATCTGATAGGCTAATGTCATTTGAATGTACCATATGTTATTGTTGTAATTTTATTTTCTAATAACATTTGATACTATTTCTCTTATATTTTTAATTTGCAAATAGTGGTATAATTCGTTATTTTTCATCTCCCTTTATACCTCTTTGTTATTTAATATATATTTATTTGTACTTTTATTTTATATAACTGGCACTTTTAATATGCTTCTTTATTCAGTTTTAGTTATATTATGCTATAGTTGCAGTTTTCAATATAACTAATGAAATGATTATAAATAATGTTAATGCTAAAAATGAATCTCATAGATTTTATTAATTTTGTTAAGATTTTTAAAATAATTCTAGGAAATTATAAAATAGTGTATTGATTTTCTTCTGTTAAAATTTCAATGTTGCAGAAAATATAAAGGCCATTTTCAGTTCTGAATGAATTAGCCACAACAAATTTCTGGAAATTGTAATATATGCTGTTTTAATAATTTTGGTTTTATTAATTTCAAAATATTTTTCACTCAAATAAGAACAATTCCAGGGAAGTTATTTTTCAGTTTCTAAAGCTTTCTTGAAGAAATTGATTTTAAATGTTATTGTATCAAAGCAGTTTATTCATTGTTTATGCAGGCTAAATAACAGCTGCCAGCATGTAGATATCACATTATTGCTTCCCACTGACAAAATAGATTATCTTGCATGGAGATTTTTAACATGATTAATATATATACCTAAGTTTAATGTTTTACTTTTGATTTTTTTCCTAATTTATTGTAGCTTAGGTTTCCTAGATAAGATGAAATTGAAAGTTTTTGAGATATTTTATAATTTGTGATAATGAATTCTTTGCTTTCTTTTTGTTCCCATAACTTTTTTATATCTTATTATACTTTGTGTGCTATGACTCTGCAAGTCCCACTGTAGCACTATTCTGTAACCAGAAATAATGGTATGTATTTATAAATATCACAGATCTTATCTGCCCATGTTATTTCAACTAGATATTTAAGCTTTAATTTAATAGGGTATGTTTCTGCATGTTATGTGTGATGTACCAAATTTATTTGCATGAGTTAATTCTAGCATAGCTTGTGGACATTTTTATTTTTCTCATATTAACAAATTAATTGTCTGTAATAAAAAAAAATTCAATGAATAAATTTATATCAGAAATACACATTTTAATATATGTTTATTTATTTAAAAAATTCAAATTTGTGTTTTTCATGAAAAAGAAATTTTTAAATAGGTTTAAATTATATTTTTTTCATTTTGTGCCACTTTAATTTTATGAAGAAAACATTTATTAACTTTGCCAGCAGAGTTAAATGTTTGGAAGTTTTTTCCTCAAGTTATTTTTGCGAGCTTAATTATGAAGACATTCATGCACCTTTCAGTCCTGTTCTTTTTATCAACATATCATCAAATGTTTCACTCCATTCCAGGGATTTTGCTTATGTAGCAAGAGACAGAACAACACGCAAGCATATGTGCCATGTATTTCGTTGTGACATTCCCGCAAGGACCATAGCAAATACCCTAAGGGATATTTGCAAGAAGATAATGATTGAGCGAAGTTTGCAGCAAAATTTAGCCAAACCTATTGATATCAGTGAGTGTTAAATTTTCAGCACTTCTCATTTTTTACATCCTATATTCCAGTCAATTTTTTTAAATTTCAGTGCTAAATGCATTTTTATACCTTGAGAAGTATATTTAAGAAGAGATCAAATCGCATGTTATTAACCTGGTATGTACAAGGTAAATTTACCATCTTTACTCTTGACTGCTAGTAGGAGGTGGTGGTGGAAGTAGATCAGGATCAGGACTTGCTACACGTCCTACAAATCTACCCACTGAACATCGTCGATTCCATCATCGAAGTGGCCAAGCCCTTGTCAGTAAGTAGATGAAATTTGTTAGTCTGATATTTGTTCCTGATTTTAATGAAATGATTCTAAAGTTTTTTGTCTTGTTATTTGCCACATGGGATTAGTTTCAATGGATTATTTTCAAAATATTCCCTCATAAATAATAATGCCTAGATTTAATGGCATTACAATCTCAAATACTTCTATTCAATTAAATATAGCTGTTATTACATTAGAGGAAATAATATGTGTTGAACATGATTAGATCATATGCTGTTATACATTAACAAGTGAATGTTATAGTGATAGATTTTAAATTGTTTAATTGTTCGTACTAAATATAACATTACATTGTCATTGCATCCTTATTGTGGATTTTTAATAGCCTGAAATTCCATCTCTTTTCAACTTATCTTGAGGCTTAAGTTGTATGAATACATGCATTTATCTATGTAGAGAAATATATAATGATGATCTTTTGCTCCTCTTCAACAGCTCAATCTTTTCCCACACCCATGGAGGAGCCTAAGAAAGTGCTTAGGGCACAGTACTTGGGCCAGACTCAGGTTTCAGCTGCCACCGGTATGGACGTTCTTAATGACGCAATCGACCTCATGAAGGAAACATTTTCCTCTCCTGAACATTGGCGCCATGTCAATGTTGCCGTTGCTCCATCAATGATCTCAATTCTGGACCCAACAGTAAGTTAATTTTATCGATCGAAAGAAAAAGGATTTAGTTTTGACCGAGTGAAATCGACTAGGAAATAATTTATAATTTTAAGAAAACCTTTTTGTCTTGTATTGTTTAATTACTATCAGATTATTCTTTTTCTCTTAAAATAAATTTATTTTTCCATTTATGGTCAGTTTGTAATCAACCATAAATACTCGTATATAGGACGCACTTTTTTCCAAATATTTTGGGTTAAAAAATGAGGTGTGTCTTATTCAAGAATACATAGTTCTTAAAAATAAAAAAATAATAAACTCGGATAAATAAATTACAATAAATTTGTGCAAATATCATGAATACTAATAAAATTACATAAAAATCTTATCATAAATCTTCTTGTGTTGTGTACATGAGAATTTATAGTAATTATATTTAATAAAACCAGTAAAAACTGTAAAACAGTAAAACCATAATACTTTGTAGAACTTTTACCAGTTGTTTTTATAGTTTTTACCGTTTTATGGTTTTTACTGGTTTTAGTAAGTATGACGCAGTTCCACCACATGAAAGCTTCTACCATTGATTATAGTAATTATTCTAAAAAATAATAATAAATTTAGTTGTTTCCTAGACTCAGTTGGATTGCTCTTTGGAAAGTAATCTCTGCCCTTTGACCACTCTTTTGATGTATGATATTTGACTAGCAAAACTACTTTGTGAAAGTTTAGTCTTGTTGCTGACAGTATTATAGTTTTAAAAAAATCTTCCTTATGCAATTTTAATAACATCATCATAATTGAATGAATTTTATATACATGAAATATTACAAGTTTTTAGCAGTTACTCATCATTAGTGTTAAAACATACCAAGAAGATCATTGAATGGAGAATCATAATGTGTGATGAAAATTAAAAAAATTTAAATCTAAGACAGTTTATACATGGAAGTGTAGTTATTTGTAAATTATAATCATTGTTCATTACAGGAGGATAACAAACTAATAGCAGAGTGCCGGGTGCGGTACTTATCATTCTTGGGCATCGGCAGGAATGTGAAGCAATGTGGTTTCATAATGCACACTGCACAGGACCTCTTCATAGCTCACATTTTTCATTGTGAGCCTTCCTCAGGTGCCCTGTGCAAAACAGTAGAGGCTGCCTGCAAAGTAAGTCTCAAATTGGCCTTTGAATGATTATGGATGTCCTGAATGATAGGATAGTTTATTCTTTACTTATTTTACTGTTTAATTTATAATAAATACAATTTTCACCAAATTTTCTTTTGGAGCAAACAAAACTCAGTTGCATTTAATTACTTTTTCACTTCAAAAGAAAACTTTACGTACGGGATAGGACTTGGATATATATCAACATATTTTGTTAATTTTATGTGAAAATGTAATTATAAAATGTTTCATTAGTTAGCAAAGTCCAGTTTAACTGAATAAATTTTTTTTGCATATTTTATAATATTAATGGTGTTGTTCAAATCACATTTTTAATAAAATTAAAATTATAGCATTGGATTATTGAACTGAGAATATGAAGACAAATTTTATAGTTATCTTAGGGATGTCCTTTTTCAGATAAAAAGGTATCTTATAAATATTTTAGTGTGTATGTGTGTATGTTCTTTGTATGTTTTTACACCTTTGAAGCTATCGAATTCAAAAGTTTCATGGGCCATCCTATGGAACAAAGGAAGAACTTGGTCTAGGTTTGCAGACCATGGGGTCTCTTATACCCCATGGGGTCAACAAAATACTATTTCCATAAGAATGCATGAGAAATGGTGTGGAGAAACCCCAAAATGCCATGCAGCCCTTCACTGATGTGGATATAAATATACCTAAATATTAACTTACAATCACAGGAAATGGCTTATTTTATGCACGAAAGACTGACTATTTTAATTCTGTTCATGTTTTGTCGTATTACATGCTAAATCGCTGCAAAATTTATCGGTTTAGATGTCCATTTTCCAGGTGGCAACAAAGCTAAATTTCTTAATTGTTGTCCTCTTCAAAGGGAGATAGCCACGTAAAGATTAATGTACATAATTATATATTGATTTAGGTCTTAAGGCTCCATGCGGTCTCATTATCTTTCGATTATTAAATTGTATGTAAATACCCATAAAAATTACAGTGAAAATAAGAAATATCATAAAATCCCAAATTTTTAAACAAAGAATTTATTCAACTGGTATTTCAAGGACTTCTTTAGGAATTCCACGTTTGTTTTTTTTCTAATACCTAATCACTGATCTTGTCTTCATATGCAACATAATCACCCCATAAGTAATGGTCCTCAGTTCCATCCAATGAATTCGAACTTCCAGTCACTTTAAAGCCTTTGATCACAGTTTCTTCACTTATGCCAAGCCATGCTGCGGGCTCCCATCAGAACACCTCAGAGAGTGGAGCACATTTCAGCCTGCCCGTTGCTATTGTGTTCCTCAAAGTTAAGCATGAATCACATAAAATTAAAGACAAAATCTGCGGTGTATGGCACCTTCCAGAAAACACATTGAATTCATTCTTTGCCACGAAACACGACAGGCATTTCACGGGTGGCCTATTGTCAAAAGGTAAAGGGGCATATCACATGTGTGCACCCCCTTTTTCTGGGTCCAGTTTTAGGGAAAAAAGTGCAGGTATTACGCGAGTATATACGGTATATATTTTTTTCAGTTGAGGTACCAGAAGTGCCTTGATGCACATCCACAGAGTGGAGTGAGTGGTTGGGGGAGCTGTCACGGAGGAAGCAACGGAGGTCTCAGCGGAGTAGGCACTAGTGCAGGGAACGGACAGGTTACAGGAGGCGGTACTGGAACCAAAGGCATCACGGCTACACTTAAGCTTCTCGTCGGCTCATTGACCGGAGGCAGGAGGGGTGGCGGAGTGAAGGGGGGGAGCAGGGGTGGAGGGCGATCCATGGCAGTTGGCTCGGTAGCCTCCAATAATAACGACTCCTGAGATGAGGAGTTGCCTCTGCAGGTGATTTCATATTTAATTAACCCAATGGAAATCCTCGAAAATCAACACATTCTGGACTGGACGGCAGTTTAAATGTTTTTTTTACATTGCATGTACTGTGTGGTATGCTGTTGCCAATAGATTTGCTGTATATCTCATTCGCTTAAAAAAAAATGCTTCAGTAGTCTCTTAGATCCGATCTTGTTATTCCAAAGTTCTTTCAGGACTAGTCTTGTAACATATATAAGCCCTTGGTTCTAAATTAATTTTATAAAAAATGTATTTGATCTAAGGACTTGTTTAATGGTGGTAATGTGATGATTCGTTCAAAAATTAATAGGATTAAAAGTGTCAGTTGTGGAGCTCTCCTTATGGCTTTTATCAAAATAACGACATGGCTAACTCCTGTAGTATTGAAATACTTGAGTAAGCTAGATGTGTAGTTGTTTCACAAAGTGGCCATCTTCCATGGTATTTTAACAAAGTTTGCATAGAATAAACAGTGTGATTTGCTGTAAAAACTGCTAATTTGTGGATGAAATGTGTATTCCATTTAACAATTTTTTTGGCTGCAATAGTATCAGTGAGTTTGAGATGCATTTAATGGAAGGGTTATAATGTAAATTTGTAGAAGTTTCTCAGTATTAAAAATAACTGTAGGCTATTTAGGAATCTCCGTCCAGAATGCGTTGAAGGGAAAATATAATGATAGAAATTATAAGATTTGCATTTAGATTTTCACCCAAAGGAATATTATCTTAACATATAACTTATTATTTCAAGGGATAAGATAGGTCATCTACCCTTGAAATAATACAGAAAACATTCTTCAATTTGAGACTCTCTAAGAAGGGAAAACTATTTTTTATTACTACTATTTATGTAATTAACTTATTTTGGGTGGTCACATGATACTGTAAATGTGGCATAAGTTAGGTTCAAGTTGTTGTAAATGCTATGTTATAAGTTTTATCTACAATTCAGTAAAAGCATAAATTCAAAAAAGCTACATCAGACTTAATTTAATTTTTATTTTGTACTGGAAATGCTAATTTTGCATAATTTTATCTCTTGTTTTGCTTGCTTAAGGTATTAAGTTATTTTCATAGAAACCAAAGAAGCTAAAGTCCATGGCAATTAGTGAAATAAGCTTATCCTCATTTGGATTTGTAAATTTGTGTAAAAACTAAGGACTTTGGTCCTATCTGCATCAAAGTAAATCTTCATACATATTTGGTAATAGTTTCTAGTTACCATAATTCCAAAAATAAAAACTGTCTTAGTTGTCGCAACTATTATATATTCAAGTCACTCGATAAATTTAAAGTTGTAAACTGTGTGTGTTAGTGAAGATAAATAAGAATCAGATGTAAATTGTTTCGAAGTTTATGTTAAAGCAAACTTATTTTCAACTTTGTGAATTACAGTAGAATATATTAACATTTACAGTGCCCTCAAGTTGAAATGACTAGCTTTTCTTTCACTGGTATAATAACTAGCAACCATATATTATCCACCTCTGTATTTATTTTCATAAAAGCATCTGCTATTCATATCTTCTTGTATTTACCTTTTCTCTGTTATCATTGGAATTTATCAATGAGAGAATTGAAAAAGAAAAGTTTTTCATAATGTATCCTTTTGTAGTAAAAATTGACCCTATGGATATTTGATTTTATTCCCAGTAATAAATACTTGATTGTACATATATCTTGGGAAGTGTTATATAATTAAATTTCAGAAAAAGCTGTTTGAATTGAAATTAAAGTTTTAAATAAAATTCTAAAAATAAAATCGTCATATCATTGAACACAGGCATTTTAAAATACTTTCTTTCATATTATAGTGTGATGTGGACTATCTTCTAGTGTGTAACAACCAATCATATCAGTGTTAACAATTGGATCTTCTGAAAAAATATTGCTGCTCCGAAAGTTAAGAAGCTAATTTTTTAATAACCTACACATTTCAAATAGAAATTTTATCCCATACATATTATTTCATCATTTGAATTTTTACAAAGGAAATGGCTCCAAAAAATCATCTTGCAAGATTTTAATTTGATTGCTGTCATCAACAAGATAAAGATTTTAAGTTTTGTTTGCAGTCTCTTAGGTGTTTCTAATATGCAATTCAGTTTTATTTTGTTTTGAAGAAATTTAATTCTTAGTGGATTGTTAAAATTCTATTAGAAATGAGTGTTCACCCAGGTACAAAAGCAACTATGTTACAATTCATGACCAATTTTTCAAAAAATAATAACTTTTTATCAATAACGATGTACATTTTTTATGGGAATACTTCCGCTGTTTAAAATGAGTAACATTCTATATCTCCAATAACCAAAGCCATATAGCTTCCAGAATAATATAACCATGTTTGAAAAAATAACCTCCAATGATATAATATTAATTGAAAGTGGTTTTAGAGAACAGTTCATCACACAATCTTTGTCACTACACTTAAAAAGCAGAGCATGTCCATGCCTCTTGTCAATTTTAAGACGTAACTGATAGTAAAGTTTCATAGAAGATCAGAAGAATGAACCGGTCAAATGCTGATCATTCACACTTTTAAATTGCGTAATGTAGAAAAATTTATGCTAAAAGTCTACTTATTGTGAAAGTTACTCTACTAATTTTATTTTATTTTGCTTTGGTATTATTTAATTAATTTACTTATTTTGTGCTCGTATTTACTTTATTTGCTGGAATGTTATGTGCAGTTCTATATTATAGCATAGTTGTGGATTTAAAATTGGGATATTTTTCGGTGTAGTAACTGTTATTCTATGCAACTGTTATCAGTGTTGACAGCAGATGATCAGCATTTGACAGTATAATAACATGGATGACTGCAACAAACAAAAAAAATTTTTTTAAACGAAACTTAGGACTTAACATCAAAGTAACCGCATTTGTCTTATGGTTCTCTTCCTATAGGATCTCTCTGCTGCACTCCTGGAGCGAGAGGTGATCCCGCACAGGCACCTGCAGTCTCCCCTCACTTACGAGTACTTTGGAATGGGGCACCTCCTCACCCAGCACACCCTGACCTCACCACTGGGGCGTCCACTGTCCTTTCTCAGAGAATGATGATGATCTACTTGTGATTTTTTAGATGCTCGCATTATATATATGTTGCAGTTTGTGCACTTACATATGACGTGGTGCAAGGGGAGGAGCATCATTCTATAGCACTCAGCCAATCGTGAAACCTTTTGAATAATGTCCCGTTAAAAACCGTTAATTCTCTGCCTCCTTTTCTCCCTTTCCCTATCCCTCTGAGAAATATCTTTCTTCAGCCCATTCTGTCCATATCGCCTTCATTTCAGCTACCCTATCTCGTTCTTCTTTATATCTCATTCATTCGAAAGATAATTACATCTGCCGTAATTTTTTTTATATATACGTATATAAATTCCCATTCTGGATCTTCTCTTATATTTTTTGTCGAACTGTTCATGTCAGAGGAGCTCAAGAGGCTTCCGATCGTTATCGAAAGAGTGTGAAAGGAAATGGCGTATATCAAACAAAGTTTGCCTTTTGTTTTTATCTCTCCCTCTCTCTCTCTTTGTCGATCGGGTCCGATGCCTTTGGGACGCTGGCATTTCAGGTGGAAAAAAAGAGATACTTGTCGTATTTTTGAGGCTTTTAATCCAATGGTTGGGAACGTTAATTTATCGTTTGTATATTTCGAGAAGAGGAAGTTAAAAAAAAAGAAAACCAAGCTTCACTTTTTTATTGAGTCGTTCTTCTTAACTTTTTTTTCAGAGATTGTGAAATCCTCAACGGATTGAAAAAAAAAGAAGGATGATTGGGAAAAAATAAGTAATTAATTGCCATTTTTTGAGGGCAGGTGGTGGGGAACACGATGAATATTTTTGTGTCTGTGTGTTTATTATTGTAAATATGTGTGCGACATAAAATGCTCCCCGACCCTCCTCCTCCTCATGAATCGCTCATGAATTCAAAAACAAAAAAAGGATAGAAAAAGTATTTGCATTTTGAAAGGCCGAGCTTTGCGGTCGTGAGATGGAAAGAAGTATATTATCGCTGGACGTGTTTTGTGCCCTTTTCTGCAGAGACATTTTGCGATCGTTTTGAAAAATGAAAATAAACGAGAGGAATGGAAAGGGATTTTTTACGATCCCGTTGAAAAAAAATACGTTGCTGAAAATTTTGGAAACTAACAAAAAAAAAGCATACAATATTGCCAGAGGTCGAGAAACAAAGGAGTGTGGACTTGTATCTGTAACCGAAATTTAAAAAAAAGAATCGGGCAAGTCTGCCGAAAAAGAATTGTGGGTCCACTGTAACATTAGGAATAACGGAGGACAGACTGTCATGTTTTCATTTATGCAGGGAATTAGGAAGCAAAAAAAGTGATGGTGAAAAAAAAAGCCTTTAGTGGTAAAGAGGATTATTCGGATTTCCTGCTTAATATTGAACAAAAAAATCCTTGTACTCTATTGTTATTATGCACCGAAGAAAGATTTGCCCCATAAAAATATCTACCATCTCTTTTAAAAATGCCCATTGGGTATGTTGTCAATGGCTGCTACAGTAACCCTTGTAATGTCCTCGTGTATGTTTGCTGTGTGCGCACGTGTACATTGTGTGTGTGATAAGTATGTCTGTTTGTATATGCTTTTATGTAATGGCGAGCTTGTGTGAATGTGTTAACTCGCATAATTGTGTGAGCCATCGTAGTCGAGATTTCAATGAAGAATTTTAATATTTAACGAGTAAAAGGAGAAGGCATAGCCTGTTACATGAAGGATTTAGTACATAAAAATAGCTGAAAATATTTATTTTATTCTACTTTAAGAATGGTATATCTATATTTGGAATCAGCTGATAAGTATCAGTAATCTGAAGCTTTGTAGTACCCAATTAACATTTCACAAGCATTTGAGTCCCTGACTTGATTAATAGTTTTAGAGATTGAGGGATCTGAAGGAGAAGTGAGCGTGGTGCGACGAGTTGGAAAATGTAAAAAAAGCGAGTGACCATTTAAAGGAAAAATATTTAGAAAATAAAATAAAACAAATTGGCTTCTCTCTGACTGGACTATAGGAAAAAAGGTACAGTTAAATTTTTCCATCCTGTTAGCATATTGAGATGAGATATTACTAAGGCTGAAAATTCACTTTCATAATAATTTCAGGACAATAATTCTTGTGGGAAACATGTTAATTTTAAAGAAATGCCAAAGAAATGTTGAGTGATTCTGATGACGATATCTGTATCTTGTTTTTTATAGTTTTTTTTACTACCATAATAACCAGTTATATATGTCATGACATTGATTTATTATTAAGCTCAATATGATTTTTGTTGTTCATTCTGATTTTTTGTTCGCTTTTGTTCAAAAAAAAATTCTTTATTGTAACAGCATAATTTAGTTTAACTCTACAATTGATTCTTAAAATCTTTAAAAAAATATATCAATCATCCATTGTCAAGGTTCAATATTCTAATGTAGGATTCATGCATTTATTACAAATTTCTATATCAATGTAGGATGCCGTATACATTCATGGATTATTAACAAAAGCTATCATTCCGTGGGCAATATGAGCACAGTACCTTTGGCTATTGTGTGCAATGAAATTACCGACAGGCAATATTATTTTTTAAATGTTGTCAATGTGAAGAAGTGTGCTTTTATTTGTCTTCATGTGCATAATCCAGTTGTTCCCTGAATGAAATAAATAAATGAAGCTTCGTTCTTAAGGTAAATCCATCCGGATTGTAAAGATAATAAGATTTTCAGCATTTATCGATAGAAAATCGAATACCAGACAAATGTCCTTGTTTCATACAAAAAAAACTTGCCAATTCATTCCTTGTTCTTAGGTTTGTTCACTCATAGAATTTCAAAGTGAGTTACCATTTATCATTTACGGGCAATATTATCACCGTTAGAAAACTTAGGTCTTTTTAATAAAAAAAAGAAGGATAATTTTAAATGACACTAATTAATTTATAACTATACTGTATGGAGCATTTTTACATACTAGACTGATCGTGTGTGATTGCAAGAATGTGTGAGCCTATATTGTAGCCCCCATTGACCGTCATGTCAGTATTGATACAGACCGGATTTGCTTCGGTCAGTTGCTTTCTTGTGAGAGTTTCGGGTGAAAAAGTTTTTTAAAAATTATAACTAATGGTGGTAATTATTGTTTGCCCTAATTGACACAAATTTTGGTCTCAATTATAAAACTAAAACGGTACGACCTTTTTTTCATTAACCATTAAATGCTTTTACAAAGTTGGTACCAGAAGTTGTACACTTGCAGCACATACTAGAATCATTTATTAGATTTTTTGATGTATGCTTATTGAATAATTATAAGGTTAAGAATTTTGTTACTGTGACAGAAAGTGGCAGCTCTACGTAAAAATATATATCATTTCCATAAGTGCCACGCAAGAAGTAAACCTTGGAAAGACTATTTATTTAATCTTTATTATGTTAACTTGTTATTCCCCGCAAGCATAAATGTAATTGTTTGTATTTCCGAGAAAGGTTTTTTTAAAGGTGCTACCAAAATACTTTTTATGTTTTGATATAATTTCTCCCAAGATATGTGGTGAAATTGAAATTCAAAGCTTCTGTTTTTTGTGATTGTAAATGCTGGTCACACACCATTTACTAGATTATTTTCAGGTTCAGCCTGGAGTACAGTTTAAAAAAAACAGTTTCTATCCTACCTTCTTAAGAACTGAACAAAAACAGTTGATTGTGCAAAGTGCTTACTGCTTAAGAAAAGTGTCTCGTAATATATACTGGACTATGTAAAAAAAGAGAGAGAAAGAGTGGGTGACTTCTCCAACATGTCAGTCTGCTGCACTATTACGTAGCCACATGAAATAAATTTAGTGGATATCACCTGTGCTGTCTGACTCTTCATTTGAAATCCTGCTTTGTGTTGGCATCAGCTCGGTGTAATAATGTCAAATTTACGAGTCCCATCATTTTTGTGGAGAATCTTTCAATAAATCATACACCACCAAGTAAACCGCATATTTTTGATGCCATTAGCTGTTTCAGCATTAAAAATTTGCTTGGATTTTGTCAACTCTTTTATTGTCATTCCATGGAATTTATAAGGGAAACTATTGATGTACCATTAATAATTAATGTTACTCTTTTTTAAATAGATATAGGAGAACTATGAGGCAAAGTTTAAATTGCTCCTAGAAAATAAATTTGCATTGCCAAATACAGATCTCTTGTTATGCAAGTTCACTGCTGTGAGAGATGACACTCCTGTTAACTTCATTTATAATAAAAGAATGTTGTCTGATAACAAGTTGGAAAATTAAATGGCATAAAATAATTAAATAAAAATATATCGTTTCAAAATCATTAAAGAGAAATCCTCTTTTGAAATGTGTTCTGAATGGGGGGATATGAGATTGGATGCTTGAATAATTTGATCTAAGAATTACAGAATAAATTCAATAAAACTTGAAAGATTATCATGACTTAGGAGTGTAAGAGGTCAGCTAACATTTCTAAAGAGAGATGAAGAAGAAATAAAATGAAATACAGGCGACTCCCAAGATTCGACCATTCGAGATTTGACCAACTCGAGAATTCGACCCAGCCGATCGATCGGTCAAATTAAAAACTAGTTTACGCGAAGTAATTTTCGGCCTGCCCGATCACAAGAGGTTTAGTTTCAGTCTAGACATCGTTATTTCTGCTCTAATTATTTGAATTTGTGCTGATTCGACTGTTCGAGATGTGACCACGTTTTCAGAAACGCATCCCGGTCAAATCTTGGGAGTCGCCTGTAATGGCTTGTTTTATTATTAACCACACCTATGTTTTAATAAATTTTGCTCAAATATAAAATTTAATTAGGTTAAATATTTTTTCCGATATTGTAGCAGAAGCACTGAAATTAGACCAATGCTTCAACAACAATGAAATATGTCTTAACTGACCAAAATGCTATTTTAGACATCCCAAAAAATATTTATAAGGTATTATCATTCAAAGAGATCATAGCAGAAATATTCTGCTAACAACTTACCTATTATGAGTAATGAAAGGCCACTCCAAGATATGCAACCCTATTACATTATAAAATACCACGTAAACATTGCATATCTTGGGGTTTAGCTTTTTGAAGATTTTTTTAATGCTCTTAAGTCAACATATGCTGAGATATAGTTACTTTATTTGCTGGTAAGTAAGCAATGCAAAATCAAGATTGCATTACATTGCTACCTGATATTTTCATGCCAAGAGGAAAACCCATAATATAATGTCAGATTCAATGCTGATTGTTTGATTAGGAGTTTAAAATAAAAACTTGACAAGAATATGTATCTATTATTAAAAACAAAACTTATGAACATTTCTGAAAGCTCACATCTTTGAATAAAATGAATTTATAGTTGTATATATAAAATTAATGACTATGGACATTACAGGAAATTTTAATTGTTATCAACTTGAAATATATTAATTATGTGAATGATTATTAAACCATTCATTGGAAATCTGGGAATATTACTACATTTTTCAAGTTATGGGTAGCCATCAATATATCTAACGAATCAACTGATACAGAATCAGATACTAACAAATACTTTGTTATGCACGAAGTATAATATTTTAATTCATAAACACCCGTAACACAGGCAGATCCAGGCTTTATCCTTGACAGAGGTATTCAAAGATGAATAAATAAACTATTTAAAAATATCTTCAAAAGCATACAGATTTTAATACGTAAAAATGTATAGGTTTTCTTATAATACAAGAGAGCTGTCTGTTCATGTGTCCGGATATATTAGTTTCTGTCATCTGTCTGCATGTCACACTATTTTAGGACACTTCCAAATGGAATTTTGAGCCGAAACTTTCAATACACTTAAACCCCGAATCATGGCATGACTCGGCTCTGGTAGGTAAATATATGTATTTTCCTTCAAGCTTACACGGGATATTGGGTTTTTCAGAGTACAAGGATTTTTTCCTTCATTCATCAAAATAACTAAATATGAACCATTTTGGTTTATTCAAAGGTGAAAACTATATACTATTTTTTGCGATGTTTACTTTGTACACAGTCGAAATTTTCAGAAATACTGATTTTTTTCTAATTTTGGGGATTTTTCGTACTTTTTCCAGTCGTTGCCAAAGCAACCACCATTGTTGCCTCCGATTTAATAGCGTCAATTCAGCCTTCAAATGAACGAAATAATGACGTTACTCGCCTCGAACTTTTACGCTTTGAAATTATCGTTGTAGCGTCAATCTTTACACATGGAAACGTAAATAGTTAATGATAAAAAAATAAGGAAACTGCATGTAAGAAGCGTTATTAACGATTGACCAAGGCAATCGAATTTCTTTCATCATTTGCATATTGGAATATTAACTTTTTTGTAAGTAAAATTGCTATATTCTACATTTTTAACGTTATTTAACGCAAATAGGTCCACGCATCTGGTTTACATTTACCAGATCTAGTATTCAATCAAGGGCAGCTCTAACGCGTTTCAAGGGTTTCTTGCTTACAAGACATCAAAGGAAACATTTCGGAGCTATGGAGAAGAAAAAGTAAGAAAAGGCATAATTACAAAAGAAATGCATAAAATACTTTCGGAAAATTAATGACAACGGCATGTATATTCATCACAAAATGATAATATTGTATAAAATAATGATACACATTTCAAAGGAGCGATAGAAGCAATTAATGTACTTAAGCACAATATATATATATATATATACACGGTGCTTTTTTTCTAGAAAAATAGGTGGGTATACTGTGTTTTCTAAAAAAAGGGGTGTGTATTTTTAGCATCGTGTTTTCAACTTCAAAAGCAATTTGTGGTTAAGCAACACGTTAAAGGTCATTTTTTTTTCGTTTTGGAACTTACTTGTTACATAGTAGATTTTTGTGAGAGGTGGAGAAATTTGGAAAAAAATAAAATATTGAATGTATTAATTCTATTTCTATTTATTAATTAGGAAAGTAAAACAAAAGTTTTCAGTAATTAATGATGTGAATATTAAAAAAACGTTTGTAAAAGTTTTATAATATACTCTAAATCTGACTCATGCCTTCAGGAGGTTCAATGTCTCGATTTCTCTCTTTGCTATTATTCGACGAATTTTGTTGGATCAAACAGTCTTAGAGTAGGCCCAACAATCTTGATGAACATCACTGCTGATGTTGTTTTAGTGGACAACGAAGATCTTAAAGGGGTTACAATAAGGTTCATCTGTGAAAAAACCCTTTCACATTCACTTGAAGATATCCGAATCATATCGAGATTGTGTATTAATTGAAATAATCCGTCTGGAATTCTTTTTTCCTATAGGTATTCTCGGAAACTCTGTATCATCTCCCTTTCATTCAAACGAAGTCTTATAGACGAATTTCTTATTTCTGCCTCCCCAAACGTCAAATGATTTTGAACTTCTTCTGGCCACTGTTTCGGATCTAATTGTAAGTAAATCAGCTTCTTCATCATCCAGTAATCTCTTTTCTATAGATATTTTCAGATTTTCTTAAAATGAAATAGGACAAATTGGTGGGTCCTTTTTTTTATATTTTTTGTGTATAGGAACCCCCTGGAAAATGAGACATTTTGCGGCAGTGGTGGCTTTTTCATAATATGGTCCAGGATATATTTGTCTCTCTTCAAATACTTGAGCAAGACGTTTAATCATTTTATTTGCACAATACAAATTTATGTTGCATTCTTGCAATTTCAGACTTAGCTCAGAAAGCTCTTGAAGTGCATCACACATCAATCCTAGATCTAAAATAAACTCCACTGTTGTAATTTTCTTCAGAAATCCTTCATACATACATCTGTATTTTTTCTCTTTGGACGAATCATCCTTAGCAATTGTAAAATGATGCGCCAATGCTTTGTAATCCTGCCAAACTGCAGAAACTGAACGAAAACTGGATGCTACCCAATGAGTGCTTAGTATTCGTCCAATTTTCAAAAGTTGCATTTCCAGTGAATTAGCACAGGCTTGCAATTTTCGACTATTTTTTGGTGATGCATGGTAGAGGACATAACTTGTCAATAAATGCCTTGAACCTGTTAATTCCAGGAATTGTTTTGACAGCATCGTGGATGGCTAATTCCAGTCTATGATTGGCACAGTGCCATACAATTATTGATGGAAATTTCTTTCAATAATTTCTTAACTCCACCACGAGATCCAAGCATTACCGCTGTACCATCACAAGCAACAGAAACTAAATAATCATTCAGGTATTCTTCTGTCAATCCGATAGATTGAAGATGGCAAATCAAAGCGGAGAAAATCCCAGTCGCCGTTACATCATCTAATTCTATCAACTCAATAAATAAATTAACTGGTGCAGTCATTTCACAACCAGAAATCATTACACGGATGTATAAGATTAATGTAGACTTTTGTTTAAGGGATGTTGCTTCATCAGTGATTAATGATATTTTTGATTTGGAAGTTATGATTTTGCGGACCAAGTTTGTTCTCATTTCATTACTAATGTGATTGATAATGTTGATACAAACATTTTCAGAGTGAAGTATTCGTCCCATATCAACACCATTAAGTTCTTGCAAATCAATTTCCATTTGAAAATTATTGAATGATTGATTACTTTTTGCAACTTTGTAGGCTGTGCGAAATATTTTGGCAGTAACCTCTTTTTGGCGTGAAAGGGATTTCAGGCAAACCTTCTCTAGCGTTTCTTTACTTGCCTCTTCCAATATCTCATGGCATTTTTGTGACCAGCACTTTCTTTGTGTTTAAATATCTTGGTCCGTAGAGATGTTAACTGCTGTTCCCTAGTTGTACCAAAATGGGTAACTTCATTATTGGCCCATTCCTTTGATATCTTCATACCCATTTTTGCCCCAATTCCAATGGTTGAACTTTACGGCAAGCACCACAACCAAGTTTTCTGTTTTTTGTACATAACCAAACGTTTTTTTCACAGAAATCATTCTTTTGCTCTAAAGTCCAACAAGAAGGCCATGTATTTTCCTTAGTAGAAAATGGCGATGTCGAAACTACAATCGATTCAGACGTATCAATTATTTCTTCTGTATCGTCAGTTCTCTTCCTTTTCGACATGGGCTTTAAAAAATCCGTTATTTTATTCATTTTATAAAGATATAAAGTGTCCCGAAAAAAGTCAAGATAATACAATTTCTTTCACAATAATGCTCCACTTACAGCCGAATACGGTTTTACACAACTTTTTTACGCACAACTAGTCAAGCCGGGACACGAATGTTGAAAGTCTACTGCGACATTCGCAGCCGGGACACATTAGAAGTTAGAGTAAAGACAGCTGACAGCATAGAGAAGATATTGTCACGATATTCACACACGATCAGAACACAGATGCTCGCACACGGTACTCTTTCGCTCACTCTGCGTTCTGTCGATTCTTCCCGTTACCCTGCACGTACCTTTGCAAGGATTCCTAAGGGTCAGTGCCCTCCCAACCCTGCTGCCACCGCGACAATATCTATGGCATGCTCCGTGGCCTTTTTCCTTTTCGCGAAAATTTTTTTTTTTTTTCCATTCATGCAACACAGATTGAAACAGACAAATAAATATTAATTTACAAGAATACGTAACAGGAGAACTAAAAACTCGCAATTTTCTAAAAATACTTTTTTTTGTTAAATATTAACATGAAATTTGTTTCTTAAAATTTAGGATAAAAGCAAAAGAATATTTTTAAAAAAGGTGGGGATACGCCGTATCCCCGCGTACCCCCAGAAAAAAAGCACTGTATATATATATATATATATATATATATATATATATATATATATATATATATATATATATATGATATATTTTGCATAATACTAATATACTTATGATATACACGAAAACATTTCATTTAGAATTAAGTTAGAGTCTAAAGAGACAACTTTCAGATTTTTTCAGCGATTTCAAATAATCTTATTAAATAAGTAATTTCAATTTGGTAAAACTACCGCAGCCTCGGAGGAGCCTCCTTAATAATCGACTCATTACTCTATTAGTAATTTGTCTAGCTCCGTCACGCTCAGGGTTGTTGATTGGTTGGCTAGACAGTGAACGGATAATTTTAAAACAATTTCAAAGTATACGAAATTTATTTTTTCCGTTCAATTAGTAAATTATTATTACAACTTTAACAAATATTGAGAACATGGAACGGATGTGTTATTAGTCACCCATCATTAAAACACACCGTTGCCAATTTTTATTTACCGAGAGAAAAAAAGTAATAACGAGGGATACAGGAAGATAAAAATGAAGCCCTTTTCAGAAGTATTAGAGGAATATAAAGGCAAAATAATCGAAAAATGCTAATACCAAACAAAAGGTAAAAGATGTCTGGGAGAAGAAGGAACGCCGTCAAGATTGTTTTTTTCTAAAATATATAACATTGAAAGCCTTCGGCTCGCTTTGTTTTAATGGGTAGTCGTCTCCAGGCGCTAAAATACCGCGCCCTTCGCTCCCTCCCCATTGTCCGGTGATCGGGTTTGTAAATGTCGCGACAGGCCAATCTGTCCATGGGTTAACATGTTTTAGTTTTAGTTGTGGATGACTAATAACAGACCTAAGAACTAGTTTTAGTTGTGGATGACTCTTATCAGACCTAAGCCGAGAACGTTTTTCGTCTCCATTCATGTTTCAAATGTAACAGGTATGATATATTTATTTTCGTTTATCTTTTATAGGTTACCACTTTTACTGAACGTGAAATTTTCATTTGTCCTTTAGGAACTTTTTTTAGTAAGTATAGGGAATTTAAGCATTTCTCATTAGATTAGAAAAATTTCTTTAGGTACTTCAAATATCTTCGTGATGAGGTTACAATAGTAAAATTCATAACATAAAGGATTTTAACATAGAAAATCTTGGAAAATAGTAAATTAATATTACAACTTTAACAAATATTGAGATCATTTATCGGCTTCATTCATGTTTCAAATCTAATAGTTATTATATTTAATTTCGTTTATCTTTTTTAGGTTATCCGTTTTATTTAACGCGAAATTTTCATTTGTCTTTTTGGTACATTTTTTGGTAAGTAAACAAAATTTAAGTATTTTTTCATTAGATTAGTAAATCACGTTCCGTGCGGGAGCGATTTTCGGTGGTGGTTGTTCCGTGGCTGAAATTTTTTTTCCCGTAAATGTATCGTAATTAGCGTCTATAAGCTGGGAAAAATAAAATAAAAAATTCTAATGTTTAAAAGTACCGTTTTTTATGCGAAATATGGAGAGCGTGATATGCCGCTCTCTGCCATCTGAGTGACTGTAAAAATACGCTACGCGTTTTGCGGGATTGCCTACCTTGGACTATTCCCGATTCGTATATTTCTTTACATTATATAACTGTTGATTTTGATATAAGAATTAGTTTACAAAAAAGGATTTTAATAAACCAATATTTTAAACATTTATTAAACATAGTATAAAAATTTATAAAAAATTACTAAATATTTACAATTTTATAAAATGTTTACATTTATTTATCGAAACAATTACAAAATTTACGAAAATACTTTTTTTGTATATACAAATAGTCTATATATTTCAGTTGTAGACTCCCATGAAAGCATTTACATATTTACAATTTTTTTTCAGAAAACTATTCACAAAAAATATACGAAGATAATTGCATATAAAACAAAAGATAATATATACAAATAGTATATACAATAAATATAATATACACAAATAATATATACAATAATATCATATATACAAATATACAGATTTATATGCTTTCATGATAGGGGAGGAAGCATTCAAGACAGAGAGAAGGAGACCCTTGGCAGTGGGGACAGATGAAGGGAGTCTCCTTCCTGACTTTTTTGGAAAGACATAAGCGGCACCTCTTATGTACTTTCCTACTAGAGCCAGGAGCAGTTTGATAGATGGGAAAATGGATGGGTAATTTGGGCTTGGAACTTGTTCTGGGATTGGCAGCAAGAGAAGGAAGGATGAGGGACTTTATGACGGACAATCGGAAATCACAAAGGCTGGTTGGAGAGGATTTCAAATGGAGGAAATAACTATTGACTAACATGAGGTGAAATATATTGATACCCAGCTTCTTATACCACTTAAGGCATTTTCTTTGAACGGGATAATAAGCCATCATCTGATCAAGGTAGTCAATTCCACCCATCGACTTATTGTACTGAACAACAGCCTATGGTTTGGAAACAACCCCATCCTCTTTTTCGGCGAGGAACATTAACAATGTCACTCCCGAATTCAGAGCTGATCATCAGCACTTCCCTTTTGTCCTTCCACTTAAGGACACAAACGCCATCCTAAGAAAAGTCATCCACAATTTCACCCCTCTTTAGTCTTTTGTTGGGGGTTGCCTTTCTGGTTTGGTCGGAGAGTTCCTGTACAATAGGTTCCACGTTCGAGTAGTTGGTGGACCAAGTCAACGCTGTTGTAATAGTTGTCCATAAAAAGTGAATGACCTCTATCTAGATTTCCTTCCAACAATTTATGGACAACATTGCTGACATGGCCCGGACCCCCTACTTCGACATCTCCAGCCCCGGTGTACACAATGAATCTCAAAACCAAACCGGAAGGCTCGGTAAGCATGTATAGCTTTATTCCGTATCTATGCCTCTTCCCCTTCATATAGATACGAAATACTAACCGCCCCCTCCAAAGGACCATAGACCCGTCAATACAAATCTCCCGGGATGGAATGACAATATTTTTCATTGTAGAATGAAAAATATCCAGGAGAGGTCGGATTTTATACAGCCGGTCTGTCGGTTTCGGGTCATTCGGTCGGGGATTGGGAGCGAAATGGAGGGCTTGTAGTATTTGCTGGAATCTGTCACGACTCATGCAACTCCTAAAGAAAGGAAAATCGAACAGAATATCCGTACTCCAATAATCCGGTATTCTGTTCAAGGGAATAGATCCCATGTGGAACAAAAGTCCTAAAAAAGTTAAAAACTCCTGAAGGTCCAATTGTTACCACGATTTAATCCTAGCTTTAGGAGAAACACTTGCCTGCATCAATTCCTTAGCAAATACATTTGTCTGTGTAATTACCAAGTCCGTTAGTTCGTCAGTCAGTAAGAGGTTAAAATAGTCTCGGGGTTGAGTACCGGCCAGCGGCACTTTTATCCCAGCTGTTGCAGAAAAAGGGATAGTCTTGGGAGGGATTTTTGTTTTCGTCCATTGTCTCGTCTCACGTCTTTCGGCAGCCGGCTGAGGAATAACGGGATCGGAGGATGGGGCAATAAACGGGGTAGGATCGGCGGTGTACAAAGGGATGCTACCTGCCAAGGGTTCCTCCTCGCTTTCCTCTCCGGAAGAGTCCCTAAAGTGGGTTTCCTCCAGGTCTGAATCTTCAAATCCTTCCTCGTCGCTCTCCTCCAAAATTTTTCGGAGCTCTTCCGGGGTGTATATTCTCGTCTTGCCTCCTCGGGATGTCGACGGGAGGGGCTCCCCTTGGGACGTTGATGGAAGGGGCTTATCTCTAGAGGTCGACGGGAGGGGCACATCTGGAGAGGTCGACGGGAGGGGCTGCCCTCGGGACGACGATGGCTGCGAGCCGTCGTGTTTCCTTTTCCCTCCCCTTGTTCTAACCATACTGAAAAAATATCAAAGTATTATATATATATATATATATATATATATATATATATATATATATATATATTGTATATAGTACTGAGGAAGATAATTCAAATTTCATTAAAAATTTTATCCTTTCCGTCTCTTCCGAGTCATTCCGCAATATAATTTACTATAACATTCTACTTACAATGATACACAATTTGTAAAAATTCGAATTGATTGTTGTTGTTAATAAGGGTTATTGTGTACTTACGTAAAATTATTTTATTTGAAAATAGACACTATCATGAATTTAACTCATTCACGACATACCTAAGATTCCAGAATAAAGGTATAAAGGAAAAGATATTCGCGGGAAGCACAGAAGCATCTTCCTTAATTTTTTTACTCAAAGTCAAAAATGTCTACCGTGAGAAATAAAGTTATAAGAAATTATTTTATGAGGTGCTATAAAGAGAAAGATTTAAAACTATAATAATTTAAAAATAACTAGTAGGGCAGCCCCGGATCTCCGATCCTCAATGCGATTTAAATAAACTAATGGTTTAGTGAAATAACATTTATTGAATAATTAATGAAATATAAATGAAATTCAAAGTATTAAAATAAAAAAGCCTCTTATCTCACCTTAATATAAAGAGTAAGAGAGAAACCTATAATCCCACCAAATTTCAAGTTTCTAGCACATCTACAGATGTTAACAATAACAGTCCTCAACGTAACCATTTTAAAACGTTATAGTATCAATTGAAACAAAAGAAAAAACAAATTAATTGCACAATTTAAAATAAAACAATGCGCTGGGATCTTGTTTGTTATACACATGTTATTGATACAGCTAGAAAAGCTTCCCATACGCAGTCAACAGACTAATTATCCGTAAATATTTACGTTACTATGCTTCATTAATTTCGATGCGAATAATGCTTTTCTTTCGTCTATTCGAAGGTTTAATTGGCATTAAATGAATCGGAGGCAACAATGAGAGTCTCCTTGGAAACGCCCGGAATGACTACGAAAAATCCGCAAAACTTCGAAAAAGGATACGTATTTCTGATAACTTCGACCGTGTACTATGAAAACATTGCAAGAATAAAATAGTATAAAGCTTTAGCCATCGAATAATGGAAAAAAGAAGAAAATCGGTCCATATTTACGTATTTTAACGAACGAAGGAAGAAATCCTTGCACTCTGAATAATCGAAAATCCCGCGTAAACTTACGGGAAAATATAAATGTCTCCTGGATTCGAACCAGGGATTCTTTAGCAAACTAAAATATTTTTACAGGGACCTCATAGCCAGTAGAAACAAAACGCCGTTTACTGCATATCTTTATGACGAACGGTTCTCGAGAAATACGCTGATAGAAATTGTAAACAAATGTCTACAGACGTCAACGTAAAATTAATATATAGTTAGATAAATACCTGTCGATTTTGATGAACAAAATCTAGCTGACACACCTGCTGGCACAGTCCGACACTGCAAAAAACTACGTAATTGACGAAAATCTGTAGGCTGCCTAAAATACACTGAAAAGAAAATTTTTAAATTCTCGGAACACAAGCTTATAGAATTAAAACATACTAACTACTACTTTGCTTTTAAGAAGCATAAACAAAATTATGAATAAAAGCCATTATTTCTTTCCGTAGCACGTGCATTAAATAATTTAAAAAATTTGATAAAAAATCTTACCTTATTTACACAAAAATCCAAATTTCACGAAAACGTTTTCACTTATTATCTGGGTTCTGGGAAAGATAAAAACTAAGTTACTAACCAGAAAATATAGTAATAACTAATAAGAATTCATAGTAATAAATAGCGAAAAAGTCAAGGACTTCATTTCTTCTAGTATTTTGTCATGGAAAGGTTTTACAAAAACACGTTATAAATTATAAATAATATGATAAATCTATGGGATTAAACGAAATTTCATTATAGGTATATAGAGATTCAACTGTATGTTTAGATTTGGCTTAATATAATAAATACAAATAAGCCGAAAACAAAATTGATTAATTAATTATGAGAATGTGTATAAGAATTATCAATGTAAGTTTGACAACGGATTGTTTACAAAAATTTACATCGTGGTGATAGTGTATTTAGATCGATATGTTTTATATTTGACCAACTAATATATCTTTTTAAATACGCACAGTTAAACAAATGTAAAATTTCTTCTGATTATTACGAAAGTGTAACCGAAGTAAACAAAGGTATGTACATTTTTTTAAATTTTTAAACGAAAATTTTCAAATTAACAAATTTTTATATCGGTCTTCAGTGCTAGGAAAACGGTAAATATTGCGTTGTTTTTTCTGCCAGTGTTGTTTACTATTTGACTTGTATAATAAATACAACCTTAGATTCCGTATCTAATATTATTCTTATAAGTATCAATAATAATAATATACCCTTCGTTTGATGGGCATTGACGTCAGAAGATATCTGTTATAATAGTTATAAAATTAAACAAACTACAACATATTAGATTATCTTATTCTTTCGTTGATTTCAATATTTATTTACGATTCGCTGTAATGTTGACCGTATGGATTGTTGTTTGTACATTGAATTTTATTCTGATCATGAAACTAGCTGTACAATGTTAGATGAAGCTCTAAGAATAACACCAAAACGTTCGATTAAAATCAATAAACAACGAACTAAAGGACTGTCAGCTCAAGTCGCGAAGCTGAGATATAACCGGGTTATCGAAGGAGAAGGACAACTGAGAAAGAGACTGGCAAATCACATCGGAAGAAAAAGAACAAAGTACATATAGTATATAGATGCCATAATTTATCATCACAGAAAATTACATTGACCTTATAGAATACTTATTTAGAGTATTCGGATGTATATATTTGAAGCGTTTCGCTTTCTGAATGTTCGTATGATCGTAATTCTCCCGTTAAATTTTAACGGGCAATTCCACTAGTTAAAATAAACATTCAAAATGCATGTTGTGTAATAACATAAAGACATTATGGGTTAGTAATAAATGAAAAATGCAACATATTGTGAAGTACAAAAAATAAACAATTATTATCTTAGTAATAATTCATAGGTAAAAATGAAATAAATGGCATTGGTTGTTATATGAAAAAGGAAAATGGCCACATTTCAATAAAAAGAAACTAAAAATGTAAAAGTTCGCCATTAATAACCGTGTGTCATTAATTTCCTCTTTAAGACGATTTTTAAACATGCAGTCTGACTGACTTCGCAAAATTTAGGAGTTTTATTATTGATCATGTGGAGAAATACGTGTCATATACAAACACACAATGTATTGCGTGAATGAATTTGTTATTTTCATTAATTTATGTACTTACACCCATTTCTAGATTAAGTAAATGCATGTTTTGCGTTAGTTGCATTCTGATTCTCTTCTATGTAATGTGAGTATTTTATAAAACAAGAGAGAAATACAGTAAAGTAGTAACATTTCTTCGATATATTATTTTATTAATTTTTTCTGTTTCCTGAAATCTTTACCCCCCACGGATCCGCCCTTGAACTGAAACGTTATCAACGTTATATCTCGCGATGATTCGTGGATATCATGTTAAAAAAAGACGACTTACGAACAACGTTAGTCATTTCTGTTGATTTCTTCTATGCTTGCTACTCCGCATACTTATCATAATTTGCGTCTTCAAGAAAATATTTCGGAAGTCTTTAAAATCATTCAGATAACAATTCTGCACAAATAATTTCATAAAATCTCTTATTTCACCTTTCAGTAATTTAAATGTACCTCCACCTTACTGTTTCGCGGAACTGCCGCTCACAGCGCGGCAATCGTGAGCGTGAGAATGCCGGCGATGCCGGAGTTGAGCGGAGCAGTTTATTGTCTGATTGAAGTGGTGTCAGTGTCAGGTATTCCAGGCTGTGGTGAAATGTGAACATTTCATCCACGTGGATTTAGGGTAAGTGCTAATTCTTCTTTTTAGTTCTTACGGCTAGACTTGAAAGGAAATAAATAATTCGGTTTATTACTGAATACGCTGTTACTGGCGAGTGATTTTAATGCGTTGAAGCCCATTCGATTAAGGATCGAACGTCATCGGCGTATTATAACCCCCCCCCCCCCCTCAAGGTTACTATGTTTTTGGTTATTATTTCTCCTTTCTCCAGTTACTATGTTGTTGTTTACCTTTTTATTTCATTCGTTAGTTTGACAGTTGATGATAATTACCGTTCCAACATGATTCCAACTCTTGAGGAATTTATGTTTACGTTCGGTAATGAAGAAAAGTGTTTGCAATTCTTGTTTGACCACAATGTCATTGAAGACATTCGGATATGTCAAAAATGCGATGGAATTGCAGCTATCAAGACAAACTTATCGTTGTTCCAAGAAGAGTTGTCGAAAGACATTTCGTTTGTTTATCCAAATGGAATGGGAAACTACAAAAATGTCTATTAAATCTGGAAATTGGATCGGTTTCCTCCGCGTAACGTTTGGAGATTAGATGACCGCCTGTCGTGAGTAATGGTGGTTGGGTTAATGAATACGTTCATGGTTTGAGCGGAAAAGAATTTAATTAGGTTTGCTCGAATTTATTAATACAATAATTTTAATACAATGTAATGAACTTCTACAATTTTTCGTCGCTTACAATACCATTAGTTATTTTTTCTCTAGTTATTGTTTACCAAGTTGATCATTTTTCTCGCATAGTAGACTGGGAATTTCCCACGAAATAAAATTTTTATGGCGAGTATAAGTTAAAATTATATTTTTTTAAACAAATTGACTAATTTTATATTTTAGAACCCCATCGAATTTCGAATTAAGTCAATTATGTACGCTACAAAAAACTCTGAAAGTAACTTAAATACAGAAAGATAAGGATAAGAAGACTTGGTTCTGCATTAAAAACGAACAATTTATGTAATTAAGAGTATGCATTTTCATTAAAATAAAAAAATATCAAGTTTTATAAAGAAAAGACTTTCCTATTCCACCATTTATGTGTATTAATTTACATCCATTCTGTATGCATTCTTAAGCATGCATTTTGAAAGCATTCTTTTTCATCACTTCGGAATACATTCTTTTCATGCTTTTTGAATGCTTGAACTTCGGCATATCCCGAACATTAACGAAGCTGCCCGAAAAAAGCGGATATTCGCCTAGTAAAGCATTCCGAATTCATTATATGCTAACTGGGAATTGAATAAAGAAATTTTAAAATAAATGTCAGTACATAAATATAAATAGAAGATTAAAGAAAAAATATTTTTCCTTTGGCCCCCCCCTAAGGTTGGCCGCCCGCAAGCAGATGCTTCACCTGCGTCCGGCTGAAGCGGGCCCTGCTTCCAGCGTAGCTAATCTCACATCGACTGCAGGTAGGGTTTCGCCTTCTCCAGTTATTCTTTTCGCTCGTATACGTTGGGAAGCTTTGACTTTTGGTAACGAACGATTTCACGGCATGGGAGAGGGAAAAAAGGGGGTGCAGAAGGAATCCGAAGGAAACACTGCGGACATTGGTATCGATCGACTAGGAATTTTATAACAACAAAGTGCTCTTAGGTTTCCCAACCGTTCATACACCAAACACTTGGACTCTGACAAAATTTCACCACTCTAAACGTACCCAGACGTAATGTCCCCAGGCTAAATGTTTCTAAACACAAAATAAGACTAAATGACCCTCTGAACCAGTGCTGCGTGCCCGACGAGGAAACTTCTTTCTGTTGTGGATATTTCATTAAAACACTGATGTACAAATTACTTCACCCTTTATTTTTTGATGCTGGGTACAACACAAGTACTTTCCGTACAACAGCGGCATAGCAAGGCAACAATTATTCTCTCCGAGGAAAACCATCTGCCTCTTTCTCTTCAACTGTCAAAAACAAAACCAGGCAACCTTCTCCTTCGTCTTACCGTGAGAGAGTGACACATACACCCAAGCACAGGGAATGCTGCCCATGTGCTAGGCACAAAACACGAGTGTTTTGTCGTCGTAATCTGTCTCTTGCGCATAACTCAAACGTGTCAGCACATAACCCCCCCCCCCCCCCCCCCCCCTTAAAACCTCTACAAGGTGTTCTTAATTGGCTACTGTGATTTCAGGAGATTAGTGGAGAGTGGTTAAATTTTAATATAAATAAATATATAAGTATCAATCCATATGCAAAGAATATTAAATCGTATTTTTTCACATTTCCTTTCTAAGAGATGTTTACTTTGAGTGATATATTCACATAACTTTTGTAACCATTACAAATGAATGAAAAATGTATGAACATTAGGTAGATTTCAAAAAACTTCCCAACAGATGATCATATATCCACCAAATTTCTACATTTCTACAGCACTGGTTCACAGGGTCATATTGTCCTATTTTGTGTTTAGAAAAATTTAGCCCGGGGACATTACATCTGGGTACGTTTTGGGCAGTGACATTTTGTCAGAGTCCAAGTGTTTGGTGTACGAACGGTTGGGAAACCTAAGAGCACTTGCCAATAATATTAATTTGTAAATATGAATGCAATAAATTGTTGTATGTTCATCATTAATTAAATTAATATAGTAATTTTTAAAATTTATATACCCTCCATTTTCATTTTTGCACCATATTAGTAATTGTTATAAAATTCCTAGTCGATCGATACCAATGTCCTCAGTGTTTCCTTCGGATTCCATTCGCACACCCTTTCCCCTCCCCCTCCTTCTACTCCCACTCTATTTTCAATTTTTCGCTTCATATTCGTAATTGTTATATAAATTCCTAGTCGATCGATACCAATGTTCGCAGTGTTTCCTTCAGATATCTTCCGCAACCCCTTTTCCCTCCCCTCCTTCTACCCCCCTCCATTTTCAATTTTTTGCTTCATATTCGTAATTATTATAAAATTCCTAGTTGATCGATACCAATGTCTGCAATTTTTCCTTCAGATATCTTCGGCACCCCCTTTTCCCTCCCCCTCCTTCTACCCCCGCTCCATTTTCAATTTTTTGCTTCATAATCGGAATTAGGGATTGCAATCCCAGGATCCCGGGATCCTGCTAAATATCCGAGTCCCGAAATCCCGTGATTCTTATCAAGGAAATCCCGGGATTTCGGGTTTTACAAATATTTAATATTAGTCATTTTTGTGCTGAGATTTGCTGTTTTAACATATCAATGGTTCAATTCTATATCGAGACTAATCTGAAAATATTATTATTATTGTATTTATATTAATTGCTAATAAAGAATTATCCAGCATTGTTCGACTTCAAACTTATGTATAAATGAACCGAAAAATTTTTGTTAACGAATGAGCATTCACAATCCTTTGCTTCATCATTCGGATCTTTCTCTGTTTCTATACACGAAATTAGTTGGTCCTATGAATTCCGTCAAACATCGTTTTTTAGGTCAGTGTTTTCCAAACTGGGGCGTGTAAGATTTGGCTGATACAATATCACTTTTGTCCTAGTCTTGAGACCTACGTTGCACCGCTCTCAAATTCCATTCTAAAGGAGCCAGATCTTTTGCTTCTTTGCTTATCTTTAGGCATTAATCACATTCATACTCGAGTACCCTCAGCGAATCTTCATTTCAGCTTAGTCCGACTACATTTTAGATGTTTTTGTTTACGTTAAGGTATATTCTAACTTGACCCTTGAGTTCCCATAGTACCGCTTTGGGGCAGTTTAATATTTCTTTCAGCTCTTGAGCTCAAGTGCTGCATCTCTCATATACCCCTTACGAATTCATATCTTCTTTATTGGTTATGTAGCTCCTAGATGTCTGTGAATATAATGTAGTATTTTTTTCATTTTTCCAGTTTCACTTTATTTGCATTGTTCTCACTATGGTTCTTTTTTAAAAATGCAATTCACCTTCCATGCCCTCACTCTGTTTCCCCAGAATCTGATTTCATCTCTGAGTATGTTAACAAATCATCATCCTTATCAGAAATATTTTTCATGAGTTTGAGATTATGATAAACTTGCCAACTTCCCAGCTGTTTCTGCTTTGAGTCTGTTTCTGTTTTTGGTGTGGATGTTTCCCCAAACTGACCAGTTTCGCTCAGCACAAGCAGCAGAACTGGGAAATGTCAGCAGAATGTCAGCAATTTCAGCTAGTCATTCTTGCTTTAAAATTAACTATTTCAGCCAAAATAGAATTGTCAGGAAAGTTTCTAAATTTGGCCACATTTAGTACTAATTTGCATGCACCATCAAATTCTTCATTTTTCCGCATATCACATTGATATCGGGGATCTAAAAGATATGCTGCATTGTGCACATCAGTGATTACTTGGCACTTGCGTTTTTCTATCATTTCTTTAACCAGTTTTTCCTCAGCTGCTGAGAGAGGTAATTCTTTGCATTTGTCATTTATGTGGTCCAGAATTTTCATGAATTCAGACTTAATATCTGCCAGTGTACATTTGTCACCTTCAACTTTATGTATTGCTTCAGAAATGGGTGGCAACGTACCTAAAAATTTCAAATTTCATACCCAAGAGACATGATCATCTAGTATGTCACTTCTGATGTCTCGTGAACAGATGCTAGAAATACTATCCTCGACTATAGCTGACTGCAAAGCTTTCTTACATGTAGAAGTTTCTACAAACACAGTACCACTGATGACCAATGTGTAAGACAAGGCTAGGTCAATGTTGAATTTATATTGTACTGTTTACGGCATTGAAGAAGTACAGCAGCTGGAACATTTTTGTTTTTGAAGAATTTTAAAATCTTCTTAACTTTTGAATTGTGAATACTTTCTAGATCATGAATAAAGAGTGCAATGTGTGAGCAGAGCAACTGTACAGCTGTATATGTGAATATTTTTTCTTCACAATATTCCATGCATATCTCATGTTTTCTGCATTATCAGTCACAACAGAAAATACTCTAGCCTAGTTCTTCAATAACAGTTTCAAACTGTCACTCTACATACTCTGCTGTGTGGCAGTGTTCTTTTGTGTTTAAAAATTTATAGAATAATGGTTGAGAAGCTGTTACCATGAAATTAATGATACGTTTATTTCGAACATTGCTCCAACCATCTGAGACAATAGATGGATGAGATGCCTCTTCGATAATACTACCAATTTTTTGTTGTATTTCATCATAAGCCTCATCAAGATGTCCAGTCAAGCATTTTGACTTGGCCAAAAAAGGCACTCAAAAATTTGGTCAATTGACCAATTTTTGACTGGTCAGTTGACTGGTTGGCCAACCCTATATTGACCTTAAAAAATTGGTACAACATACATTGTACAAACTTTCTTATATACTAATGCGTCGTTTAGTTCTCTTTAGAAAATGAAAATCGTATGAGCCTGTTTTTAGAAAATCCAATTTTTGTTAAAGTTGCCCAAGAATAAACTTTATTAATTCATTTATTAATTAATTCATTGAGAAAAATGAAATATGCAGTATTATTGTAGATGTATACTCAAGTAACTGTATGAAATTTGATCAAAATCGTTACAGCCATTTTTGAGAAAATCGAATTATTGTTAAAGTTGCCTAGAATAAACTAGCCTTATATTCATTTATTGAGAAATATGAACTATGCAGTATTGTTGAAGACGTAAACTCAAGTAACTGTATGAAATTTGATCAAAATCATTAGAGCCGTTTTTGAGAAAATTGGATTGTTGTTAAAAATGCGTAGAATAAACTACTGTTAATTATTGAGCAATGTCAACCATTTCTATGTATACTCTGCTCAGTATGATAAAATGCCTAAGTACGAGATTTCATTCATTTTTGCTATACCGTTTAGGCTCCAGAGCCAGTAACAGACAGACAGGCGGCATTGCAAAAATCACTTTTTCGGATTCAGCAACACCTAAAACGTATATTTCCGTAAAAATCTTGAGGTCGAATTTTTTCACGATAACAATACTTTCTCGATACTTCGTATGAGGAAGTAAAAAGAGGACAGGTATGGGTTTCTAAAAAAACTTGATAAAAATTATACAAAAAATGAAATATTTTTATTTTACAAGCATCAAAATCCACATTAAAATACATTTCAATGACTAAATAATAATAATAAAACTTTTTCTTTTTAAAAAATAGAAATTGCATACTTTCCTTTTGTATTTACAAACAATAATTTTAAAATAATTTAATTATCTTCATTGGATTTCTCATCCTCATATTTTGCTGAATTTTAAAATAGCTAACAAAACATCTTTTTCATTTTTTATTTCATTGCATGTAACATTTTTGTAATTATATATTTTATTAATTGATTGAACTGTTGGCATCTTCAAGCAGTTTCGTTCTTTATTCTATTATGCTTCTACTATCGAAAATAATCTCTCTACACTTGTATTTTGTCCGGGGATGGCAAAAAAGAATTGACAGATTTTCAAAAATTCTGAATGAAATTCAAAATGTTTTGTATGTTGAAAATATCTTCTACCACTTCATTCTTGATAATAATTTATTAAATTCAACATTTTCATGTTTTACTAAATTTTTTTAAATTACAGCATTGGTCAAAACATTTTACATAATTAATAACATTATCATCACATCTTGAATTAATTAATAAGGTGGAATTTTCAATATGTTCCCATTTGGGAACACTATTTAGTGACATCCACTTAAAACAATCCAACTCAACTAATTGCTCTGTCCATGATTTTATATAATTTAGTGAATTTTTATAGCGACAACATTTTTTAAAATTCATTAGCTTCATGCTCATTTACTTCTTTTGCTATGGTTTGAATAATTAATTTTACTTTTAATGGCAAGAAAGATTCCTGTAACCGTTGTTCTAGTAATTCTTTTAATGATTTCAAAGTTATCATTATTTCTAACAGAATTTTTATCAGCTTCTAGCTCCTTTGTTGTTTCATTAGACACATACATAATGGAATGGGTGAACAGAAGGTGAGATTCGCTTAAATTAGAATTAAAAAATAATTTTTTAATCCTTGGACAGCCATCAATTGATAAAAAATAGGACTTTAAAGCTGGAAACATTTGTAGAAAACGATTTATCACTGGATATAAAGATAGCCATCGAGTGGCTCTCAATATTCCACCTCAACAAATTTACAAAATTCTTTCAAATTCTCTGTTCTGACTGCATAAATGAAAAAGTTATTGTACATTTTTATTGCAATTGATTCAACATCGAACACATGTGTCTAACTCGTGTTTTGCAGCATTATGAGTTATGTGGACTGTACAGCCAATACCAATTAATTCTTTACTGGTTGCAGTTTTCAAAATACTATTGATGTTTCCTCTGCCTGCCCTCTTGAGTCCACCAAAGTTCATATTACAGTCATCAGCTGAAAAGGCAACACATTTATTTAGATATTAATATGATTCAAACATTTGGTGATATAACTGGATATAGTTTCAGATGTCTCACTGGTTAATGATTCTAAATGTGTCATTTTTGTGTTTATCCCCTCATTTACAGGAAAATATTGAATCAGAATTGGAAACATTTTTGCTGCTCCATGATTACTATCGTCTGTTGAAACTGACAGAAATTAAGTATCTGATAGAGCTTCAACTACATTTCTTATACAATAAGGAGCAATAATATTTGTAGCAATTGCTCTAGTTTTTGTCTTTGCAGATGATATCTGTTGAGAAATTTCAGAATCTTGAAACAATTCTGTTGTACGATCCGTTGAACAAAAACTGAAGTGGTGTTTTAGTGTATGAAATGCTCAAGTCCCCTCAATGGCTGCCACAACGTCATGTATTTTTGAAAATTTGAGCTTTATAAAAGCATCTCGAGTTTTCAATGATTCACCTGCTTTAATGACATTCGACATGTTGCTCCAGATCATACTTTCCTTTATTTCCAACAGACTTTTGCTTTACAAAGTTTTCAAAAGGCTTCATACTTGGAATTTTCAACTGTTTCAAAGCACTTGTACTTTGCTTTTAAATCATTGCTAAATGTACGTTTTCTTTTACTCATGGCTAAAAAGATAAAAGAATATTTATCTTTAATAATTGTTAAATATGTAGTATAATAAAATTTTTTCCAGTTTTCCATTGAAAATTATATGTTGAAATTTAACATTTTATAATTTTAGCAGATTGAAATAGCTATCTTAATAGCAAATGATTTCTGTTGAAAGAATAATTCATAATGTTAAAAATATCAAATAATTACTGCTTATTATTAATTGACTAATTAGTAACTTCTATTAATAATGTCAAACAAACTTCAAATGAACAAAATATTTACCAATTTTTCAGAACAAACCGGCTCAGCTAGTAGATAATCTATTTACGGCATGAGGCAATTGTTGAATAGTCTGGTACATTATTTTCAGTAGGAATTTGAGAATTTTGGAATATTCCAGAGGTTATTTTAGATCCATTCTCCCACTATTCATTAAATTAATTAAAATACTTCTTACAATACTTTACTCACAGTTTCATCTTCCTCACTAGGCTTGGCTACATGTGAAATATTAAATAAGTAAATTTATAAACGTGATTGGTTGGGCGAGGTTTAGGCAGGGAGGTCCTTAAAACCTTTCTAAATTTTCTTCTCTACTACATCTTACAAAACCACAGAATCTACTTTCTTGCTTCACTACACTTCAAAATCCCTTTTCTGCGAGTTAGGAGATTCCTGAATTTTGTACTCTTCTCTTGAGTTGCACAAAATTTACAGCTTTTCAGATACAGATAGTGTGCTTAGTGGCGCTTGGAGTGCTGCAGTTGCATTTCTTCAGGCAAGAAAGCCATATTGTTCAGGAAAATCAAGCTCCTCCCAAACATTAAAATTGTTGTTGTTGCTGCCAAAAGTCAAAATAAATTATTGCAGCTATATAAATTTGTTTTATAACGCATGTGCATTGATTATGTTATTTTTGCAGTAGCACTTTCATAGAAATGACAGTTTTAATTCTGTTCTTGTATTAATATTTACCTTCCGAAAAAAGAGGACAGTTTCTCAAAAAAAAGATTGAGCAAAAAAAGACGTTCTGGCCACCCTACTTGCATCAATATTTTGTTTCATTGTGGAGTGACCACTGCTAAGCATGTCATAGGGATACCCAATTATACTTGAACATTCTTTTGTAGTGATTTGAGCTTCATTTTGCACTTTATATAGCTTTGTAGTTTTCACCATGTTTTTTGACACATCAGCTAAAAAGAGAACTTATTTTGATTGTAAAACCAGCACTTGTTAAAAGTTAGGGCAGATTTAGTGATAGTGGCCATTTAAATTTTCAGTTATATTTTGGAGTACTATCACCATGTCCGTGAATTTCAATAATTTTATTAGATCAATATTGTAGAGCAGAGGTCGGCAACCTATGGCCTGCGGGCCGCATGCGGCCCCCGACAGCGTTTTATGCGGACTGCGAAGCCATGATGAAAAAGTTATCGGTATAATTTAACGCAGTAAATTCCAAAATTTTTGTAAAATTATTATGAAAACCTTTTTTGGTGGAGTTTTAACACTATAGTAGAGAAATTAGAATTGATTTTCACTAATATGAGACCACTAAGTCTCTATTTAACTTCTGATTTAAAACACCCATATGGCTCTCCGAAGCTCTCTTGATTTCAAATGCGGCCCTCCAAAGCATTCACAACAACAAATGTGGCCCAACTTATAAAAAAGGTTGCTGACTCCTGTTGTAGAGTAAACCCTTGATGCTTGCAATGCTGCAAATTGCTATCCGAATTGAAAATTGCCGAAGAATAGTCAAGTCACTTCATTAATTAAAAGGTACCTTTTTCAGGTGCCCTCAGGTAAATTTCATTATTATGAACATTTTTAAAAATTTAAGTGAAAGGCTTTGTACTCTGCAAATATCTTACTTAAAGTCAATTGATCACAAAAACATTGCAAATAAATAGCATAAAGACATTGTTAACAAAAAAGATTAAAGTTAGATATAGAATTAAATGTGGTGTAAATACTGCCCGTTGTCAAGCAGTATGGCATTAATGATGGTTATACAGAATAATGAAAAAGAGCAAGTGTTGTTAATTCAATAGTCAACTTATTGTTGTTGGAAAATCCTATTTGCTGCTCATTTTAAGATCAAATTTCAAATTTTATTATTTGAAATATGAAGATTACATTTTGATTTTTCTTTTGTTGAATTAAATAAAAAATCTCTTATGGTTTTGACCTGTTTGTTTTCTATTCTTCGATAGATGTCACCAAAGAAAATTTAATCAGGCAGGTCAGCTGCAATAATAATGCAAAATGTTATTCGTTAAACTTTGATAGCTTTAATCTGCAAACATTTAATCAGATTATAATCAAATTTTGGATTGTTCGGAACAAATTTTAATTAAATAAAACTTGATTCTTTTGGCTCCACACCTGTCCAAATGCCATGTTCACACCTCAATTATAAACCTGTTTAAATGCATCTTTTAGGATTTGAATTTCAATGCAATTATTGTTATAGGAATTTTCAAATATTTTCTGCTACACTGAAAATTTGAGTTTTTGGAATAACGGTCAACTTAACCATATTGAGTTTCAGCTGCAAACTAATAAATTCTCGTGTGACAGAAAGGAATAAAGAACAATATACAGGCGACTCCCGAGATTCGACAGGGATGCGTTCCTGAAAACGTGGTCGAATGTTGAACGCCGTTTTTCCATATACTTGCCCGTTATAGTCGGGGGATACGTTCTCGCATCTCGACTCGTGCGAGCCAGACTGGGCTGTCTGCAGCACATCCCTGCATACATCTATACATACAACTATATATCGCAGCAAAATTAATATAAAAGTTATTAAAAAGCACAAAATAACTTGCAGCCTCGCCAGTTAATTTAAGGTTATGCAAACCTGCCCTTCTCTTAAATCTGTCAAACCAGCCATCAAATTACCTGACTTTATCACGTTCAAGAATTTTCTCCTTCTGTTTCACATAAGTGCTAATAGTTGAATGACACTTTTGATTCACTTGCATTATCACTATTACATTTCCTTTTAGATATCATGTCAAGTGATAAATTTATAAATAAATTTAAATAAAAGATTCACAGAAAAAAGTGAAATCAGCACAAGTTCAAACAATTAGAGCAGAAATAACTATGTCTACACTGAAACTAAACTTCGCTTGGTTGGTCGGGATGAAAATTACTTCGAGTAAACTAGTTCCCAATTCGATCAGTTGGGTCGAAATCTCGAATGTATCGAATATCGAGCTATTGAATCTCGGGAGTCGCCTGTATATAGCTTTAATAGTATTATTATTAGGATAATGGGTTAATTAACCATACCTATTTATAGGATTCATATTTGTCACAAAAGTGATCTCTAAAAAAAGGTTTGTTCTGCTAACCTTGGTCCTTAATCCTCCACTTCTCATTTAATCAAGCATATTTCAGTTTTCGATGTTTGTGAAGAACATAAAATCTCTGTGAACAACAAGGGTTTACTGTACATACATGAAGTAAAAAGATTATTAATTGATAATATTCTGTTCCAAAACCATTTGCAAAACTTGAGGAAAATAAGTTTTTTAAATTATTTCTTTACCTGATTTATCAACATTTGATTTTTCCTCTTTCTTTAAGGGGCTCACACTTGAGGCAAAGGCATGATGGACCGACTTTAGCAGATCAAGAGGATGTGCATGGCGTTAAGCATAATGTGAAGAATCCTGCTGTGCTGTAATCACAATGTAAGCATCTGGGTGCGAGAGTAAATAGGCATTTTGGCTGGAGAATATGGGATGTGTGAGATTTTTTTTACCTAGATCTTGCAAATTCTGGCTTATTTCACATCAACAGACAATGGTGTTTATTGGCATGGGAATATTTATTAAGGACTGTTGCATCTGGATTAAATGATCTAACAAAATTTGATTTCTCTAAATCATTTAATTCATTATACTGGTTAAAGAAATGGAAACTATAGTGCAACCTCAAAAACATCCGTTTATTAGCTAGGCGTTGCATATTGTTATTTTGATACATTTGGAGTATTTCTCAGAATATGAGGTGGTATTCTTTTGGAATTTGCGATACTTTTTGATTAATCCAACTTGATTCATTTTCTGAAGTATTTCATTTTGTGTATAAAGCTTCTATAAATTTAAAATTTTCATTGAACATGAATATAACTGTCATTAAATAGGAATGTCACATTTTAACAAATTTCGTAGGGTTACTGAAGACCATATAAAGTGTTTAGCAAATTGAATAATGTAATGTATTTAAATTAACTACAGGTGAGCTCTGCTTAACGCGGCCCCGGCAAATGCAGATTTTATTTAAAATTAAAATTTTTTTAAAAATAGAGATATCTTATGCACAGTGACCGCAGTCTAATATCTTATGATTTTTTTTAAATTTTGCACTAATCAAATTTCATAAAGTATCCCAAATACAGTAAACTTCCAGTTATCCAGCACTCAAGCAACCGGCATCTCTTGCCTCTCAAGTTTTTTTATTACATCTAGTTCAGAATGTTACCGCTAATTTAAATAAATTTGGAGTTCACGTTTGTAGTCGCAATACGCAATTGTGTATGTTTTTACTTTCTCATACGAAGTATCGAGAAAGTATTGTTATCGCGAAAAAATTCGACCTCGAGATTTTTACAGAAATATACGTTTTAGGTGTCGCTGAATCCGAAAAAGTGGTTTTCGCAATGCCGTCTGTCTGTTACTGGCTCTGGAACCTAGACGGTAGAGCGAAAATGAATGAGATCTTGTACTCAGGCATTTTATCATACTGAGCAGAGTATACATAGAAATGGTTGACATCGCTCAATAATTAAGAGTAGTTTATTCTATGCATTTTTAACAACAATTTGATTTTCTCAAAAACGGCTCTAACGATTTTGATCAAATTTCATAGTTACTTGAGTTTACATCTTCAATAATACTGCATAGTTCATATTTCTCAAAAAATGAATATAAGGCTAGTTTATTCTAGGCAACTTTAACAATAATTCGATTTTCTCTATAACGGCTCTAACGACTTTGATCAAATTTCGTACAGTTACTTGAGTTTATGTCTTCAATAGTACTGTATAATTCATATTTCTCAAAAAATGAATATAAGGCTAGTTTATTCTAGGCAACTTTAACAATAATTCGATTTTCTCAAAAACGACTCTAACAATTTTGATCAAATGTCGTACAGTTACTTGAGTTTACGTCTTTAATAATACTGTATAGTTCATATTTCTCAAAAAATGAATATAAGGCTAGTTTATTCTAGGCAACTTTAACTAACAACAATTCGATTTTCTCAAAAATGGCTCTAACGTTTTTGATCAAATTTTGTACAGTTACTTGAGTATACATCTACAATAATACTATGTATTTCATTTTTCTTGGGCAACTTGAACAAAAATTGCATTTTCTAAAAACAGGTTCATACGACAAGTTTTACGTAATAAGAAAAAAAAAGCTAAGCAGTCAACCCTGGAATCTTTTTTTAATAAAACTTCGTAGGTGTTCCGAGAAATATTTTGAAATTATGTATGTCTACTGCTAAAAAGCTCTTTGTCTTACTGTTTACTAGGTAATTTTATAGTTTGTTTAATAAATTACTTTCTAAAAGTGCAGTAATGTTTTACATTGAATGTGGGTCCAAAAATACCATTAGGGAAGTTATTTCCCTCTCGGTGCAGAGACCTCAGGAACGCATCCCCTGCATTAAGTGGTACTCACCTGTATTACGAAATGCAGTCATCAAAATGAAGTTCAATATTATTATGTTTAGAAATTTTGCTGGACCATATTTAAACTTCTAGGAAAGTTTTTGCCATGCTTATTAATTCCAAACTTTAATATTTTATTATAAAGAAGCTAGGAAGGCAGTGAGATATTGAATTAATGTGAATAAGATTTCATTGGTTCTTTACTTTCAAATTGTGTTCATATAAAGGATGAATTACCTTAAGAATTACTGTTCAGGTATTGCAAGTAATAGTTGGTTTAAAAAATAATTTATTTTAAAATTCCATTTAACCATTTTGCGACATTAAAAAATATTCTTATTTTCTTTGCCAAGTTTAATGAGATACGTGATTCAGAGCAATGGTGAACAATTATAGTCCAAAATTTAAACATTTCTTGCTATTCCAGAGAAATTCTGACAAATTATTCTGAGTTAAATTGATTCAGAGTGATAGTGAAAAGATATTGTACAAAATTTAAACCATGTAAAATATTGTCCAAATGGTAAAGTTTTTTCCATGCCAATTACTGCCAATTTCTTATGATCAAGCCAGAATTAGCTGCACCTACTGTCGGCGCCAAAAGTATGTAGACTCGAGCTTGAGGCTAAATATCTTGAAAACAGCTTAATGGATTCTAATAAGGAGTCAAATCAGTTTTCAGCCTGTTTAATTCTGCGTTGAATGATGAGAGATTTCATTTTTTTTTGTTTTTCTAAAGTTGACGTTTTCAGGATGAGAATGGAAAATGACCTCATTTTTAGAGAGCTCTGAGACAGAAGGCATCACTTTGCCGGGTCATAATTTCAAAACGGTTCATCTGCTTGCAGTTAAATTTTAGTATAGTGTGTGTCATTCTCTTATTATTATGCATGCAATATTTCAAACCTCTATCTTGATTCGTTTACAATATTTTATTCAATTTATGAGACCATCGTGTCTCCGCAGGTATTATACTTTAAGACATGGTACACACATCGTTGGCTTTGTCTTGTTCTCTGTATTATGAATCACTTGATTTCATAAGCCCGAAATAATCTGAATATTTTATAGTGATTTTTATAATATTGAAAGCGAGTGTGGGTGGGCTTGAGCGAGGGTTTTCAGGCACATATGGCATGCAGCATTGCCGATATTCACCCAAGTTATTAACATTTCCCATCAACTTTTCTTATGACAGCTTTGGACCTTCAAGGGAAGTTTTAAAAATGGTTTTTATTTCATGGCTTTATTAACTTACAAGTGCTCTAGACCAGTGATTCTCAACCGAAAATCTGTCATGGACCGGTGACTTTTATAAACATTCCACCAAGGACCGGTAAAATTTAACAAACTACTTTTAATTATTACATTTTAAAAATTATTTTCTTCAATGAAATTTCATTACAACCTAGAAAACTTAAGATATAAAGGCTTTAATGAAAATTAAATTTTGAAACAAAATAGCAGTTATTTCAGGTAATTAGACGCGAAGTAAGTCTTATATAGATGCATTTTTAGTAAAGTTTAATTCGATGGAAAATATCGTCGTGTCAGCCTTATATGCGATATTAACTGTACTTAAATATTCCAAACTCAACATTATAAAATATGGTCAATAAAGAAGGAAAAGCTGCCATATCTCTTTTAAAAATTTAGAGTAAACAATATTGTTCTGTGAAACTGACCGTGCGATGACATTCCGAGTGTCTGGGGCCCCGGGCACCAAGACTGCATTTTCCCGAAGGGGAGAAAAATGGGAGTAGTGGGGAGAAGTTTCAAGGTGCTAAGGGTTGATATAAAAGCAGTGGATAGAACTGGGAAAACGCAAATCGGGATCTGAGAAAAGGAAATGGAGAAAACTCCACCCTTAGGTACCGGTTGCCGGTCTGCCTTGCACCCGCATATTGCGATAGGAAAACCTTAAGTCCGATCCCAATACTGGGCCTCGGAAATACCATTTAACCATTCATAGCATGCACGGTTACTGCTCTCGAAACATTTATATGCAGCCACAATTTAACAGATTTTTGCCCTGCATCAAGTATAAAACTGGTTTAGAGAGCACGGGACCTAAGATAAATAACGGTATAAAACATTTTAAAATTTTCCTAAACTTTCCACCAAATTTTCGCAGACCGGCAAATAATCGGTCGCGGACAGCGGTTGAGAAACACTGCTCTAGACACAGGTCAGTGCGATACTATCACTTAATGTATATACAGTTATATACAGTTATACGTGGATATTTACATAGGTGTCAATTCTTTATATAAAATTTTCAGATTTGGCACGTATGGAAATTTCTGCGCATAGGACCACGCTCACAACACTCATCGTTAAGAATGAGGCACTAGTAAATACCCCTCCGTCGCATCAATGTCTTTTGTGGGATTTTCTATTGGTCTTACGTTGCTAGTCAACAACTACTAGTCAACAACTACGTAAGCAGCCCCTCCCCTCCCCTCTCTTCCCCTCCTGTCATGCGGACCACTTTTAGTAGGTACCAGGAATTTTCTGTAAACCAAATTGAGTTTAATTTTTCTATAAATTTGTGCCATGATCCTCCAATTTTTTTGTTCTGAGAATGATTTATGCACATCAAATGTTTGAGTGGGAATTATTCAAAGAACCAAAAGAAAATGAAGGAATGAAAAAATGAAACTATTTGGGTTACCTGAAAACTTCCTCGTTTGTAACAATTATGTCGGACAACAATTGAAACCGACAATGTAAACGAACTTTTGTGGCAGTTAAATCGTTAAAGTTCATTATATTTAGACGTAATTTTATATAATAAAAGTCGTCTGTTGGTTGGTTGGTTGGCCACGCCATGCAAAGGCTAATAACTTGAGAAATAATAATGATAGCAACTCGACATTTGGTAGGGATGCTTGATTAACACTTCTTCAGAGAATGACAATTTTAAATCGAGAAAAAATTCCTTGGTTCGTCTCCAAGAGAGGCATTTCCATTTCCCATTACTTAACAAGTAAAACACGATTTTTCGACGTGCGGGCTTTTTTTCATTTGGAAATTGAAATTAGAAGAAAATAACAAACGACCTTCGGATTTGAACCATTTTTAAGAAAAAGTTATAAAGTTTCTTATTCCGTTCCTCTTTTTTCGCCCACAGTTCGAAATATTCCATGTTAAACGTTTAATTTGCATATTTTGTAGAAATCTTGCCATTTTAACGTGATGTTGCTCTGTCGACCATTATCATTGTTTGCTTCAATACGAGAGGGGGGGGGGGGGGGAAGGAAGGGGAGAGATTGGCATGTTTTGTGGAAAATAAGTATATTAAGGTAAATATAAAAAATTTTAAGTATGAACAGTGTCATTTTAGAAAAATTGGAAATAAAAAGCATTATTAAATTAAATTCTTTGTAAACCATACGTGCTTACAAATTTATATTGTTATTCCTCGATTTAATTTCGTAACAATGGCTGAAGTTAGGAAACGAGTATAAATTACAATTCAATTAAATTTAAAAGGACATTTAAAACTGTTAACAGGCAATTTTCGAAGAAACAACTGGATCTTTTAATGAATTGATTTGTTTTTATAAAAGGAATTTTGGTGCTTATTTAATTCAGAGTAAGTTTTAAGGCTTATAATCCATTTAAATCTAATAACAGTGGCTATTGTAGTTTAAAGAAAGAACTTTATTTATTCACTTTACAGAATGAATTAATTTTAGGCTAGCATTGTCTATTATAAAAGGAGTTACTTTGGAATTTACAGTATGTAAAGTGGAAGTTGTACTGAATCGACTCAAGTATTTTGGGTACTTTCCTGTTAACGGGAATACCTCAAAAAAGAAACCCGTATTGTTGTGATATGTTACGACGTATTTGTTTGTTAACAGTGCGTAACAACGGGGGAATTACTTAAAAATCACAATTTTTTGAAACATATTTATTAATAAAAGCAGCAACTAATACTACTAATACAATCTAAATTTAAGTTACTAGGAGGCCAATATGTCTTTATGGCATTTAAAATAGCTGGAAATATGTCGATTTCTTTGTTATGTTGTCGCCACATGCTTCTGCATGCCTTCTGCTGACAGGCTGACCGTCATGCGGACCGCTTTTAGTAGGTACCAGGAATTTTCTGTAAACCAAATTGAGTTTAATTTTTCTATAAATTTGATGCCATGATCCTCCAATTTCTTGGTTCTGAGAATGACTTACGCACATCAAATGTTTGAGTGGGAATTTTTCAAAGAACCAAATGACAATTTTAGGAATAATGTCATATTTATGAAAAAATAAAACTCCATTTGGGTTACCTGAAAACTTCCTGTACCTTTATAAGGATGTGGGGAATTGGTAAACACTTCTGAAGGAAAAGAACATATTCCTTTACAGATTTATTGACAATAAATTAAGACAAATTTACAAAAAATAATTATAATAATAGCATTCACAATAATAATAACAATTGTATTTATTAGTCTTTCGATCTGTATAAACAGATATAAGGCCTTCTTGAACGGGTAAAACTGCTTCCTCTGCTTCAACTGATTTGAATCAACAAAGCTGCAACGTGACTTCAAAGTACTCCTCCAACTCCACCATTGGCTCAGTATCTTTTGGGGTACTTTTCATTAGATCCTCAGATGGTCCCCACTCTGCTATGTCCCTGTTACCCCTCTGCTATGTAAGAGCGTGGAATATAATATAATGTATATAAGTGTATATACATTCAGTGATAGTGTCGCACTGACTAGTGGCTAGAGCATCTGTAAGTTCATAAAGTCATGAAATAAAAACCATTTTTAAAACTGTCGTTGAGGTCCAAAGAGATCATAAGAAAAGTTGATTGGAAAACCCTCGCTCAAGCCCACCCACACTTGCTTTCAATATTATAAAAATCACTATAAAATAATCTGATTATTTCAGGTTTATGAAATCAACTGATTCGTAATACAGAGAACAAGACAAAGCCAAAGATGTGCGTACCATATCTTAAAGTAAAAATACTTGCGGAGATATGATGGTCACATGAATAAAATAACGAGATATGATGGTCACATAAATTGAATAAAATATCGTAAACAAATCAAGATAGAGATTTGAAATATTGCATTCATAATATCACCCCCTCTTTCTTCCGTCTCCCTTCTCTTCTCTCTCTCCTCTTCCCCCCTCTCCCTCTTTTCTGCTCTTCCGCCCTCTCTCCCTCTTTTCTGCTCTTCCGCCCTCTCTCCCGCTGTCTCCCTCTTTTCTCCTCTTCCTTTTTCCCCTCTTCCCCTCCTCTTCCCCCTCTACTCTCTTCTCTCCCCTCCTTTCCCTCCTATTCACCCCCTTCTCTCCCCTCTCCTCTTCCCCCTCATCTCTCCACTCCCTCTCCCCCTCCTCTCTCCTCCCCCCTCTCTCTTCCTTTTCCTTCTCTTCCCCCCCTCCTTTCCCTCCTATTCACCCCTTCTCTCCCCTCTCCTCTTCCCCGTCATCTCCCCACTCCTTTCCCTCCTTCCTCTCCTCTTCCCCCTCCTCTCTCTTCCTTTTCCTCCTCCTCTCCCCTCTCACCCCTTCCCCCTCCTCCTCTCCCCTCCTATTCACCCCTTCTCACCCCTTCCCCCTCCTCCTCTCCCCCTCCTATTCACCCCTTCTCACCCCTCTCCTCTTCCCCCTCATCTCTCCACTCCTTTTCCTCCTCCCTCTCCCCCTCTTCTCTCTCCTCCCCCCTCTCTCTTCCTTTTCCTTCTCTTCCCCCCCTCCTTTCCCTCCTATTCACCCCTTCTCTCCCCTCTCCTCTTCCCCGTCATCTCCCCACTCCTTTCCCTCCTTCCTCTCCTCTTCCCCCTCCTCTCTCTTCCTTTTCCTCCTCCCCTCTCACCCCTTCCCCTCCTCCTCTCCCCCTCCTATTCACCCCTTCTCTCCCCTCTCCTCTTCCCCGTCATCTCTCCACTCCTTTTCCTCCTCCCTCTCCTCTCCCCTCCCCTCTTCCCCCTCCACTCACTCCCTCCTCCCCCTCTCCTCTTCCCCTCATCACTCCACTCCTTTCCCTTCTCCCTCTCCTCTCCCTCCTATTCACCCCTTCTCTCCCCTCTCCTCTTCCCCCTCATCTCTCTCCTCTTCCCCCTCATCTCTCCACTCCTTTTCCTCCTCCCTCTCCTCTTCCCCCTCCTCTCTCCTCTCCCTCCTCTCTTCCTTTTCCCCCTCATCTCTCCACTCCTTTCCCTTCTCCCTCTACTCTCCCTCCTTTCCCTCCTCCCTCTCCTCTTCCCCCTCATCTCTCTCCTCTTCCCCCTCCTCTCTCTTCCTTTTCCCCCTCCTCTCCCCTCTCACCCCTTCCCCCTCCTCCCCCCTCTCCTCTCACTCCCTCTTCCCCCTCTCCTCTCCCTTCTATTCGCCCCTTCTCTCCCCTCTCCTCTTCCCGCTCATCTCACCACTCCTGTCCCCCCTCTCCTCTTCCCCCTCCTCTCTCTTCCTTTTCCCCCTCCTCTCCCCTCTCACCCCTTCCCCCTCCTCCCCCCTCTCCTCTCACTCCCACTTCCCCCCTATCTCTCCTCCCCCTCTCCTCTTCCCCCTCGTCTCTCCACTCCTTTCCCTTCTCCCTCTCCTCTCCCTTCTATTCACCCCTTCTCTCCCCTCTCCTCTTCCCGCTCATCTCACCACTCCTGTCCCCCCTCCTCTCCGCTCATCTCTCCCCTCTCAACCCTCCTCCCCATTCCTCTCCCCTCTCACCCCTTCCCCCACTCCTTTCCCTTCTCCCTCTCCTCTCCCTTCTATTCACCCCTTCTCTCCCCTCTCCTCTTCCCGCTCATCTCACCACTCCTGTCCCCCCTCCTCTCCGCTCATCTCTCCCCTCTCAACCCTCCTCCCCATTCCTCTCCCCTCTCACCCCTTCCCCCTCCTCCCCTCTCTCCTCTCACTCCCTCCTCCCCCTTATCTCTCCACTCCTTTCCCTTCTCTCCCCTCTCCTCTTCCCCCTCATCTCTCCACTCCTTTCCCTCCTCCCTCTCCTCTTCCCCCTCCTTTCTCTTCTCTCTCTCCTCTCCCTCCTATTCCCCCTCATCTCTCCACTCCTTTCCCTCCTTCCTCTCCTCTTCCCCCTCCTCTCTCTCCCTTTTCCCCCTCCTCTCCCCTCTCACCCCTCCTCCCCACTCTCCTCTCACTCCCTCTTCCCCCTCTCCTCTCACTCCCTTCTCCCCTCCACTCCTTTCCCTCCTCCCTCTCCTCTTCCCCCTCCTTTCTCTTCTCTCTCTCCTCTCCCTTCTCTTCCCCCTCATCTCTCCACTCCTTTCCCTCCTTCCTCTCCTCTTCCCTCTCCTCTTCCCCCTCCTCTCTCTTCCTTTTCCCCCTCCTCTCCCCTCTCACCCCTTCCCCACTCCTCTCACTCCCTCTTCCCCCTCTCCTCTCACTCCCTTCTCCCCCTCGTCTCTCCACTCCTTTTCCTTCTCCCTCTCCTCTCCCTCCTATTCACCCCTTCTCTCCCCTCTCCTCTTCCCCCTCATCTCACCACTCCTTTCCCTCCGCCCTCTCCTCTTCCCCCTCCTCTCCCCTCTCACCCCTTCCCCCGCCTCTCACTCCCTCTTCCCCCTCAACTCTCCTCTCCCCTCTCCTCTCACTCCCTTCTCCCCCTCTCCTCTCCCCTCTCCTCTCACTCCCTTCTCCCCCTCTCCTCTTCCCCCTCGTCTCTCCACTCCTTTCCCTTCTCCCTCTTCTCTCCCTCCTATTCACCCCTTCTCTCCCCTCTCCTCTTCCCCCTCATCTCACCACTCCTTTCCCTCCGCCCTCTCCTCTTCCCCCTCCTCTCCCCTCTCACCCCTTCCCCCGCCTCTCACTCCCTCTTCCCCCTCAACTCTCCTCTCCCCTCTCCTCTCACTCCCTTCTCCCCCTCTCCTCTTCCCCCTCGTCTCTCCACTCCTTTCCCTTCTCCCTCTTCTCTCCCTCCTATCACCCCTTCTCTCCCCTCTCCTCTTCTCCCTCATCTCTCCCCTCCTCTCCCATCTCCTCCTCTCCCCTCCTCCCCCTTCCTCTCCCTTCTCCCCTCTCACCCCCTCCCCATCCTCTCCCCTCTCACCCCTTCTCCCCCCTCTCCTCTCACTCTTCCCCCTCATCTCTCCTCCCCCCTCTCCTCTCACTTCCTCCTCCCCCTCATCTCTCCACTCCTTTCCCTCTCCTCTCCCCTCTCCCTCCTATTCACCCCTTCTCTCCCCTCTCCTCTTCCCCCTCATCTCTCCACTCATTTCCCTCCTCCCTCTCCTCTTTCCTCTCCCTCATCTCTCCACTCCTTTCTCCTCTCCCTCCTATTCACCCCTTCTCTCCCCCCTCATCTCTCTCCTCCTCTTCCCCCTCCTCCCTCCTCTCTCTTCCTTTTCCCTCCCCTCTCACCCCTTCCCCCCTCTCCTCTCACTCCCTCTTCCCCCTCATCTCTCTCCTCTTCCCCCTCATCTCTCCACTCCTTTCCTCCTCCCTCTCCTCTTCCCCCTCCTCTCTCTCCTCTCTCTTCCTTTTCCCCCTCCTCTCACCCCCCTCTTCCCCCTCCCCTCTGACCCCTCCTCTTCCCCCTCATCTCTCCACTCCTTTCTCTTCTCCCTCTCCTCTCCCTCCTCTACTCTCTTCTCTTCCCTCCTATTCACCCCCTTCTCTCCCCTCATCTCTCCACTCTTTTCCCTTCTCCCCCCTCTCTTCTCTCCCCCCTCTCATCTCCCCCTCACCTCTCCTCTCTCACGCCCTCCTCTCCCTCCCCTCCCCCTCTTCCCCCTCATCACTCCACTCCTTTCTCTTCTCCCCCTCTTCTCCCCTCCTCTTCCCCCTCTACTCTCTTCTCTTCCCTCCTATTCACCCCCTTCTCTCCCCTCTCATCTCTCCACTCCTTTTCCTTCTCCCCCCTCTCTTCTCTACCCCCTCACCTCTCCTCTCTCACCCCTCCCTTCCTCTTCCCCCTCATCTCTCCCCTCTCATCTCTCCACTCCTTTCCCTTCTCCCCCCTCTCTTCTCTACCCCCTCACCTCTCCTCTCTCACCCCTCCCTTCCTCTTCCCCCTCATCTCTCCACTCCTTTCTCTTCTCCCTCTCCTATTCACCCCCTTCTCTCCCCTCTCATCTCTCCACTCCTTTCCCTTCTCCCCCCTCTCTTCTCTACCCCCTCCTCTCCCCCCACTCATCTCCCCCTCACCTCTCCTCTCTCACCCCCTCCCCTCTTCCCCCTCATCTCTCCACTCCTTTCTCTTCTCCTCTCCCCCCTCTTCCTTTTCCCCCTCTCTCACCCCTCTCCCCCTCCTCGTCCCCCTCTACTCTCTTCTCTCCCCACCGATCTACTCTCTCTCTCCGAATGGAGTACTAATAACTTTCTTAAGATTAACCCCTCCAAAAGTCAAGCAATTATTATTGGATACCACAAACTCAATGCAAAAATCTCGCTTGAAACGCTCCCATCCTTGACCTATCTTGAAACCTCCATACCTTTCCTTAAGTCTGTAAAAAATCTTGGCCTGATCATAAACGACACACTCTCCTGGACTGAACATGTTTCTAACATCTGCAAAAAAGTGAACTCGGCTCTTCATTCACTCACAAGAATTAAATACATTGCCCCTCATTCTCTCAAAAAACTACTTGTCACCTCTCTACTCATTCCCCACCTTGATTATTGTGATGTCGTATTCCAAGACCTCTCGAATGAACTTAAAACCAAACTCCAACGCACACATAATTCCTGTATTCGCTTTATCTACAACCTCAGGAAATTCGACCACATCTCCAATTCCTTCCTTGAACTCGCTTGGCTAAAACTCGACGATCGTAGGCATCTTCACATCCTCACTCTTCTTTACAAGATCCTGTCTACTGGCAAACCTAGCTACCTCTCCACAAAGTTCTTCCCAATTAATGCAGTTCATAACCTTAACACTAGAGGCAATTGTAAGCTACTGATCCCACACCACCGTACAGATATTTACAATAAGTCCTTTCACGTAACAGCCTGTAGACTTTGGAACGACCTTCATGTCGACATAAAAAACTCTCCATCAGTTAGAACTTTTAAACTTGCTCTCCACAAATCGTTTTTAACTAAGCAAGCCACCACTACCTTAACTGCATAAGAAAGCAAATTCTCCTCCATTTTTTTTTTTTTTCATACCACTGGGTACACCACCCACATATTCCTGTTTCCTAGACAAAGAGTCAATTCCTTTGCTCATTTATCCCAACATTAATCATTCCCAACGCCTTTTTAATGCATGTGATTTTATGACTTTTATAGTTATATGTGTTTACTTGTTGTATGTAGGTGTATATATATGTGTGTAATTTGTGTAATGCATCCTTTCTTATTTGTTTAATATGTTTAATTACCTTTGATTTTCAGTAAACCTTTTCCACATTAACATATATTTTGTATACCATATCTCTTTCCAACAGCAATCATTATTGTATTTCTACTATCTAGGGTTTTCGCAGGTTTTTTCCACCCCCCTTCTCTTCATGGGTGTTTTCCTGCGTGGTTTTTTACTGGGTTGGCCATGCCTGGCTCTACCTGGGTTTTTACCACAAATATCATATCTTTCTTAGAAACCTCTGTAATGTGCAATGTGATATTTATTGTTCTGTTCTTGTTGTATTTATCTGACGCACCTTTTATTGCTCTAGTTCTGTTTGTATATATACTTATGCATGTTATTATTTTGTAATCAATAACGTAGGGTTAAATGGAAGAGGGGACCTTATGGTCTCAATTTCGCCCTAAAATAAAGCCACTTATCTATCTATCTATCTATTCACCCCCTTCCCCCTCCCCTCTCACCCCTCCTCCCCCTCCCCTCTCACCCCTCCTCTTCCCCCTCATCTCTCCACTCCTTTCTCTTCTCTCCCCCCTCTTCCTTTCCCCCCTCTCTCACCCCTCTCCCCCTCCTCTTCCCCCTCTACTCTCTTCTCTCCCCTCCTATTCACCCCCTTCTCTCCCCTCCTTTCCCTCCTATTCACCCCCTTCTCTCCCCTCTCATCTCCCTCATCTCTCCACTCCTTCTCTTCTCCCCTCCTCTTCCCCCTCTACTCTCTTCTCTTCCCTCCTATTCACCCCCTTCTCTCCCCTCTCATCTCTCCACTCCTTTCCCTTCTCCCCCCTCTCTTCTCTACCCTCCTCTCCCCCTTCCTCTTCGCCCGTCCTCTCCTCTCTCCCCCACTCCTTTCCCCCCTCCTCTCCCCTTCTCTCTTCACCCCCCTCCCCCCTCTTCTTCCCCTCTCTCCTGCTTTCCCTCCTCCCCTCTCTCCACTTCCCCATCTCTCCCTCCTCTCGTCTTCCTCCTCTTTTCTCCCCTCTCCTCTCCCCCCCTCCTCTCTTCTCATCTGCCCTCTCCCCCCTCTCATCTCCCCCTTCCTCTTCGCCCGTCCTCTCCTCTCTCCCCCCTACTCTCCCCCTCTCCTTTCCCCCCTCTTCTCTCCCCTTCTCTCTTCACCCCCTCTTCTTCCCCTCTCTCCTCCTTTCCCTCCTCCCCTCTCTCCACTTCCCCATCTCTCCCTCCTCTCGTCTTCCCCCTCTTTTCTCCCCTCCCCCCCTCTTCACCCTCTCCTCTCCCCCCTCCTCTCTTCTCATCTGCCCTCCTCTCCCCCCACTCCCTCCCCCTTAGAATCCATTAAGCTGTTATCCAGCTCAAGTCTACATACTTTTAGCACAGACAGTAGTAGGTGTGTCTAAACTCCTCAATCACCCCATTTTTTTAAAGCTCTGCACTGACCTCGCACCCACGTTTGGAGGGAAGGAATGGGTGAGGGAATTTTTCCCCCACCTATTTTTTTAAGGAATGAATACTCATCAACACTTGGAAAAATGTAAAATGATTAATGTTGTATCCCTCATTTTAATGTATTTTTTGGCATTGAACAAGTATAAGAAATATGTAAAAAAATTTGTTGCAATAAACAATTTTCACAAGTACCTTCTCTGTTTTTTACCTGCCACATTCCATACACTTTTTTTTAGGACTCATAAACACTTCTACTTCAGCAAGGACCGCCTGCTTCCATTGCTGCACACATCAAAGTATCTGGAATTCCTGCAGCTGTGTATAGACTGGAGTCCTGCACGGGCCGAACCTTGGCAATTAATTACAGGCCCGGGCTTTAAAAATCATGCGAGTCATACTGTCTCACGGACCGGGCCTACAATTCTATCGTATGGGCCAGCCTAGAAAATCAGGCCCATGCAGAGCTCTAGTATAGACTCCAGGATCATTTCCTTCTGGATCAATCATTCTTCAGCACCTCGTTGAAAATTACAATAATTTTTTTCTACTTTTCAATTTGATGACATTAACAAATTGTAATACAATTTTGCTTAGAAAAACTTTTCAATTGAAAAAGAAAATCACCAACTGCACAGTAACTGTGGGCCTCCCCCTACTGTTAATGCTTCCTGTTGGCCAGCCAACATGTTGCTAAGGAAATGGAAAGTCAACTAATTCCACATAGCAGCAATATAAAATGTGTAATACCAGCAGCAGTTTTGAATCACACTGAATTTACTTTGCCGGAAAAACTCCTTTAACCTATCAAAACTGCACAATGTAATGTAATTTCATTTTTTACTATTAAGAAAAAAGCTCTTTTGGCCAATGAAATTAATTTCCTGCATAAGTTAATACAGTAGTTGTATTTGATCCAAGGTTTTTGCAGCGTGGTTGTTCGATGATATTGTCAGCTTTCCGTTTCCACTGCGTCTGGAACATGATGGAACCGACGTTTCGCAACGGTTGCAGGTAGCTTCTTCAGGGCTAAGTAAATTGCAAGAAACTCTGCGTAAGATATAGCCAAAAAGTGTTCAACCCCCCCTCCCCAGCCATTGGTTGCTGGAGAGTCCCCCCTTCCTCTGCCTTCTCCCTTGTCGTCGAAATTCCTTTACCGATTCTATTGGCACTCGCCTTCTCCTCTCCTGACTGTTGGAACAAACGTTTCTACGTTACGCTAAATTTCCAGCCGTCGTCTTTGTTGAAATTGTTTGGCCGTTTTTCTGTTTCAATGGTTTCCCAGATTAAATGGGGAAAGTAAAACTTTTATATTTCAATGGCTTCCCAGATTAAACGGGAAAAGTAAAACTTTTCCCTCACAAGAACCTTGGCGTCTTCCATGCTGTTATGATGCTCCTTTCTTAAACTACAGTGTTTTGCAGTCGCTGATTCGGTACACTGCACGTTTTTCAACGCTCTGCGGTGTTCCTACACACCGGAGAAGTTGCGCAGATCCTATGCAAAGAGAACATCGGCTTGCGGTTCAGCACCGTGACTACAATTAAGGAAAAGCTGCCTTTGGCCAAAGATTGGCTCTACCCTTTAACACAGAAGGGATTTATGAGGTTCCGTGCACCTGTGGAAAAGTGTATGTTGGGCAAACAGGTCGTTCGATTGAGTGTAGGAACACTGCAGAGCGTTGAAAAACATGCAGTGTAAGGAATCAGCGATTATGGAACACTGTAGTTTAAGAAAGGAGCATCATATCAGCATGGAAGACGCCAAGGTTCTTGTGAGGGAAAGGTTTTACTTTTCCCATTTCATCTGGGAAGTCATTGAAATATAAAAACGGCCAAACAATTTCAACAGAGACGACGGCTGGAAATTAAGCCTAACGTGGAAACGTTTGTTCCAACAGTCAGGAGAGAAGGCAAGTGCCAATAGAATCGGTGAAAGGAACTTCGATGACAAGGGAGACGGCAGGGGAGGGGGGACTCTCCAGGAACCAATGACTGAGGAGGAGGGGTCGACACTTTTTGGCTATATATTACATGGCCAATTTCTTGCAATTTACTTTGCCCTGAAGAAACTTCGGTTCCATCACGTTCCAGACGCAGCTGAAACCGAAAGCTGACAATATCATCGAACTACAGTATTTACCAGAATAATCTTTTCTTACTTTGTCAATATAAAATTTGTCTTAATTCCAAAGTCAACAGGGATGACAACTATCTGTCAATTTTTATAGCAGCAAGGATTAACAAGGGGAAGGACGTGGGGGCATAGATTTTGCTGAAACCTAGTAGGTGCATAGCGCCAGACTCCAGGACCACAGCCAACCCTCCTTTTGGGCATATATGAGCAGTAGTTTTTCTGTAAATTGCGTTTAAGTTTGCAATTCTATGACACGCCAGATAATTACCCGAACGACCACAAAGGTAAGCAACACCAGCCGTAGCACAGCGCTAGGAAGTTGTGCTTGGGAGCTGTAGGTCCGGAGTTCGCACCCGGTTTTGGCTGGTCTTTTTCTATCGCTTTTTTTATTATTCGTGTTTTGCTTCTTTGCCATGAAGATTTACTCGGTGTCCACAATCAATTTTAATTTTTTTTCCTCTACATTTTCCTTCTCGGAATTTTTCATATCTTCTCTCGTTCACCGAATGACAGACATGCTATAATTTACTATCAGATCAGATCTTCATTCATTGATCTCTGTATGTAACTGATATTCATCAAATGCATGATAAAAATCCATAGAATATTTTTGCGAACACTAATATATGCTTCATATGATCTGTAATTTACAGAAAAGATATCATTATCAATCTTTTAATAATAAGAATTGGTGAAGCCAGTTCTATATAAATACATATCATTCTTATTCCTGATCTTTTGCTCACATTATTCATCATGCTTCCGTGATGATCTGCCTAGGATTCTTATGAGTGGACTGCAAAATCGGAGTTAAGGGGAAGAAGCGAGAAACAGGAACCATGCACTTGTGCTGATTAATACGTATTAAAATATTCATTTTCTTTATGAATCCCTCAGAAATATGGGGAAGATAGAAAGGAAGGGTATTCCTGTGAATTGACACTAGTTATTAAGATTTTTTTGGTTATCAATATCACACATCCATGGATATTGGGAATCAAAGTAGCATTGAAAACAGTGAAAGATTTTACAGAGGCATTGTCCTCTGCAGCTGCAGGTGGAATTTAAAACCTCCTCGGGGAAAATGACCTGTTTCACGAGTACCAGAGAGTTTGGATGCAAACCATGCATACCTACTGTCGGTGCCAAAAGTATGTAGACTCGAGTTTGAGGCTAAATATCTCAAAAACGGCTTAATGGATTCTAATAAGAGTCATATCATCATATCAGTTTGCAACCTTTTAATTCTGCGTTGAATGATGATTGATTTAATTTTTTTGGTTTTTCTAAAGTTGACATTTTCAGGATGAGAATGGAAAATGACCTCATTTTTAGAGAGCTCTGAGACAGAAGGCATCACTTTGCCGGGTCATAATTTCAAAACGGTTCATCTGCTTGCAGTTAAATTTTAGTATAGCGTGTGTCATTCTCTTATTATTATGCATGCAATATTTCAAACCTCTATCTTGATTCGTTTACAATATTTTATTCAATTTATGAGACCGTCGTGTCTCCGCAGGTATTATACTTTAAGACATGGTACACACATCGTTGGCTTTGTCTTGTTCTCTGTATTATGAATCACTTGATTTCATAAGCCCGAAATAATCTGAATATTTTATAGTGATTTTTATAATATTGAAAGTGTGTGGGTGGGCTTGAGCGAGGGTTTTCAGGCACATATGGCATGCAGCATTGCCGATATTCACCCAAGCTATTAACATTTCCCATCAACTTTTCTTATGACAGCTTTGGACCTTCAAGGGAAGTTTTCAAAATGGTTTTTATTTCATGGCTTTATTAACTTACAAGTGCGCTAGCCACAGGACAGTGTGATACTATCACTTAATGTATATATGCAGTCAGAAATTTGTATATGTGTCAATTCTTTATATAAAATTTTCAGAATTGACACGTATGCAAATTTCTATACATAAGACTGTATATAACTGTATCTACATTAAGAGATACTTTCGCACTGACCTGTGGCTAGAGCACTGGTAAGTTAATAAAGCCATGAAATAAAAACCATTGTTAAAACTGCCCTTAGAGGTCTAAAGCCCTCATAAGAAAAGTTGATGGGAAATGGTAATAGCTTAGGCGAGTATCGGCAACACTGCACACCGTATGTGCCGGAAAACCCTTGCTCAGGCCTCTCGCCCACCCACACTCGCTTTCAATATTATAAAAATCACTATAAAATATTCCGATTATTTCAGGTTTATGAAATCAACTTATTTGTAATTCAAAGAACAAGACGAAGCCGATGGTTGTGTACCATGTCTTCAAGTATAATACTTGCAGAGATACGACGGTCTCATAAATTGAATAAAATATCATAAACGAATCAAGATAGAGATTTTAAATCTTGCATGCATAATAATAAGAGTATGACACACACTATACTAAAATTTAACTGCATGTGGATGAACCATTTTGAAATTATGACCCGGCAAAATGATGCCTTCCGTCTCCAATCTCTATCGTTCATTCTTACCCTGAAAACGTCAACTTAAAAAAAAACAAATAAATTACATTTATCATCATTCAACTCAGAATTAAACAGGCTGCAAAGTGATATGATGGTATGACTCTTATTAGAATCCATTAAGCCGCTTTTGAGATATTTAGCCTCAAACTCTAGTCTACATACTTTAGGCACCGACAATAATCATCTCTTTAAATACTGGAGCCGATAGCTGATTTTTGTATTAATGCGTTTCTACAGGGAAGAATGTAACACCTATGGCGCCTGCTAATGTTTCAATAACGTATGGTTTACTAATCAATTGTACCAAGATGTTGAGCATGGAGAACATTATGTTGTCTTTTAATATACAATAACAATATTTTTAATTCGTATTAACTAGCACGAGTGTATGGTCCCTGTTCCTCCCTTCTGCTCCATAATAACAGTTACATACAGAGATCAATGAAAGAAGATCTGATCTGATAGTAAATTATAGCATGTCTGTCGTTCGGTGAACGAGAGAAGATATGAAAAATTCCGAGAACGAAAATGTAGAGATAAAATAAATTAAAAAGTGACTGCGGACACCGAGTAAATCTTCAACGCGAAAAAGCAAAATGGGAATAATAAAAAAGCAAGGGAAAAAAGAGCGACCAAAACTGGGTGCGAACTCCGACCTACAACTCCCAAGCCCAACTCCCTAGCGCTGTGCTACAGCTAGTATTACTTACCTCTGTGGTCGTTTGAGTAATTATCAGGTGCATCGTAGAATTGCGAACTTTAAACGCAATTTACAGAAGAACTACTGCTCATATACTCCCAAAAGGGGGGTTGGCTATGGCCCTGGAGTCTGGTGTTATGCACCTATGAAGTTGCAGCAAAATCCATGAACCCACGTCAATCTTAATCCCAGTTCACACGATCATATTTCTTGTAATAAAAAGTTTATGGTAACAAGTAGTGCCCCAAGCGTAATAGCAAGGAACTATTACTTCCATGCTAGTAGCTAGAATGAAGTGTTCACACGATTTCATTTCGAGCAATCGAACTTGTACTGATAACAGCTGAGCATCGTTTTGCATGGAGGCGTTAATCTACTGGATACAAATAATGCCAGTCAGGCTTCAATCTGCCACTGCTATCTTCGAGTTTTTATCCCTTTAATGAAACTAAAACCTGCCTTAAAAACAAATGTAAATTATAAACTAATGAAAGTAAAACTTTTAAAAAATTGCAACCAGTGACTATGATAGCCTAATAACCTCTCCTATGAAATACTAACAAGCGCTACGAAAAAACTAATCCCTTAAACTTAAACCCTACCTAACTACTAATCTTTACTAAAACTCACCAGAAACAACGAATGTTACGAGTAACTAAATCCAGAAAGTTAATCAAAAAATTATAACTAAAATAACCTCCACAACGCAAACCTAACTTTAATTAAGATAATCTACAACTATAATGCTAAAAATACAATGTAAAGAAAATGCTAACTAACAAATTTAATGATAATAATTCAATAAACTCAGACTCAAAAACTCGAAACACGTGAACTCCAAGACGGCAGTAAACAGATCTGAAGCAATATTGTGCACATGCACGCATACTAGCGCTAGTACAGAAATCAGTATGATCCTATTCCGTAGTAGCTAGTATACCAGCCAATTTCGGCACTAGCTAGTATACTAGTCGGCCCGTTCACACGATAATAACTGACTTGTGATCCTTTGAGTTATCTTTCGGGTACTCGAAATATGTTTGTGTGAACTGGGCTTTAGTTGCATTAAAATTTTTTTAGACCAGTGATCAAGATGAGAATAGAGGTTATATATATTATACAGCATCAGAAATATCTATATGCTCTTATATAAATTTCAGATTCAAAGGGATGCTACAAGATAAAGCTTGGGCATTATCAAAGCAAACACATGACAGAATTGAACAACTTTTACATTCATATCCAGGTAAATGCAGTAAAGGCATAAAATTTAATGATTCAGGATTGATTTATCTACTACAGAAGTTAAAATTACAGTGTCTGACTCAACACTGCTGGCATTATTAGCTTATCATTCACATAGTACATTGCCCCTCTGTGATGGCTTAACTCTTTCATGGCCATATTAATTTCAGGTAAATTTAGAAAAAGCAAGTCATTATTATGAACATTTTCAATGTTAAAAATGTGCTAGCATATCAAAGCATTTTAAAAATTGATATTTGGAGTATTTACAAATTGTAATAGACAAAATGATTACATAAATACAATAACTTGATATAATTAAGTGATATGCGATAAAATTAAAGAATCCCCTTCTTAGGAAAAATTGTGAAAAGTCAAGGCTTTTAGGAATTTAGAAAAATTCAGAAAAGTTCTGAGCAGATGACAACACAAAATTTGGTAATTATAATTATGTACTTGATATTTATCTGAATAATTTAGTGGAAAACATATCACATGATGACCATGGAAGAGTTAATGTAGATAAATCACAACTCACTTAACCAACAAGGCATTAACACTGTGAAGAGATTACCTTAACAATTGAAAAAAAATTCCCAAATTGTAATCAAAATAACTATCTCTGAGTTATTTTAATTATAACAAGTAGAATTGAATAAGCTTTCCACATTATATAAGAAAAAACTCCATAATACCATTTTAATTGCTTCTCTACGCAACCCTTGAACAAACTCAACTTATGCTCTACTTTTCCTTTAGAACATGAGTGTCCAGTTATAGAAGCTCATGTAGCCTTATAATGACTATAAAAAGTCTTGAGTGGCCGCACTAGAAGGGGGGGGGGGGGGGGGGGGGGGGTCTGTAAGATTTGTTTGCTAAAACAATATTAATTTTTATTTTTTTATACTGCATATTTCTTTTAAAAAGTTTTTTTTAATTCATTTTAATTCAAATTGCAAATTTTTATTTTCTTTTTTATAATACATATTTAATAAAAATTCATTTTTTAAAAAAGTATTTTAAATTTATTTAATTCAAAAGATCTTCAATTTGTATATCGTTTAATTTTGTGGATGATAATTTGAGCCGATGGGTCAGATGTCATTGGTCAAATTATACTGGTATTAAGAAACTTTAATTGGTCATATTGCTAAAAACAATATGAATATATATTTAAACAGCAAATAAAATTATGACAATTGAAAATATTTTGAAATTTCTTCTCTCAAAAATGGCAGCAAGTACATTAAAAATTAAAATCATTCAGTGGGCCGCACGAAATCGCGACAGTGGCTGCATGCGGCCCGGCGGCCACAGTTTGGAAACCCATGCTTTAGAATAATTCCCCAACAATCACATTAAAACCCTTTGAGTGCCTCTATATGTATATATAATCATTCACATAGCACCATAAAATATTTCAATCAGGATTTAACAGCCAAAGGTATGAAATGTGTCATTTTTACAGAAAACATTTTGCAGTAACTAAATCTTGAAGCATACGTTAGTTGATGTTTTTTCATTAAATAATTTTTTAAATTCATGCCACTCTCCAAATCCTTGCATTTGTCATAACCCTTGATGGAAGAGTTTGTTATGGAGATGATCATGAACTTTTAGCATAGAATAACCACTTCAATGTTTCTCAAACTGTGTAAATACAGTCATGTTTGTTTAGCATAATTTCGATATACAGCCAACAACATGGAATCTTATAGCATGGTTTCACATATATGCAATTTATTAAGAGTGACCCTAGTATTCTAGAACAGCGTTTCTTAACCTTTAGAATTAGTGTGTAACATTGAATTATCAAATATGTTGTACATTTGAAACGAGAAGAATATTAAAGCATAACATTTTTTATAGCTTTTTCCTCGTTTTATTATTGTGGAATAAGAAAACTGAAGTTCATTATAACAAAATGAAATATTAATAATCTTGAACATATAAAACTAATGGAAACAAATCAAAGTAACCAACATGAAAAGGATTATGCCGATAAATTTTATGAATCAACAATTTATTAAGAGAGTATATAATAGTTTAATAGTGAATCAAATTACGGCAAAATCCTTCTAAAGAGTGATTGGTGAATGGGTTTGGCACTTCTCGGTGAGAATATTCTTTCCACATTTCCATTTTGTGCCGGAATGGCAAACAGAAAGTTACATAGTTTCTCCATTTCTGAGGCCTGTTCTAGAAATTCAAATTTTGAAAAGATATGACCACTGGCCGTAGCAAGATCTATTAAGCCACTCATCATTCCTTTCTTTCATCTCTTTTGAAATCAAATTTTTAAGCAATGAAAATTGATTAAATAATAAACTTTCGTCAACTTGAAAGTCCATGTCAATAACATTTTTACACATACTTTGCACTTCTTTCCAAACTGAGGAACTTTTTAACAGTATCCATTCCATATACAGTAGAACCTCATAAACCCAGCATTCAAAAACCTGGCATTCTCAAAAACTCTAAACTTTTTTGAAAGTTATATGTAAAAAATTCTAATACTTTAGAAATTACTTTAAATGATGTACGCTTATCTATTTTCATTGTTTTGTTTACCTCATTATAACCATGTGTAGATTTGTGGCAATAGCAGTTGTTTTTCATTAATGCAATTAGTACTTTTGTTAAATTTTATTTTGATATGACTTCAAAAAAAGAATACAACCCATAAGTTGTGCTTCGAAACGTAAACAGAAAAATCTCATGATTGAAAAAAAGTGGAATTACTAAGAAAACTTGAAAAAGGTACTTCAGTGAAGAGACTTTTCGAAAAACATGGCATTAGTAGTTCCACTGTGTATTTCAAGAAGAGAAAAACAGAAATATTGAAATTTTATGCAGAGAGTGATACACCTAAAGCTATGTGTAGCCATAAAACACTACACGACCCGGGTAAATATTGTTGATAAGGTATTGTTTGAGTGGTTTCGTCAGGGAAGAAGTGAAGGTGTACCTATTTCAGGCCTAATGCTGATACAGCAAGCAAAATTTTTTCACAATAGCAAAAAGAGTGAAAACTGGTTTGATATAGACAATGATGCGCCTGTCGTACTTCAGCTAACTGATGTGAAATAGTCAAAATAGCAGACATGGTTTTGAAACCTGAGCATGAAAAAGATGAAGAAAATGAAAGTGACGATAATCAAGAGATAGTTAAGGACAAACCTTCAATAGACCGCTGTATAGAGTTGGTCACAGACACAATATCTGTTTTAGAACAACGCTCTTGCATTGATTTTCAAGAGATTACGTGTTTGTATTGAATACAAGATAAACTTATGAAGGAAAAATCAAAATGCATGAAGCAAGCTAGTTTGCTTGATCTGTTAAAAAAAAATTCTCAGAATAATGTGTTGAAAATAATGTTGTAAATGCGTATTTCGTTATATACTTTTTAATGGTTCTTATATAATTCCTCGTTTTAGTGCATGTATAAGGAATAGTCTTTATTGATAATGGGTTCTCTTTTAATTGCTATTCATCATTTGAATTATATAATCAATTACCAAAATGTACATTACTTAAGGATTTTTTACAATTTTCAAAAACCTGGCAAATGCTAGGTCCCAAGGTTGCCAGGTTTATGAGGTTCTACTGTACTTCAATTTCAGTAGGGTTCAAACCATTTTTACTTTCTCATACGAAGTATTAAGAAAGTATTGTTATTGCGAAAAAATTCGACCTCGAGATTTTTACGGAAATAAACGTTTTAGGTGTCTCTGAATCCGAAAAAGTGGTTTTCGCAATGCTGTCTGTCTGTCTGTTACTGGCTCTGGAGGCTAGACGGTAGAGCAAAAATGAATGAAATCTCGTACTTAGACATTCTATCATACTGAGCAGAGTATACATAGAAATGGTTGACAATGCTCAGTAATTAAGAGTAGTTTATTTTATGCATTTTTAACAACAATCCAATTTTCTCAAAAACGGCTCTAACAATTTTGATCAAATTTCGTACAGTTACTTGAGTTTACGTCTTCAATAATACTGTATAGTTCATATTTCTCAAAAAATGAATATAAGGCTAGTTTATTCCAGGCAACTTTAACAATAATTCCATTTTCTCAAAAACTTCTCTAACTATTTTGATCAAATTTCGTACAGTTACTTGAGTTGTCTTCAATAATACTGTATAGTTCATATTTCTCAAAAAATGAATATAAGGCTAGTTTACTCTAGGCAACTTTAACAACAATTCGATTTTCTCAAAAATGGCTTTAACATTTTTGATCAAATTTTGTACAGTTACTTGAGTATACATCTAAAATAATACTACCTAATTCTTTTTTCTCAATGAATGAATATAAGCCTAGTTTATGCTTGGGCAACTTTAACTTTTTTTTAGATAGTCACAGGTTGTTATGTACATGTCAAATATTTCCTCTTTAAATGATTCTATTTCGTCCTTCTGAATATTATTATCAGATAAAACTCTGAGGGCACTCAAAGGAACAAATTTTTCATTAATGCATAATGTAAGCATGCCAATCGTTTCATGCACGTAATTCATTACCTCTATTACACAATTTTGCAGACATTCAATTTTTAGAATTTATTTATTAAATAAACCAAGAATATTAAGCATTGCATGGAAGTATGCTACATTTACTAGTGATTCAAAAAATTTCACAATACATTTTGGGGACTTTTCTTCTGAAAAGAAATATGCTTTCAGTGCTTCGAACATTTTTAATACTCTATCAACTGCATTGTATAAATTTAACCAGCGAATTTTTGAATGGGTCAATAAATTTTCATACTTCAAATATAATAGAGAACAAACATTATTCAGTCGCTCGGTACATACTGCATAAGCTGAAAAGTATGACAGTATTTTTATCACCACCATTTCTATATCACAAGATAATCTCTCAGCTCCCGACTGCATAACGTTATGCAAAATATGCACTGAACATCCAACATCTAGTAAATTGAGATTAATTTTCTCGCATAATTTATAAAAGACATTGTTTTTGCCTTTTCTCAACAGTTTGGCACGACATTCTATTTAAGATAAATGGAGTAAGTAAACTGTTGCAAAGTCCATTAGTGAATATGAAAGCTTCAATAAATTCTCTTGAGCAGATTCAGCAATATTTCGGAGCTAATAGGTAAGAAATAGGGTTAAATAAATTAATTATAGATGCTCGAGAACTGGCAACAAAACTAGAGGCTGACTCAAAATTTATGCAAGAGACCATAATTCTGCCACGAAAGAAGAACCCCAATTTTGAATCTGCATAGGTTGATGCAAGTTTTCATAATCCCCACGATTATTTCCGAGTAATTTTTTTTATCTTGTGTTGGATCAAACAATTGCTTTGACAAAGGAGAGGTTTCAGCAAATCAAAAACCACAGTGAATATTTTAGTTTCTTATATAACTTGAGTGAAATGAAAATCATGGATAAGAAAATTCGTATTTTCTTAGAATCAGCTGTTTGTGAAATACCGTGAGTCTTTGATTTTCCAGCACTTAAATGCAAATGGTTTTTAAAAAATAGTATTTGGAATAACGAGTTTGGTTTTCAAAATAATTTTGTATAAGTGGGAATAAAAAAACTACTGCATATACTATCACTATTACAAGAAAAAAACTGGGACATTGATGTGTCCCGAAAAAAAATCGGGACACCGGGACAAAACTCTGAAAACCGGGGCAAATCCGGGGAAACTGGGACGCCTGGTCACCCTACTCTAGTTTAGTAATACCGTTCCGCTAGCTTAACAAGTGTTCGGTTCGTAATATATTCCATTTAATACACTGTCGGTAATTGACTATCAGATAGGACAAAATGTACTTGAAAGGGCAAAATCAATAAATTTTAATATTTTCTAAAAATTTAACAACCGGCTCACAAATTCTGAGAAAAATTAACAGGCTCGAGCAAGCCAGCAGGAGCCTGCTTCAGCTCATCGCCGTATATAATGATATATAAATTACAGAAAACCCAACACACACTACTATGGGTTTCATCTATAAGCAGAGCAGCAAGAGCATCGTCGATCAGTGCATGACTTTGTTGGCGGAGCACAATGACTTCACACGAGTGAGTGCCGTGAAGTGGGACTGCGATGGATTATTTGAATGCTACTGACAAGTTTTACTTAATAAGTGAAAAAAGCTAAGCAGTCGACCCTGGACTCTTTTTTAAATGAAACTTCGTAGGTGTTCTGAGAAATATTTTGAAATTATGTATTTCTACCGCTAAAAAGCTTTTTCATCTTACTGTTTACTAGGTAATTTTGTAGTTGATTTAATAAATTACGTTCTGGAAGCCCGGTAGAAATATGTTTTATATTGAATGTGGGTCCAAAAATACAATTTGGGAAGTTATTTCCCTCTGGGTGCCTAAAGGTTATGGTGCCCCAGCGAACACAGATTTTTGCTTAATGCAGAGACCTCAGGAACGCGTCCCCCACGTTAAGCGGGGCTCACCTGTATATTTATCGTATATTTTTGGCTTTTAAGTAATCTATATGTGCATTTTTGTAACTATATACCTTTTTTCTATTCTAAAATATTACAACATGTTAAGGGAAAATTATTAACTTCCAATAAATCTAGTTTTGTCTATGCATGCACTTTGGTTTAATTTCTCATTTATTACTAGTATGAAATGCTATTTCGGTGTTAAGACTTTTTCCTTCTCTTGAGGCCCACGAAAACATCCATATTCTACTTAAAATTTATTAATAATAGAAATCCGTGTTAATTTCTTTCAACCTGTATAAGAAGGAAAACCTGCTACAGCCGGAAAAATAGGACGGTCCCACGAGGTTCTGCCTCTTGCAGGTTTTACTGTACATGATAGAGAATATCTTCATCATCTACCAATTTAAATACTTTTATTGTTCTCTATTCATAAACATTTCATGAAATGAAAATTTTCTAATGTAAGAGTTTTTAGCCTTAATTCAAATGTTAAGTGTCTCATAAATATTTTATTACTTTATACATCGATTCTTCAAAAAATAATTTATATTAACTTTAAGTTTTCCTACTGACTGATACATGACGCTACAGCAATCATAAACATTTAAATTAACCATATGCTTGGAAAATAAATTCACTCCTGCCATTCAACATTCAAATACTATTGTTCAAACTGTATAACAAGGTTATTTAAAAGTTGTTTGAAAAGTAACAAAGGCCAAGCTAGGTGCAAAAATAATGTATTCTGCTGAATCATGGCTTTATGGAGTGCAATTGAAATTTCTTAAGACATTAAAATTGACAAAAACTAACTTTGCTTAAAATCAATCAAATTTCACATACTTTAAAATTATACGAGGTGTAAAAAACTCAAATGGTAAAAGTCTAAAACGATTTTGTCAACTTAAGTAGAGTAAAGGCTATAGCTGATTGGCACTACAGTTTTTTGGCACCCTTATTAATAATGGCAAAAAATAATTGGTGCATTCACAAAAGTAAAGTAGATTTGTTTTAACCATTGATACATGTAAAATCTTAAAGTTAATTACTTTCCAAGCTAGATGTCAGTGTTGTTGAAATAAATGAAAATATTGCATCATGTTTGACAAGCCGTATCACTGTTCTGCTTGTGATTTGGGTAAGAGATCGCTTTTTGTAATTGGTGTTAATTTCGAAAATCAACTGAAATTTTTGTTTTGTGAGTTTTGTTATATATTTTGTTTAACGTTATTTATTCTTTCTTTTATATAAATCACATTTATAGAGGGAACCCAATAACTGTTGACCAAAACATAAATAAATTGGATATTTGGTGTAGTGTCGTTATTTTTAAATATAGCATTTAATATCAAACGTACCCGCATTAATTAACTCAATACAAAAAAACATTTTTCTTTTCACTCTATATAGCTAATAGCACATTGTGCATTATTTTTTGCATATCAAGTAATTATCAATTGGAAGCACCAATAACTATATAATCTCGTATGTTGGCATATCAAAATTTTATGATATTGATGTACCATTAATTTGCCTATCTGCCTAAGATCCTACCATTTTGCATTGCACAGGTTAATTAGATAGAAAGAACAGAATGCAATGCAACATAACATGCAAACCACCATTGCAGAATGATTTACTCCACAAAACAAACAGCCTTGATTGTTACATTTATGGTAATAACTAACAAAAAAGTTGTGTTAGAATGCTCCATATGTGAAATAAAAACTCATTAGAATCATGTACCACCTGATGATGAATCTGCTACATATGTCTTAATGTTGGGAAGGAAATTGGAGTGATTTTTACGATTCTAGTTAAAACATTTTCACTTATCTTAGCAAATTTATGTTTCTTATTTTTGTTCTTTGATCTTTTTATATAATAGAAAAAGAAGTAATGAGGTAGATTCTAGTTTATATTTATGTTACAAATGTTTCCATGTTATTTAAACAATAAATTTCATTAGATAACTGGTTGCCAAAAAACTGTAATTAATATGCAGTTAACTGTATTCATGGGCCAATTACTGTTTTTTGTATTGTTTGATTAGGTAACCTTAAAAATAATAATGAAAATTTTGCCCTTCGTAATCTTTTTACGTTCCTTGATGATGAAGAGATTAATAAATAAAACTTTTTTCTTCAGGCAAACAGTGGTTCTATAGGTATATTTTCAAACTTTGAAAGCTGCTTAAAGTGCCAATACCTATAGCCGTTACCCTACAATAATTAAGTCATTTCTGATCGCCATAATACATTAACGCAACATGACGATCGAATGTTTTCACGAGGAAAATCATGGCAAAACATTAACCTATAACCGTGTGTTTTTAGCACAAGAACAATAGCCAGTATGAGAAAATACAGTGACTTCCTCTGAATGAAGAATTCATTAACTAAAATCTTACCGATTAAATATGCGTCACAATTCAATAATAAATCATTTACAAAGGCATTTTTCCTTAAAATCGAATAACTCAGAAAAAGTAGCCATAGCAGAACTTGTCTATCAAAGATGTATTACCAAATCTGGACTTTTTGTTGTCCAAGAGAATATTTCATTTGACAAAACGAAGCCAGGGTATCATCCGCGTCTTTTATCAACGACCACCACAATATGCACTAAAAATCTTGATAATAAATTGAACGACAACGCACTAATCTTAACTATATGTACAAATAGGAGTAAGAGCAAAATATAAACACTTACCACAAATAATTTTCCGAAAAATACCCTTTTCAACGACTCCACAACATCTCCATATCACAAAATGTCGCCCAGCGCGATTGCAGCGGCGTCGGCGGAGATTATTGAAGACAAGTGTCAAAGTCAAATAAGAGATTATTTCCTATGTACACTGCTGAAAATGATATTTTAAATGAATGTAACGGCCTTTAAAATTCTTCTCGGAAATATATTTTGCCAGTAGCAAACAATTTTTTATTGAAAGTAAAATTATTCGCGCGTGAACTTCATCATAAACAGTGGCGAATTAGGGCACTAGATATAGGAACTTTGGAGGCCCTCGTCGTAGTTTGTGATGACATAAATAAAGCTATGTTATACTGAAAAACGTTTTATTGTCAAAATGATGTTCTCTTATTTTTTCTTTTTTTTTAAAAAACATTAAAATAAGCTTCACAAATTCACCTTCCGAACTTTTGAGGCAGCAAATTTCTAAGCACGGGACCCCTAGGCACGTGCCTATTGGATAATCCAGCACTAATCATGAACATGATTTGCGTGAATAGTCACGAAGTTGGGATGACAGAAAACTAAGTCCAAAAGGGTATATTTCTCTTAAGCAGTGGCATACCCAGGATTTTGGTTTGAGGGGACACAGAACAACATCCATTCCCAGATTCGCATTAATATACACCGCTCCCCGGTTATAACGCCGTCGGTTATACCGCGGAATCGGATATACCGCAGTTCTTCCTCCCTATTTCTTGGAAAGTCGTTTTTTTAGTATGTACTAAAGTAAAAACAAAATATACTGACGTTTCAAGGAATCGATTAAATAAATTTCTTCTACTCACTGTATATATTTTTTATTTGAATTTTGTTGTTTGTAGCAAGTATAGAAATTTAAAAAATGAAAAGTCATGTCCTCGGTTATACCGCGATTGTCTTATAACGCGGGTCGCAGCTCCTCCCCTGATATCCCGCGTTATAACTGGGGAGCGGTGTAGTTATTATCATAAGTTGCCTACCTCGCAGGGGCTATCTACACAAATTAAACAAAAACCCAGTTTTTAACGGATTATCTTTAGAAGCAGAGTCTGATTTTAGTTTTAGAGGAGTAATATTGCACACTGCGGATTAAACTTTGGTTACTAAAGTTAACCATAAAGTCTTGCATCAAATGTTACATATTAGCAGTGTAAGTTAGTTGCGGCCATTACTCAGCCATGTAGGTTTTCGTTATAGATAAAAATAGATTGCCTGCATTGGAGCAGAAATATTCGTTTCCATTTGTATTTGAAATATTTATTTAATTATAATTTGCAATTGTACAGTAGAAGAAAAACATTTTCCCATGAGATGAGGTCCACCTGTTTCTGCATTTGTGACTGGCGGATTTCAGATGAGAAGATATGAGAGTTTGTGAAGCGATTGCCTCTAGAGTAGGGTTATTCCTTTCTTCATATAGAATCATGCATTTGGGAAAAACCCTTTGGCAGAAGAGAGAAAAATATCTTTTCAAAGGATACACACCATGGGATGTATACTGGAGGGAGACGGCTAATGGAACAGAACTTCTAAACACCTCTCGACACCCAAAGGGTTCAAAGAGGTCTCCATCGGGGGAATCTGTTCTGCTCATGGAGGAAGATGGTAGATATTATCTTACGAGAGACAAAAGAGCACCTTTCGCGTAGTAAATGCAGTGCATGAACGACCAGATGCCCTCAAGGATTATCGGAAGTGGTTGGGATAGAACACCCTTTGTTTTGTGCCAAAGCCTTTAGACTCCTGGATGCACAGCATGAGACAAGAGTGAGGATGGGAACATGAAAATGGAGGGTAACTGAGCAGTTGAGTAGTCCTGCATTTCCCTTTCATTATTTACAAATTCCAAAAAAACTTTCCAGTTCAGAATATCTTAAAGGCTTGAAAAATAACCGAGTCCTCTAAGATATGGCTCCTGGTGCAGTCGCTCCACTGCATGGCTATGCCAATACAAACTTTAAAAGCAGAAATTGGTCAAATTTATTTTTGGGGACCCAGTGCCCCCCCCCCCCCTCTCAGTACACCCCTGCTCTTAAGGCAAGTACATTTTTTAAAAATAGCCATTGAAATAAGTTAAACAAATATTTTGTCCTTATATATGTATGTACCTGTCCAAAGGGGAAACCCTCTTATAGGCTGGATCAGATAGCAAACAGTTTTTTAATATAGCCAGTTGACACAGCATGTTTAATATTTATGGTCTTAACGTGGCCAGTCTTCAGGGAGTCTATAAATAAAATCAGTATTAACAAGAGTGGAAAGATGCATGCTTCATGTGAGCATACATGCGAGGCAGAGGCATTCTTTACGATTAAGGTAATCATGTAAAAAATGATAAATATTAATGGCTTAGAACAGTTCTACACATACAAAAACAATGTTGTAACCTTATATTGAAAAACAATGATGGCACGCGAGGAGGGTCATGAACTTTAAGTATTGATATGAGTGGCACACGGAAGAAACGTTGCCAATCCCTGTTCTATACTTCCTTGAAAAAAGAATCAATGGTTGTTTGACGTGCGGCTCTGTTGGATGCTGCATAGGCCGTGCTTTCAAGGTGATGAATTATCCTAAAAACATCATCTACTCCAGTGGTGCCAACCTATGGCCTGCAAAGGGTTTTTATGCGGCCCGCAAAGCCTTGGTGGAAAAGCAATCTGAAAAATTTAACACACAAAGTCATGTATTATTTTGAAATTTTTTATAATAAAACTTATAACATTGGAATTTTTACCATAAAAATCTCATTTAGACTTGATTTTCACTAAAATGGCACCTTAAAACATCCGATTTAAACTCTAATCCAGCCCGCTGAATAATTGGCAACTTCCAATGTGGCCCGCCGAAGGATTCCCAACCACCGATGTGGCCCGCCAAAAGGTTGGGAACGACTGATCTATGCTCAGCTAACTCATATACCATTGGAAAATTTCCAAAGCTTCCATCCCCTCAACTTGAGTCACAGACAGACATTCTTTGTCATGGTCATCCTCTCCTTCGTTGTCCGGATCTCGTTCCGAGTCGTCCCCTACGTGGGCATTGAGCATCTCCTCGACGGTCTTCATGGCTGTGATGGGAGATGAGTCGTCCACCGACACAAACTCGTTGAAGTTCACAGATGACTATGATATGGGACGTATAGGCCAAAAACCATGTTTATCGTATATAATGAAGTCACGCTTATATCGAAGCAGTGAGTCGGTCTCCTCAAATACGTAATAAATGAGTTTTACTGTATATACTTAGTCCGCAAATAAGGCAACAGGATTTTCAATTTGTTTACATTGCAAAGAAATTGAGTTTACTGTTTTGGATCTAGACATTGCATAAATTCTAGATTTGGATGAGTAACACGTTATTCCCGTCACTCCTTTTGAAGCAGTCACCAGGAAAATTAATTGCTGTATCAAAAAGAAAACCAAAAATCAACAATGAAATCAGAACTTTTCATGTTCTTTCCATGTTCCAAAAATTTTTTGCCTAAAATATATGATAAATAAGGTAATTTTTTGGTCAAAAAGCTTCTACATAGAAACAGACTTTTTTGTGCAAATAATTATCATTAATTTCAGGTGCCTAAAAAGTGAAAAATAAATTTTAACACAGGCCTTTTCATTTCTTGCCAAAGAATTTTCTTGACAATTTGTTCGTGCAAAGTAAATAGATATATTTTTTCTCATTTCAATTTATTTAACCATTTTAAAGGAATATTCATATTTTTATTTACAGTTTCTGTAAACATCTTTTGTCAGAGGCCACATAGATATGATTAAAGATTGAGTATTCTTCTTGTAATTACATCTACAAGAATAAGCTATATCATGTCAGCATTCGGTTCACCACCAAGATTCACTCCGTAAAAAGGAGTAAGAATATAGATTTGTTGCAAAAAACAAAACATTTTAAAATCATTGGAAGATTCATAAATAAATACATATCTAATGACTGACTATTTGATAACTTATTCTTGCTTTAAGAATATTTTACAATAATAAATACATTTTTCACAAATAGAACTACACATACACTCTTATAAAATACAAATGAAAATACTTTAAATCTTGATTGTAGTTTGTCCTTTGCTGGTTGAACCTTACACATAAGGTATATGTAAATAATCTTTACATATATATATATATATATGTGTATATATATATATATATATATATATATATAAATCTTCTTTATCGAACAATAATACAAAAAAAAGTTGTTTGATTTTTTGATGAAGGGAGATGCTTACAAGCATTCTGACATCGTCTTTGTACATAAAAGTTAACACACATTCTGTATTAAATGCCATACCAATGAAATGAAGCTAATAAAAAATTCTGGTTGTTTATGAAGCCATTTCAATTTGACCATCTTTATAAGTATAGAGGAGGAAATCCAAGCTAGTCAACAAAATAGTAATAAACACCCACTTAAATAATTTTTCATTCTTACCCAAATACGCAACATTTTTCATTTCAAGGAATACACTTTTCAGATGCTCTAAGTTCAATGAAGTTTCATACAAATATAAGGCATATTATTTTTACCAAAATAATTCCTTTCCAATAAAAGGGTATATATTTGGCTAACCCCATTAGCTAATTCTCCACAGTCGTATCAAGAAGTGCAAGTATATGGATTTATCCATTTATAGTAAAATGAAACATCTCATCAATAGACACCAACACCATTTTTTAACAAACATGTTCTTACTAGTATAATATTGGCTTAATTAGAAGGACTGTCTTGGCGATCGACCTGAACATCAAGAATTTTTCTTTCACAAGCAGTATCAATATAATCACAGGGTAACCTTGAATATAATCAAGATATTACGCTTCAATCGCTTCTTTCTCAAGGAAACCAAATTCTTCATTAGTAATTAGGAACATGAATCGATGAAGGAAATGCTTTTTTAAAAAATGTTGGAATTGTGGCTTCTGTAATTCACATGAACTGAAACTAGCCAAGTCGACAGCCAAGACTTGCCTTCATTTCACTACACCAGAGCACAAAAGATAATTACAGATAAAGAGATTGGAAAAATAGCATGTGATCCACCATATTACGTATAGCATGGCATCAAACCAAAATTAGTCACAACTACTCTCTTCGGTTTTAAAAAAAATTCCAACACATTCTGAGAGAAAATTGAAACACTTTATCATTAAGGCAACAAAAAGGATATTTAAAAAAAATCATCCCAAATGTCTCGGCAGAATAAACTTCTTTTACAAGCATCAAAAAGTGAGAGAAAGAGAGACACGCTAGTAAAACCAATCATTTTCCCTTTAGTTTGAATTACCTAGTTTGTGAAACTCCGAAATGAGAAAATTTACATAAAAAAGTCTCCAATTTCACCAAACACAAATGAGGGAAAAGAAGGGAGAATACAATATATTTCAAGTCCTAAGATTTTTTTAGTCTTCTTTATTTTTGCGGCTTATGAACATGAAATTGTTAAAGCACATCACAGACTACGACTTTCCATTCTGACCATTAAAATCTGCATAAACCTGAGTTCTAATGCCTGTACATTGAATATTTTTAGATAAACTAGACAGTACAGACATCAGCCCTTGGAGAAAAACTTGGAAGGATCATGTAATCACAATAGGCATCGCATGGGTGATGTATATACACAATAAATGCATTTCGCTTGGAATGTTAACACAAACATGTGCATCAGTATAAGCAAATGTGTGACACAAATCAACACCAGCAAAACTAAATTTTTTTCTCCTTTATTTACAGTAACAACATCAAACTTTTGAACTACATCTCTGACCGCTAAAAAAAAATTTTTTATGACAATAGGCTGGTGTGAAGACTGCCAACTTGATTCGATTAAATGTTGCTTTAAGCCAGTCTCTTGCATAAACTTTCAAATGTTTCATATTCTCTTTGACTTGCGAGAATTTACAAAGCGTGCACACAGATGGGAATCAATAAAAACACATTTACAGAGGATTGACCGAAAATTGCTCCTAAATAATATTATAGAAAGTATGGATTATTTTCATCCGTTTCAATGCCCGTTGCCAATTCGACCAATCAGTAACTTGCTCTTTCGACAATGCCTCTTCAAGATTTTTGGAGAAATGTTGACATGCCCAGGAAACTCAAAATCATTTATTTATAAGTTTAAAAATTTTTGACTATTAGAAAAAAATTTTAGGATGAAAATTGACATTCTGCATATCTTATGCATCATTATCCTTGTAACCTGAATTATTCATTCAAAAATATAATAATTTAAAGCTCTCTACATTTACGTAACCGATATAGATATACCATGTATCCCGGCGTATAAGACGACCCGGCATATAAGTCGACCTTGACTTTTCGGCTTGAAAATACATGATTAGGCATATGTTCGCTGTATAAGTCGACCCCCATTGTTTCACTTAAAAATACTTCTCATGAAATTTTTTCCAGACAAAATTAAGATCCTGTACAATCCAAGTTTTAACAAAACAAATAAATTAATAATAAAAATATATAATTATTGGTTAGAGTCCTTCTACGTGACGTGTTTTAATTTCAACCAATAAGAAACTGTTACTCTCAGAGAGCTTGACTCACTAAATAAAGTTGCCTATAATGTCAGCTGTTAACGATACTATCAAAACTTACTATACCTAGTAATTGTGATTGATCACTAATCGTGGTTGAAATTCAATACAACATTGCATATGTCTACCCTGTGCATCTTTTTCCCCAAAATGTCTGTAAAAAAAAAGAGACTGCACATCATACGTGAAGATTTGACCAAGCATTAAAAATTGCGAGTTTCAATAGTAAATTTACTGCAACATGAGTCTACGTTTATTCCCGCAAAAGACAAATAATTCTACAAAGTATACGCATATCTACACGACCAAGCAAACATTTAGGATTTAAATGCGTGGTTTACAGTGCCGTTGGTGTATCTTCAAGATCGAGATGACGTAATATTTTATAATAATAATAATGCTGTACCTTTTAATTGAGTTTTAAGTTTGTTATTTTTACTCAAGATAAGCAGTTCTGTCAAAAATTCACTGTCAATTTCTATCTATACTTTTGCTGGAATAAATTGGCATCTGGTATCTGTGTTCGCCAAATTCATTGTGAGCTGTTGATTTTTGATTTCCTTTCTAATTTTCTGCCACCGTAGATGTCAACTTATTCTGCACGAATGAATTTTTTCCCTCCAAACTGGCCCAAAATAGGGGTGCGTGTGGTACATGAGGATGCAGATTATGCGAGTAAATACAGTATTAAAATTAATTAATTTAAACCTAAAATAAATGTTATAAAATGTAAACACTGGAACAGCTGATTCAAAATGGTGATCACCTACCTACACCGAAAGATCAACTGTCTTAGAAAATATATGTTTTTCATCTGTAATTTAAGGTTCACATTTTATAATTGGGGTATAAGTAAACTTTAAGTTTTAGAAAATTTTTTTCAAGCTTCAAAGGTCGAATTATACGCCACAATATATACGGTATATGTATTTATATATATATATATATAAGTATGTGTAATCTTTGCAGTGGAATCCTGTTAGCATGATCCTCATATTTCAATATCAAGTCAGTAATGCCTCGCAATACTTCATTTCTAACTTAGTTGCTAAGTCAAATATCACAACCTTGAATAGATACTCAGAAACAGAAATTCACTGTTGTACAGAAACTTCAATGTTATGACAGTAAAATTCAAGCAATTTTTTAAAAAGATAGAACTTATTAAAATATATATGACGCAATATTTATATAAGATACCAAAAAAATAATAACTAAAAAAATAAGGCAGAATGTCAGACATAAGGCATAAAAGAACATAAAGTGCCAAAATAAATGCATTTTGTTATATGGAGTTTTAATGATTAGCACTTAAAAAAACTAAGTCTCTTGAAATCTGTTGACCCATCATAACTCTTATAGTTCTTATAGTGAATTATTTTTTCAGTTTGTACATGTAGCTGAGAGTTGTTCTTAAATTACTGAATATCAATGCAAAACATTCATTTTAAAAGTTGATATGAAAAATGAATTAATACTTTTAACAGAATGTACTTCCATTTATGTTTAAAAATGATGTTAAAATCACTTATACTGTTCTGTAATTGGCAGTTTATCTTGATTAAATGGTACCAAAAAAGGCGATTACTTATTGAAAATTTTACCTTTCGTTATAGGTCTAAAAATACGGCAGGCATGTTGTAATAAACAGATATACAGGGCTATTCATAATTCACTTTCCAATTTGATTATACAATGTATGAAAAACTACATGAAGTAGGAAGTTGAAACAAACAGCGTCCGTTAGATTATACCTTCAAGTTTTGTTTCTTTGTTTCATTGTATGAATGCGAGATGGCTGAGTGGCACAATTTTCATTATTCAACTGTTCAGTCCATCATGGCCCTGCAGACTGAGAAGGTGCAATGTGTTTTGTTGTTCCATGAAATGAACAGTTCAATGTAACTTTCCCAAAGAGTTTCAGAAAGACGCACCTTCTCGCCCGTCGATAGGGAAATGGTACAACGACTTTAAGAACACAGGTTGCCTGCGCATCACCAAAAGGCCAGGTAGACCAGCATTGGAAGAGAATGTTGAGTGTGTAAGAGCATCGTTTGTCCGCAGCCCACAAAAATCAGCAATGCGTGCAAGCAAGGTGCTGGGAATGTCACAATCTACTGTTTGGCGTGTCCTAAGAAAACATCTGCATATGAAGCCATACAAATTTCAACATTTGCAGGCTGTAACTGAAGGTGACAATATTGAAAAAATGGCATTCTGCAATGAAATGCAGGACATACTGGGCAAAAATGACAATGTGCTTAATTGGTTGGTGTTCTCTGATGAAGCAACTTTTCATCTGTCGGGTACAGTCAACAAACACAACATCAGGATTTGGGGCACTGAACATCCACACAGCACTGTTCAGAATATGCATGACAATCTTAAGGTCAATGTGTTTTGTGCGATGATCTCCTGGAAAACTTACGGTCCTTTCTTTTTTGCTGAGGCAACAATAAGGTCTGCAGTATACCTCGATATGCTTCAGGGTTTCATAATGCCTCAGTTGCAAGATGATTTTCCCAACAGTGATTACATTTTTCAACATGATGGTGTCCTGCTTCACTGGGGTTTGATCATGCAGGCTTACCTGGATGAAATCCTACCAGACAGGTGGATAGGAAGGGGTGCACCCATTGCGTGGCCTGCAAGATCCCCCAACTTCTTCCTTTGGGGATGTGTGAAGGATAACGTTTATATACCATCATTGCCACAAATGATACCCGAACTCATTGGATAGATTCGCACAGTCACTGACGCAATTACACCGGATATGCTGGAAAATGTTTCCCGTGTATTGGACTATTGCTTTGATGTCTGCCGAGTGACAGGTGACTCACACATAGAACACTTGTAGGATGAAACTTAAGGGTGTGTTCTGTCAGAAACTTTTTACTTTATCTTTCTGCTTCTTGTAGTTTTCCGTATATTATATAATCAAATTGGAAAGTGAAATATGAATAAGCCTATATTATGAGGTCATATTTCCAATGAAGAAATTATAATTTGTCATATAAAATTTAATATATGATTAATTTTTTTATAATTTTCATAATAGCTTGAACAAATAAACATTCAAGCAAATAATGTTTCAACCAGGAATATTTGTTTCCCAGCAAAACATACTCATGACAGGTTTATAATGACTGGATTGTGAGCTTAAGAATTCGCATTGTAGCTAAGATATATGAGGTGGTATTCAAAAGTTCCTGGACTGTCCTCGGGGTGCGTCAACGGTGCTTATTACAGCCTTCAGCCGGTAGGGGGAACATATTACTTTGTTGTGACTCAGTCTAGTGAATTTTGCCATGACAGCTTGTTTCGTTATTTTGAAATCGTGAATTAAGTGACCGTGTGTTCAATGCGTTTGACGATTTCAGCAAGACATCAAGATGACTGACTTTCGAGAGCAACTTGTTTGCATTAAATTTTGTTTCAAACTTGGTAAAAGTGTGTCAGAAACATGTGAAATGTTGAAAACTGCATTTGGAGATGACGTAATGGGAAGAACTCAGATTTTTTAGTGGTTTTCAAGGTTCAAGCAAGGGCAAATGTCAGTTGAAGATTCTGAGCGCTCAGGTCGGCCTTCATCAAGAAGAACCATCGAAAATGTTGAAAAAGTGCGTGAATGAATCCATGAAGATAGGTGGCGAAGTATTAGGGACATTGCTGGTATGATGGGAATTTCGTACAGTTCACGTCAGCGCATTCTAATGGATGAGTTGAACATGCGATGTATTGCGGCAAAATTTGTTCCATGTCTTCTGAGCAAAGATCTAAAGCAAAACAGATTGAGAGTGTGCCACGACCTTCAGGAGCAAATCTAAAGAGATAAAAATTTTCTGGCCAAAGTGATAACGGGGGATGGGGGATTTACATATTTCCTAAGATGAAAATCCACCTGAAAGGACGGCGATTTTAAGACATTTACGAGATCCAGACGGAATCGTCAGTAGTGCTGAAGAACATTTCAAAAAAAGAGTTTCAGCAGTGCTTCCAACAATGGGAGAAGCGTTGGGCACAGTGTGTAAATTCCCAAGGGGTCTATTTTGAAGGTGACCACAGCGGCATTTAAAAAAAGGAAGGCATTTCTTATTTATTGAGCCAGTCCAGGAACTTTTGAATACAACCTTGTATAATCACCTTAACCTCTGGCTATAAAATCTTCAATTAACCCAGTAAAAACAAAGAATTTGAATTACATATATTATATTTTTAAATTTGGCAAGCAAAACTAATCTATAGAGATTTTAAGATTGTTGAACATGAGCTGACTATTTCAGAAAAGATGGCAAAATTGCTATTTTTAAGGTATATAAGACTTTTAAGCACAATAAAATTAATATTAGACCTCATAAAGTCATATTATAAAATTCAACACATTCGTTTTTAAGCACATTCAGTACTACAATACTCATCAGTCACTGTAATTTAAAGTAGTATTTTGTTGTAAATAATTGCTTTGGTGGTATTATTGGTTTGTATCATTAATGAAACAAAAAATATTACTCCTCCAATTTGTTGAATCCCTTAAATAAACACACATGTATTCCTCATTTTTGTAAGTCCACAAATTATTTTACAGTCGATATGTTGAACCAGAATTTTAAAAAATCTAAGAACTACTCAGCGCACATATTCCTGGAATGATCTTGATTTAAATGTATTTAATCAGTCAGGTATCTGAACATGCAGAATTTATCATATTTAAGTCTGTATTAAATTCATCTAGCACAGATTTATAATCAACTTATTTCAAACGATAAAATTTTGACCTATCACAATTTGAACTTTTTCAATAGCACTAGAATTTTTTTATTGGGTTCACTCCCAGAAAGAAATTGATTTCATAGTCTTTTTTGTTTATGGTATGATAATATAACTTTCTGTAATGTAAAAATACATTGCAAGAGAATTGCTCATGTGTATTTTTCAATCACATTTAACTGCAATGTCTTATGACTTCATTATCGTTATGCTGAGCACAAGTAAAGCAACAGTTAAACTTCTCAATAAAGATGTTTAATATGAGAACTGTATTCTTTATTTGAGTTGAATACATGTAACAAAAAAAACATGAATAGTGATGAGTGTTTGGGGACTCTTTACTACATATATTTATGTCAATCTGTATAAAAAAATCAACAAAAAACTGAAATGTCATCTTCTTCCATTATAGTTCTCTTCCAGTCAAGACTGCATATTTACAGTTCTTTCATTTGCAATTCCAACATTTTCTTCTGACGAAAGCAGACTAACAGGATTCCACGGTTTTGTACAATAAAATTCAACATTAATGAAAATCCAAGCGCATAAGTTTTCGTTACAACTGCTCAACATTTAAACACTTACTTACAAGGAAAAAACAGCAACATTTTCTTTTACAAACCATCATAAGGGTTAAACAAACAGACCAATCACACTTTGAATAATAACGTATCTTCACTACACTATGTTTTTTTTTGGTTTAGGCTTTCTTGATTCCATCTCTTCAGATTCCAGGTAACTTGGACCTTGTAATTAAGGTGATTGTTTTCATTTGTTTTTTACCTTCGGTACATATATAAAAAATAACTAAAACGAACTGAATGATAATGGGGATTTAACATTGTATGCATATTATTCACAAATGAATGAGTTCCCTAGCGGGAAAAACAAACACAATAAGAGGTTGTTGTTATCACTCTCCACAGGAAGTTCTTTTTCTTTTCTTTTAAGCTTTCCTTGGCGTTGTGTTAACAAACTGAAGAAAGGCTGGAATTCTTTAAAAAGAAGAAATCAACCTCTGTACCTGCGTATTACTTTAAAAATAATTTAATTGAACACATGACTGATCATTGCATCCACAGAGTCCTGTGTCGACACACCCTTAAATTAACGAAAAAAAAATAGCAGCGTCCCTGAGAACTAAATGTAACAACTCACATACCACCTGGTTTGGGGAGATTGGTATTGTAAGCTCGAATGACTTCTGTCTGTGTCACTGCCCCATGCTCCTCTTGAGAAAATGCAAATCCGTCTGCAGGGGGGAAGAAAAGAGATCATTGTAATTGTCGTCAAACTTAGGATATTTTTTTCACTTTAATGATCTAATTTAGATTTCAATTTTTACTTAAACTCTGAATGAAATATTATTGAAAAACTGCTTTAATGAAATGTTTAATTTTATCAGATTTGTGAGGGTATCAAGTATTACTTTATTTCTTGCTACTTGCAAAAATCTATCTCAGTTTCAAATAAAAAAAATTAATTTCTTGATTAAAGTCAGTTTAGCATTTAATATCACTAGTTTCACAAAAAAGATGTAAAAATTTGCTTTAATGAATACAAATGAAGTAATTCATTTTCAGATATGAAAACTTAAATAATTTATATTTACATAATATACTTTTATGAATATTTAAAAACAGTATTAAAAATTTCCTCATTTATTTAAATGAACATGCCCAGGCAGAAATATGCATATGCTGTGAACTATACATGAATTCCACTGAAACTGGTGATAACACATAAGCATTAAGCTTGATCAGATCATAAAACTGGCAAATTTACATATTATTGATTAACAATGACTTTAAAGTGCAAAAAATAAGAAAGAAACATTCATGTTTACTTTATCCAAGTTTTAAATATTTAAAAATTTCTATTGAGATTAAAAAATCCTTTAAAAATTGCAAAAAATTCATGCAACTGATTGAACATTCCTTTCAATGAGATATCTTTTTCAGTTATTTACAGTGCAACGGTCTTATAATATTTGAACTCGCATCTATATGTACATACAAACATTTTCAGAAAATCTATAAGCAAGTAGTTATCTACATGGTTTGATAATGACAATCACTTAGCAGGTCAAAACTGAATTGTGCTAAGTATCAATGACAGTGAAACCTGCCGCTCCTTGTTGGATTGCATATTCAACAATGACTGATTCTTCCAATATAAACAACAGGCAAAACTAAACACCACACACTAACCTCCAACCCCAGACAAAGACGACAATGTAAAAACAACCTAGTGACATCAACATAACAGCAGAAAGACTCTTTAATGAACTTGGTTTTGATGTTAAATAAACTTCACTTCACTTTACATCATTGGACAAAGACAGAAGACTTATTCAATAAGACCTTTTACACAAAATAATACCAATTGGGAATGGTGCAATGTGGCCATCCAGTTCCAAATGGATCCCTGAAGCCAGGCCTGCATAAAGCTGTACCAATGAGGCTCTGAGAATCTGAGAAGTATATTTCTAGGTCCTTGATGGATTTATAAGTCTTTTGCACACTGCTCTCAAAACGCACATTCCATTGGTACATACTGAGTCCACTATGTTGATGTGCGATCCTTGCTTTGATAATTTTTAAGAATTTGGTTAGTTACTCTCCACTCAGGCAACATAACCTTGCAGCCAAACAATGCTTCCTACTCTGAGATGATCCAATGTTGCACTCAACTACTTCGCATAAATCTTCTTTCAGACAAAATACTGAACATGCTCTTGAAAATCATAACACAAAGGAGCATAAGAAAATCACTATCAAAAAATCTTCTTTTCCTATAGGTAAAGGATTCACAACATTCCCTAAATAACTTTCAAGATGTTTGAGAGGATTCCAAAAGCAACGACAGTCAACAGAATTGGCAAGATCATATAATCCTCTATATTATGTACCAGCTGCATTTCTTGCTATCAACTTATCAAACTCTTGCCAGAACTTTCTCACTTCTTTCTTTACACAGCTAATATATATGGACCTGACGCCCTGCAGTAAAATACCAGCACTTAGAACTGCATTTCATGAAGATTCTAAAAACTGTTAAGTAGTCCTAAATTCAAACAAAGATAATCCAAATATGCTCTGCTTCAACATGTTAGATTAGATTCATGAATTTCGTAAAACACTAGAAAATCTGCCACATGATACAGCAAACTCATTCACATGAGCAGATAGATTAGATACACTACATTAAACCAGCATAATCCATTATGCTCAATTCAGTATGACAACCATATAAGTATGACATTATTGCAATTACTTCCTCCCTCAACATTACTGGTAAGGCCAGATATCTAAAACAGATTATGCATCAGATCCTCAAACTAAATCAATTATTACCAGCAGCAGAGCTATAAAATGCAATGCATCTGTTGACGATAGTAGTTGAGAAGGTCGATAACTTCCAACCAATTCATTACTGCCTAAAATTCAGGACGTACATAAAATCTATGACAAAAAACCTTGTATCTAACTTCCTTCATACTCTGGAAAAGTGTCTTTAAACTATCGAATGGCATGTATTAATAAACAAGGTCCCTATCCATTCACAGATGCACAGTCTCTGATAAATGTCCACTCCAAGCAGGCTGTTCCTCTCTGCAATCCAAAAACTCTATGAAACTACCCACACCAATCTGATTTGGTTCTGATGTCAAATGAAATCAGGCAAAAAAATGATTAACAAAAACAAAAAAATAGAGGGATGAAAAAGTTATGTTTATGTCATTCCAGTAATGGGAGCCACAACAATGAAATCATTTGCTTAGAACAACCAATATGCATACTCTGAGAAAAGATTTTATGCTTTTCTTTTCTGCCCCAGAAATTGTTGTGATGCAATATTTCACTTAAGAATACCATTGGGAAAGTTAAAAAAACACTCAGAAAAATTATAAACTTATGAACAAATAACAGCAAATGCTACATGAGAGTTAAAAGTATTAGAGTAAAAGCATTAGTTAAAACTTTTGCGTGTCAAATTGCAAAAACATGCTCAGAGATTACTCTAAAAAAATAATTATGCAGTAGCATTCTGTAAAACAGTTATATTCCTGCAATTAAAATATCAAAAGTAACCCACATACTAAAAACATACAAGTTTTAGGAACTGGAGCATCGTTAAGATAAGCAGAGCTTCATTTTAATTCACAAAAGAAATAACATACGAACCAAAGCATTTCAGTGTTGTACTCATAACAAATCCAAAGATAGTACATGTCATCAACGAACAGGTTTCACTGCATGAAAATATTTCCCTAACAAATCTATCTTTACAGACTAGCAGTTTACGGTATTCTTATTTCATAGCTCTGGCTTCTCAAAGATGGGAGATACAATCTACTTTAGATTATTTTTTTACACTGGAGTATAAAAAGAGAAAAAAATGTTCCTCGATACTTACGAGACAATTCCACTTCCATATTTACCCGAGTTGTCGTTCTTTTGAAGACATTCCTCACATTCTTGAGAAGTCTGGCTGTTTCAGTCAGTCTGAAATTGGCATCACAGGTCATTCCATAGCGACTAATTAGGCAGCTTTATTGGAGCGGTTTTTAAAATGGGGGAGGGAGTAAACACTAGCAACTAAGCTAAACATGGTAAAAAGAAACACTATAAGCTACCAAGGCATTTGTGCATTGACGTTAAAAAACACTTCAAAAATTTCCTTCTCCATTTAGAACTATGTGGATTAGAAAGGAAAAAGAAACAATTTCATGTTACAGAGAAATTTATAACAAGAAAAAGGAAAAAGAGACATCCGGAGTCTTATAAAAAGTGCTGAAAGGAAGTGACACAGAAAGCATGTGCGTAAAGTCAGCTTGCGTGGCCTACTGCGCTTTGGGTGCTAAACATACACAGAAAAGTGTGGAGGTGAAAATAAAACAATATGAACGAACTAATCCAAAGTAAATTACAAAAAAATAATCCATTTACAATCTCATGTACTTACACCTCGTGAGCTGTTCCAGTGCATGCATTGGGCTGAGGGAGGAGGGAAAATTCATATGCCAGTTATCAAAACAAAACAGCCATTTCATGAACAGGCCACACACTGTTCTGTTAGTCAAAACTACACAGACAATCAAACAATTCTAAGAACAACAAAAGAATTCATAACAGTTTCAATGTCGTGAGCCGACAGTTCTTTTTTTTTCACCGAAAAGTATCCAACTCCAACAAAAACATCATTTCATCAAAACAAACACAAAAATAATCTCAAAAAACATAAAAGGCAAAAAGAATTATTATAGGATCTCTTCAGTGGTTTTGAACAAAATCGTTTTATTTATATATATATATATATATATGAACAAAGCTTACTTTAATGTAAAAATGAACAATTGAAAATCAGGCACCAGAAAAAAAGCAACCCTGAAAGTCATACATCCCACGAGGGATCATAAATATGAAGAATAAGTGGAATTTGCTCCGATAATGATATTTTCAAGTGTTTAGTGCCAGTTTTTGTAATAAAGGTGACAGGTGTTAAATTTGGTCATTGTTCCTCTTTGCTAGTGCTTAAACATTGTCAGAAAGTGTAGGTTTTTTGGTGAATTTTATGGCATCAAAGCTACAACATGCATCAAGCAACAGAGGCACAGTGGTCACACAGAAATAGGTATGACTGACCAATTTTCAGATTAATCGAATTCATCGCTTAGGATTTCTAAGTTCAATTAATTAAAAATTGGCTCGATATTTCTGCAAGAGATGTTGAATAAAATCCATAGACGTCTTAAATACTGATTTTATAGTAAAACAAAATGGCTTCAGAGTGGCTGCTAATTGGACAATCATTCCAATTTCTTTATCAATAGAAAGAAGATTTTTTATAGAAACAACAGACATAGATACAGTAATAATTTTGGATGATAGATAAATTAGAATTTTATGGGTTGATGAGTCATGTTCAAATGAAATTAAAAACTTCAATGTTACAAATGCATCCTGAACTACACTACAATTCCTGCAAATTCTATTTTGGTAAATGTTATCATGAATAAACAGCGATAGTACTGGAGTATCAAATTATACACACATACATAACGCTACAAAATTAAATAAGATACTCCCATTTGCTATAGACTAATTTTGATCTCCATGCTAAAGACTTCTAAGTTTGGTCATTTTAGCAGAAAACAATTTACAAGTTTCAAGACAACATTGAGTCTACAACTGGTAGAAAACTAAAACTTTTATACATGCACATATATAAGAATGGAGATAACAGGTTCACAAAAAGACACATTGACACTGAATAATTGAAATAATTAATCAAATATATTCCTTAAATTTGCACATATTTTAGCATCTACAGCAATATCGTATGAATGAAGTGATGGAAGTTTACTGTAACATATGTATTAATTGGAAATTTTTTCTGAACAAAAAATGAGGAATTTTGCTTGCTCAAATGCACAAAATGCTAACTTTATATTATCTATTGGCAACTAACACAAATACATTAAATTATTTTCTAATGAACTGGTAAAATAAGTCAGAATATGCTAAACTATCACTTTTATATGAACTAATGCTTATGAGATGGGTATACAATTCAAAAAACTTTCTCATATTTTTAAACACCATTGATTTATTCTCAAATTCTATGAAAATGCAATACTGGGAAAATCAAATATTTTTCCCGAATAAGGATATTAAAAAGTCCATGTTTTCAAGGAACCTTCAAAAAATTTAATTTCTATAAAAAATGTACCATGTTTTGGCATTGACATTTACAACGCATGCATCAAAATCATTCGGCAATTTCTATCATTCTGGAAGCTTCCACTTTCACCTTTTTACATCATACACCCATCTATGTCAAAAAACAACCAACTTTATAGCAGTATAAAATAAATGTAAAAGCTATATAAAATGTATTATCTGTTGGATATCTACTTTTTAGCCTAAACATAAAAGGAACTATATTACATATAAATTATCTACAAATAACATGACTCCTTGTAAAAAGTTCCAAATAATTAAGATTTTACAAATATTTTTGGGTGATATACCACTACTGAATATGTAGTAGTGAATGTGCAGTGTACTCTCAATAAAACATGAAATGATTATCCAGAGCGAGGATTATCTGGATATGAAAAAGGACAAGATAACATTTTTACAATTATTGTTAAGAGATTTTTTTTAATGCTGCTCTTAAATAAATGTCCTGCACATTTCCTCATATTTTAGTGAATTATGAACAAAATATATTTAAAATAGTTTTGAACATCATGCTCACTTAAAATGTATGACTAAAGAGCCACCATTGAAAAATGTTTTGAACTACCATGAACCTGAAGTTACAACATTTACATTTGGGATTCTTCTTTTATCATAATTATGATTATTTGTAACTCACATGTGCATCATTTGCTTTTCAAAGCAGTAGAGTTACTGGCTTAAGAGTTCTTTCCATCCACAGAATTCTGTTACGCATAAGCTACTTCAGTACATCATATTATTTCTGTGATTTCTGCATGAAATCCAATTAAATCAATGAGTCAAGAAAGTGACTTTGGATCATGCAACCTACTGAGAGTAAAGTTCCATTTTTCCTGCTGGTGGCAACACTTCTTTAGATCTGCCCTGACTGAAAAACTACGCTTCTCCAATAATAGAAGCATTTAGAAAACCAGATTTAAAAACAGGTATAAAGCAGCCATCATTCGATGTTATTTTTAAAACTTTTTCAATTTGATGTCCACTGTAAGCTGAGCTTGATAATTTACTACTTTGAGGACCTAATGTTATTTTATGATAACTTCTTGAAAGAAGTTGATAAATTAAAGGTGAATTTTTCCAGAAAAAAGTTCATGATAGGGTGGAAAATATGGTGTATGGGTCAGTCAGGAATTGCATATAGAGATATTTTAGCCTTGTGAAAAATATGAGACACTATAAAAACTTAATTGTCAAAAATATGCTATAATTATGGATTTTTTTCTCAAAAACTAACCTAGTGAATAATTGCTATTTGTAACTTGAAGTAACTTATTTTGTAAAATGACATTTTTATGATAATCCATTTTATGATATTACCATGCATTAATTACCATTAGTCCTGTTCAATGAGAGTAAACTGCAGATTTAATAAATGTGTATCAGCTCAGGTTAATAGGCATTCTTTGTTTTTTAAGTGAAACAATGGGGGTCAACTTATACTGCAAACATATGCCTAATCATGTACAGTAACACCTCGCATAGTGCAAATTCACAAGATGCGATTTTGCTAAGACACGGTATACATTTCCTTACCAAACCTCAGAAGACAACGGTGGTCAGTGGCATAGCGACGGGGAGGCAGAGGGGGGCAGTTGTCCCAGGGTGCAGGTCTTAAGGGGCGTAAACTCATGCACTGATTTTTATCAGTGAAAACAGATCTGTTAGGAGGTCACGGAGTAACATAATATCCTTGCAGTTTAAGACTTAAGAGAGGCAAGAGTCAACAAAAACGCTTCTGGACACTAGTCCGTGATGCAATGAATCACCCTCGTATTTATCTTTATTACTGTAGCTCGCTCACATTTAGATGGTCCCTGAAACTTAAGCTATGGCAATCGTAAGCAGGCCAGGGAAAAATATTTACAAAACCCTCTCTCTCTCTATCCAAAATATGTGTGAAGTCCCGCTTCGGGTTGCCACCTCTTCATGTCTCACCCGAAGTCTTTGGGGTTATCGCTTATTCTTCGGGTTACACTTTTGTTTTGCCTATATATGTATTTTCTTAGACTGGATCTCACTTGTAAACGATGTTTTGCCTATGGGCCAGGGGAGTTTTCAATTGAGTTGAGGTATCTCCTGCCATCTAGCCTTACTTGAACCAATTTCCCATTCAAATATGTTTGTTGCATGCTTGAGTTTTCCAAAGGCACCCTAATGGGGTAGCAAAACAGGGAAGTGCCTAAAGATGCCAACATGCTAAATTGAGTACAGAAGAACCAGTAAACCCCTCCTCCCTGGAACTTGGCGGCAAGTAAAAAAAGTCATTTGGCCCAGACTGGGGATGTAACTAGGGCTACCACCTCTCCAGTTTTCGTCCGGAGACTCCGGTTTTTGCAGTTCATCCTCGGTCTTCGGTTTTAATAACCAGTCTCCGGTTACGGGAGGTTTTTCGGCCAATTTTCCTCAAATGTTCCTTATCCTGTGTAAAATCAATACGGATGGACTTTCTGACAAAGTGCATTCCGTATTATTACATTATGATTTCTTCTAAATTTTGCTCATCTATAAGTCGTTCCAATGAAACATTCTGTATGCATATCTTGAAGACAAAATGATCAACTTGGACTCTGCGTTGGATTTCACAAGCCACCGAGAACAGATATGCGATGCAATGTTATACATTGTTGTAACATCATTAAAGAACCATGCATTGTCACATGAGCATTTTTTTCATGTAAATAGTTAATATAATTTTTTTGCTCATATCTCCGGTTTTGGAATCCTCATAAGGTCATATCTCTGGTTTTGGAATACTCAAAAGGTGGCAGTCCTAGATGTAATCCCCCCCTCCAACGGCACCAAGAAGATCCCTTGCCCCCGGGTGCCAAAGACCCTAGCTATGCCACTGACGGTGGTTTTCCTTGCTAACATAAGATGCGGTTTGACAAGTCCAAGCCAAAGTTAACCTTTAAATTTCTCGTAAATGATAAAAACTTCAAATTAAAACATTTTAAAGAAGAAATAATGATAAATTGATTCATGTAATTAATTTCCCTTATAAAAATGTTGCGTTGAGAGATTCATATGTGTGATTCTCACAGAGCTCCACAGCCAGCATGCCGCGATAATGCCCTCGATGTGCCGTGGTATATTTTACGTTATAAGCTGTGTTTTATTATCCTCCAGCTACAACCACAGGAAATACATTTTTAATAAACAGTGCTACTTTATGGTCGAATGTATTACACTGTTTCAGTTACTTGAAGCTACTTCTTGGAGAAACTAAGTCATATGGAGCAATTTTGGGTAACACGATCTCCACAGTTTTGTATGGAACTGTGATGTTGCGATGTGAAAAATTCTGCAGTTTTTCTACTCTGTTTATGATAAATTCAGGAATTTTTTTTATATTTCACCTTACACGTGGTATTTGATATATTACCTTTTCTTAATTCCACATCGAGAAATAAGGTTGCGTGAAATACGTGATGGCATGGATTATGCGAGTAAATGCGGTATTATTTTTCGTATTTAAATACCGGTAAAAAATTATTGTAAAATAATGTAGAAAATATGATATCCAAGAATCTAATTCCCTATTACCTATTAACCTAGTTTCACCTAATGCAATTTCAAGGAATGCAATGCTATGTGAGGTTTTACTGTATTTTCAAGCCAAAAAGTCAAGGTCGACTAATACATTAGGTCAACTTATATGCCGTGATATACGATAGGTTGATTTGGAAATTATGCATTTGGTAGCAAGCTTGAAATTGCTTGGAAAATGAAACTAACTGAATTGGCTACATTACTGAACCCAGACAAAGATTATGTAAAGCACAATGTTTAAAATTTTTTTCTTTCTCATATTGAGCTAAGTATGCAATCTTTAACTTTAGCCCATCCAAGATCCATTCAATGCTTCAAACTTAATTTATAAAGGGTAAAATAATTTTGTGTTTGTTTACAAAGTAAGCAAATTACCTGAGAAAATACTAAATTTATCCATGTAATCAATTTTTTTAGAAATTTTGAAAACACGACCATAAGAAATTAATTCTAATTGTTATGTACACTATTACCAATCCAGTTTTATGCTATACATGTACACAGCAGCGGATTTGGACATTTGCCACCCAAAAGTCATTCAGTTCTGCTTCTCCCCATTTACATTAAAAAAATCATGAAAATTTTATTTCCAAAGACAAATTGCTATTTACATTGATGTTACACTGAGATATGATTTGCAAAAGAAGAAAGGTTATCAAAATTTTCTTTAAAAAAGTTCAAATTTCAAAATCTGGCCACATCCCTAAGTCATGGCCTTATTTGGTCTTATTGCAGATCTGCCACTGCACATACACTATGAATGACTTCCTCTGAATCTCATAAGAAGCATAAAAACATTATGTTTCCCACTAAAGACACATTAAATCACAATGGTTCGACAAAGAGGAAACTAAGCTATGACTAAGATTGGGATAAAAAAGGAGTCACCACTATATTAACTGCAGAAAAATTGATATGGTTTTTTTTTACAGTGACCACTAGGGGCTTTTTTTTTAATGAAAGCATAGGGGCATTTACTACGATAGCTTGTTCTGTACATCAGGATTGCATGTAAAGCAGAATTTTCAGGAACTGAAAACAAAAGAGACAGAGAAAAAGAAGGTGTCTCAACTTAAAAATGTTACGTCGATTTCTCTTCAATGTAGCATTAAATCCATCAGTACCATCGGCTATGTCATTTGTCTTTGTTGCTATAATTTCTTTAGCATTCTTCCAAAGCTTGTATACATTACAGTGAATGTAAATGCATGTTAAAAATAAAAAACTTTTTGTACAATGAAACAAGTATAATTCTGTCAGTCTGCATCAAGTCATTTTGTTTAATGTACATTTTGTTTCAAAGAAAAATTAATAAGGTCAAATAAATTTGAATTCTGTATGATTTTGCATGATGGAAGCACAAATTTCTCATTATATACAAGGTATTCCTGTATGGTAGTGTTTTTTCAACTTACAATCCTTACTTTTTGTGAGTTATTGAATATATAACAGAATAAAAGACCTGAAGAAAATGAGCACTTATAGAGGAATTAAAAAGCAAATTTGTTACGTCATTAGAGTTAGAAATTGATCAAATGTACTTAAAGTGTTACATAGTTTATGAAGTAAGAGTAATTCAAAGAGTTAAGCAGTTAAATGGAAATTAAACTCATATAAAACTATATCTTAGTAATAAAACTCCTAAAACTATACTAGAGCGTTAGTGTTAGAAATACCATTAAATTAATATTATTTGCATGATCATTTATTCTCAAAGACACCCAATATTAAAATAAATGTATTGTCAAAACATTATAACAAAGTATTCAAGTTATTTAATTATACCCAATAAGGATAGATGCATGCAATGTTAAGTAATGGAAATGATTAATAATTAATTAGACAGAAATCCTTACACATCAACCACAGTTAAATAAATGTTTGAAATTGCTTACAATTTTTTGATTACCATTATCTGCAAAAGATGTTTTCATTTAAGCATATATCATAATGGATGAATAAAAAAATAAATTCAAAGCACTCACTTGTGTCTAGGTTCTTTAAGAATGACCTTTTCTGGGTCTGTTTTCCTTATTTCACTTTCTCTGACCCTCTCAGTTGTGGATTTGAAGGCGGTATTGTATATCCTGTTCAAAATGGGAAAAATCACATTATGCATGATTCGTCACGGATGAAATGCAATTAAAATTTCTCATTTTTAGAATTACAAGAAAAAAATTTAAGAATTGAATGCCAAATGTTAAGGGTTCCTCATTCGAATGATACCTTTGGCACCTGCTTAAAAAATTTTCCTAAAGCTCCTTGTTCACAAATGGACTTACAAACCATTTTCTCCACTTAAATAATACATTTAGGACAAAATTCAATTTAATAATATTCTTATACCTAATAAAAAATAGACACAATTCTATTATAAATTAATCTAAAATATCTAATGGTGTGATGAATCAGAAATGCAGCTATTTACTGAAAAATATTTTTAAACGATAAAAATGAGAGAAGAATCAACAGGAAATTTCATTTGAAGTAATATAAAATGAGGAAAAGAGAAAAGGGGAGTTTGGAATAAGGGTTAGCAATACAGATACCTTTAATTCAAACTGCTGGAATACATTTTTCATGCATCAAGCATACAAATGAGTCTTAATAATATTATCACAACTAATGATCCTTACTGAACAAATCAGTTAGAGCAATATCACCAAACTGTGAAACTTTGAAAACATTTAAAAGACATAACGTACTACATATTCATGCTGTTTAACCAAAATTACTTAAAGAATTAGTTACATAGTATCAATGTCAAAGCGACTGAATAAGTAGCATCCTTATTAGCAAACAACATGTAGCTAAAAATCAAATAAACAGAATGTTTGCAAAAAACTGAAAAGTTTCATGTGCAATGCTAAAATAAAATCAACCATCCAAGGGAAAACATACTGTAAGATGTAACCAAGAAGGCTAGTTTTTCTTATAACAAACTACAAAGTCAATAAAACATTAACAGAGGTGCCAACAGACAATGGGAAAATATTGTAATGTTGGATACTTGGAAGTCTTTAAAAAAATTTGGTTGAACCGCATCAAGAGACTTAGACTGAATGTTTCTTCATTTTGGTAACCAAATAAAAATACACCTAAGAATTGAACTGGGAGAGATTATGGGACAATTTATAGTCAGAATTCAGTGACAAATCAGATAAACCAACTCTTCATTTGTTTTAAGGCCTCTCTACAAAATATCATCAATGTTTTTATCTTCTAGTGGTTCATTGATTTCAAAAATGGGTCATGGCAAAAGTTGTTACCTGCATCACATACTTAGTAGGTCCAGGGTTTCTTCTCTAATTCTCTTCCCTAAATATTCTTCTTGCAGTCATAAGCCTTTCGACAGCACACTTCATTAAGGAATGTTTAGAGAGGCTATAGTGTAAATTATTATGGAAAGATATACTCCAATCTTTTTAATTAATTACTGTTTTTTCCTAGTGTCACAAATTATGGCTAAGGAGAAATTCTTTCTATAACGATATACTTAATCTTACTTACTTAACCTATCTATAAATATATTAACTTATAATGGATCTATGTGAAAATGTATTTACAATTAGGGGCAATGGTAAAAAAAATAAGAAATACATAAAAGAAATTGCTAACAAATGATTGATAATTAAGAAAAATTTAATCCATACAGTGCTTGTCATTCCTAGAGAGGTCAAGAAGACTGAAGAAAATCAAAACAATGATTTAAAGTATATTGCTTTATAGATCACTGGATACAGTAAAAGCTTTCTTATCCAGCATCTATGAACAGATTGTTTTGAAAAAATGTATGTTATATAAAGAAAATGTGGTCATCCTGTTGTTGCCTGACAGTCATGAATAACAGGTTTCATTGACAATTTCAGAAAGAAATCTTACAAAAATGTATTCAACAAGAAAACTTTTCTTGCAATTTTTACATCCCTTGAACTTAATATTTTTTCTTATATGAGTATTTGAATTCTTTCTCCAGATACTGGCTCATGTCCGATTTTTCTTCAACACAAATTACACTCAATTTTAACCTTTCTTTCAGTGCTTTTTTTACTTTCTCCACAGTAGTATAAAGAAAGTATTGTTTTCATGAAAAAATCGACTTCGAGATTTCAACGGAAATACACGTTTTGAGGTCCCTAGAACACGTTTAGACTATTTTTGGAATGTGTGTGTGTGATTGTGGGCGCTCTAACTCGATATGTACTTGGGATCACATTACCAAATTTCATATATAACGCTTTGGTATGAGCACAAAGAGCTGTTTAGTTTTTGGACAATAACAGTTAACTGGAAGTTAAGGTTTATTCGAAACCTGATTTGGTTTTGGTGAAATATCTCCGTTAAAACATCATTATTGTATATACAATTTGATACAAAGGTTATAGAGAATGTAATTTCCTACAACTTTCATTTGAAACAATTTTCCATAGCAGTTATTGTTTAGGAATTATTTATAAATAATCAGTTTTTTCGGTTTCCGTCAAATATCTCCTTAAAAACATAGTTATTGGTAATCTTCTTAAGGACCAAAGTTGTACAGAATAATATTTCTTCCAAGTTTTGTTTGAAACAAATTTTCGGAGAACCTTCCATTTAGTAGATAATTAATTTATTCGTAAATTTCCAGTATACAGCGCCACCATGTAGTGCTGAATTCTGTAAACATATTCAAAATATAATTTACGGCAATAAGGACAACTGTATTCCTTTATGATATGAAATAATAATTTGCCTTATAATGCTATTCATAATAATTTAAATATCTATACCCCAAATATGGAGAAAGTCATGTGTTGGAAACATCAGATTTTTAAGAGATACTTTTAAACAGGCGAAAAATTTTTTATTGCTAAGAAAAACCTGTCTTCTTGCATAACAATATGCAATGAAACTGGACCTGTCTGAGATTGCTCCCAGAGGAATAATGATTAACTCCACAGGCTCACAAGTTCCATCATAGGAATTTTCCAAATAAAGAAGCTTTTACTGCATATAAAATGATAATTAACACAGTTGAACCTCCGTAACCCAGCATTCTATAATCCAGCTACTCCTCTAATCTGGCATAATCTTAAGCATTTTTGGTTTATTACTTTATTATTATGCTATCCAGGGCTATGTGGATCGGTGAGCTGGAGGTGTGACTGCCTCAGGCACCTCTTGAATAGGATGCCAAAATAAGATCACAATGAAACTCTTCTGATAAAAATTAATATTTTTTTCAATAGTGACAACAATACAATGGCTTATTCATTCATTTTCTTTAAGTATATCATACCTGCTCCCTGCATTTACAGTAGAACCTCATAAACCTTGCATTAAAAAACCCGGCATTCTCAAAAACTCTAAACTTTTTTGAAAGTTATATGGAAAAAATCCTAATTAATACTCTAGAAATTACTTTAAATGATGTACGCTTATCTATTTTCATTGTTTTGTTCACCTCATTAGAACCACATGTTTAGATTCGTGGCGATAGCAATTGTTTTTCGTTAATGTAATTAGTACTTTTGTTAAATTTTATTTTGATATGACTTCAAAAAAAGAATACAACCCATAAGTTGTGCTTCGAAACGTAAACAGAAAAATCTCACGATTGAAAAAAAGTGGAATTACTAAGAAAACTTGAAAAAGGTACTTCAGTGAAGAGACTTTTCGAAAAACATGGCATTAGTAGTTCCACTGTGTATGATTTCAAGAAGAGAAAAACAGAAATATTGAAATTTTATGCAGAGAGTGATACACCTAAAGCTATGTGTAGCCATAAAACACTACACGACCCGGGTAAATATTGTTGATAAGGTATTGTTTGAGTGGTTTCGTCAGGGAAGAAGTGAAGGTGTACCTATTTCAGGCCTAATGCAGCAAGCAAAAATTTATCACAATAGCAAAAAGAGTGGTAGCAGATGACATTGAAAACTGGGTTGATATTGACAATGATGTGTCTGTTGTACTTCAGCTGATGTGAAATAGTGGACATGGTTTTGAAACCTGAGCAGGAAAAAGATGAAGAAAATGAAAGTGACGATGATCAAGAGATAGTTAAGGGCAAACCTCCAATAGATCGCTGTATACAGTGGGTCACAGATACAATATGTGCTTTAGAACAACGCTTGCATTGATTTTCAAGAGATTATGTGTTAGTATCGAATACAAGATAAATTTATGAAGGAAAAATCAAAATGCATGAAGCAAGCTAGTTTGCCTGATCTACTTAAAAGAAATTCTTAGAATAATGTGTGGTGAAAATGCTGTACAGGTATCCCTTGCCGTTCGCGGTTTTGCTTATTCGCGGTTTCTCAGCAATACCCATTACTCATTTTTTTGTCGTACCGAACGGGGAAATCTTCCCGTTTCCTGAAGGATCCATAGAATACTGAATGGGGAAATCTCCCAGTTTGCTCCACTCTATGTTCTATTTATTTTTCTCGCCACCTGTGTAAACAGTATTAAGTCTGCTTGTTTTTTCGCGGAATAAATATGGCCATCGGACTAAATGACACGCGGCTTGTTGAAAAAGGGACTTTTAGGGGAATATGGGGGGACCTTTGCAAGTTTCTGTTTTCCACATTTATATCAGTTTCTGTTCTATAGTGCCGCAAGCAACATGACTTGATATCCTTGGTGTGTTTGTGGTACTAATGTGATGTTTCATTTTATTCACTCATTTTAAATTAGACAGGACTACGCTTAGTGACGTTGGCATTGTATTATATTGGAGTGCTTTTATAAACATCTTTAATTTTTTTAATTAACCCATTCTTTTACATTATTATGGCATCTAAACGTGTTAATATAAGTGGAAGGGACGCATCAGCTAAGAGACAGCATAAAGTCATGACTTTGAGGGAAAAGATCATGAATAGATAAGTTACAAAGTGGAGCAAGTTAAGCTTCCATTGGTAGAGAATATGGAGTAGATGAATCAACCATACTTTCTATAAAAAGGCTCAAAGACAAAATATGAAGTAGTGTAATGGCTTCTACTCCGTCTAGTGCTAAAGTTTCTTTTGTAAACTTGTAAATTGTTCGAAGATTGGTTTGCCAACTGCTTCATCCAGCAGGTGAAGATCTATCTGAGGCAGACGAATTTGCCATTTAACGTGCTTCTCGTATTGGATAACGCTCTGGGTCATCCAGTTTCTCTTGCAGAAGGCTATTCTGACGTAGTAGTTATATTCCTACCACCAAACACAACGCCACTCTTACAGCCGATGGTCCAAGGGATCATTGCGACCTTCAAATCTTATTATATTGCCGAACTTTCAAACATATTTTACAGCAAATGGACACCAATTCTTTGATTTCCGTTCGTGAATGTTGGAGTTCATTAACATTCGAAAAGCCACTCATATGATAAAAGAATCATGGGACGAAGTAAAACAATCAACAATAAATGCATGTTGGCAGAAACTTTGGTTCGAAGCTGTTCATTCCAAAGTTTATCCAAGCATTCGCGGAGAAGTTGAAGAGATCATTGAAATGACTAGAAATGTAGGTGGAGAGGGCTTTGAAGATCTAACAGAGGAAGAAGTGGAGGAATTGCTCAACTTTCAACAAGAAGAATTAGCAAATGAGGAACTTGAAGAATTTGCACAATCAAGTGAGAGCAAAAACAAAGAATAAGATGTAGAGCCTAAGATAAAACAGTTTTAAGCGAAGACCTTAGCAGAAATTTTAAATATGGCTAACGAGTTGAAAGAGAAAGTAATGCAGGCTGATCCATCTATGGAAAGGAGCATCAATTTTAAGAGAATAATTGAATCTGCAATATCTCCCTATGACGAAACTTATAAAAAAATCAAAACAAAAGGGAAACAGCTCCAAATCACAGAATTCCTGAATCCAAGTCCCTCATCTTCCTCTTCCATCTCCAAATAATGCTCTTCCGAAACACCTCCATTGTCAACATCCTACGTATACTATACATAATTCATGGTGATTTAATAAGCTTCTGTTTTCTTAGTTATCCTAAATTTAAACGTTCGTAGGTTTGGTTTTCCTTTCATATTTTAAGCTTACTATTTGTTTTTCTGGCCTAAGTCGTCAGTAAGGTAAATTAAATAATCACTTAGGACCACTTTCGCGGATGTAGGAACGGAATCCCATTCTTCCATTAGTTTATGCATTTGCCGTTCGTGGTTTTGCGGTTCGCGGAGTCTTCGGGTACGTAACCTCCGCGAACGGCGAGGGATACCTGTAAATGCATATTAAATATACGCTTTATTTCACGTTCGTTATTTACTTTTTAATGGCTCTTATATAATTCCTTGTTTCAGTGCATGTATGTATAAGCAACAGTCTTTATTGACAATGGGTTCCCTTTTAATTGTTATTCATCATTTGAATTACATTATCAGTTACCAAATATGCACATTACTTAAGGATTTTTTATAAATTTTCGAAAACCCGGCAAATGTAGGCCCCAAGGTTGCCGGGTTTATGAGGTTCTACTGTATTTATAATTCAAATTTTGATAATTTTCATCTTTGAGTATTGGGGTACTGGAGTAGAAAAATTAAAAGGGTTGTTACATTATATTTTACCTCAGGTGGCAAGATGTTTACTTTTATGCTTAAATTAAATGCTCTGCAGTTTGACAATTTCAATGTCATATCTCTGTAGCACTTAATACTATGAAGAGACTAACTTTAACTTTGGGGTAAGGTACCTCCCATAATCTGGCAAAATCCTGAATCTGGCTCTGATCTGGTTTTGAGGTTGCTGGATTAGGGAGTTTCAACTTTACTTATTGCAGTGCAACCTTTGAAATAATGTTATAAATACAGTAGTCCCTCCATCTCCTGGAAAATGGCTCAAGTATGGAAACCTCAAATAAAGATACTAAAAGCTTATGGGAATGCATGAAACCACAAACATAAAACCCGTGGAAATCGAGGGACTACTGTATATATCAGTTCTACCTTTAAGGTTCATTAACAAGTGACATATAGGTGCATACAGACCACAGTAAGATATGACGGAAGTATTGGGTGACCAGGATATTACTAGTTCTACCTTTAAGGTTCATTAACAAGTGAAATATAGGTGCATACAGACCACAGTAAGATATGAAGGAAGTATTGGGTGACCAGGATATTACTAGTACCATTTTAACGATTGGATCCTCTCCAGCAGGTGACACTTGATTTCGCCTCCCGTAGAATGAATAAGATGTTGACATTCTGGTGACATGTGGGTGTGGGAGATGGCATGTAGAAAATTAACAAGTCTACAAAACTCAATCACAAATAAAACAAAAAAAAGGTTTACATACACTAAGAAAAATAAAGAAATCAACAGAGGAAGAATTTTAAGAAGAAGATGAATTTGTGAACAAAAATAACTAATTGATAAGAGGAATATAAAACTGATTACTTCTGCTAAAACTATCAGCTGAATAGGATGTTAATTTTTAATGGTTAAATAAAAAAAATATAGAAATAAAAATAGATGATAGACCTGTTAAATTTGCAAAAGAGAAAACTGCCACCTACCCACCTAAAAAAAGTCCTACTCCATTTGATGATAAAATGGGTTAAAAAAAAACAATATATTAAGCAACTGCTTCATGCATTAAATGTTGTAGTGTGTTTTATGAAGATAGGCTCATATGCACCAAATGAAAATGAAACTGTGAATACCTTCTTTGGTACCTACCATACAATTTCTTGTCATGGTGGTTTTCATTGGATAATGAAAAGCATAATCATATAACGTTCCATTATGAACTGTACAGAAAGAGTAATAATAATTTTACTAGCTAAGTGAGCATTACAAGCTTACAAAACAATATACCACAGACCCAGGTAAGTTTTTACTAACTTTCTTAATTTTCTCACCATATGCCACTATTTTCCAAAAATAAGTTTGGTAGTGCCCTCTATTTATCATAGGTAAAATTATGATAAATGTTTGTACAATAAGTAGGATTATTAAAATTATAAGAAAATATATGTATAATCAGTGCACAATTATTTGTTAGACAAATAAGATATCAAAGATACAATCAAAGCTACACAATAGACTTTGTAAGATGAAATGGTTATAGAGGAAAATATTTACAAGAAAAAATAAAATACATGAATGTGTTAATGCATTAAAGAATCCAAATAAAATGAAAAAGTCATTTGTTTTTTGTGTCTCCTAACTTTTGTGAACAAAATAAGACATGGCTAAATAATAATATCTGAAGAAGCTTTTAAAGAGGTTATCACACATCATATGGTTTTAATGGCTATAATTTATTATTGGAAAGTCTTTAAAAATATGAGGAATCATAGTCATGAGTTAAATAATGAATTAATATTATGAGCAATAACTTGACTAAATACTGCCATCATGCATACAGTACTATAATACTATCATGAAAAAAATAGATTAAACTTTAAGTCTAATGTTATGAGAAAACAAATCAGGTTGAGTGGTTTATATAATAAAACTTCCATCAGAAGCACGAAAAACATCAATGAAATTAAGAAAAAGTATTGACTACTTCCTTCAGCAGAGAAGATGCCTTCCTGATGAAAACATAAAAATCATTAAAGAAAGCCTTATTGAGGCAGTTAGAGCAGGAATTACTCAAAGCTGCAACAAAGCCATTAATTTAGAATTATTGCATGCAACCAGCAGCAACTAGCCTGAATTAGTGTTAAAGAATAATAAAACAATCAATTTATCCTATCTACTTATTTCATATACAGTGTGTCCTCGGTTTAATGTCGCCTCGATTACACAAATTGATGCATTTTTATTAAATTTGCTATATTTTGTTGAAATGGGTCCAAAGAGACGTGGTAGTAATGGAAGTATGTCAGCAGCAAATTAATCACGCAAGACAATTACTTTGAAGCAAAAACTTAATATTCTTAGGTGCTGTGGACAGGGTGTAACAGCTGCAGATATAGGCAGAGTTTTGGAGTTGTCAGCTATGACGGTAAGGACAATTCTGAAGTACTCGGACAAAATTAGAGAATTTAGAAAAGGATAACTTGAGTGTGACGTCCCCCAATTTTATTTTCGTTTTCAGGTGTGGCTTGACAAAGTGAATAAACAAAACCCATAGTTTTCATAAAACTAATACAAAAGACTGTGCCACTTTTTCCCTTTGTCATGTAATGCTTTTTGAAGCTTAATATCTTGCAAACGACTGAACTGAATTTGATGAAATTTTCAGGATAGCATTATGATATAATAACAAAATGTTTTAATGTATCGAACTCGAGATCAAAGACCCAGGTTTGACTCCAGGGAATAATTTTCATTTCCAATAGGTTAACACGTAAAATGGGCTTTACGATGTGCAGGCTTTCATTCTTTTAGATTAAAATTAGAAAGATTTGGCCTACAATCTTCGGATATGAAAAATTTTCTAGAAAACATTATAAAGCTTCTTATTCTGTTCATCTTTTTCCACCTACAGTTCAAAATTTCTCAATGTAAACATTTAATTCACACAGTTTGAGGAAATCTTGCCATTTTAAGGAGATGTTGCCTTGCCTACAAATTCCATTGTTAGACCTTTATATTATATTGTTAATTCAATCCTTATGGGTATAAACGTGCTTTGAATGCTTTTAATATGAGAGGAGGAGGAGAGAGGTAGAGGGGGGTGCAAGAGGGATGGGGAGAGAGGGGGGATGAAGAGAGAGGGTGTGAGAGGGAGGGAGGGGGAGAGGGAGAGAAAAAGAGGCAACTATTTTAAGTTTAACTAAAGATAGCCCGTTAACAACAGAATATTCACTAGAAATGTTGTATATGACAAAATATTTCATATGTACAAGTGTGATATTAATTATTTTAGATGAAAACAATAATAATCTATCTATAATTCTTCTGTTGATAGTTCAATGGGCATTACACTAGTAGTTAAATAAAAACAACAAAATAAATGTTTTATTTACCTCTGTTACGATAGATTTTTTGATAATTATACAGTACGTGTTGCAAAATATAATTTCTTTGTTGCATTTCTTTTCTAGCACTGTCAACTCATGAAGTTGTGTCCACAGATGTGTTCCTGACTCTCTGTAAACCTAGTTGTAAAAACTCATTGCTCTCTATCATTCATACGAATACATTATGCTGGATTGGTATTACATAGCTCCTTTTTTTTCCTGAAGAGGTACTTCTGTGAAATGTCTCCTTTTCTGATTTTGGGAGGCTTAAAATGAAGTTACGTCTTACGTCCTACCAGATATATTTATATGTTTTCCAGAAACACAGCCCCGATGTAAATTGAGGATTTATTGTTTTTTGAGGGGTTTTGAGTCAGAGGTTTTGGAACTGATTATATTGTACAACATGGGTTCTTATGGAAATTGATTCATTTAATGTTGTTTTGTTCAACGTCATGAATTTCAGGAACGAATTAATGGCATTAATCAAGGACACCCTGTACTATAAAACATTTCCCTTGCTAATTAAAACTTAAGAAATCCATTAGGATTTCAAAGCTTTATCAAAATAGATCTTGGCAGAGACAACAATTCTCCATTGTGATTTTAAAGTTGAAGATATAGTCCTGAGTAAAATACTTAAATAACCTAAAATCCACTAAGTTAAGATAGAATTCAGTTTGTAAAATAGGTACACATATATCCAAACATACTGACAGTCACACACCTATTGTCTTGAAGACTTAAAATTAAATTTTGTAAAATAAGATTTAGACTGATAAAAATACAAGCTATCGCTGGTACACCATTATTACATATGACCTTAGCCAAACTCAATTCATAAACAGTATAAACTTGTTATTACATACTTCAAGGGGCTTATATTTTTATGGTTTATAAAAATGAGAAAGTTTAATAAAGAGTCTTCCAAAAATGTTTAGAAGAAGCATTGTAATGTACCTAAATTACTATTTCATTACAAGTTAAATAAGGGCAACATTAGGAATCTTTTATGGGAGGTATGTGGCGCATCTTTCAAGCAGTGCTTGCCATACCCTAAATATGGCACTGAATTCACTCTTGATATAAATTAACATTATGTATTAACAAGTTTGCACTGTATTTACATTCACAGATTAACAAAAAGAAATGTCTGAGAACATGCATCATTCATCCAAATGTTTAAATTTTTAAGAATAATAAACAATATGTACAAAAGATTAAAGTTTATAATCTTAACATCTTAATTCTTTCGGGTTATTTCATTAACAATAAGAATGTTAAAATATCATGCTATTCACAAAATTAATTAAAGCACCCTAGAATTGATATCATGTATGCCTACATATTGATTAAAATAACTGGAAGCAACTAAGAATTGAAAAGTAGCAAAACCATTCTGGATTAGTTGCTAAATTGAATAATCATATGAAATTTCCCAATTTTTTCACATGCATAACATTAAACCCAAAAGCTTATGGATTATGTCATGATGTTAGTAAAAAGAACACTCTAAATGTGAATTACAAATGAACTGTAGGCTCAAAAGTAATTTTAAATTGATATTTACTTATTTATCATGCTAAATATGATCAAAGAAATCATTTTTGAAAAATTAGATTCATAAAATCTTCTTTTTAAGTAGAAATTTTTAAAATCAATTTTTGAACTATGCCGTGAATATTAACTTTAAAAAATTTCATTCATTATCAAAGCAATAACTTTAAAACATTTAATAAAATCAACAAAAATTGTCATTCTGCAAAAAATAACCAACAGAGCTCAAGCAAAACTTACACTTTGACAAATATGTCAAGTAGCAAAGCCGAGAATGGTATGAGGATTAGGCCAAGCCAGAAGACAGGTGATGTGTAGATCATCCTATCCATTCCAAGCATTATGGCACCCAAGGGAATTGTAGGCCAGAAATTACTAGAAAGAAAAGCAATAACATAATGATCGATCATCTTTTTTGTTTACACAATACTTTTACATATAACAACATTTAAATTCTCTGCAAATATCCAGTAGAAGATTTACCACAAGGACAATATTATGGTGACAGATTTTAGTGGATGGCAAATTTTCAATTTTGAAGGAAAACAGGAAATATGATTTTCTGCATACATCAACGCCCACTTTCACTCATAGCTGATACCACAGGGTTAAAAAGGCATAATTAAATGCATTGTATTAAAATGGCATGGATGCTATTCAGTGATTTTCCAAACAAAGATATTCTGCTGAAGACTGATCAGGACTTTTAAGATGAAAAATAGTTCCAAACCTACCTATACACAACTATGAAGAGAAACCAGGCCAATATTGATCCCCAGATGGCGAGATGTGTTAACCATGTCCACGCATTTGTTATAAGGCCTGCTTTCAGGCACACTGTTACCACAACATACTGAAAATATTTGGACATACAAAATTATAAATTAAATAATCCTTAATGTTTCTAAATTCCAAGTAACAGAAACAATAAAAAGCAACACGTTCATGAGCTAAAAATACAGATGTACCATAGTTCATTTATATTTTATGGTGCAAACGACGGAAAAAACTCACCGTGTATACGATGTTACCTAGGAGAAGATACCCTCCTTCTCGGCCATTACCCCAAATAACATCCTTCTCAAGGGCTAAATAAGGCAACCAATAAAGGAGTACAGAATGTATGAGAGCATTTCCGATCCAAACCCAAAAAACCCTGACATTGAAATACTGTGATGATTGTGTTGTTTTATAAAGACTAGGATACTTCATCATGGTTTCCGCACTGCAGAGCCTGTCAAACAAACCCATGGCCAGAGGAGGGGCTGCAGTGAAGAGCTGCAAAAATTGAATATAATAAAAAAATTAAAAACTTTTCAGGTGATGGAATGACTCATCTAATTTTAGACAATGCTTAATCTTTAAAATAAGTACTTGAAAGGTGGTTACACCAAAACATTCTTCTGAATTGAAATTTTACACTTTTTAATATATACTAGCTATTTGAATATCCATTCCACGAATTAAGAGCCTCAGTCATTTGATTTAAAAACCATAAATTTTCAGAGACAAAAATGAATGGAAAAATGATAGGTAATTATTTTAAATCCTTAACGGGACACTGTTAATACATTCAGAGATATTCGACTAGCAATTTATTTTTAGAATAAATCACAAATAAAAATGTTTAAGCAATACTACAACATAGCATTTAAAATTTCTGATTTATTACTGCTGCACATAAAAATAAAATAGTCAGAGAAATGGAAATATTTCAGTCATTCCAGATCCAATGAGCATGAAAAAATGGGTAATTTCTATTTTCCATACATATCCAATCTCTATAGACTTCACTGACATAAGAAAATCAGAAAATCATGAAATATATTTCAATAAATATTGTAATGAACAATCTCAAGAGAACTCAAATTTTATCAAAACAATGACAGACTAAATCCATATAGAACTGTCACAGGATATTCAATGTGGGTGTACAAAACATATTACTCAAAAAATACAATCTGGCCATCAAGTGATGATAGTTTTGAAAAACGTGAGGAATGTACTCACCACATTATACAAACCAATTGACCACCGCTCAAACAGAATTTGCCCTGACCAACCGGAATATATGGCAAACCATAATTCAATTACATAGAGGCAAATATTCTTATAGAAACTGTACAGTATAAGCTTGCACATCCGACTGTAGTTCCAAGCACCATGTACAAAGAGAAGCTTGGTCAGGAAACGAAACTGTATGGAAAAATGTATTGATTGAAATTTAAAAAATGTTTACTCTTGTTAGAATACAACTAGGTATATCTTATATATAATTTTAGTAGTGCCCCTCCATCCCCCACTATATCTCAAAAACCATTTGTTGTAGAGATATGCGGTAATAAGCATTTTGTTTCTACTAGCTAGGAGGTCTCTGGAAAACTATTTTCATTTTCATAAAGACCCAGGTTTGATCCCAGGGAATGATTTCTATTTCCAATTAGATAACACATAAAGATAGATTTTTTGATGCGCACGCCTTCATTCTTTCACCGGCCTTGGTAGAGGGGTGCTTAGCATGTCTATATCCCATTGCTAGGGTTGCAGGCTCAAATCCTTTCATCAATAAATGCTTTCTGAATAATAATCAGTATCTATTTACGTTGCTATCCATAAACATCGATCGTTTCATTGCTTAAACAAAAGTCGAATCGAATAACGCTAAACTTTCGTCTATTTATAAGCTTCATTGAAGCTATCTGAATCGGAGGTAACAATGATGGTCGCCTTGGCAACGCTCGGGAGGGGTATGAAAAATCCACAAAATTTTGAAACAAATAGTGTATTTCTGAAAACTTCGACCGTGTAACATTTAAACTTTGCAGGAATAAGATAGTATAGAGTTTTATTCGTCAAATAAAGCAAAAACAAAAAAAATCGGTCCATATTTACGTATTTTAATGCTTGAAGGAAGAATATCATGCAAGTCAAGAAATGGATTCATACGTGTTATCTTGTGGAAAAATGTTAATCCCCTATATTGGCAGCACTGATTAATCCTGGTTGACCAAACATTGACCATTCCCTAAGTTAGGATGTAAGGAAGAATCATACCAAATTTGGTTATTCTAGCTTTTATCATTTAGGAGGAGTTCCATGAACAAACACACAAACCAATAAACACACCCTTCAAAATATATTATAGTAGACTAGATGAATGAGCCCATTTAAAACGGCCTTTGAAAACAAACAATATAAAAATAAAACCAACAAACAAATGATAAAATTATAATATTTTAATAAGATTGGAAAGGGCTACAAATGAATAGTTTTAAAAAATTAAGAGGAAAACAGTCTTATACCTCAATAATATTATTTTAGTTATTCAGAAGCTCTCTTATAACGATGTTCCTTGTAAATACTCTTTCATTTAACAGCAATTGCCCTTGATTATCTTTATCCTTAACCCAAAATTTCAAATTATGTTTGTCACGTGTTCTAGTTATGGCTACATACAGCTGTCCATGTGAAAACCCGGGACTTTTTTGAAAATTTTTTTATAGCATTCGCTTTTTGAACGTATTAATAGTAATCCTACCGAATTTGGCAGGACTGGCTGAAGAAATGGCCGAGACATGTTGACATATTTAGTGTTACACAAAAAATGATGACCAAGTGACCAAGAGATTTAGTTATTGGTTCACTTCGTGCAAATTATGTTGAATCGTCCTTGACAGAAGAAAAATTAAACAAACCTGTGCTATGGAGTAATCCGATGCACAACATGCCTGTAAACCCTCTTCTCCAGATATTCCAATGCCAACATGTGCCTTCTGAATCATTGCAACATCATTAGCACCATCTCCAATAGCTAAAGTGACAGTTTTTGTATGGATCGTTACATACTCCACCACCTTAAAAACAATAATATTAAAATGGTTTTTACCAAATTTAACCAAGTCATCTTCACATAAAATTTGGAAAACATTAGGCTTTAATGCAAAATATATGACAAACGGAAGCATTGAAAGAACTGCATGAAACAGCAATGAGCCAATTAAGTATCTACTGTTAGCTGTTCTCTCAGTTATTTTCTTCTACTCCAGCACTTAAATTTTGTTCCTCATCTCCAATATATCCATAATTGATATGTACACAAATGACACAAAAATCATAAAATTTGAAAACTACATTAATTCTTCTTTCATGGGGTATAATAATCTATCATCAGTCACTTCTGCAGCAAACTAATATAACTTTGAAGTGGTACTGCCTTGATGTATGGTAGCAGAGCAAACAAAGGTATCTCTTCACTAAGAAACTTATATAAATGATTACACTAATAAATACCCTATTTATTTTTCATTATTTACCTCAGCTTTTTGGATGGGAGAAACCCTGCAGCAAATGACCACCCTACAGCAGATGCACAGATCAAGAAAGTCCTTCCGAATGTCACACCCAAGAGCATATTTCAGAGTTTTCCCATCGATTATCACTGCCACTTCACTCTCTGGCCTCTCCCTCATCTCTTTCAATTCTAACATGTGTTTATTTATAGAATCTCGTGTGGTCTGGAAAAATAAAACCAGAAAAGTAAAGTTGAACAAAGATGTTACAAGCTGATCATGCTCAATTAATTAAATCACAAAATATGAAGATAAGAAAATGGTTTGTGAAAATATTTTTCATACAGGAAAATGCTATTTTGTTGAAATTTTCTATGTTGCTAATGAATATAAGCATAATCAGAGCAATAGAATCTCGTGTGGTCTGGAAAAATAAAACCAGAAAGGTAATGTTGAACAAAGATGTTACGAGCTGATCACACTCAATTAATTAAATCACAAAATATGAAGATAAGAAAATGGTTTGTGAAAATATTTTTCTTACAGGAAAATGCTATTTTGTTGAAATTTTCTATGTTGCTAATGAATATAAGCATAATCAGAGCAATTTATAAAGAAGTAAGCAAAGGCATATATAATGAAACTTACATCTAAGCTGTCTGCATTTAGTAGAAAAAGAGATGTGTCAGGGTTAAGTAATTTGCAAGAATAGCCAATGTTGATTGCAGTCTCTTGTTTGTCCCCTGTCAGAACCCACAAATGGATGTCTGCCTTTAAAAGAGCGTAAATTGTATCTGCCACCTGTAACATAAAATATTACTTTCTTGAGAAAACCTAAAATTGAACTCCATTGAAAAATCAGGGCAAGTCAAAAATTGTCAAACCAAAATGAAATTTTTGCAGATACTTAATAATAAGAAAATTATCATATTGATAGTTTGATATTTTGTGTATGCAAAAAAACCTGTATTAATACTCACTCCATCTTGTAATTTATCTTCAATCGCTGTAGCACCAAGTATAACCAAATTGTTTTCAATGAGATTGGCAGCATCTTCCAATTTTCTTTCCCGGTAATGTATGGATGTCGTCGCTTTGTAATATGTATTTTTCCATTCCTGAAACATCATGCATAAGAGATAACGATTGCCAAACATCATCTTCCGAGAAATGTCAAGCTGAATAGCAGACTGGTAAAAACACATTACTCCAAAACAACATAATGCTGCAATGAGATGACACCCAAAATAATTAATGAAATATAGAAAACAGTTGGTATGGACTGCATTTAATATCCCAAAATAAGACATGAAATAAAACAAAGATCTGCACAACTGATACTTTTGATTAAATGTCTTACCTCATAGAATTCGTCAGACACATCAGCCACTGCACAGCATAGAGTTCTAAGTCCATCCGAAGCAAAATTCTCCAAATGTTTCAGTGTCATGTCTTTTATATGCTGCGACTCTTCAACACCGATTCCACCAGCAGCTCCAACGGTGCCTGGACCAGGCCCTCCCCATGCACCAGGGCCTCCTCCAGCAGGAGCCAGCCTCTCATATATCACTGTATCTGCTCCCTTGCAATAGAGACGTATTCGACCACATGGTAAGCGCACTATTACTGACATACGTTTCCTCGACGAAGTGAATTCCAATATGTGAAGAACTTCGTAGAGTTGCCTCTCACCAAGGGCATCAACTTCAACTCTCTCTGGCGTCCTTGACTTCAAAGTATAGCCAAATTTACGAGCACCATTGACCAATGCTCTCTCGTCTGAAATTAAAGAATTATTCATTGATAAATTTTGGACATTATAAGCTACTGAAAAATTATTTATTTTTTAGAAAAAGGCTTAAATAAATTTACTGTTTAAAATACGATTAAATTAATGATTTAAGGAAAGTTACAGAGGAAATCCATGATCGGTCAAATTTAATAATACTTCCATTAAACTCTTTATTGTTTAATGATTATGATTGTTTAAAGTACTATAAAAGTCAAGCTATTTACGACAATATCTATGGTATGACTCTTATATGACAATAAAATGCCTAATTAAAAGTACTAATACCAACATATACCGTAAATACCTGACTAGATGCCAATCCCAAATTTAAGCCAATCCCCTAAAATTTTAGGAAAAACTAAATTTAAGAGATTTTAGGCTGAATTGTACCTTGGGTGATGCAAAGTTTTGGATACCCTATTCAGTACAGCTGTGCACTTAATTTACAAAGAAACTGATGTACGAAGGATAGTAATCGATTAAATATTTTTGTAAAAACTTTCGTCTTAATATAAAACAAATAGACAATCGCACAAAGAAATTTCTAATCAAATTCAGTAGCAATTGCAGTTACTTAGATAATATCTATTGAAGAAAAAATGCCATTTATTTTTTCTTAAGCAATACAACATATAACAATTTGGTTGTTCAAGCTTTTATCGTTTAGGAGTTCCATGAACAAACACACATACATACAAACTCTTTAAAATATATACCGTATATGACCGAATATAGCCCCCCTGTTTTTGGCCAAAAGCGAAGTGCAAAAGTTGAGGGAGGAGGCTATTTTCAGGCACTAAAAATTAGGTGGGTACAAACAAGTGTGCAAAGCTTCAATAATGATGAATTTCATTCGAGTCAGTAAGTGTTTCTATCCATTGTAAGACTAAACTACTCGGGTTGCGAATATTTATTTGCAAGGCTGATTGACGTCACCATATAGAAAGGATTTTTCTATTACCTGATCGCTCTCATTATTGTCAAATTGCAAGTTTTACCGTATCTGCTCGTGTAAGCCGAGACCCCATGTATTCCGCGCACCCCGGTTTTTGGGCCAGCTCTAGGGAAAAAAATTTATTCGAGCCGAAAAAGGGTTTTTTAAATCACCAATTCCTATTTCTAAAAAATGCTACGCTCAAGTTAAGCATCTTCACATTCCTACGTGACGAATTTATTGGGTGATCTCTCTATATCGGTACTAGCAGAAATCTCGGTAGTCCTCTTTTGTTAAACACGTAACTGTTTTTGTGGTCACATTGGTCATGTTCGGCAGATATCACTCCGGTAGCGATCATTCTGCTGTACGTAATTTTCCAGCCATATGGTCACTGATTGCTACCGTAGCGGTCGTCATTTTTTTGGCGAACTAAAATTATGATCAGCGATCATTCAATGATCACCACGGTGGCTATGACTTTCATAGATGTATCATAGAATAAAGGAAGCACGCCGTATCTGAACATGGTAGGCGTCGTCTGCCGTGAGAACAAAACCCCCACCAACCCGAACTGGTCGCGCATGCGCCGTGGCCTCCGTGACGATTGCAGCAGAAGACTTCGTCGAGTTTGGGGAGCACCCATTAATAAACTTAAAACTCATTTAAAATTTTTATACAATGAATGAAAATGACTAAATACACCGAAATTCAGAAATAGAATAATAGATGCGGCATGGGTGCTAGCTTAACGTATATTTGTTTACCGACACGACATTTTGGGAAAAAAGGTGAGCGGCAAATAAAAGAATTCGTGTAAGACACGCACCCCCTCTTTTCCACCAGCGTTTTGGGAAAAAAGGTGCGCAGCTTACACGAGCAAATACGGTAATACCAACAAAATTAACCTTGCCCGAGAATGGACTAATTGCCTGGTTAAGCTCAAATTGTTAATTACACAAACGAAAGATAGATCGAAATATGAGCAAAGTGCGAATTTATATTGCCGCATAAATTGGTATGTTATTTCGACTTGCTAATATTGCTGCATTAATTAGTATGTTATTTCGACTTTTTAGTTTATTTTAACTCCCTAAAAATGTAATTTTGTTCAATTCCTTGTCAAATATCTCTCTCGTTAGTATACCCTCTGAATTCTGAGGAACAAATCTGAAAACCTTAAAATTCCAATTAGCATGGCATTTTATCACTCGCTAATTGGTACTTTTTTATTAAATGAGTGCAAGTTTGATATTTCTTCAAATTATACAACATGTTTCATGACATTAAAGTCCTAAAAATAATCGTCCTTTCAGGGTATTAAAATATTTTCTAGATTTGTGTGAGAAAAATGGGTAGGGGGGCTATATTCGGGGGGGGGGGGTTATATTCGGTCAAATACGGTAGTAGATTATACCTAGAGATATGCATATTAAGGTGTTTAACAGACACACTACTGAAAATTAATTCAGATAACCACATCTTCAATTATAACCTTCAGAATTGAAAATTTTCTTTCTTCTCATATGTGAAAGTAAGAGTTCTTAATAGAAGAAATAATGTGCTTAGTGCTATTATAGTTAACATATGATTTTTAATTACACCAAATATATATATCGTATTTACTCGTGTAACCCATGCCCTCATGTACCAAAAGTACCAATATTTTTGGGCCAGCCCAGAGGGAATAAAAGAAATTTGTGCCAGAATAAGTTGATATCTAATTGTAAGATTAGATTAGCCGGCCGAGTTAGACTGGCAGGTAGTGCACCTGCCTTCTAACCCAAAGGTTGCGGTTCGAATCCTGCTTCAGGCATGGACGTTGTGCTTCATCTTGGGGTTTTTCCCCTACCTGCAGACAAGCCATTGGCTTTTTGGGAAAGGCATCATTAAAAAAAAAGTTGACTCCTTCCCTGATTCCCCCTCCCTGAAACAAGGTCCGCCCATCTTCTCCCTCCTACCTATATGATGCAATTTATTGGGTGATCTCTTTATGCTGATGCTAGCAGAAATCTCCTCCTTGGTAATCATCACTCTTATGTTAAAGGAGCGCCAATAGCTCATGATGAATTCGGCGAACATAGATATCAGATGCCAACTTATTCTGGCAAAAGTTTAGGTATCAATTGATAGCAAACTTTTAATGACAACCACTTATTTTTAGTAACAATAATAAACTTAAACTCGTTTAAAAGGTACAACTTTAATATTATAAAAATATAACATCATCTCAATCGTCAAAATGTCCATCGTGTTTTTGAAGATGCACCAATGGCAGTACAAACAACATATTTAAACCCAAAACATTTGCTTGGTCAAATAGATACATGTATACTTTGTAGAATACTTTATCTTCTGTGAGTATAAAAGCTGATACAAGCATGTTGCAGAAAATTTACTAGTGAGACCCACAATTTATATAACCTGTTAAGAAATCTTCATGTCCTTTTTTTTACTGACATTTTGGAAAAAAAGGTATGCTGGGTACACGAGTAAATATGGTATAAACTCATTATCAAAGTAAAATGTTGACTTGCAACACTGAAATGATATTGGTAACTTCTAGCCATTCTTGACAATCACAACGTAAACTACTTCACCTTGACACACCCGATAAATTTCCCAACTTTGGAATGTACATAATGGAGAATAATCATTTATCCTTAGTTGGCATGAAGTGGATGTTAAACTTCAAAAATATTCATCTATACTAGAAATGAATGCCAATGATAGCAAAGTACTGTTCTCAGAGGTCACATAAATGATTGTTTTTTTAAATGACAAGCAATGAGGTTCTTACCAGGGGAAGCTGCATAGTAAGTAATAGGTCCTTCTTCCTTCCCTCCTGTCTCTGGTATAACTGTATGACAGACGGCCATTAAAGTCAGGAATTCGCGAATGAAAGGAGCAGCCTGATCGTTGTGTCGCAAGCTCTATGTATTACAGAGAACATTTTTCCAAAGGTAAAGTCAATACACTGGATTTAATGGAAGGATGCATTATCTGTAGCATGTCAATCATTCTCGTTAAAACTTTTATTTATTTGAAATATTTACATATTTACAAAAGAAGAAATTGCAATTTTCAACATTTTTATATTTAAAGTAAGGTTACATATGATAACTAATATGTTTAATGACTCCATTTGAAAATGAGAAAAGATTATTTATAGCATTGATATAATGATTTTTTAGTAAATTCTTTTTAACAGCAGGCTTATAAACCATATCTTGAACATGGTTTCATTATTTTTAATTAAATTAATTCCTTTTCACAAAATATTTTCTTTCTCCTATGAACACTAATAAACCAATTTAAGTAACCATATATTTATGATCTTTATTTTAATTAAAGATGGAAAATTTCGATATGTTATTGATATTATTCTGATTAGCAGCAAAAAATTTGCAGAATACAATTAAAAAATGAACCAATAATTTTCTAGTTAACTGTTTGAATACACTGAAAACTATACAGCTTAATTTTATGTTTGAAAATATCAACTAAATTTGAGATGCATAAAAATGTTACCAATTAATTACAAATGAAGAAATGAAAAATATAAAAGGATAAACTCTGCATGAGGATATATAACCACAGAGCATCTCTAAAAAATCTATATCATCAAAAAATAACTACCACAAATTCTGAGCATAGGTCAACCATTTCTCTCCAATATTGAGTTTTTTTAAAATATCAATTTAATAGCTAAGCTAGTTTATGTTACTATTTTTTTCTGATTTATAAATTAAACACATTCACATCTCACAGTGGCGGAACAAGTAAGCAAAAAGTCCTGGAGCAAGAAAGATTGGCAGGCCTTCTTAAGTGACCAACCATACTGATTCTGATGACTTTGTACTGTGTAACTTAGCTGACCGGGCCCCTCCGAGGGCAAGGGCCCCGGGGCACTGCCCTGACCTAGTTCCGTGACTGACATCTCATGCATTAAAGTCATAAACACAAAAATAAAGCATCCTCCTCACTGAGTTTTATTAAATCAATATACCGTATATACCTGAATATAAGACAAGGTTTTGTTTCAATTTTTATGACCTAAAAATCGCTAGTCGTCTTATAATCGCACGGTGCATAATAGTTTGACTGACAGAGGAACCAAATGCAGAGTATAATCAAAATATTCGATTCTTAAAATCAATCGCTTATTAAAAGTAGTAGTAGAAATTGAATCGATTCAAATGTATTCGAATACAAATACTCTTTTGAATTTTATCCTATATATTATGCGCGTAGTGAAGCTGCGTGCGTCCGTGAGTATGAAGTCTCGCATAATTATATCAGAATATTTCTCGAGAACCGTTCGTCATAAAAGATATGCGGTAAACTGCGTTTTGTTTCTACTGACTATGAGGTCCCTGGAAAAATATTTTCGTTTGCTAAAGTGTCCCGGGTTTGAATCCAGGAGACAATTATATTTTCCCATAAGTTTAACGGGGTTTTCGATTTTTCAGAGTGCAAGGTTTTTTTCCTTCGTTCATTAAAATACGTAAATATGGACTGATTTTCTTCTTATTTGCTTTATTCGACGGCTAAAGCTCTATACTATCTTATTCTTGCGATATTTACATGTTATACGGTCGAATTTTTCAGAAATACGCATTCTTTTTCGAAATTTTGCAGATTTTTCGTACTCATTCCGGGCGTTACCAAGGAGACTCTCACTGTTGCCTCCGATTCATTTAAGGCCAATTAAAACTTCAAATAGACGAAAGAAAAGCGTTATTGTTATCTTCTCTTCATTGATAATCTAAATAAATGCTCGCATTGACGTCGCCTTTATAGTAGGTCCTGTGAGAAGTTAAAATCAGTCATTGATAGACACTTGGAGGAAAGCAACTGTATATGCCAACTAACACTACAAAATTGCTTATTTCAATTGGTTCAATGTTTATTAGTCAATGGTATAATAAACCTCTGTCATTGTGCGAATAATAAATTTTTTCCTTTTATTAGGAGTTCGAAATGGGGTGTCGTCTTATAATCAGAGTCGTCTTATATTGGGATATATACGGTACATCATGGTAGATGCTTTACCTAAAAACAATTGATACTACTGGCTGTATAAAATCATTAGATTTAATCCTAAAGGACCAAGAAAATGACTCAAGTAAAATAAATTTTTAACAGCAATAGTGTGAACAATAAAATTTGTCTAGTTAGTTATTCCCTTGTGGAATACAGCCTAAATGTTCACACAGGGAAAAAATAGCAATGGCTCTAATTCCAAATAAATAAGTGTATCTGCTATCAGAGCTCCAGAAATACGTTTGTCCGCTCGCCATGGGCAAGTTACAGAAGGGCAGTGGCGAGTATATTTTTAGTCTAACCTACCACAAAATGAATATGGGTGAGCAGATTCTGTCATGAGGCAAGTAGGTTTTAGTTTTATGTTTTGAGCCCTGTCTGCTATGATATATTATTTCCTAGTTGCAATACATTCATTATGTGCACAACTGATGGCAATCATTTTTTAACACCATCATATTGCAATAACAATGGGAAAAGTTTATTATATCATTTTTTGCTTGCTAAATTCATTTGACAACTTTAGTTTTGTCACAGATATTTCATATTAGTAGCTCTTAAGGGACAGGTTGACTTATGCTGGGAAAAACAAGAGTACCCAAATAAAGCACGGAAGGAACACATGTCAGACTCAAGACTAAACCATTAGAAGACATTTAACATTGGCAGTTTTCATGCACACACAACACCAAATTGTATTTATAATAATTAACATCCACTTAATGCCAACAGGAAACCAATCTGGATGACAACTTGAGAAATAAAATTCTATGCTACAAGTGCACATGCTCTTTTATAGAGTATTACCAATTCACAATGTTAAAAAATATAAATGCATGCATCACTCATAGTTACAAATGCCAACATTTTATCATAAAATACAACAATTTGATTTATTTAGAACATATTTATGAAAGCTTTGCATTTTCAAATGTGTTCTAACCAGATGTAAACATTTCAAAATGATTCTACTTATGTTTATTATTTTCATTACACTATGATGTACTATGTCTTATCTCCAATTTGAGAGGAGTCAAAGAAAAACTAAGCAATACTACTAAAACAGGAGAACTAAAACTTTATTTTTTAACTATGCAATCTTTACTAAATATAGATGCTAAAAATTAGCTGTTGACCATTGTACAAAAATATAGTTCATAAGTTCTTGAGAAAAGAGCTGTATAAAATTGAAATGACTAGTGTATACAAAGCAATTAGTAATCTCTATGTGCAATGTGTGTTTCAAAGAAAACATTGAAGACTTGTATGCAGCAGATCTTCCAGAATGAATTTGATACTGGCAATATTCTGATATATTCTTTAGCAAAGAAACAAACGAAATTAGGGAAAAAAGCTACCATGCCAAATTAACATATTGTAAATAAAACAGGAAAATATTGTAATTTTTGACCAGTTTCTACCTCGATAATTGGGCCTTGAGTTGGGTCGTTCTCCTCAAGGGTATAAACCTGTGCTGCAATGGAGCATTTCTTAAAATCCATCACATTTCTCGTAAGTGTCCCAGTCTTGTCAGAGAATATGTATTTGACCTGTGAGAAAGTATTAGTATGGTATTATAAAGGCAAATTAAAGATTAATCATTTGAAATATATTAAAATATACTGATACAAAATGTATAAATAAGTAAAATGTAAAAATTTTTTGAATGAAAGGCATTTGTTACAAATGTGTTCCACATAGCTATGTTGGAAATAGCTCTATGCATTTATATTCATTATTACATTTCTAAGTAAAAATGTCAATTTCTCATAACAGCTAAAATGGATTTTGTTAAATTGTTAATTCTAATGGAGACGATAGGATAAAGACATAACATTAGGAAAAATAGCAATTCAAAACATATTATACATTTTGATGTTTAAGTTTTCAAAGTCAATGATAGATTACTTATTAAGAAAAATCCAAGTCATTCAAGAAAAGTATAAAACATTCTATTTCTCTTGTAGTAATCCTTCAAAATTAAAAATTGTTTCTAACCTGCCCAAGTTCTTCATTGAGGTTGGATGTTCTCGCCATCGCTGGAGTGTTACTTTCTTTATGATACATATCAGTATCCATGTTGATAAAGGTAGCCTAGCAAAAACAAATACAACAATAAGAAGCATTAATATACGTGCATTATAATTGTGAATACAAAGAGTAACAATAATCATTCAGAAGTGTGTGAAGTATACACAGTAAACTCCCAGTTATCCGGAATGCCTGGAGAATTGGGTTAACCGGTTAAGTGAATATTCCGATTACTTGAGAGTTTCATTGGATAGGCTTCAATAATGCATTAGGATACCAAAATAAGAAACAGATACTGAATTATACATTCACCTTGGAGTTGATAACCTTTAGCCTAGGTACTCGACTTGATTGTTCTTAAATAATTCCTTCACATTCAAGGAAGTAATGAAACTCAAATATACAAGTATTCAACAAGTTTAATTGCAATATTTTAATATTTAATTACTTCATTACATCTTATGGAATTTCTTGTATGTCTATTGCTATTAACTTCTCTTTTGTTCTAATAACAACGCGAGGTAAGGGTTAACTTTGTCCAACCTTTAGAATTTTCCAACAAAAAAATTATTTCCATACCCGAGAAAAGGAGAGAAATTATCCTCACGCAACACATTGTACTAGCAGAAATTACTGAGGCAAATTGCTATTAAACAAAAGAGAAGAGAATAGTGACACACAATCATGACACCATTACATACAGTGCAGTTAGTAAATATTAAAATAATGCAATTAAACGTGTTGGATAGTTACAGATATATTCCTTAACTAATGTTTCAAAAAGATCGCAAAATTTATCGGCAGATTCTTGATCGGCTGATTTTTTATCAACCAAAACATCTAGACGTCTGATCTTAAAACGTGTTAGCCATCCATCTGAAAATGCACACGGTTCACTAATCTTCATTTGTTCATAAAAATCTTTGGCCTTTTCAATCAACATTGGCCCAAAAATAGGGGCTCCCTTGGAACACTTTATAGAAAACCATTCATAAATACCAATATCCAATTGCTCAAGTTTCGGCTTATGAAGAGTGCACCGATATTCAACTCTTCTAGGTGTCTCAGAAGACTAACGAATTTCATTAACTGTGATGTCTGTGCCTTAATGTCATAAATAGTGGAAGAACCAACATTGAACTTTCATTAAAACATTGCGGTTCTCACTTTTCTCTAAACGTTTCATTATATCTAGTTTCTGGGTTAGCACAACCCATTTCCTTTCATTACCTTTAGCGCATATTGGAGTTTTAGGAGGCATTTAAAAAGGGTGTGTGAAATATTTTATTTAACACAAACGCAGATTTCAAGAAACATCCACAATTGTGTATTGCAACAGCTGAAAATGCAAATTTTAACTGTAACATTCTGAATAAGATGTAAACAAAAAGTTTTTGAGAGTGCTAATTTTAGTTGTAACATTCTGAATTAGATATAAAGAAAAAATTGCCGAAAACTCCAATTTTATCAGTAACATTTCAAACTAGATGTAATAAAAAATCAAGAGGCAGGAGATGCCGGTTGCTTTAAAATTCCGGTTGCATGAGTGCCAGATAACAGGGAGTTTACTGTATATGGATTGATATAAGGAAAACGAGACTGAAAATCTTAAAAATAGAAATATGTGAAACATTTTGTACAGATGAAAAATAATCATTTTTATCTTATCCTGCACTTTCATCATTGGCAACAACGGAATTATTTGAGAACTACCACTTGCTGAAATGCAAAATAAGAAAAGCATTTTTTATAAATTTAACGTCTTTTATATACTTAGGAAAACCACTAGATGACGACATTTTCAGCTGAATTAATGAAATTCTTTACAACAAATGAATATAAGGATATACAGGCAACGCCTGAGACTGGACTGTTCAACATTCGACTAATTCGAGAATTCGACCGTTATACATTTTAACCCCAACTCGACTTTCAACCAGTAGAACCTTGACTATTCGATCGAGCCGATTAGTCAAATTTGGAACTAAATATAATTACATAAGTTTCTGTGTATCCCGTTCGAAGAATCAATTGAATTTTCCATAAAACAAAAAGGAATATTTTTAGGATGTACTCATAGAGACATCTACCGATGAATTTTCAGTTAGGACACTTCTAATGTTTGGGTTATGTCCATCAACTAACTCCCATATCTTTACCTGCTAGCAGACCAAGAATTTATCTCTATAGTCACTGCTTATTAGTTTTGTTTTGCTGTCATCTTTCTTGTTTATAAACAGAAGAACTAATGAAATCTTTAGGGAGTACTCTTTGCATTCAGTTGGGGTTGGAGTCGCATACTCTCTCTAAGCCGATTTTTTCAAAGAACTTTTGTAAGATTTCTTTTTTCAAATTTGCTTAAAAGAAATCGAAAGAAAATTTACGGAAAGAAAGACTTGTTTCAAAAAGTAATTTTGAGCAAAAGAGAAATTCACGATAGTTCATGAATTCAGTGATAATGAATGTGATAACGTAGGAACTATCGTTTGTGCTCGCGTCAACCAGTGCACCAGGTGTCACTGCGGTTAAAGATGTCTGTTTTTCCCTTATTACTTTTTCTAAGAAAAAATATATTATTGGAGCTGAAGGGTTGAAACTATTTTATCAATTCCTCTTCTTCCAACAAAAATTTATAACTTTATGTTATATGAGATGGAATTTAATAATTTTCTCCCGAAATGCTGGAACGCATCCCCCAATAATAACACGTACTTTTATGAGAAAATGGCACTTGACATTTGACGGTTCAAGATTCGACTGTGTTTTCAGGAATGCATCCCTGTCGAATCTCAGGCATCACCTATATTGGAAAATACTGACTTTCTGGGATATCATTTCATTTACAATATATGTAATTAAAAAAAAATGAGACAAGCGATGGAATATTAGAATCAGAATTTTAATAGATATTTTCAACATTATTTAAGTTTAGCAGGTGATACAATTTGTTCAAGTGATGAATACTCGCAAAATATTTCTTTCTTAATAATTATATTTTCAGTTGAAAACCTTGTCACATTTAATATATGTAGCAGTTGCAAGGGTTTGAAAACAATACTGTGAAAACTGCAGTGAACCTGTATAAAAATGGGCAGATAAAAGAAAACTCACCTGGATGTATCTTACAACTTCAAGAGAAACTTGAAGTGAAATAGGTATCAGGTTGTTGAATAAAATGATGAACGTGAGAAGGTTGTATCCAAAGTTGACACTGACTAGATCTACATAGAAAAAATGGACACAAAAAGAACTTTAGAAAGATGGTAATTTTTTGGTCATACTCTCAAAAAGGTCACAAATTATTGAATTATTTGGCAATAGTACATGGATTTGCAGCATTTACATTTCATTTGTGTTTAAAAATTGAAAAAAGCATTAGCGAAGGTTTGATCTGACTGTCTAGGTAACCATATTGGCTCAGTAACAGTAACATCATCAAGGAATAGCTTGAAATCTTTCACATTTGCAACGTATGTGACTTCAGAAATTTATACTCATTTAATTTTATCATCGTTCATCCTTAAGCACAGTCTAAAAGAGTGGGTGGTTTACATTATTTTAAATTAAAAATCTCTCAGTAACATTTCATCTCTGGCTTTCTCAGTACCTTATCTCGAATTCATTATGTATCACATAATGGATTTCTTGGGCTCTCCGAGTAAGCTTTATTTGTTTACAGTGAGGTTTTTCTCTAGTTCACATCTGTTTTTGCTAGTCGGTCACTAAAGAGGTCACGCATGGTCTAAAAGTAATATCTAATGCTTGGCCTCCTTATCTTACCTCAAGTTCACTAGCTATCTTTATTTCTCTGTGGTATTAATAAAAATGTAATGTTCTTCAAAGAAATCATCGATTCTTCTGCCTGTGAAAAAGTCTCCTGCAGGTGGTGAGTGTTTGAGATGGCTAATTATCATATTTATCCATACTATATATTTGCGTTAACAATTATTTTCAAAGATGTTTTTTTACAAATCTATATAGTCATAAGTCATCGCCATGAGTTCCTTAGATGAAAGGGAAATAGAAAGGATCAGGCTCCTCTTGGAAAGTGTGACAGAAAAGGTGGAGGAAATAACTTCATTTGGTGATTCCGATGGAGAGAGAGACTGTTTAGATGAAAGCGACCACAGTACATGCAGCAAAGAGTGTAGAGATGGAGATAGTGAAGATGACAGTGTAGGGCAATGTCATAATGTGCATTACACTGGAAAAGACAAAGTTAGTAAATGGAGTACACTGACCCCACCTCGAAAAGTTTGTACCAAAAGAAGAAATATATTGACACAAGTGCCAGGAGTAAAAGTAATGTAAAAACCCCAATTGAGACTTGGCATTAATTTTCCATGATTCTGTAATAGAGAAAGTGGAATGCACTAATGTATGTATATGTAAACATCAGCCTAATTATGCACGTCAGAGAGATTCTAACGGCAATAATCTTGTTGAAATCAGATCAATATTTGGTCTTTTATACTTGGCTGGCATTTTGAGATCATCACATCAAAATCTTGAAGACCTGTGGGCTGTAGATTGAACAGGTGTAGAGCGATTTCATGTAACTATGTCTTCGAAAAGATTTGTTTTTGTTGCATACACTGTGCTTTGACAATATAAATGATAGACGTGAGAGGAGACAACAGGATAAATTATCTCCAATACAAAAAGTATTCATTGACTTTGTTGAACGCTGTGCTGAACATTACAGAATTGGAGAATATGTGACAACAGATGAAATGTTAAGAGCCTTTTCGTGGCAGGTGTTCATTCAGACAATTTATGAAAAATAAGCCAACCAACTACGGAATCAAGATATTTACTCTAGCTGATGCGCAAATATATTACACTCTAAATATGGAGATACTAGGGGCTTTGCTCGCCTACTCGCGCTTCGCGGGCTCCTTAGCAGAATCTCATGTCAGTCTGGAGGAAGGTGTGAAAAGATAGAAAGAGAGAAATAAAAAAATCAAATAAATTCAGTGACTCTTTATTGTAGCACTTCTTGTCCAGCAGACTTCATGCAGACCAGGTAGATCTTGACCCCCTGTCTCGATGGAGCTCGAGATAGCGCCACGTACAGTTGACCGTGACCAAACAGAGGCTTATCCTGATTGATGTAGAGACCGACTCTCGAGAAGCTCTGACCCAGCACCCTATTGATAGTCATTGTTCTGTACAGGACGAACAACAGTTTGTTGTCGTCCTTCATCAAGCATTTGATACAGGATACGGTCATGATCTCGCCTCAGCGATCACCCATCATTACCTTACAGAATAGTATCTTCTGTTCAATCTTGCAGATGACCATATGTGTTCCATTGCAATGACCATCGAGAATCAAGAGGTTTCTTAGCAGTGTCACAATCACCCTTGAGAAGAAGCTGTTTCAGCAGCAGTTCCGAAGGGGTGATCAAAGCCAGATACTCAGGTTGGAATTGAATAGCGATGGTATTGTTCTGTCTGTCCTTGCCATCGCTGTCTGTGAGCATGGCCCTGTACGTTCCTTCACACATGACCTCATCTCTGTGAACCTTCCAAAGGACTGTGGTTAGGGGTGGGGCTTCAAGAGTGAGCTTGGACAGGGATTGGTCGAGGCGGGAACGGTGTGCATGGAGTGGGGGTACTCAGTGACGTGTACTGTTTCCAAGGTCAAGCGTCTGACACGACGACCATCATAACTTTTTTATTAGTATAGAGAGATATGCAGGGAAACAGTATGATGGACCTTTCGAGGTAGACAACAACCCACAGAAGATTGTTCAAAGATTAATATGTCCAATTTCAGGAACTGTTGATAATTGGTATTGCTCTGTTCCACTTGCCATCCATCTCCTAAATAATGATAGGCTTACACTTGTTGGTACAATAAGTAAAATAAATGGGAAATCCTGCTGTTATTTGTAAACCCTAAACTCCAAGCACCTCACAGCAGCCTATTTGGATTTGGAAGTCATGTACGCTTATGTCTTGTGTCCCAAAGAAAAACAAAGTAGTCATTTTCTTGTCATCAATGCACCATGATGACAAAATTGATGAAGGCAGAGGTGATGCAGCCAAGCCAGAAATAGTTACATTCTCTAATGCAACCAAAGGTAGAGTTGACAAAGTTGATCAGTTAAAATGAACCTATACTGTAGCTAGGAAAAGCTGTACACTGCCTCTTATAAATTCTTCTGAAAACATTTTTCAATTTATTAATATAACACTTCGTTATTAATGTAAAATCATTGAATAAACAAAAATTACTTAAAAATTAAAAAAAAAGTTGCAAAACAATATTTATTTTAGTGTATTTTAGCCTGTTTATCCAAAACAGTCAAAATGACCATGGGTGACCTCATACATCTCAAATAACCATGCAACCTCTTAAGGGTTAAGGGACTTTCCCAATTCTTAAATAATAGAAACATTTTAAATTGATCAAATGGTTGTATATATTCAGTACTTAATTTGTAGCCAAATAAGAAAGGGAATGCCTAACCTTACCTAACTCAGAACAAAACTGAATATATAATGACATCTACGGTCTTTAATAAATATAAAGTAACTTGGAAAGTGCAAAAAAACAAGAGTGAGGTTGAAATGTACAGATATTCATCAGCCTTTAAATTCTTGTAAGTTAAACATTTTTTGTTCATAATATTTTAGAAATTTCTTCCCAAACAAGTGAGGGAACGCCATTCCCTTGCATTCCCCCAGAAATTAAGCACTGTATATATTGCATCTTCGTGGTTCTCAAGGGTAAAAGTCACCTTATATAAAAGACATAAATACTTTTAGGTCATCAACTCACCATCAAGGCCCAGATACCAATCAGTTGACACATGAGAATTGGTCCAAAACTCATTGAATATGGCCGAGGCCAAACACAAGACAATTAGGATAAAAAACAGCCACAGGATTTGTAAGTTAGTCATGCGATCGACTGTGGATCTCTTTAGAGGTGCAGATGTGGAATTCTTCATCAGTTTTGTTTCATGTCCTGTGTACACAACGACCCCAAATACCCAATTGGTGTTTTGGAGTTTGGCTCCTCGCAGAAGGATTTGATCAGGTCCCAAAGGTACTATCCTAAGAGTAAAGAGTTAAAAATTAATAGCTCTATAACAAAAAAGAAAAGTCAGTTTTAATTAGAGCCTAATTACTAATTCAATCAGAGAGGTTGGTTTGTAATTGTTTCAAAACTAGAGAGAATGGCAACTGGTCAGATATTAAAAAAATCTGAGCATGATTCCTAATACAGTAAACTCCCTGTTATCTGGCACTCATGCAACCGGAATTTTAAAGCAACCGGCATCTCCTGCCTCTTGATTTTTTATTACATCTAGTTTGAAATGTTACTGATAAAATTGGAGTTTTCGGCAATTTTTTCTTTATATATAATTCAGAATGTTGCAACTAAAATTAGCACTCTCAACAACTTTTTGTTTACATCTTATTCACAATGTTACAGCTAAAATTTGCATTTTCAGCTGTTGCAATACACAATTGTGGATGTTTCTTGAACTCTGCGTTTGTGTTAAATAAAATATTTCACACACCCTTTTTAAATATCTCCTAAAACTCAAATATGGTAATAAAAGGAAACGGGTTGTGCTAACCTTAACCCAGAAACTTGATATAATAAAACGTTTAGAGAAAAGTGAGGACTGCAATGTTTTAATGAAAGTTCAATGTTGGTTCTTCCACTATTTATGACATTAAGGTACAGAAATTACAGTTAATGAAATTCGTTACATCTTCTGAGACACCTAGAAGAGTTGAATATCGGTGCACTCTTCATAAGCCGAAACTTGAGCAATTGGATATTGGTATTTATGAATGGTTTTCTATAAAGTGTTCCGAGGGAGCCCCTATTTTTGGGCCAATGTTGATTGAAAAGGCCAAAGATTTTTATGAACAAATGGAGATTAGTGAACCGTGTGCATTTTCAGATGGATGCCTAACACGTTTTAAGATCAGACGTCTAGATGTTTTGGTTGATAAAAAATCAGCTGATCAAGAATCTGCCGATAAATTTTGCGACCTTTTTGAAACATTAGTTGTATGTGTAACTATCCAACATGTTTAATTGCATTATTTTAATATTTACTAACTGCACTGTATGTAATGGTGTCATGATTGTGTGTCGCTATTCGCTTCTCTTTTGTTTAATAGCAATTTGCCTCATTAATTTCTGCTAATACAATGTGTTGTGTGAGGATAATTTCTCTCCTTTTCTTGGGTAAAGAAAATTTTTTTGTTGGAAAATTCTAAAGGTTGGACAAAGTTAACCCTTACCTCGCGTTGTTATTAGAACAAAAGAGAAGTTAATAGAGATAGGCATACAAGAAATTCCATAAGATGTAATGAAGTTATTAATTATTTAAATATTGCAGTTAAACTTTTTGAATACTTGTATATTTGAGTTTCATTACTTCCTTGAATGTGAAGGAATTATTTAAGAACAATCAAGTCGAGTACCTAGGCTAAAGGTTATCAACTCCAAGGTGAATGTATAATTCAGTATTTGTTTCTTATTTTGGTATCCAAATGCATTATTGAAGCCTATCCAATGAAACTCTCAAGTAATCGGAATATTCACTTAACCGGTTAACCCAATTCTCCAGGCATTCCGGATAACTGGGAGTTTACTGTATCAAGTAAATGCAAAATCCATTTTTCTTTGCTTGAACGTAACAAAAACAATTAATGAAAAATCTCACAAAAACTAAGTTATTTAAATTTAGAGTTGAATGACAAAGAATATATTCTGAAGAAAATGGTTAAGATTCTACAGTAAGTTAAACATTTTGAAATGAAAAAAGTAACGTGAGACTAAAGAAATTATTTTAAACTAGGACCATTTATGTTTGTTAGCGGTAACATAGTTGTTGAAACATAAGTAACAAGGTAACCTATTTCAACCTGAAACATATAACATCAATGCCAATTGACCCTTTCACAGAAAATAACTCATTATTCTTACATAAGATGGAATATACCCGAGTATAATTTCAGAAAGATTTAATTTAAAGCAGATATCAACCAGAGAAATATCATAACAAAGGATAACAGCCAAAAGTGGTTAATTTTGAAGGCGGACTCCATAAACAGAAGTAGTGGTGGCATGCGATTTCTGGATCAGTCGGCCATTTTGGAAAACAAAAGACGAACGAAATGTGATGTTAACAAATGCCGATCACGAAGTGTAAGTGTGTAGTAAGTATGGCAGAACTTTCAATATATCGAAACAGGTATTGATCGGAACGAAATGCGGTCTTTTGCTGCATTGCCAAGTTGATTTTGATATATCGATCAACGTTGTTACCAATTCGTCGGAGCATGATTGGAAGGAGTGACATACGATGGCGAATTTGAACAGGTTTTAGAGTTGGTGATGGAGGTGGTGAATTTCCTTGATGTTTATATTTGAAAAAAAGAATCCCTTTGGGCTGGACTCAAACAAGCACTCAAAGTTGGAAAAGGACTATGCTCTACCCACTGAGCTACCAAAGGTTTGTATCGAATTGAAGAATTTATTGTATAAAAATTCCTTCGGATAGTGTTGCGAAACTATGGGTTGGCAATGTTTTGATGTATCGAAGGACATGCCAACCTAAGCGGGAGGCAGAGGATTTGAATTGTTCGAAATCTGTTGTGCATGTGCATTCCTGTGCTATTTTTTAAAGAATATTCTGAGGATTGATAAATGAAAAAAGCAACAAGTTAAAATTCAACATACATTCTTTTCTTTTGTTACAAGTTACTCTTATTATTTTCTGATTGAATTTCCTTTTTGCATTCATAACAGTAATATCCTACTTTGACATGATATACTACCCCTTTGGTGGAATTTTTAGCGATGAAGGTTATCTACCAATTTCGCAAGGGATGATGCCATGAATCAAAAAGTATCCAAAAACCAAATAGAAAAGTTTTTACCCACACTCTTTGAAAAGGAAATATACTTCTCTTCCAAATTGGGGATACAGTATATTTCCTTTTCATCATAACCCAATGAGGTACGACGAGATAGAATCCAGTGGTATAGATTTTTTTAATAAAATGCATACTGTATGTATGATATGTACTGCAAAATTAAATACTGTTCACGGTGCGCATTTTTGCTGGCTTTTGTTTGCTTAAAACAATAAAGGAAAGCTGTTTTCACGTAATCAGTTCCAATGACATATTTGTGGTGTTTTGTTTAATATCTATGGCAAAATAACATTTTAACAGTAAATAGGGGGAAATAATTGCAGTAAATCATGGCAGAAAGGAGGAAATTGAGTAAAGGTAGTCAAAGTGTAGAAAAAAATCCTAAATTATCAAGGAAAAGCATAAATCTTGAGGAGTAACTTAAAGTGATTCGGTGTTTTGAACAAGGTGCACGTCAGAGCAATATTGCACATAAGTTTAACTTCACAACTTCTACAATTCGTACAATTTTGTTAAATAATGACAAAATAAAAAGTTCCACTGAAGCAGCCAATGCAGTCACCGCAAAGAAACTCACACGATTACGTATTAATATGCTTGAAAAAATGGAGAAACTGTTAGTGCTGTGAACTGATTCTAAGTGTTCTAATGAATACATGCCCCTTAGCCAAAAAATCATTTGCAGTAAAGCACTTTCCCTGTTTGAATATGGAGGGTAGAGATTCTTCTGAAACATTTCATGCCAGTTCTGGTTGTTTTCAAAATTTTAAACGCCAAGCAAATATACATAGTGTTTGTTTTACAGGTGAATCAGCAAGCGCTGATAAAGATGCAGCTATAAAGTTTCCTGATGAATTTCAAGCAATTATTGAAAATCATGAATATCCCCACACATACAATAAGTAAGGTATGCGTAGATGTGAGCGCCGCAGTGACGAAAATGATAACTCGCAGAACCTAGCGATCTATGCATAATTGCAAGCACCGCCGCAAAAGATTTAAAATAGTATTAATATATATATTTAATGATAATTAATATTAAATAAATACAAAAAGTAACATTAGCGAACCTTGCAATTTTGCAAACTGATCACTATTAAGTACATGTTATAATCAGTTTGTTTAGCACAAATTTGGTTAGCGCAAAGACTGTTCGGAACGTATCCTTTATGCTAAATGAGGCATGACTGTACTAATATTAAAATGTATTTAAAATTTTTTTCAAACACAAACATGTTATTCTTTCTCTTTTTTTTAGGTGGAAAGCTTAAAATCAAAGATTAGTGCTTTCAATATCGAACTGATATCAGTATATATGAAGGTCTCCGATTTGTCGGAGTGGATGAAATACCCAATAATAAATATGGATAGTGTGACAATGCGCTACGGCGATGCCATAGCCGTGTCATTACAAACCCAGCGGTGCAGGATTGGAGGGCAAAGGTGTTTTTACTGAAAAAATACACTACAATATCCAAAGAGGAGGCAGCGGAATATAATAAATTAAAAGAAAAAATTTTTTAAATGTTAAAAGGTGTAGGAGTAACTTGTAACAAAAGAAGAGAACATATGTTGAATTTGAACTTGTCGCTTTTTTCATTTATCAATCCTCCTCAGAATATTCTAAAAAAAAAAGCACGGGAACGCACATGCACAACAGATTTTGAACAATTCAAATCCCCCGCCTCCCACTTAGGTTGGCACGTCCTTCGATACATCAAAAGCATTGCCAACCTATAGCTTCGCAACACTATCCGAAGGAATTTTTATACAATAAATTCTTCTATTCGATACAAACCTTGGGTAGCTCAGTGGGTAGAGCATAGCCCTTTTCCAACTACGAGTGCTGGTTTGAGTCCAGCCCAAAGGGATTCTTTTTTTCAAATATAAACATCGAGGAAATTCACCACCTCCACCACCAACTCTAAAGCCTGTTCAAATTCGCCATCGTATGTCACTCCTTCCAATCATGCTCCGACGAATTGGTAACAACGTTGATCGATATATCAAAATCGACTTGGCAATGCAGCAAAAGAGCGCATTTCGTTCGTCTTCCCACAGCCGGGAGGATTATTTTGACAATGTCACATAAATCAAAGTTCACATAACAACCCCACATTTGGTAGAGCAGTTGATACCAACCTCCCAATCGACACCTGTTTCGATATATCAAAAGTGCTGCCAATCTAAAACTTCACTGCACACTTACACTTCAAGATTGGCATTTGTTTACATCGCATTTCGTTCGGCTTTGGTTTTCCAAAATAGCCAACTGATCCAGAAACCGCATACCACCACTAATAACAGGTAATGAAGAATACTTACGGTTTCCCACTACGTCTCAAAAGCCCTGTGAATTCATACAGGTGGCGATTTGGGAGATCACATTCAATTGTCGCTGTGAATTGGGCCAAGTCTTTGGTTTCCAACAGCATCGCTGTCTCTGGAACACCTTGACGTATCTTGAGGTTCGTCTCTCCATCAAGGTTTGCCGTCTCTATATAGCATAGTGCCTGAGGCTCACTGTAAATGGTGATAATATAATAAATTTTTCTTTAAAAAAACAATTAAGTAATGCTTGGAAAAATATTGAACTGGTTGAAAGTATTGGAAATTAGCAGTATTCCAATAAAACATCATGAATTGAATCTAATGTGTTACTTTTAGAATATCCAGTGCATGTTAAAAAAAACCTTGCTAATAATAAGAAAAAAATTTTTAATGGAGATTTACAAGTATAAATTTTCAATGATTAAATAGCATGTGAACCTTGAGGACAGTAGAATGAGATCAGCTGGGAAGAAATGGTCATTGTGCACTTTGACAACATCCCCGACGACGACATCAAGCCACTGGACCCACTGCCAGTGACCGTCTCGGAGCACCTCCAACTCCCTGTGATTGATTTCTCCATCAGCTCGGTGCCTTTTCTGCAGAATGAAGTAAAAAAAGTCTATTCTAGCAACACCACTATGATAAAAATGAGAATATCAAACATGGTGACCAAGTACACATGGTTTCCTGATGGAACTTATAAAAATCAGTGCGGCATGCATGGCATACATTGTCTCATATCCTTACACTTCCATTCTACACAATAATCAGTTGCATTAATACATATTTATGCATGGTTTGTCTTGTGGCAACAATACTGCTGTTGTCAGTGGGGATAGCTTAAAACTCGATACAATGCCACTGCATGCTATCTAAATAAATAATGAGTATTGTCCATAGCTCCATCAAGCTAGCTAAACTATATGCACCGATGGTAGGAACATATCTATCTACCTATATAAATAAAAGGAGGTATATTTGTAATTCCGTGACGCTGCATTTGTTATTGTCATGCTGAGTGAAATAACTACATTTTTGAGGGAAATGAGAGGGAGGAAGAATTGTAGGAACAAATAGAGATAAACTGGAATGGTAGGAGGAGGAAAGGAAAAATGGGAAATATTTTCATTTTAATTCAAAACATGATTAATATCACTTAGGACAAGAAATTACACTAGTATAATTGGAAGGAATTTCGTTATTATCGCTTATGACATTACTCTTTATGATTGTTAAAATTTTAATCAAAATCCATGTCACCACTACTGAGTAAATACACATTTTGTAAAATTCAACAAGAATAAACTAACTTCCATTGTTGCTCAACAGGGCAAACTTAAACAAAGCTTCTATTATGGATGATACCCTACTTAAATTAAAGTTTTCATCATATTCTATTAAACGATTTAGCCCTTGGCGCAACTCAGAGCCGACAGACTCGGGAATTACAAAAACAATTTTTGAACTTAGGGCCACTTATAAAGTGCATATTCATCAAAATCTCTAAGTCCAATTTTTACACGATCATTATACTTATCCCTGGTATATGAGAAAGCAAAGATTAAAATATGTAACAATTCTAATTTTTCTTACACTTCTTTTGGGAAAAAAAATACTAAGATCTTCTCGGAGAGGTGCTGGCGAGATGTTTTTAACTATATTTAACTGGATCTCTCAATGTGTCAAAGTTGGTACACGTATTTTTTTCCCATCACTGTTTCCTCAAGGCCAAAGAAGGATCTTCGCTTGCTTCAACAAATCGGCAACCGATATCATAGAGAAAGTGCTCTCTAATGAATTCCCTGGAGTGTTTTACATGTGGAGATGCAATGCTTCCACGCGTCAGTCATAAGGAAATCAATAAACCCTGCTTTGGAAGCATCGCCATAAAAGTGAGGCACACAGACACGTGAGCGAAATTTTCCCATCGAAGCAACGACCGCTTAAAGTCTGCAGCTTAGCATTTTGAAACGAAAAGTGATTCTCGAAATTCAATCTTCGACAAATCGAGTAAATAAAATTGTAAAAACGTGCTTTATCACACTATTCCGAGCATTTCCTCTCGATCTTGACAAAAAAATAGTTAACGCCATTGCTTTAACTGACTTTTGTTTGAATGAATTTATTGCTTTTAAGGCCGTTAAATTTGATATCGCGCCAACATTATACATTCCGCATCGCAGTTACAATTTAATCAAAACTTCGACGCAGTTTTGCATCTCTCGCTAATTATCTTCGAGCCACTGCCGGCGAAAATGCTAGGAAGACATGCATGGATGGAAGGAGGGTTTCTTTAAAATTTTGATTAACCGCTTTAATTTTTGTCGGGTTGTATAGAAATTTTTCCTTTGGAGATATAAACCTGGCCTTTTAAATTGGATCTCATTGTAATAAAGATTTGTTCTCACAACTGCAATATAAATGTACCTGAACTTCCATTAAGTTCCATATAAAACGAATCACCAGTCATATTGGATTTCGTTATGAAGGGTCTATCAAAGACTGCATAGCTACGATGAAAAGCCATCCAGAAAAACAAGCGACGTATGGAGAATTGATTTTTAAACAAAACAAAATTAATACGCTAGTTGATGGAGTATATGATCGAAATAAAAGATTAAATGATGAGTTTTTTTCGCTCACATTCACTTCTTTAATTTAATAACATCACCGCATTTATTAATCTAAATTATGAGCATTTTTCGCACACATTCACTTCTTTAATCTAATAATAACACCGTATTTATTAATTCACTGCAGTGAAAGGAAGCGCTTGTGAAATTTATAAACGTGAGCAACTGTTAATTAAATCACTCATTTAGATGTGATTCGGAAATGATAGAGGATTACAGAGTAGAATAAATTATTCACTTCAACAGCAATAAATATACTCACAACATCCTCGATGATTTCTTTGATAGCTGAAACGCTTAGGATGAAAATGAGTGGTACTAATGTAGTATACCTCCCGGTAGGGGATACATCCGGAATTTGCTGAAATAAAAAAAACATATTAATGTCATATACAAACATTATTATGAATTAACAGGAGATATTTATCGGAAATGAAAATTTAAAAAGCGGTAATAAAATTTAATGTATATTTAAAATGTATGAAAATTCTTTAATTTTTAAGAGTGAAATTCCCTGTTGACCAACCAAACCAAATAGTATGATTAATTACAATTGTTTTAAAATTCGGTATGAGGCTAATTAAGCGATATCATGATTGATTACAATTGTTTAACGACACAATATAAGATTAATTAATTTAACAACTAAGTGTTTACATTGATTAATTAACAAATGACAACAGCTGCGACATAGTCATAATTGTTTAATTCAAATGCGACAGCAATGCGCTAAAATTCGCAATGTCTGCAGAAATTACGCATTCAAATAATGAATCGAATCCTTATTTTCTCACACAGCACAACTGAAATTCGAGTAAATGAAGTGATGAAATTAAATTAAAACTTTAGAATATCTGATTACAATTTCCCTGGTCAAAACAAAGTTTTCTGACATATCTTGTTGCAGATTTTAATGAGCTCGGCGGAGTAAACAACTTGCATCCATTTGGCCCTGAACACGTAACGTGAAGTTGCTTGCCCTAATTGAAGTTCTGACCTTTCTGTTAAATTCCCGAGCATCGTTGGCCACCATTCAAATTTAAGCAAACGAGCTTGAAGTTTGAACTAGTTTTGCATTCTACGAAGGATTTCCCGTGTCACGTTACCTACATTTCTTTTCCACAGGATTTATGTCGGAAATGAATATATCTCTACTCTTTAGGCTAGGTCCTCCAATGTGTTTAGACAGGTCTTTTTTCAGAGAAACCTTACCCAACTTTCGAGAATACACTGCCTAACCTCATACGTTATGCAATAAAGCCAAATAACATCATTACTACGCGTTACCGGTTTCAGGAGATGAATCCATACTAAAGCACCAAAGCTTCTTTTATTTTGAAGGTTAGGTAATTTCGGCGAAAATCCCAAACATGTCAAAACTCCGAAGCGCATGCGGTCGACATTTCATTTACATTTCAGCCGAAGAGATATTTTCATTCTGTTTGATGAATATTTTACTGAGATTTTTATGGTAAAGGTAGGCTAGAGCAGCCCTGTCAAAATAAACCAAATGGAATCATCAAAGTGAATTAGGAGATTTTTGCTATTGTGCAGGAAACATAAAACCTGAGGATATACATTTATATTATTAGATTATTAGACAAGGTGAGGTGACGCTTTTTGCCAGGTTCTCTAAATTTCCGGTAGAGAGCGTGCATGTAGAGTACAGGTAGTTCTCCCTAACGCACAGTGTGACGGATTCAGGAAAACGTGGCCAAAATTCTGATCTGTGTTTTTTCGGGTAGAAATCACCTCGGATATTGAGTACTTAACTTTTTTTTGCAATACATGCATTAAGTTCACCTATTTTTTTACCGGAAGGACCTAAGTGACATTTTCTCCTTACCGAACAAGTTTGAGACCCTTCAGCAGCCCATGTGGCATTGAAATCGTCTAAAACGGTAGTAAATGCATCTACAATATTTTCCGAGGAACAGAATATTTATTATATTCTTCAAAGGTTAAAATTGCTGATCAACACGAGGGGTCTGAATAACAATTTTCTGATATATCCGTACAATTCTGGCATGATGTGAGCATTCCCTTAATCAAGAAACTGGACATTATGTAACAAACGTCGGGTTAAGGGAAAGTGTATTTTACAATGAAAAAGGCAATCGGATGGACATGAAAGCTATTGCATATTCAACCTTAAACAAGGAATGGGTTGTAAGAAAAGATCATGCATGAATCGCTGAAGCAAAGGAAAGTCAGGAGGTCAGATCACATACTATTAGTCGCTGATTCCATCTGACTCGTCACTTGTGCAACTGTTGCTGCTTCTTCCTGTGCGATGCTCCATGCCTACTTCATGACTGGTCAGCAGAGGGAGAGCATCTGCTGCGAGAGGAAATTCCTTTTTCTTTGGAGTCCGCATTATGGAGGATATCACAGTATCAGATGATATGACGAGCATGTGCAGGATGTCCCGGTTGGTAGCGACACGGGAGAATTTTCTAGTTCGGCACTGCCTAACGAATTTTGTATCTTTATTTTTGGTCTCTTGGGCCTCCTCGGACATTTGTCCAATCGGATGCAGGGCAGCCGAAATGATTACTTACCCATGAATCAAAATTTTATGTACTGCAGGAGGCATGTAATACCATCCATAGAGCTTCACGAACTTCCTCGAGGTCTCCTTCGCATATTTATCAAACGCTGTCACATTCATATCCAGACCCGAAGACAGGACCTGCAGTATGACATGAAAACCGTTGATGATGTTGATATGGATCCCTGTAATTTCAGCTGATATCTCTGTGTTATGGAAAAATCGGCGAGCAGTATTGCCGTCATTCGTGGATCCTGCGCCCTGCTTCAACATGTCCACCAGAAGTCCCAGCCTACGTCTGAATTCCTGCTGTACCTGTTGTTTTCTGACATCTACAATCACGCTGTCTGCACATCTAACTTGCCATTTCTTCACCTGCAGCCTGTAGGCGATGTGGAGCAAGCACTCGAAGAAACGTATCCAGGCATGGAGCACTGATAGGCCGAACTGGAACATAGATGGGTCTGGCTGTTTCTCTGAAATTCGGTCAAGTTCGTTCATTTCAGAGGATGTGGCACCGCAGACGAAGAACCTTAGGGTGGAGGCAGTTTCAGTCACAGCATTGCATACTTTCCCGTCCATCATAGTGAACGCTAGCTGGTGGTGGATCCTCAATTCACGCCCTGTGTGAGTCACATGCGAGGGCTGCAGGGATTGAATTTGATCTTCGATATACTTTCTCTCTGATCGGGAAATCTGCGGTGTCTCTTTGACGAACTGGAATCTTACTGGCCTGCAGTATCTGGTAGAAGATGGCCGTGGGTTCTGCCAAACTGTCTCTGTTCTCTGGGAAGAATGGTCCCCTTGATACAGTCGCAGCGGGACTAATGATGCTATTTTAGAAGGAATTGTTTCAGCGCGATTGTATTTCTAAAGAGTCATCGATTCTCATTCGAGGCGACTTTGTTATCAGGGGCTGCACTCCGAAGACTCTTGATGAGTTAAAAATTGGCCCCTCTCTACAATATACTTACTTTTTTGATTACAAAGTGCTTTTAGTCATGCGTCTGTATGTGACGTCAATAATGCGCGACAGAGGGTACGTTTGGATTGAAGCTGCGGGTTGTAGGTAGGCAACCCGCGCAACGCCATTCTGTACGCCTGCTTTCCCGCCCTCTTACTCGGAAGATGGCAACTAGTCGCAACTGGTGTTTGGGGGAATCGCTACCTACATGTTTGAGGAGTAATTAGACATGTGGCTCAAGGCCCCATCACGCCCCATTGGTTTTGTACGTCCAACTTAATACAGTGATTTTCTGTTAACATCATAAGGATTGCTCTACTATCTACAAAGCCGTATAACTTACGTAAGGAGTACAAAAATCTCCTCACAACGTCCATCCCTGTGAAGTGCAAGGTCTGACAAAGATTTTGATGTGCTATGTGATTGGCTATATGGGAAAATGTACGATCAACAGCTTCCCAATTGTTCGCATACTGCCGACGGTTGTAGCTACTAGGTGACAAGCATAGCGCGTTCGACAATTTCGGAATCAAATAATTTTAACGTAAAAATCGGCTCACACTTGACAGTTTGGAGTCTCCTCTGTGAAATGAATTAATTTCAGATGAATTCTGCGAAAAGAAGTTTTGAAAATTAAATAAGAGAAAATAAAAGACCCCTAGTATCTTTATATAGTACTAGCAAAATTGCCCGGCGTTGCTCGGGATTATGTTTTTAAATCTACATGACTGGAAATGAAGACAATTATTATGAATGAAAAATTATTTCTATGTTTGAAAAGCAATGACGAAGAAAATCCCGAAAAAAAACTTGTTTTTCACTTAAATGGCACCTCAGAATATATAGACAACTTCCGATTAAAACTCTAATCCCGCCGAAGAATTGGCAACTTCCAATGCGGCCCGCCGAAGGATTCGCAACAACCAATGTGGCCCGTCATGCAGAAAAGGTTTGGCAGCACTGATCTAGACATTTAAATATGTACCAGTTAAATTATTAATTAAATCATTAGATTAGATGATTAAAATATTCATATTGTAAAAAGTGCTATTTAAACAACTCTTATAACCGAGCAAGAATGACGTCTTTGATCGCAATCGAGTAAATTCACCGCTGTTTAAATCGTATTTTAAGGTTAAAAAAAAGAACTCGAGAAAAAATGTTAAGATTATTATTTCCGATTAAAAGGTATGCCACTATTCCATAGAACACCGTCCCAAATATATTTTTAAAATTTCATGATCTAGCATTTAAAAAATAAACAACAGAGCATGTTTTCAATACATTGCCTCTTCGCGCACACTAGCGCCGCCTACAGAGCAAACACGACAGTTCTCCGAAAGAAAATCGTTCGGAGGAAACTGACGCAAAAATAAAAATAAATTACATTAAAAATCAATTAAAATGTACAGAAATCACATATTCAGGGGCTGAAGTACAGGTGTCGATTTAAAAAAAAAAGCCGACCAACCTGCAACAGCGCGATGAACAGGAAGAAGCAGTTCGAATACCTTCGGAACTGCTCAAATAGGAAGCTAGGTACGAAGGAATACACTGAATACTTTGCCGTCGTGATGTAGTTGGAACAAAAGCGGTACGGCTGGGGCCGGCCAAGGAATATGACTCGGTGCTGTTCACCTCCTCCCTCTCCCCCTGCGCCCCCCACTCCACCCTCCCCCTCCTCCGTCACCCCGGAGGTCCTGTCGTCTTCCTCCTCCTCTTCCTCTTCGTCCTCATCTTCTGCAAATGCGAGAGAAAGGAGTGACAATGAAAACGGCGTGGAGGCGAAAGCAATGGAGCGATGAACATATTATTGCACTCAGGCCCCTTCGCACATGATCAATATATTTGAAACATACTTAAGTAAATAGAACATAAGCTTTTCTAGCATAAATGTGGTGACAGAATTGTACATAAAATATTGACATTGACGGCAAAATCAATAAACAAAATGAAGATGTAGACAAAATTATTTCAGATATATGTACAATTTATATATTAATGGTTTCAATTGATGATTAACCTTAACATGGTATTCCGTGCGAAATTTAGAGGCATTTAGAAAGCCTCTAAATAACTATGAAATATCTTTCGAAAAAGTACTGTAAATATTGTCGACGTGAATCCAACATGTCTGAAATTCCAGCACGTCGCACTCATTTCAAATACCAAATGGTAATTAATCAACCGTTGATGTTAATTATAATAGTTGTTATCTGAATCAAGGATCTTAGAATTTCCGCTGGGAATGACTATGTTGCTGTCGAACATTCAACTGTTTTATGACCACCATTACCCAGTTAATTTATCGGAGTCAACCTCGATAATTAGTTGTTTTTTCAATTTTTCACTTTCGCGGGCATCGTATACAGGATAAACACTTCATTGATTTTTTTTACAGTCAACTGCAATAATGTCTACCAATAAAAAAGGATCCAGTCATACAGACTAAAATTTTACTAGAAATTCTTTTTTAATGTACCAATTCTTTATTTAGCAATAGTAAAATAAAGAACGAAATGAATTTGTAGAGTGCGTCCTATGGATTTGCTTCTAACAATAAGTTTAATAGTTTCGTTTTGAAAACTTTTAGAAATTTTTCGGGTTTTAAAGCTTGATGTTACGTTTTCAACCTCAGATCCGTATTTTGCCGTTTCGTGTCAAACATAAAAAGAATTTAAAGTGTATATCTATTTTTTTAAATCCTAGATACCCATTTGGGATAATTTGAAACAGTAATTTTTTAGGCGTTGTTGTTCACTCCGTTTCAATGAATAAACTTAATTAAACCTTCGTGTTCGCGTAATTCACAAAAAACGCGAGTGATAAAAACGCGTTTGCTCAAACGCGGCGACAATTTGCTAAGTACTCACGGAAGTCATATTTCTCTTTAAAAAGGAAAGGTCGGAAAATTTCAGTAATGAAACATAAATAGATAATATAAAAATAACTTTTTTAGAACGCTTACATTAAACTAATCCTCACATATGTTAATGGAATAAACGAGGAAAAGGGCACAGGAGCTCAAACAAGGAAACGATACACACTCATATAGTGACTAAACGTGTCATTGTCGGCAACCTAGAAGAATGTGTGATTTTTAGGCGCGTTTCGCTTCCAGCGTGAGCGCCTATTATCGTCGGTCTGTCCGTCCGTCCGTCTGTCCGCATGTTCGTTCTCGGCTTCTACCGGACGGATTTTCATGAAATTTGATATTAAGGACACAATGAAATATAATAACAAAATCGCATAAATGAATCACGTACGCCAATCAGGGGTACCATTATACTGGTGACAAAAAATCAATTTTCCGTCATATCTCGTAAAGTATTGCTCATATCAAATATTTTTCAAATAAAACTTGTAGAACTAATAAATTAGAGTATTTCTTTTCCTAAACATTTTTATCGTAGGAGTAGCCGTTATCCATAAAATCGAACAAGGAAGTCTTAAATCGAGTTGAACTTACAATTAGAAAATTTCTTGCATGGTTATGTCTTCATTGTTGCTAACATAAACAATCTCACAAACAAACGTTTAATTTGCTTACGTGTGCATGCACTATTTTTAAATAGGAAGAAAATGGATTATTTATGATGAAGGAAAGAACTTTAAAACGCTATTTCCCTTATGTACAGGTATATAATTTCTTTCTAATACTCCATTGCACGAAACTCGCCCATTTGTGATACGTTGTACGCTTTCCTAACTTTTTAAATCTACTTTATGAATAATCCCAAAAAAATTTGAGATACATCAGCAACGTTAAAACCTCATTTCGCTCAGTGTTTATGGGATCCGAAAAGAGGAAATAAATAAATAATGGTTTTCCGTTCGCGTTGAGAACAAATATTTTCGGTTCGTTTTCGGTTTCACTCTGTCAAAATATAGTTTTTTTTCGGTTACGGTTTTCGGTTCGGTTCCGGATCCATGCCCTTTAAAAATTACCTTGGGGGATAAAAAACTCTTATGTGGCCAACACATAACTTTCTCCATATTTGGGGTATAGATATTTAAATTATTATGAATAGCATTATAAGGCAAAATTATTATTTCCTATCGTACAAGAATACAGTCGTCCTTATTGCCGTAAATTAAGTATATTTTGAATATGTTTACAGAATTCACCGCTACATGGTGGTGGCGCTGTATACTGGAAATTTACGAATAAGCAAAATATCTCCGAAATGGATGGGTCTACGAAAATTTGCTTCAAACAAAACTTGAAAGAAATATTATTCACTACAACTTTGGTTCTCACGAAGATTACCAGTAACAACGATTTTAGGGAGATATTTGACGGAAACCGAGAAAACCGATTAGTTACAAATAATTAAATAATTCCTAAACAATAACTGCTATGAAAAATTGTTCCAAATGAAAGTTGTAGGAAATTACATTCTCTATAACCTTTGTATAGAATTGTATATGCAATAATGATGTTTTAACAGAGAAATATCGCAAAAACCGAATCGGGTTTCGAATAAACCTCGACTTCCGGTTAACCGTTATTGTCCAAAAACTAATCAGTTCTTTGTGCCCATACCATAGTGTTATATTTGAAATTTAGTAACGATATGGTAAGTACTTTTTGAGTTAGAGCGCCCACAATCACATACACACGCGCACACAGACATTCCGAAAATAGTCTAAACGTGTTCTAGGGACCTCAAAACGTGTATTTATGTTGAAATCTCGAAGTCGATTTTTTTCGTGATCACAATACTTTCCCATTACTACGTATGCAGAAAGTAAAAAGGGGCGGTTTGAACCGTCAAAACCGTCCCCCTCGCTACACCCATGCATACATACATATTTTAATGTAATAAGGTACTGAAAGGAACGAACGAAAGGCTTCGAACAAGGAAACAGTCTCACGAGGAAAACAAGTCCACGCTTGGGCAATGACTGTTTTCCTTCGAAAACACGACAGCACTTGCGTCACGAGGAAATATTCCTTGCATTCTACGCGTTTTTCCTGTTTCCGATCTTTTTTATTCGAACTCGAGACTCTGGAATCCGTCGTCACATCGACCGTACAACAAAAAATGTTTACAATTATTTATTTTTTTAAAGAGACGCAACCTAATACATTCAACACACTTTTGAGAGTGACAAAAACCAGCGTCAGCGCGAAGAATCAGCTTATATCGCCGTTTCACATGCCAAAACCAGATTTAAAAAATATTTAATTATCGAACTCGTTTTATTATCGGAAGAACGAAAGACAAAAATGAATTATTTAGTTTCTATATAGTATTTTTTATCGGGTCAAAGAGATGAAACAAAGCAGCTGCCATCATTGGTGACAAAAGTGAGTCCAATATCGGTAACCTATGATGGCGGCTGTTTTACGATCGAAATGCTGAAACTTTTTATATGGATAATAAAGATAATTAATGATATTAAATTAATAAGAAAATTTTAGTTTACACTGGCTAAACTGAATGTAGGGAAAGAGAAAAAAAGCTCCGGAGCCTTTTTTCTGTTTTTCTACATACTTAATTAAATCAATCACGCTACGGATATGTAATGACATCGAATGCTAATGCGTGGATGTATAATTAGCGTAGGACTGATTCATAATTACAATTACCACTAAAAAAGAATTACTATTATTAAAAGTATACATTTCGTTTAAAGAGCATTCGATTCCAATATCCAGTTTTATCATTAATCGTATCATATTCGTTAATTAAAATTACGCAACCACGATATTTATAAATGGGTGCAAAAACGGAGCGACCTCAAATTCTGCGACAAAAACAGCAAATAACAGTCTTAGGAATGGCAACTGAAAATTTAATTGTTGAGGATGAGGAAAAATATTATTTTTTCCAATTATCAAGGTTTACTCCTCACGGAGTCGAAAGAAATATGTATACAGTAAAAAAAATACCTCGACTTCCTAGGCGTGAGTACGATTTCATTCCCAGTTCGCACTTCGGTCTCAAAGCTCAAACGATTTAACACGAATGGAAGGGTACAGTCCATGCCAGAGAACACGATTTCCAAATGCGTTCCTAGCGTTACAACAAACTTATCTAATAAACGTAATGATATAAGGCCACCAATGGGAAATTTCCACTCCTGAGAAAGCCCCCAACAATCGGAAACAATCATGCATTATTAACGCGATGAACGCAAAACATCATTAAGTTCCCTTACAAAGAGGTTATTACGATTATTAATATTATTGCTATGTCTACTGTACATCTTTTAGGATGCATACCCTATTTGAAAGGAACGTTCTGATTGGTCAATGTCGATGAAAATGAAATTCACCAATCAATTCAACAATATAAATTTAATGTCTGCGTATGTTGCATGGCGAATCAGCTTCTTGGACTATCATCGCCGTTACATTACTTACACAACTATTTCATTAAAACGTTACACAAAATATGTAAACGAGATTATTTAAAACTAGTATAAAAGCCCGTCAATATGACGGGCTATCTTTAGTTAAGCTTAAAATAGTTGTCTCCCTCCCTCCCTCCCCCTCCCTTTCTCCCTCCCTCTCTCTCTCTCCATCTCTTCCTCCCTATCTCTCTCTCTCGCTCGTATTAAAAGCATTCAAAAGCACGTTTACATCCATAAAACAATAGGATTTCGAGGTCTATCAAGGAATATGGTATTAATAATTTTAAACGCTAAGCATGAATAATCGAGATACTCTATTATATAAAACCAATTCTGAACAGCAATAGCCATAAATAACGTATTATTTACCGTTATCCTTTAATTAATACAGTTCATAATCATGGAAAGTAATCAAACTCAAGGAAAAGAAGACAACAGAGGGGCACAAACTCGCTGGAGAACTCGTAAAATGGAAATATTGCTGAAGTTAGGAGAATAGAAACGGAACTGGATAGAAAGAAAAGATTGAACGATCATAACAAACGAAACGCGAGGCATAGAGCTAATGAGTCACCAGATGCAACAAATTTATAGATGAAAGTTTATTACAATATAAATATTGTAGATTAGGTTATTTGGTACTTACGTATTAACGGGGAGCCCAACTTAATACTTAAGTACCGATTGGTTTCTCCCAAGATATCTGTAGTCTACAGAGGAATTATATCTCGTTTTACTGTTGCGCCGCAAAAGGAGAGGATATTGGCGAACCTTCGGTTCGCTTTGTTTTTATTTTAGTTGTCGTCTCCGGGCGCTACCGCGTCCTTCGCCTCGCTGGAACGAAGCTATCCCTCTCCGTTGCCCGGTGATCGGGTTTGTAAAAGTCGCGATAGGCCGATCAGTCGAAACGCTTTTGATAGCTTTTTAGAAGAAATTGCTAAATATTGGCCACCAGAAATTATAATTTGATTGTTTTTTTCAATTGTTATCTATAACAAAGCGAACTGTCGAGAGGCTTTTGATACCATTTTATAAGAAATTGCTAAGTATTGGCCACCAGAAATTAAAATGTGACAGTTTTTTTCAATTGTTATCTATAACAAATCATTGGTTTCTTTTAATGTCCTTAAAAATTAAAATCTAATTTAAATGGTAAATGTTCCGTATTTATATTTTTAAGTTGGGCTCCCCGTTAATACGTATGTACCGGTTATTTATATTTATGTAACAAATTCTTATAGAATAGTCGGCGTATTCAGTGGCTGAATGACAAGCTAGTCAGGGTTCGGGACATCATTATTGAGGAATAAAATATGTTTACCTTCGTTACATAAGCTGTTTAATTAACGCGAGCGGATACATGTATATGCATGTATACGCTTGAAACAATTATACAGTAAGTGTATGAAATTTAAGTTTTTTCCATTAGATTTGAAAAATAACATTTGGTAGCAATCTGAATTATCGCCTTCAACAGATTAAAATATGAATACTTGCGGGATGTAAGATTTTTTCATTAGATTAGAAAAATTACTTTAGGTACAGTAAATTCTCTCTGTGATGAAGTTCCAACAGTAAAAACATTATTTGTAACTAATGTTATTAAGGTAAGTACATTTTAAACGTAAATAGTAATAAACCCTAAGTACGTTTTATATATACATACTTGAATAAGCTGTATTTACAAGTTCATACGTTCACTGTTTACTTTGATGGGTTATAAGCAGTTTAAAAGCGTTTTAAATGATGTAATACCAGAGAGAGAGGGAGGGGGTGAGAGAGAGAGGGGGTGAGAGAGAGGGGGTGAGAGAGAGAGAGGGGGTGAGAGAGAGAGGGGGTGAGAGAGAGAGGGGGAGAGAGGGGGGAGTGTGACAGGGATAGAGGGAGAGGGGGATAGGGGAGACGTGAAGGGGTAGGGAGAGAGATAAGGGAATATGTGCATTAAATTTCATCCCGTATTAAATATGATGGGAATTTATGCTATTAATAAATATTAATATAATAAATTTACAGTATGATAACAATTTTGAGTTTATATTTACACCCGTCATTTTTGGCGAGCTATACACTAGTGTTATAATAATTAATCAAGTCACACATCTCATCTGATGGAATAAATAATAAATAACTAATTAACAAATAAACAAGTTAAACTACAGATCGAGAGAGAGCGAATAGAGAAATATACATCGAATACAATTTTCCATTCGTTTGATCATGCGTTGTTGATTTTCGCAAAGCGATTCGCTTGGAGACCATTAATTTTGACTAGGGATGAATGAAAGCATCAGAAACGGACGGTGCGATCCGCGCAAAGCACTCGCTTATAAAGAATTGCGTGGGAAATTGAGAGAGAGAGAGTGACGGAAGAATCAAAGAGATTACTGTGAAAAATGAAAGTCTTTCATAAACGAGATGAAAGATGAGAAGAAGGCGATGGAAACTACTCGGATAGCTGAAATTGAAAAAAAAAAGCTACCCTTCGGGTTCAGGTTACAAACAAGATGGACGAACTTGCACTCCTTAAAACGAGTACATAATTGCCTTTTATTTCCCGATTCAATTGACTTTTATTTACGTTCCTTTTTCCATTCTCAAAGAGTCGTCAAGTTAACGAACTCGTTGTCGAAGTTTTAATGGAACTATTTTTAGTTTAGTTCTGAAGGATGGGTGTCTTTAATGAGTCCTTAGGATTTTTTTACAAAGGCTATTTTCATGAAAAAATCTAAAAAATACACTTAGTGAGTTTTTTCCAAAAATGCACTTAATGACTTTTACCTCTACAACGACGACATAGGAAAATTATATAGGGATAGGTTTTCTGTGTAGATGCAATCCAAATCATATCCAAATAGCCGTGAGAAAACTAACCGTTGAGGTGTTATATTCCACAGTATACCACAAAGTTGGAAAAAATGAAGTCTATGGTTGTATTTTCTCGTGTTTTAACTTCATCCCCATTTTTAATTTGATGGCATTTAAACGAGTTGTAATTTAAAAAACCCTTATGTAAAATGCGAATTTAATTGACTGTGATGAAACCATAAACAATTCACAGGCGGCAATTAATTTTAATTTTCTTAAATTCAAAAGATGAAAAATGCGACAGACAGACGGACGGACGATACGTGCCCGTAATCTACCATCGCTTCGCTCGTAAAGAACGCCAGAACAAGTTAGGAAAGTGTACAACGTATCACAAATGGGCGCGTTTCGTGCAATGGAGTATTAGAAAGCAATTATATACCTGTACGTAAGGGAAATAGCGTTTTAAAGTTCTTTTCTTCATCATAAATAATCCATTTTCTTCCTATTTAAAAATATTGCATGCACACGTAAGCAAATTAAACGTTTGTTTGTGAGACTGTTTATGTTAGCAACAATAAAGACGTAACCATGCAAGAAATTTTCTAGTTCAACTCGATTTAAGACGTTTTTGTTTGATTTTCTCGATAACGGCTACTTCTACAATAGAAATGTATAGGAAAGGAAATACTCATCCTTACCAGTTCTACAACTTTTATTTGAAAAATATTTTGATATGAGCAATACTTTACGAGATATGACGAAAATTTCATTTGTTGTCACCAGTAAAGTGGTATCCCTGATTGGCGTACGAGATTCATTTTTGCGATTTTCTTCTTATATTTTACTGTGTCCTTAATATTAAATTTCATGAAAATCCGTCCGGTAGAAGCCGAGAACGAACATACGGACGGACGGACGGACGGACAGACGGACGATAATAGGCGCTCACGCTGTAAGCGAAACGCGCCTAAAAAAAAGCAACAATTCGCAACGCACAAGGGAGAGAGATTATCCTTGACACTATTACGGGATAAAAGCGAAGCTGTCGTTTCCTAACGCGCCCCAATATGCCCCATAAGAATCGCCGGTTCTATTTATGTCAGAAATCCAGGCGCAATCTTGTGCAACTTTAGGAAGCTTCGGTTATACGGGGAAAATTTCTCATATGCTCGAAACTGGAACGAGGAGGAAAAATTGTAAATAAAGAAAAGAATAGAGCCAAAACAATTTTTTTTAAATCCCCTACTTGGCACGTGATATGTCTGCCTATACGCTTTGATTCAGCTTACTTTTAAAAGATTTTGCGAAAATCCCTTTTGTGATTGATGTATAACACGTTATGTACGTATGTTTACCCATGTGTGTATGTATGCATGTTAAAAGGTATTACGTCTCTCTCAGTTGCTGAAGAGGTGCTTCGGCCCGAAAAGATTTCGAATTTGTGTTGTTTTAAGACACCCCCAGCGGCTCTCCAATACTGGTAAGTGTCCACTGGACTCCCTCCAACACCTTGTTGACACCCTTATAATTACCTTTCCTTTTTCCTTAAGCATATGTACGTATGTTAATTTATATGTGTATTAATATATATGTGAATGTATGTTTATGTACATGTATAAGCATATCAAATAATTGCTCCTTATGCATTTTACGAGAGGTCTGAAACGTCCGCCATTTAAAGGAAATGTGGCCTTCTGATTACTTTTGATTCCACTGGAATTAGGTGCAAGACAGCGCTCGAGGGTAAGGATCAATACAAATACGTTATATATACTGGATACATGCGATAGTTTTAAGTTTCGTACTAAGCTATGTTTCATTATAAGCAAAGTGCCTTAAAAGCGCCAACAAAATAATTCGGTTCATCGTTTTGACAAGCCAACATGCAATTTGAGTTCGAGGCCCCTGCATTATATATATTTTTTTCCGTGAAAAAAATTATAGATAGATAGCGCGAGCTTTTTCCGCTAGAGGCGCCGTTCGTCGGAAAATTCTAAAAAATATAAGAAAAGTTTTTAAAGGATAGACTGATGAAATTATATTAACTCTCCACTCAATTTTCCGAGGGTGCGGAGGCGTCTCCTTCTTTGTTGGCTGAAGGCTCGATATAATTTCCATTATAAAAAGGACGTTCTTTCCTTTCATCACTTACGAAATTATCCCTCTTTTCCTCAAAAAGTGTTTTTTTATCCCCGCTTATGTAGAAAGGACATAAATTCCCGCTTCTACTTTGTTTGTGTACGCGCCATGCTATTTTAATCTTCAACGCCTAACTAATCTTTATAGCATATCCGAACGCAATTTATTTTGCCTGGCAATTTTTTTTTAACTAGGCGCCTCGACAGATATTACATCAAAGGTGCCGTGACCCAATTGGCAATATCGATGAGTATTAATTAAAAATAAACGTGACTAATTTTTCGGTGCCAAATAAAGCCACTCTTCGTAAACAGAGCCAATTTGCAGATTCTTTTCGTGCATCGCGAGAAAAACAATCGAATTTTGATATTTATAACGTTTTAAAATGTAAACAACATAATGCACTAATCCCTCGCTGTGCACGGTACGTGAGTTCACGGAAAAAACCCTCGTATAGCGAAATCGTGCAAAGCGTGATAGGATTCCCATAGAAATAGCATACGGGGTTATATACAGTCGAACTTCTATAAAGACCCCATACACGATCAGTTAAAATGCGCAGATTAACTGTGTGCCATCACAACTAAGGTAAAAAACGAGTAAATTGCGCAGTTCGTACAGTTAAAAGGACGAGTATTTTAACTGACAATGAGTAAAACTCTCATCAATTTCTCACAGTTAAATCCACGGTCCTTCAGCTTTCCCCAACTCATTCCCAGCCAACAAAGCACTCAGATCACTCACAATCAGTCAGAAGCTTTGTTCAAGACTGAGGAACTCGCAATTTTTTAAATCTCGTGTACGGATAACAAAGGTTCATTTCTCAGTTCAGTTACTTTGCACATTATTTTAGAAGAGTTAATTTGTGCACCTTAATTGATCGTGCATGGGGCCCTTAAGTCGAACGTCTGTGACTGGAATTTTCATAACTCGAAGTGAATTCATTTTACAGGACAACATCCTTTTCGTGTTGCATTTTCTTCTATAACTCGATTTTTTAAATGTCTAATTATATTTGTTTACCTTGAGGTTCGACTGATACAAATTTCACTGTATTTAGTTATTTTTTAAATTCATAATTGCTTCCTTTATTATTTATCATAACCTCTGATTCGTATTGAATCATTATACGATTTTTAACGCTTGTAGACCGTTCCGAAACCGCGCTAAAGTGAAATCGATTACCACGTGATTCAAAGGAAGATCTCTATAAAAAAAAAAAAGAAACCGTGCTAAACTGCAACAGTGTAAAGCGACCACGCGCTATTCGAGGGACGAGTGAAGTCATTAATTTCTTTCCTACGGATTTCGAGGATTTATATAAGTTCTAAATTGAATTCGTTTGCGGCACAATTCGAGGTACTTCTCTAAAAAAAAAAAAAGAAACCAGCGCTAAACCGAAAACGTGCAAAGCGAAACCGCGCAATTCGAGGGACGAATGTACAGCTATTTCTTCCTTTCTACGTGCTTTCGGAGGCTTCAATTTTTTTGCAGCAACGATGGAAAAGTTCGACCCAATTAAATGACATATTTTTTAAAGTGAGAGACAGTCGTTCCTTCCCTTGCCACTACCCCTTACGTCACGAAGTTTCGAGTCCCTTTCAACCCTGTTTCATCGGCTTGTCCTTCCACGACTCTCAATTAACGATGCTCTACATTTTTTTTGTTCCACCCGAGTCTCAAAAAGACCCATGTAGTAAGTCGGCGAACTCATCGACCAAGTTTTTTTTTTTTTTTTAACGAACCCCGTTTTGAGATCGCTAATTCGGAGAGTTCCATAGTAGTTTACGCATTCATCAGACACGGCGACCATTTTCGGGTCTCCCCAGGTTCCAGCCTTTTATTTTCGAACCGCGCTCGTCCCTCCAATTACGCGGCTTAGCTTTGCGCGTTTTAGATTTTATTTTTTTCTTATCACGCGGCCTCTTTGGGGACGATTTTGAAAAGTTCTACCAACATTTTTACGTTGATATTAAAGCGATGTTTAAATAGTAATAATAGTCCTAAAGGGAACATATACCCCCGATTAGCGCAGTTTCGTTACAACGCATACGCACGAAATGCAAAGCGTAAAATATGAAGGATGATGAACAAATATCTATGACGCTCTACCTGTTCGACTAGCTCTAAACTCTCTTTCCAACTGCGACTCCTTATCATGGCGTTATTTTTTTTTTTTACAAATAAACACAGTAGGGAAATTTGGAAGACCCGGGTTCGATTCCCGGTCATTGCAGACTTTTTCTTCTATTTCCAAATTTCTCAACATTCCAACTTATGATCAATTCATTCCATCAATTTAAAACACTGCATAGTTAAAGATTCGATCGTAAAGGAGAAAAAAAAGGATTCTCAAGAACAATAAAATTTCCGTCAAATATTTGGATGAAATACGGACAATTGGAAGGATTGATAATTTTTAAGGAAAAATTATTTTAAAATATCTGTTAAGTAATGCTCGAGTTTATTTACCTTCTAAAAATCACGAACGAAGACGATGTCTATACAGAAAAAATACCCTTCTTATTTTATCAAACGTATCAATTTACTAAATATCGAGATTAATTTAACATATTACAATAAATCCGCAAACATTTTTTCAAAAAATCAATATATCGTTGCATCCGGCAGTAGACCGCCGTTTATGACCAAACGGTTAGTATATGACAAACATAAATAACATTACAAAATGTCAGATGATGTGTCTAATAAGAGATACTCTAAATAGCAGTTATCAGTAAAAACAAATTAATACACAGGTCGCCCGGTAAATCCGCACACGGTTAATCGGGATTTTAGTTCATCAAAAGAGCTATCTAACAAGAAAAGACTCAACTAGTAGATTACCACGTAGAAACTCCGCTTCGGTCTGTAAATCACTGAGCTATCTGCGAACATACTATTAATTACGATGAAACCGTGCTAAAGTGAAATTGATCATAGTGAAATTCGAGTTAGTTCTCCAAAAAAGAAAAGAAAACCGAAACCGTGCAAAGCGAAACTGCGCAATTTGGGGTATCCACCAGAAAAACATCTGAAAATATTTTTAGATAAAAAATTCAATCTTAACGATTGATAGGAAAATTGCCTGTAACCTGCGACTTCAATTTAATTTGTTTTTCAAGAAAAAAAACAACAGTTTCCCGGTTTTGAGAAAAGTAACTCAACTTTCCTCGCGAAAAAAAAACGAGACGTGACTCACGAGAGGAGATTCTCATTAAAAAGTTTTTATCTTGGCCCTTAAATGATGTTGGTAAAGGAGCAGGGAAAACACGTTACAGCTTTAAAAGTGCACGGTCGCTTCCGATAGAGCTAAGGTTGTAATGTTGCATCAAGAATATTACCACCATTAAAAAAGTAATATTTTTTGCATTATTCGATTACAATAAATTTATATAAATAAATAAATATATATATATATATATATATATATATATAACCCAAAAACACAAAACTAAAACTAATCACGCACGTCAAAAATAAACAGCACCACCTTCGAAACGAAATAACCGTCCATTTCCATGAAAACCTCATGTGCTGCCTATTCTTTAGAACAAACAGAAACACTCGCTCATTACAGCTGCAGGTTATTATTTAATGGCTAGCAGAGACATCTATATGTGTACTGGTATGGGCAGAGAGGGAAGTAAAAGTAGGTCAAACCGCCTGCGGTCGAGTAGCGATTACAATTGAAAAATAATACCACAAAACCAAAAGTACAACGGGAGCAAAATCAATCGTAGTCGCTCCATCTCTTATTCTGGCGACCTTTTCCCCATCTCTCTTTCGCTTCTGTCTCTAGTTCATTAAACTTGTAGAGACCTCAAATGGGAATACTACTCGTATGACCTCCATTTCCTACTATGTCTACCTCTGCCTTCATTCCACTTTTTTCTCCCATTCCGCTATTCCCTCTTTCTTTCCTTCCTCCTTCGCTGCCCCTATCTCATGTTATAGTGGTTATTAACCTCTGAGCCGCCACCTTAAATTGGGTCGCAAAGCAATTGTGAGTGAATCGTCAAAAGACCTTCAGTTGCTTTCTATATCCAAATATAACATTCCTCCTAACAACCTGGTCGATGCTAGTAACTTGAGAGTATAACATAGACTTACGTATTTATTAAATTTCTATTTATTTTATTAATTATTAATAACTTTTATATTAACTTACCGCGATATATTATGTAGGTAGGTAAGTTTTATGACCACAAATAATGTCTAATAACCCGAGAACGGCCGCATGCATTTTAGCCATTCTTTCAATTTTAAAGGGTGCCACACATAAAGATTCTTATGTGTAATCACCGTGCAATATAACGACCCGAGTTCGATTCCAGGGAAATTTAATTCCCCCAATTGGATAACATGGGCGGGACATTCTCGAATTTTTATCTCCTAAACTGTAAGTCGTAAGTATATGCCCTCGCGGACTTTTTTGTTGAAAATGTTGTCCTCTATCCGACTATATTTATTAATCGATACCTTACAGAACATATAATGGCAAGGGAGGGTAAAATATGGATTTCTCATTGTTGGCCTGACGGAGGCGCCGAAAATGCCAACGGCCACATACCGAACTACGTCCTACTATCAACCCTTAAAAATGATTCTGACTCTTGAAGAAAATATGCGACTGTTTGGAGACGAAGAAAATAAGGTAAAATTTTTAACTGACAGTCAAATCATTGAATCAACCCGTTGGGTTGGTGTTTCATCTTTACTATATACGCTTCCTAAAAGTTGTTTATATATATATATATATATATATATGTTAATTATTACAAGTCGGAGGACACGGGTCGCTGCGACCGGAATTTGAGTCGCTGTAAAAAAAAGGTTAAGACCCACTGCTCTTATCTCATCGCTCTCTTGTCCTATCTCTTCTATCTCTCTCTCGGGCTCTATTTCTTCCCATCCTTTTCCCATTTCGGACTCTACTCTCAATCCCTCCCTCGTTCTTTTCATATCCCTTCCCTTCCTACCTGTATCCCTCCCTTCTCTATGGCGTATTACCGCCTAGGCCGACAAGACCCAGGCATAGGGCCGCAAATTCGTGAATGTCTACATATTCGATCGTATACGGTAAGTGTCGAAGTCAAAGAAAATTAAACGAAATCAATTTTACGTTATTGATGCCTTCGAAATCGAAACATTCATTCAGCATATCCGAATCATGATATTGCCTTCAGAAAGCTCGTCTGCACACCCGCTACAAATTGTTCAGCTGGACTATTATTTCCGGCGTTAAAAAAGAGTAAAAAGCTATTTGATAGCTAATCTCAGTGAAGACAAATTAAACGTCCTTTCTCTCCTTGCAACTGTAAAGGATTTAACAACTTCCCCGGATTATTCAGAATTAATCAATAATTTTGCGACCAAAACTGTAGACGTGAAAATATGTAATGTACGAGTATTTTGATATATAATAAGAATTTATAAATGTTCAATTATAATGATTTTTAGTTTCATATTTAGTTGATACTAATTCGTAAATACTAAAATAAGTTCATATATGAAGCGGCAATTATTTCAGGGCCTAGGGGCGGCAGAATCCTTAATCCGCCCCTCCCTCTCATCCTACCTCCCCCTCTCCCATCCTACCTCAATCCTTACCAATATCACTCATTAACGCAAGGGCTAGGATTGCGTGAGTCACAACCCGAACCAAAGCTTCCCCTACACTTTCACTAAGCCAAGCTTGAGGGGAAGTGGAGGAGAAGGAGACGTGCGGGGCGCGAGGAGGGCACGCGGATACCTGGAATAGGACTTCGAGCCTCAGTGCGCGGCGGCGGCGGCAGCGCAGGGCAGAGGATAGCCTTCTTACCATAATACTCCAACAGAACTCCGATTTCGGAGCTATACGGGCAGCAAGTAAATATATAAATAAAGTCCTTTGTCTGTGTGTCTCTTCCTCCCTTACTATCTTTGTTTGTTCTTATCTATGTTTTCCCCACAAATTTAAATCTGTCTTAAACTTACCATTTCTCATCATGTTCGACTTTTATACTGTTGTGAACTCTTGTAATGTTGTTGTATTCTAACTTCAATTGAAACTATCTATATTGACGAAGGGTTAAATGTAAGAACGGCCCTTTTGGTCTAAATTTCCCCGAATAAAGACGTGTATCTATCCATCTATATATCTATCTCTCTTCCATCCATCATCCTCTATCCCCATTAATTCCCTTATCTTATCGTCCTACATTTCTCGCCTCCACTATATCTCCTTCACTACCTTCCACTCACTCACTCACGCACTCCACCTTTCCCTCTTGTCTCATTGTCTTCTATCTCTCACTTTCTCATTCTCCTCTTTCTCGCTCCTCACCTTCCCTTCTCCCCTTAACTAATCCTTCGCTCCGTGTACCTCCTTCCCCTACTTATTTTCATCTATTTATCTCCCTATTTTTTTTACCTCCCCTTCATTCCTTCCTCAATCCCTCTCTCCTTATGTCTTTTTAGGCGCGTTTCGCTTACAGCATGAGCGCCTATTATCGTCGGTCTGTCCGTCCGTCCGCATGTTTGTTCTCGGCTTCCACCGAACGGATTTTCATGAAATTTGATATTAAGGACGAAGATAATAAGAAAATCACATAAATGAATCACGTAAGCCAATCAGAGTTACCACTTTACCGGTTGAAAAAAAATGAACTTTCCGTCATATCTCGTAAAGTATTGGTCATATCAAAATAGTTTTCAAATAAAACTTGTAGAACTGGTAGAGTATTTCTTTCTCTACATATTTTTATCGTAGGAGTAGCCGTTATTAAGAAAATCACATAAGAATTTTTTAGTTCGAGGTGAAAATTTCTTGCATGGTTACTTCCTCATTGTTGCTAGCATAAAAAAACAATCTCACAAAAATACGTTTAATTTCCTTACGTGTGCAAGCAATATTTTTTAATAGGAAGAAAATGGAGTATTTACGTCGAAGAAAAGAATTTTAAAACGCTATTTCCCTTACGTACACGTATACCATCCATTTCAAATACTTCATCGCACGAAACTCGCCCATTTGTGATACGCTGTACATTTTCCTAACTTGTTTTCTCTCTCTCTCTCTCTCTTACATCTCCTCCCGTTCATCCATTATATCTCTTCTCGCTCTCTCCCTCATACTTGCTTTCTCTCCATTATATTTCCCTCCCCCTAATACTCTCCATTCAACTTATTTCCCTCTTTCCGCCTCCTCTCCCCCCCTCCCTCAGCTTCTCCCTCTCTTTGTAACCCCTCAACTCCCTCCCTTTATCCCCCCTTTCCCCTCCCTCCGATTCCCCTCCCACCGATTCCCCTCCCTCCCTCTATTCCCTCTTTTTTCCCTCCCTCTACTCCTACCCCCCTTTTCCATTCCAATGGTTGAAACATTCACGCAAAGGAGTGAGAGGATATTTCATTATTCCTCTCCTCCTTCGTCCAGGGCAGGAAGGAAAGGGGGGGGGGGGGGGGGGGGGAGCAGGAGAGAGCTTGGAGCGTATGAAGAAAGGTCGCCTCTTTAAATTTTCACAAGGCGAGATACAAATCCACTTGTTCTTCACATTTCTGAGATCAAACTCTTGTCATCGCCAGAAATTCAACCCTCGTTCCATCTACCTCGCTCCCTCAAACATTTTAATAGTTAAATAAAAAGGGGTTTCCTATGGTACATGTGTGTGTGTATGTATACATATATGTATGTGTGTGTATATATATATATATATATATATACAGGTATCCCTCGCCGTTCGCGGGGGTTACGTTCCCGAAGACTCCGCGAACCGCAAAACCGTGAACGGCAAATGCATAAACTAATGGAATAACGGGATTCCGTTCCTACATCCGCGAAAGTGGTCCTAAGTGATTATTTACTTTATCTTACTGATGACTCTAGGCCACAGAAACAAATAGTAAGCTAAAAATATGAAAGGAAAACGAAACCGACGAACGTTTAAATTTAGGATAACTAAGAAAACAGAAGCTTATTAACTCACCGTGAATTATGTAGAGTATACGTAGGATGTTGACAATGGAGGTGTTTCGGAAGAGCATTATTTGGAGATGGAAGAGGAAGATAAGGGACTTGGCAGGGAATTCTGTGATTTGGAGCTGTTTCCCTTTTGTTTTGATTTTTTTATAAATTTCGTCATAGGGAGATATTGCAGATTCAATTATTCTCTTAAAATTGATGCTCCTTTCCATAGATGGATCAGCCTGCATTACTTTCTCTTTCAACTCGTTAGCCATATTTAAAATTTCTGCTAAGGTCTTCGCTTAAAACTGTTTTATCTTAGGCTCTACATCTTCCTCTTTGTTTTCGCTCTCACTTGATTGTGCAAATTCTTCAAGTTCCTCATTTGCTAATTCTTCTTGTTGAAAGTTGAGCAATTCCTCAACTTCTTCCTCTGTTAGATCTTCAAAGCCCTCTCCACCTACATTTCTAGTCATTTCGATGATTTCTCTAACTACTCCGCGAATGCTGTGATAAACTTTGGAACGAACAGCTTCGGGCCAAAGTTTCTGCCAACATGTATTTATTGTTGATTGTTTTATTTCGTCCCATGATTCTTTTATCATATGAATGGCTGTTCAAATATTGAATGAACTCCAACATTCACGAACAGAAATCAAAGAATTGGTGTCCATTTGCTGTAAAATATGTTTGAAAGTTCGGCGAATATAATAAGATTTGAAGGTCGCAATGATCCCTTGGCCCATCGGCTGTAAGAGTGGTGTTGTGTTTGGTGGTAGGAATACAACTACTACGTCAGAATAGCCTTCTGCAAGAGGAACTGGATGACCCGGAGCGTTATTCAATACGAGAATCACTTTAAATGGCAAATTCGTCTGCCTCAGATAGATCTTCCCCTGCTGGATGAAGCAGTTGGCAAACCAATCTTCGGACAGTTTACAAGTAACCCATGCCTTCTTACTAGACCTCCAAAAGACAGGTAGATCTGATTTAATTATCCCTTTTAGAGCACGAGGATTTTCTGAACGGTAAATTACCATTGGTTTGCATTTAAAATCTCCCGAAGCGTTTCCACATAATATTACAGTGAATCGATCTTAAAACCTGGAGCAGTACGTTCCTCTTTGGAAATAAAGGTCCTATTTGGCATTCTCTTCCAATATAAACTGGTTTCATCGACACTGAAAATTTGTTCTTGCTTATAAACTTTCTCCTCGATAAGCTTCAAAAATTCACCGGGGAATTCCCTCGCTGCCTCTTGATCAGCTGATGCAGCTTCTCCTGTTAGCTTAATGTTATGCAAATTTAAACGCTTCTTTAAATTATCAAACCAGCCCTTACTCGCTAAAAAACAGATAGAAGAATTCTCTTCATCATCGTCTTCAGTTCCACTCTTTAACTGTTCATATAGGTTAAGTGCTTTATTTCTTATTAACTCCATGCTAAGGGGAGCATTTTTCTGTGTTTTATCCTCTATCCACACACTTAAGAGTTTTTCCATTTTTTCTAACACAGGGTCACGTCTACTTACAAAACAAACTTTAGTACTAGACGGAGTAGAAGCTATTACACTACTTCGTATTTTGTCTTCGACCCTTTTTATAGAACGTATGGTTGATTCATATTCTCTACCAATGAAAGCGTAACTTGCTCCACTTTGTAACTTATCTAATATCATGATCTTTTCCATCAAAGTCATGACTTACGCTGTCTCTTAGCTAATGCGTCCCTTCCACTTATATTAATACGTTTGGATGCCATAATAATGTAAAAGAATGGGTTAATTAAAAAAATTACAAATGTTTATAAAATCACTCTACTATAATACAATGTCAACGTCACTAAGCGTAGTCCTGCCTAATTGAAAATGAGAGAATAAAATGAAACAACACATTAATACCACAAACACACCAAGGAAATCAAGTCATGTTGCTTGCGGCACTATAGAACAGAAACTGATATAAATGTGGAAAACGGAAGCTTGCGAAGGTCCCCCCATATACCTCTAAAAGTCTCTTTTTCAACAAACCGCATGTCTTTTAGTCCGATGGCCATATTTATTCCACGAAAAAACAAGCAGACTTAATACTGTTTACATAGGTGGCGAGAAAAATAAATAGAACATAGAGTGGAGCAAACTGGGAGATTTTCCCGTTCACTATTCTATGGATCCTTCAGAAACGGAAGATTTCCCCGTTCGGTACGCCAAAAAAATGAGTAATGGGTATTGCTGAGAAACCGCGAACGGCGAGGGATACCTGTATATATATGCGTAAACTCAAGTAATTACCAAATTTGATCAAAATCGTTGGAGCCGTTTTTGAGAAACTCTAACTGCTGTTCAAGTTGCCAAGAATAAACTGCCCTTAATTACCATGCAATGCCAACCATTTCTTCATAGTTTCTATTCTGTATGATAAAATGCCTAAGTACGAGATTTCATTCATTTTCGCTCTACCGTTTAGGCTCAGGAGCCGCGAACAGACAGACGGCATGGTGAAAACCACTTTTTCGAATTCAGGCACACCTAAACCGTATATTTCCATCAAAATCTCGAGATCGAATTCTTTCGCGATTAGTACAATACTTTCTCGGTATACTACGTATACGAGAAAGTAAAAAGATTTTTTTTACACATAAGCACTCGAGCTAGGATGAGTCACCACACAGCTTATCAACTGTTTTCCAGACACCAGGCCAGCACTTTGATTTCATTTATTTTGATGAGGGACTTGTTAATTTTTCATTTTCTGCTTTCTTCCCCATCGTGGTGACTAAAACTCAGGCAAGATTGAATAGCGATCACAGAAAAATTGCGTCATATCGAAAAACACCTTTTAAAAAACCCAGCAACTACGTCTGAAACTTGCTGCTGCCGCAATATGGAAAAGCGCGTTTTATCCATCGATATTTATTCAAAAATATAAAATTAAAATTCTTTATCAATTTCGTAACTGTATGCATACAAAGTATTTTATTCGATAATAAATTAAGAAAATTTTACTTTCTATCTCTAACCATTTGCTCAGAATCTTAAGCTGAAAACCTTTTAAGGCATCCCCTGCCACCCACCGATTATTTTTAAAATATTCATTGGCACCGTAAGGAATGGCATCATAGATCACGTACATACAGCAAATTCCAGCCTTTATAGCTTTTAAAATAATCCTACGCTCTCATAAAATGATACTGTATGTACGTAGACGCGCTATCGAAAAGGACCGCGTAAAACGAAACCGTGCAAAGCGTAGAAGGCTTTCCCATACGGAAACATGAGGTTGAATTTGGGCGTGTTTTGAACTCAGTTTGCAACAGTTCGGTTGCGCTGCATTCAGCATAGCTTCCATTATACTTTATCATAAACATCCCATTTAAAAAATTATTAATCCAGTTACGAAACCAGGCAAAAACAAAATCAATGGTGGCGCTATTCGAGGCGTTTCCCTAAAAAAAAAGTGGTAAGTCAAAAACGCGCAAAGCGAAACCGTGCAATTCGAGGGACGAGAGTAAATAAATGGAAATGGTGATACGCTAATGCTGTAAATGAATTTAGGGCGCCGGAATGAAACAAAGTTTAGAAATCACTGGCCTCTACAATAGTAAGTTAAGATAATTCTCTCATTTGATATTAACGTAATCTTGCAACTTCAAGTTAGGAAAAATTTTAGAACGTTACGATATACGAAAATATAACAATTGAATGGTCGATACATTTCTGAGAATTACTTCGTTCACATTTCGAAGACTCTCAAACATTTTTGGGTCGTTTAAAAAGTACACACACACACGTCACTGTCGTTAAAGAGCCGTAAAATGTTTGACGTGGCGTATAAAAACTATTTACGTTTACGGCTGATTCACGCGACGATTCGCACGTTTAATAGCGGCCTTTGGACAGAAAAATTTTTCGAATAAAAAAAGATTTTTTTACAGAAAAAAGCCATTAACGAGAGATGAAGTCGTGCATGTTCAATTTCACCCATCCTCTCCCTATATCATTCGGGTTGGCGTAAGAGCTTCCGAAGGACCTTTACGACGATATGACGCTAAAAGCGTAAACGAATTTAGCATGTTAGGAAAGTATTGCGAAAGAAGACATTATATAAGGCGATTTTTTGAAAAGGATCTGCCCCTTTTTGGCCCCGCCCATCCCCAGCAGCTGATCCAGGATCCACCAAATTCTTGTCACACGTTGATCTCATGTGTAGTAACTTATCATGAAAATTTGGTTTCTCTAGGTTGAACGGTTTCAGAGATATCGCCTGCATAAACGGCCGGACAGACAGACAAAGTGAATACATAAGTGATTTGTAAAAAAAATCGCCATAAACATACCCGTCATAAAAATTGAAGAAACTCGTTAATTTTTTCCTTTTGAGAAAAAAAACGAAATTTATTTTGGCTACTATGTCAACTTCAACTCAAACGGATCAGTTCTAAAAAAACAAACGAAAAGAATCTTCCACAAATCTTAGATAATATTTACGTATTAAAATACCGAAACAAGATGGGTATCTGTTTCGAAAGTTGCGAAACTGCCATGGCAATAAAAAAAGGGAACGCCGATTAAAAAGAAATGAAATTCGCTGACATGTTGTGGCAAAGTGGATTATTTTTCTTTTATGGCCTCGCAAAGACATGGAAATGAGAAAGTAAAATGTCTTGAAGGACTTTTGAAACGCTACCTCGTCCTTAAAGTGGGTTTTAAAATTATCATAAAAAAGATAAGGCAGCATTCAATGCTTAAACATGACATCTAACCATAGACATTAAGTTTAAAATAATTAAGAATCCACAAAATCGAGAAATTACAACAAATAATCTGCCGGTATAAATAAATATATACTATATATGTGTGTGTATACACACACACACACTAGCAGAAGTGCCCGTTGAATTTCAACGGAATTAGTGAATCCAAAACTTCGACTGTGTAACATGTAAACATCGCAAGAATAACATAGTACACAATTTTAACCGTCCAATAAAGCTAAAATGAAGAAAACTGGTCCGCATTTACCTATTTAGGTGAATGAAGAAAATCTTGTTCTGTGAAAAATGGAAAATTACGTGAACATTTACGGGAAAATAATTATTGTATTAAGCTCTCCCTCGCACCAAATTTTTTTATCGCCATATAGCCTATCGATCAATCGAAAATTCGACTTTTTAAACGTTCGATTCATCGATAAATCGAAAATTCGAGTTACGTACGAGTCACCGTAAATGAAAAGTAGTAGCAGAGACAGTTTATGCTAAGACTATAATAGGTACGTGAATTTTTAAAAATTCGTTAAAAAGAGATGACTGAAAACATCGATACTGTACATTTTTTGAGGTGCGGATATGGCGCACACGAAGGGAAGATATAGAGGAAATAAAACTCGACGAAAAAGCATCAAACACAGCAGTGGAAGGACAGGAATTATTTGCAGCGATAAAAACAGTAATAGGGGTGAGTGAGAGAGAAGAAACGGATGGATAGATTTTTGAGACTTAATGGAGTGTGGAACGAAGTCACGGAAGAGGAGAGCGCACACGAAAGAGGAAAATAAGTAGGGAAGAGAAAATGTGTATATATTATAGACAAAAAGGGAAAACTATTATGAGATGAAAATAGAGGGGCCCCTCGACGAGACAGGCTGAGTGCCAAAACAAACATACCGAGATGAAAAAAGAAGCTGGGATTAAATTGAAGGTCTCACAATATTTATCAGTTAGCAGGTGTAAAGGATTTTTCGACTGTTATCTGGTGGAAGAGTTAGTAAATGGTGTCCCAATTAGGTTCTAACGAAGTTTTCTTTTAAGTGCCGATGAACTATAGAGTTTTCATTAATGCGTAACCCTTGTACATTTTTTACCAAGTTAAAAAATACTTTACCCAAAATTTTATAAAGGGAAATAATCTTAGCTTTATAATATACGTGCATGCCATTTTACCAAATGACCAGATATCTACATCATTTAATACGCTAAAATATTATTATTATAAGGGGTTGTTTGTTTTATTTGCTACAACAACTCTTTCATTTGATATCTCTTTAGCGGAACGTTTACCTGGCTCATTATTTATATACATACGTGTAAAATAGTTAACAAATGCATTTTATTTTGGCGACCGCCGTCCTTTTAATTCTTATCAAAAGTAATCCTACTATAGTCTGTTCACTATCTGAAGTCTCTTGACCTTGAAGAACTTAGCAGCAGCCAATAGGAGACGGTTCGTTTGGGAAGGTAGTGGGGGGAACTCATTGTTACTCTTGATTTCGAAGCGTTCACATAGGTCTGCGTTGCCATTTCTACCGCCGTTTCCTTGCTGCTGCTGTTCGTGATTGGTTATCTGTCCTCCCGCGCGAAAGTTGTGAGGGGCGATGGAAGGGGAAACGTTCGTGATTGGCTACTTGCTCTATGAAGGTCAAGAGACTTAAGGAAGTGAACAGACTATAACATCGGAAGGTTGAGGACCCTTGCTCCAGAGGACTCTGCCGTGTAATAGCTACTGAGACAAGGGGGATAAAGACTTCCGAAAATATTAACCCCTACACCTCGTCCTACGCGCTAAGCACGTCAGACGACAACTATAGCATTTTACTGCATTCATTTTACTGTACAAAAAGTTATATATTTCTTTTTTCTGTATTAAAATATACGTTAATTACGATATTTTCAAATAGTTTATTTTTTCGTTCTTGGTTACCCCCCATGGATGAAGCCTGGATCATCCCTTGTTCTGAGACATTAAAAGTTGAGGCGAAGGCAAATATGCCATGGTAAGCAATAAAGAATGACAGTAAAGAATTTAAACGTTACGAAAAAGAACTCGAAATTTCGAAAGCGAAAGAAACGAAATAAAACTGATTATACATATATAAATAAACCAAACCTGAACGTCCAGTGTCATCGAATGGATCCCAAGAAACATCAACACACCGAAAAGAAGACCGAAAGACAGGTGGGACAGAGAGCTTGTTAAGTCCTTGGGGCAAACTTGGAGGAGGGAGGCAGTTGACAGGGAAAACTGGAAGAGTTTGGGAGAGGCCTTCATACGTCAGTGGACTGAAAAAGGCTGATGATGATGATGATATACATATATATATATATATATATATATATATTCACTAGCGAAATTATCGACATTAAATAGATTGAATTTAAACATAGTTAAGATAAAAAAAACGATTTTATAAATAAATTCATATCGCAGTATTGGGGGAACTGGTTGCCGTGGTGACACCCTCGTAAAAGTGAGTATATTCAAACATGACAGCAAATGTGAAAAAAAAAATGAAAAGTGAAGGTCAAAGAAAGTGAAAAAAGCGATTTCCCTAATAATTAACCAATAATTAACCATTCAAAGAAGTTTGTCATAAACCTAATTTTAAAACGCATACGACTAAATTTAAGGCGTCAGAATACATAATAAAAGATTTTAAAATTGGAAATGCACGAAGACACTGTGTAGTTACTTCAAACTGGTTAAGAGCTACAGAAGTATTTTTAAAAAAATAATTTCCGAGGCACTTTGTGGAACCGAAACATTATTTTCTTCAAAAAAGAAAGGAGATAAACAGATTATCACAAGTAAATTTTCTTATTTTTTTGTATACATAACGCACACTAAGTTCTTGTTAAAAATATTTACGTTGGATTTTTCGTACTCCGAGCATTTAAGCCGTAAAAAAAAAAACCGATGCCACATGTCAATCTGCGGGACCTCCTCATTGGCTCCGTCGCTAAAACTTATCGTAAATGCTGTTTGCGCGATGACGTTGGATAAATAAATAAACGAATGACCACGGGGAAAAAGGGTGGGAGAGGAGGGCATAAAAAACCAACCAATCCCATAGCAGATGAGAGAGTGAGATTGACTTCGTTTTGGACAGAGAGAAAAAAAAACTCACTCCGCCTTCTCCTCCTGTTCCAAATCCTCTCTCTCAAACCGACAGATCCCGTCGTCTCTCCTCCCTCCACCAGCCCCCCAACCCTCCTCCTCCTCTTCTTCCTCCACGGCCTCCATAAACCGTTCAAAATCCTCCTCCTTATGTCCGAGAAGGAAGGAAGGTAACACCACGCCTTGGAGCCACCTGTCCTGTCCTCTTTGGGGGCGGCGGCGGAAGAGGAGGAAGAGGAAGAGACGGCGGAGCGTGCCACCTCCCTCGCCACGGCGGCCATGGTCTCTTCGCTTCCTCGGACCACGCTCCCCTTGGGATTCTTGGAACCTTCCCTATCTCCTTTAGATAGGAGCCAAACCTCTTCCTCAGGTTCCAGCTTCCTTAGGAGACGCAGCGGAGCGTAGGTTACGGGTTCTCGCTTTCAGAAACGGGTCATTGTCTCTTAGCGACCGTTTACTGTACTGGACCAAAATGGAAGGCTCTCGAGTTCATCAAACACAAAATCCCAAGTTGAGAAATCGTATAAGGAGACGGTTCACACCCCATATGGGGCATTTTTTAAAATTATTTTTTGGGCACTCCTTTCACTTATGGAAGCGGATTCCGCCGGATTTCTAAGCTTCCCAATCTCCTACAACGTGGTGGGGAACACATTGAGGGAGTTTTCCGACCCATTGTTTGACAAAAAAATGCGAAGGGATCCAGTCCCTTTAAAATAAAAACGCCAGCACGCCGGCACTTGTTCGAAACGAAAAAAAAAAATGAACGGAGAAAAGAAAGAAAAACAAGTTCGAAAATTTCGTGTTTTAAAAAATAAATAAGTACTTCTCTCGTCCACTTTCTTTCAAAAATGCCGCCTTCCGCGATGCCGACTACCGGCGCTTTCCCGAACTAAAATTTAAAAAAAGAACCTGTACCTCAGATTAAAACGAAGGGCAAATATTTGTTCCTTCGTGTCGGTCCAGAGATCAGTCTTAGCAAATGCGAGAGAGAAAGATGTGGGCTACTCTCCAAGGAGTACAAAAATGTGTGTGTGTCTGTGTATATATAGCACCGCGCACGCGCACACACAGAGACAAGCGCGAACACAGGCACAACAGAAAACGGACGGAATTATTCTTCTCGCGCGGATTTAAAAAGAAAATCGTAAATGCTTCTTCGTGGTGATACAGTCGTCACGCCACCACGCCGCATTACTTATATATAACTCTTTCAAAACACGTTATCCGAACACAAGGTCGACCGTAGACAGGGAGGAGACGGGACTTCACTCTTAGCGGGGACACGCCTCCCACAACGCCGTGTTCTGCCCCACGATCATCACGTCAACTCCCTCCAACACTTTTTCAGAACACCGCCGTTCATTAGAAGGTTCAACCGGGCAGTTTAGCGCCCGCGCGGTTAGCGGTACGTCACGGAACATGGCACTTCGCATGTTTTGTTTATTTGTTTTAATTTTAAAACTTTTAAGATCTAAACCGAAACACTTGTAAAGAAACACGCTTAAGATTGTGATTTTCACGCCCTCACTCGTTCACGTAGCCAAGGCGTTTGGCGTAGTAAGTACTATTCACACGCGAACGGGTTGCGGGACGCCTCGAAAGCGCTTCGCGAGGAGCACCGAAGCGGTTGAGTACCGCTAGAAGACTGTGCCCCGTTGAAAGAGCCGGCGAAAGGTATCAAGAGGGGATAGAGAGGGAGAGAGGTAGGGAGGGAAGGAGAAGAGCAGAAAGGGAGGGAGATAGAGGTGGAGGAAAACTTAAATGGGAGGAAGTTGAGAGGGGGAAGGAGAAAGCTAGAGAGAGAGATAGGGAGAGAGAGAGAGTGAGGGAAGAGATGATAGGAGAGGGAGTAAGGTAGGTAAGGGGAAAGGTGAGAAAAAAACTTGGTTCACTTGGATAGTTACCTAAGCCAAGAAACGGATCAGGAACCTAGGAGGAAGGGGGAAGGGAGAGGAAGGAGGGGAGGGGTGAGGAGGGAGAAGAAAAGAGGGAGGAGGGGAGAGTTGGCCGCAAACAGCCACGACCACAACCTCTTCTTATCACGCAGAGTAAAAAAAAAAGACATTTTTTAAAAACTATACTTGCGAAACGCACCTCCCCTTATTAAAAAAATTGAGGGGGACACGAGAGAGGGAAATGATGATGATAAAAAAAGACAAAAGCGAAACTAAATTATTTCCAAATACTAAACATACTCTTTCCCTCGCTCAAAACAGTCCCTCACACTCTCATCTACCTCTCTTCTCTCCTGCCCTATTCTACCTCCCTCTACCCTGAGCTATTTCAGTTCCGGAGATTGGGAAGGGAGCGAAATGAGGAAAATTAAAAAAAAATGAACTCCCCCAAGACACCGGCGCCGTCGCGAATGAATTGTTTTTTTTATTGAAGGCTAAGATCAAAACATAAAACGAACAAACTACGTCCCTCTAAGCGTACGCGTGTTGAAATAATTGAAGGTCAAGCAAGTCAGGAATCAGGCAAGGCAGATAGACGGTCAGAGGATGACAGACGGAGACTAAAATCGTGACGTAGACATCCGTTACGGACAGGAGGACCCGGACGGATGGGAACTTGAATAAACCACGGGACTAGCTTCGCGCGTTCTATAGGACGGACTCGTGTGACGGACGAACGGACACGATTTTTTTCATAGGTCCCGCACTACCACCTCCTTTTACGTAAGCTGCTTCGCGACGGGCAGAAAACAGCGACGAAGCGAAAACTGATGTGGAGAGAGAGAGAGCGAAGCGAATAGCGCGCAAGTAACTCTTTCCCCTCCAATCATTCCACTCCCACCCCGTCCTCTTCCTCCTCCACATTTCCGGCCCGAAAGCCCGCCGAAAACTCGAAACACATGTATAATCGATATATGCCAGCGGAGTGTAGGGCGCATGATCGAAACCCTCTCTCTCTCTCTCTCTCCCACTCCCTCCCGCCACTCCTCCTCCCCTATTTAACGTAGGGCTTCCAGATCTTCCCCACACTCCCTATCCTCCTCCTATCTTCATCTATCCCTATCCCGCGTGCAACACGTCACCATCCACTCCCGCCTGGATCCAAAAACACCCACCCACGCACGCGGTGACGTTGGGAGAGGCTAGGTGAGGGGAGGGAGGGGGGAAGGGGGTGGGAGGGGAGGAGTTGATTGCGCCGAACTAGAGCGTGGGGCGTGCCTTTAAGAGCGCACGCCCGTGCGATATAATATTTTCACGCCATTCAAGAGGGCGAAAGGAGATAGATAAATGAAAACGAGTTTATTTAGGCGGCGCTGAGTGCGTGAAAACATAGTACCAGTAAAGGCCCGATTAACCGGATTTCGCATTACCGGAATATGAAAAAAATTGCGTTTTTTTAAAGCTGCGTTCAAGTGAGTGCGCCATATTCACTTGCCATAATAGTAATGAACTTGGTAATTACCGTATTAGCCCGAATATAAGGCGAGGTTTTTTTCAAAAATTGTCTTTCAGGTAAGTGGGGGTCGCCTTATATTCGGGTCCTTAAGTATGAAGAAGTTATTTTTTTGAATTTTCTCATTGGGAAAATAAGGAGTCGTCTTATATTTGGGGTCGCCTTATATTCGCGCTAATACGGTAATTCATTTGTTTGATCCTGCCTTCAGGTAGGGTAGGTTTTAGGCACGCCCGACTCAATCTGTGCTATCCAAGGTTTTTCTCAGCATGCTATAATGCCCAATTCCTTAATACACCTTTCCTCTTCCCACCTCTTTGCCTATGTTCTAATAATGTAACAACTGTAAGAAGGCCCTTTTGTTTACAAAAGTCGACCTCCCGACTTGGTAATACGTAACGCATTATTACTACACTTAAATTTATAAAATCATTTGTTTCTTTACAATCTGAATTTTAAATTATTATTTTTTCATTTGCGTGCAATATGGTGCTAATAGTTTGGGAATATCGATCAACCGGAAAGTTCGATTAACCGGAACAGACTGAGTACGAAAACAAACCAGTAAATCGGGAGTTTACAGCACAGTACACGGATTGGATTTCAGCATTATAGTATGTATCTATATGTGTATGTGTGTATATATATATATTGTTGAACTTTTTTATTTGCTTGTAGTAATACGGAGCGTGTAGGAAGGCGTACCGAATATCCGATTAACCGGAAGAAGCTAAATCCTTAAGCAACCGATAAATTGAGAGTTTTACGTGTAACATGGATTGACTTGCAAACGTCATATATTTTTATTTGCTGAAATAATAATGCGGATGGGAGAGTAAGGGCGGAGAGATAGGGAGAGGGAGAGGGGGGGGGGGGAGGAGTAAGGGATGAAAAAGGAGAGAGGGAGGCAGTGACACATCACAGGAGCTTGCGAGCAGAAAATGCGTTGACCGATGCCACCAGAGGGAGTATCCGATGGGGAATACACACTTCCTTTCGCTTGCCCTCTCTTTCTCTCTCTCTCTTCCTATCCTCTCTCCTCACCTTCTATCTAAATCTCTTTTTCTCATTCCCTCTTCTCCTTCTCACCCTTCATTGATCTCTCTCATTCTTTCCTCTTTCTCATCTCTTCCTTCTTCACCTCTTCCCCTTCCTGTATTCTCTCCCTCTCTCTTCCTCTCCTCCCTCTCTCACTCTGTTTCTATTCATCTCCTCTCTCCCCCTTCCTCTCTCTTCTTCCCCTCTTCCTCTACCCTTTTCCATAACCTCTTCTTCCCTCTTTTTCCCATTCCTCCATCCCCATTCCTTCTCCATCTCAATCTTTTTTTTGTCATTTCCCCTCCTCCCCCTTCTCTCTCTCCCTCCCCTCTCCGCATCTCTTCCTCTCCCATTTATTCCTCTCTTTCTTTCCCTCCCTCCCTCCCCCTTCCTCTCCTTCTCTGCCTCCACTTGTTGATACGCCGGGGTTGAACCGTGCGGCTCCCCTACCGGAGAGAGAGAGAGATACGTTCATTGAGGGGAAGTACTGCAGGAGGGGGTGAGAAAGAGTGGAGAGAGGGGAGTAGGGAGGGGTTTAGATGGAGGGAGCGACGCCCTTACCCCGTGACCTCTTCGGATTTTTTATAGGGCAGCGGCTCGTGGAGACGGAGACGTTTTCAAGAGAGGGAAAGAAGAGGCTTGGTTTCGTTCGGCGAAAAAAAATAAAATGAAAACGAATGGGATTCTCAGCCCTGAATCGGCCTCAAGTAAAGCCACAGTATAAAGAGAGATATAGAGGAAACGTACAGCGTCGCCTCTTTTGTCCGCGAGGGGCCACACACACACACACAGGAAAATAACCGCAAAACCTCCGATGACTAGGGAAATTAAGGGGATATACCAGGAGTTCTCAGCCTTATTTGACTCGCGTGCCCCCAAATACATTTAAAGTGATAATGTAATGAATGACACTTGTACTATTACAGATAAATCGTGTTCATAACGTTAAAATGTGCAGATTTGGCGTATTTGTCTGTTTTATGACGTTACTAGCAGAATTTCCCGTTCAATTTCATCGGATTTAGTGAAGCTACTACAGCACAACATACCAACTCTTTAAAATATATAGTAGATAGTTTTTAAGTTACAATTAGTTTTTCTTAACAATTAATCATATTTGCTTGTAACAATCCGTTTCCGAGCCTACTGCATTCAAATATAACGATAATTTTATTTATTATCATATCACTTTTGTCAAATCCAGCTTCATTTCTTGTGTAATTATGCCTCGCTGAAATATTTACTTTTATGTCATGTCAGCAAGAAACCCGTGAAAAAGCAACGTACAGTTGTCCATGATTGAACATTGACTCCGGTAAATGTACACCAGATACGTGAGCTTCTTTACGTTAATAAACATAATATTGTAGAATATAATGATTTTACTTACAAAAAATATAAGATTCCAGTATTCAATGGATGAAAGAAGGTTCAATTACTTTCATCAATAAACGCTTCCTGAATAATAATCAGTATCTATTTACGTTGCTATCCATAAACATCGATCGTTTCGTTGCTTAAACAATAGTGCGAAGCGAATAACGCTAAACTTTCGTCTATTTGTAAGCTTCATTGAAGCTAATTGAATCGGAGGTAACAATGACGGCCGCCTTGGCAACGCTCGGTGGGGGGGGGACGAAAAATCCACAAAATTTCGAAACAAATAGCGTATTTCTGAAAACTTTGACCGTGTAACATGTAAAGATCGCAGGAATAAGATAGTAAGTATAGAGTTTTATTCGTCGAATAAAGTAAAAGCGAAAAAACTGTCCATATTTACGTATTTTGATGTTTGAAGGAAGAATACCTTGCAAGTCAAGAAATCGATTCATACGTGTTATCTTATGGAAAAATGCTAATCCCCTATATTGGCAGCAATGATTAATTCCAGTTGACCAAACCTTGAGCATTCACTAAGTTAGGATGTAAGGAAGAATTGTACCAAATTTGGTTATTCTAGCTTTTATCGTTTAGGAGTTCCATGAACAAACACAGAAACCAACAAACACACCCTTCAAAATATATTATAGTAGATTATTAGTGGTCACATTGTAACTTTTGATTCCGAAGTGATGCACTAAAGACAAAGCAATAAGAAAAATTATAAACTTTAACACTTTCGTTTAACCCTTCAAAACTGTTGACGTAACCATAAGGGTACGCGTACTACCGGTTGAAAAGCCCTTGTCCGCAAGATCAAGCCGTCAAATGTTTCCTTTTCTTCTTGCTTTCTCGTGGGCGGAGTATGCAGAAAAGTATTGCGACCGTGAAAAAACTTGAAATATTTTTCGATGAATGCGCATCTTTAAGGTTGAGTCCGAAAAAGTGTTTTTAAAAATACGATTCTGTGTCTGTATGCATGCCTGTGGAATAGATTCACGGCTCCGGGAGATAAACGGTTGAACGGAATCGGATGAAACGTCGTATTTAGGTAGGGTACCACCCTAAAAGTTGTGCCTTCTTTGAATGAACCATTCGGCGCAACAATGGAGGGCTGTTTATTCTTGTGGGTTTCTTGCAAACTGTCCGTTTACTCAAAAACGGCTGCATGGATTTCGATTTAAACTCGTCAGGTTAAATATCTTGTTGTCGTAGACCATAGACGATAATTCATAAGCCATGCGCATTGAAATATAACTTCATAGCGTTCGATGACATTACGGTGTTTCTAGTTTACCGCCAAGTTGTTCATATTAGACAAAATTGGCACTGTGCGTGCAGTAGGAGCGTACAGATATGATAAAGTTTGTGCGATGAACTTTGCGCAAATATCTTTAAACATGCGCCAACGTTTACTCATATCACGGGTGGCATATGCAGAACATTAACGTAAAACAGCCGAAAATCACGCGTCGATAAATCCCTTACGGCGAAGTAAGAACTCTTGGATCGTATAAGGCCAAGTGAATACCGAGGCCATAGTCCGATGTGTTGGTCACGGCATCCCCGGAGCTCATTTTAGCTTATTTTTTTTACTCTCAGCGTCGGTTTGCACTACAGAAACATCAGTCTCAACTGCGCGTCTCGTTTATGACGTATTGCGTAAATAACATTCGTAAAATTGGATTTTTATTGCACGCGCATTGCAGTCCCAAGGTCAAGGAAAAAATGGCAGGTGCTATCCAATGATTCGGAGCGATTTTTTTCTTCGATTGCAGAGCGAAACGAAACGATTAGTCGACTCGAGTGGATACACCAGTGCTTCGCAACATTTTTAATTTCACGGCACACTTTAGGTTGCTCTCGAACTTCAAGGCACATCGAACTACATTTCTCGAGACTGTGTATAAAAATTTTACCTTCTTATAAAAATCTTATAAATTAAAACTATTTTACGTAGTTAAGACGCTCTTAATCAGCGTATTCACCCGAATATGATGTTTGAGTCACTATCTCATTAAGTTAACAACATAAAGTAGCTTACATTTTATTGCAAAAAAGGTGATCGGCTAGTGCCCCCTTGGTGCGAGGGTAGAGGCACCTGTGCTCGAATTTGGGCCTGGGCCACGAGGTTCGGGCTTATAATCCGAGTTAATGAGGGTCGACAGATCTGTGGCCTGGTCAGCTTTGGAGATGGTCCCAGTTTGTCGACATAAGCCAAAATTATTGCTAAAAATCTACATTTTTCAAATCCTTTAGGCCGGGTTACTAAAAAATCCTATGATAAAAATTCCAACTCTCCAGTTACGGGGCAACTTGGTTTGGATTTCAAGTAGCAGAAACAGCATAAGAAACCGTACCATTAGAGATATTTGGTTTCTGTTGTCTAAGAATTTGAAAAATAAAATATTATTTTTCCCCTGCCTATAATGTCAGTACCGAGTACTTTGTCGCGGCCCAGTAGTGTGCCGCGGCACACCGGTTGCAGAGCCCTGGACTATACACCATCCCCCGATTTTGCATGATAGACGAGTTCTTGGAAAAAACCGCGTAAATCGAAACCGCGCAAAGTGAAGCAGGGTTACCTCAAAAGGATACAGGAAATTAACGATTGAGCGCATTCCGAGTTCAAACGTGCGTCTATTCAATCGCACTGGATTCAGAATTACTTTCTTTAATTCTCTATGTCGTAACCTGTAGAGTCGAAATGAACCATTTTATGTTATTTTTTAAATGCGTGGTTACCGTTCCGAAGCCGCGTGCCAGAGAGAAATCGATGGACGTGTGATTCGAGGCAGTTCCCTTTACAGTGGAAGCCGTGCTGAACCGTAAACGAGCAAAGCGAAACCGTGCGATTCAAGGGATGAGAGTACATACTTTATTTTTTGCGTTGCTCGTTTCAAGGCTTTATTGAACTGCGAGTAAAAATTGCACGTTTGGGTAACGTCACCAACAATAGTATTCGCAGATCATATCACTCGATCAGGACTGCCACTTTCTCAGAAACAAAGTTTTTAATTTTTAATCATGAATCCTATTTTAAGAATTCCGTTAAATTATGGCAGTAAAAGATATTTTTTAATTCGATCAGACAGTCGGAGCATATCCGTGCCGCATCTATATATATATATATATATAGATGGGCTACCACCTTTCCGGAAACTACAAGTAACATCGAAATATCGATTCCTGAAGTTCCTAGAAGAGTGAAATTCCAGCCTGATTTACGCCAAGCTTTTCGCGTGCAATTTCTTTGCTTTCTTTTCTGTCTCGCTCGTATAACACTAAGCGTCGCAGGGAACGACCGAGCCTACAAGTTCCCATGGGAACCGCTGCACGTATGACTATTACATGCACCCATACTCTGGTGGCGAGCCCTATCGGCAGCGACCTCAATTGAATGTATATATAAATATATATCTACATTCATGTATTCACACACGAGGGAGGAAGTGGTAGGCTCCCTGATTAAAAATTCCTTGGCGTCAGAATCGCCGGCGGAAGCAAAGGCCTATTCGCCGGGCGAATTTAAATTAAAAAACAAAAGTGACCACGTCACAATCGGCGTTAAAGACGGTCGACCCTCTATTCAAATCGAAATATAAAGTTGAGTTCCATGGAGGAAATAGGTCAAAATGGCATAATACAAGCATAAAAAAATTCACGAATAAATAAAATTCTTCATGCTAAACGTAGATTATATAAAAAAAAATGTTGAACATTGTCGCGCCAGGCGTGAAATCTCGTTTTTCTGGTGACGAAGTGGTTACGTTTCACTATCAAAAGCGAGCTTTCATCTTTTTTCGAAAAAAATTGTTTACTCAAAAATGGGATGTCCTTTTACAAGAGTGGCTGTAATTCTTCCCTAAGTGAAAAGACTAAAAAATTCAGGGATGTAAACAGCAAGAAATTTATTTTAAACATATTTTTATCCATCAAAATTTTTTAATACCGCGAAAACATTTAGAATGACACAAAATTCGTCATAAAAACACAAAACAGTATGCGAAACAAACTATAGCGAGTTTTAATAAAAGGACTAAATAAAAATTTGAACTAAAATAGTCCGTACTAATATAACGTACTAGTAGACGATTCTGAAAGCATTTCAGCCTACTTTGAACAAGGGCGGATACAGATTTCAGAACAATGGAAAAATTAACCCCTAAACCTTGTCCTAAGTGCACGTCAGACGAGAACTATACCGTTTTCTTACATTAACTTTGCTGAACAAAAAGTTATACGTATACTAGGAGCCGCTGTATCAGTGATATTCATCTAAAAATATAAAAAAATCAAGTTAATTCTTTCGCGATATAATTTCATGTATTCCCTTTCTTTTTCTTTTTTATCCTCCATTTCACTAATAAAGACAAAAAGAAAAAGGATTTTAAGACAATTAAATTATCAAATAATAAGTTGAACATATAACTGTGCCACATTTCAAGCTCATCTGATATAACTGGAGCTCGTTTTTCTTAAAAAATACCGTAGGACGCAAATAAAAATCTATTTTGGTGTTGTTTTTCACAGGGAATACGAATAATTCATCAAAAAATACATATCTTGATCGATTATTCTGAAATAAAACCGAGGTAGTCGTCTTTGACCTGAAATCACACCTGCTGCTGAGAGGGTTGGCTTCGATCCGAGCAAAAACTGACCATAGCGCCCTCTTGGCAGGTATATTTATATGCTTGCCCCCACACAGAAGGGATAAAGCCGATACGTATATCTGGAAGTGCACAAATAGTCACATTTCTGTATTCCTGAAGCGTTACAAACCTGGCCTTTTATATAATTGTAATAATAGTGGGTTACGTCGCTATGACGTCATAAGTTTCCACAGAATGATGACGAAGTTATGTATAATATAATTTCCTTTTTTCTGCATTAAAATGAACGTGAATTATGACATTATCAAATAGTTTATTTTTTCATTCCTGATTACCGCCACATCCCACGGATGAAGCCTGGATCCGCCCTTGATTCTGAATAATGAGGTAAAAATAACCACAAAAATTAAAATGTCAACAATTTCGTATTTTTTCCATCGGTTGTGACCAAAAATGTAGTCTTGCGAAATTTCAAGTCTCTAGAAGTGCCTTATAATTTTTAGACTCGTATGGGGAAATAACGGGGAAAAACAACCCCTAAAAATTGGAAGTTTTATAACATCGGATTTTTTCCATCGGTGGTGACCAAAAACCTATAATAGTACCAAATTTCAAGTCTCTGGGTCATCGGGAAGTGCCTCATAATTTATATCCTCCTCCTGTATCCTATGTATTATAGATGCACGTTTTAAATGTCGGAAAGTATAAATCCGTAAAATTCTTTGTTTGGGGCATTTTTCGCGCCTACTGAGCGGAAATTCCGCCCCAGACCTGTGCGGCTGTCCCAGACTGGTGTCTCATATATAAACGGGATCATTGAATTTCCCTGGTAGTATATGAGGACAAATACCTTACCTGCGTGCTAATACACGGGCGAATTTTATATACGGGTAGTATTCTACGATAGAATAATTATGGAAAATCGTGCAAGGAGAAAATTCCACGTTTCGCAACAGGAGAATGAAATTCAGTCCCGACAGTTCTCTACAGTAGGATGTCCGCCCGGAAAGTGTAAGACCCGGTTTGATTTGCTGTCACGGCAGAATAATTTTCCTGATTCATAATCCCCGCGTATGCCTGTCGCATAAGGGAGCATTATCACTATACTTCCCATGAAAATCGTTTAGTATCGCCCGTATAAATAACGAGGATGAAGAAATCTTGCTATTCCAACATCCCGACGAAAATGCGCGTTTCTTTTTTTTTTGGAAAAAACGTGCTGAAATTCGAATTAGCGTCACCGCGAAAATTCGTTCATCGTTGGCGTGTTAACCGCGGTGACTGTATGTAACACATATAGGGATCCCGTTTCCATGGCGATGACGAAATCAGTTCGTTTAGGTAAAGCGGGTTACGTTTACAAATTTTAAAGAAATATGGCAACAGTTTTTTTCTTTCTCATTGTCGTTCTAGTAACCACGGAGACTCGAAACGGTCTTTTTAGACGAGCGGCGCGAATTCACTTAATATGGAAATGAAAGAGACGGAGTCCCACGAGGCTACGCCTACAAAAAAAAAAAAAAATGAGTCGAACTTCCGAAAAAATGAATTGAAAATCGATATTGAGCTGTCAAAGTATTCCTTATTTATCTACGAGAAGATGAAAAAAACGATCGATTCTCCTGAACGGTATATTTAACATGGAAGACGTTTCGGAATACGATTTGAGTTTTCGGAGATTTATAAAGAGCGGAACCTTAAAGTGTACACACAACTACAGACACGCCTGGACCTTCAACAACGCGGGTTCCTTATAACACGGATTCGCTACTACGCGGTATTTTTAGTGCGTTTTTGAAATGCACTCATAGTTTCACTTTAGCGTGCCGAAAACAATCTTCCTAGCAACTGAAGTAAACAAGATCTATTACAAATATAAATACTTTATATCGCCTTTCTTATGCAAGCAACAAAGTACATAAATGAAAGGAAATGGATTAACTACGACGAAGAAATGAACATAAATACGTTAATTTTCCTTTCGTGCGAACAAAGTTCTTTGTAAGTGAAAAATAACTGATAATTGACGACGAAGAAATTCACTTGAACGTAACGATTACGTCACAATTACTCAAGTGACGAACGATTTAACATAATTTTATATTGTTTTGCTTATATCTCCGAAGGTATCAAAGATGGAAATCTAAATGTATGAGTGTATATTTCCACAGTGAATAGCCACTTATTCTTGAAAAGTATTTGAAAACTTTACTGAGGCGAATAGTGAAACGTTCAAAATTATAATACAAAGTTTATTTGTGCTCAAAACTAAACCAAAAAAGGCTCTTAGTGACCGAATATGTGGCGGTATAACCACATGAAAAATTTCCATGGATATAACTCTACTTGTTTATGCCAAAAGTTCAGATAAAGCAGATCCAAGTTAGCTTTAACACAGTTTGATCGGACTTTGGGATTCCTCAGAAAGAATTTAAATTCAGGGACGCGTCCCCTTCGTGTTATACGGAGGACAGATTGGATAGTATTATTTTTAACTGTATAACGACAGATGTCGTATTTTTAATGGAATGTTTTCTCTTTTCTTCAGAATCAAGGAGTTGAAATTTCAGGGTCAAATATCCATTCAGACGCGCCCTCCCATAGCGTGTTGCGCCCTTTAAAAAAGAAAAAGATCGTTCTCCATCTGTGATGTCCTTGCTCCGAAAATGTCGTGCGCCATTTGTCAAAAAGAAAACAGCGAAAACAAACACTTTTGTTAGCATTAATGTTCGATAACCTTGGAGGAGGTTTTTTTTCAAAGGAACTTTCCGTACCGAATGACGCCGTGGCATCCAAGATGGTGTCATTTTGCACGTGCCATAAGGATTAGGCCAATATAGGTATATCAACTCCCCTATATAATTTGCTAGGTTATGCGTCATGCATCAAGATAGAGAGACTCTAACTTTAATAATTTTAACTGCCGTAGTGTTCTACTACGAAAAAGGTCTCTCACAATTACTAATGGAAAAATCTGATGTGTCCAGAACATGGTTTTCTCCATACAGAGTAACGAACATGAATGCTCTCGACATCAACGTCCTTAAGAAAAATTATCGGTAATTACACCCGTGGATAGTTTTTAAACGCAATTTTCACGATGAAAAGTAGCCCGAAACACTTGAATTACATTGAAAAAACGACAAGTTAACAATATTTTTACCCGTTGCTATGGATAACAAAGTAATGTTTACCGTTAGCAGCAATGCAAAATATTCCAAGGGTTTTTTGTCAAGCTTATCAAAAGTCAGGGACAACCCGCCATAAAGCAAAATGCAATCACGGACCGCTAGCAAGTTATGATTTTTTTCTAGTCGTCGTAGGCTTCCCCGTTTAAAAAAAAAACATTTCGGATATCTGGCGCTGCCTCACCTCAAGCACAATTTATTCTTATTTTTTAATTTTAATTTTTTTTAAACCGCTGAATGGTTTCTTCGGCAGAAATTCCGCGGATCCTAATCGATCCGAAGTCCGAAGATTGAGAACTTAGGTTCCGTCCGACATATTGATTTAATTCCAACAAAACCGCCAAGTAAATGAAATCGCCTGAAAACTGCACATTTACAACGATATTCCTTTGTTTGTTCGTCTAGAGGTCAGCCATATACATCCAATATTTTTGCCCTTTAAAAAAAAAAAAAAAAATGCAAAGAATCAATGTCTTTTTAAAAAATTAATTTTTTTTACTATAACGACACAAAATCAAACGCCTCGATCGCCATGACGACGAGTCAATCGATCTCGGTCAGCAACAGGGATATTTTTTAGTTAAAAAAAACAGAAAATAATCACGTATCGGGACGTCACTTTTTTTCTTCGCGAGGAAGTGCCTAAGAACCCCCTCTCCCCTTCCTTCCCTCCTCCATTATACACAGTTTCCCCGATTGCAGACACAAAAAAAAGGAAGGCCTTAGAGTCGTCGCCAATTTTAGGTCGCCTTATCTTTCTCCTAGCGCCCCACATTTTCGGCACGAATCTCGAACGACGACGGAAGGAAACACAAAAAAAGAAAGAAATACGGATGTCGCATTTACGTAAAAAAAAACACCTGGATAACAATTAAAAGACCGAAAAAAATAACTTCTTCAGTGGTGCCAACTTTGGTGTTCCCAAACTTAAGGAACCAAGATCTTCCAATGTCTTGACTCACATAAATCGATGGAGTTAGCCTTTATTTCACGTAAAAATAGTGAAAACTAATTAAACGATAATTTACAAAAATTTACTTTTTTAATTGCTACCAAATTTGGCAATTCCTTAAAGAATAAGATCTTCGATTATTTTGGTATAATATAAATCAAAGAGTCAGCCGTAACTTTTGTGTAAACTGGTTAGGATAGTGTACAACGTATCACAAATGGGCATTTCGTGCAATGGAGCATTATCTCTCATATAGTTTTCCAATTCTGTCTGTCTGTGTATAACGCTCTTAGAATCTTTCAATATCTCAGCACTGGACGCAGCTAGAGATATAAAATTTGGTGTGTTCTTACATGACCACATTTTACTACTAGAAAATGTTATTTCTTTTACACAAAGTCTCCTAGGTTCGACTCCAGATATCCTTTGGTATTGCCATTTAAAAGCACGGGAAAAACGATTTTGACCGTGCAGACATTTTTTCTTTTGCTCGTTAAAATACCTAAATATTAACTTAGAAACTTCAAACAAAAACTAAAAGACGAAAGAAATTCTAAATTATTTACTGTAGCGGTCTTTTATGGTAAAATGAAAAATACGTAAAATTACGTATTTTTTGTGATTTTAACGCTTAATCTAGCATGAGTTTCTATGCAACCTGTATTGTTTTGTTATTAATTAATCAAGTCAGTATGTTATAATTTTTAATGTTACCCGTCATATGACGGTTTCTTATTCTAGTTTCTATAATAAAAGCCTAGATGTGTTTGTGTAAAACGCTCGACGATGAACTTTTCGCCGCGCAGGCTTTCATTCTTTTTTAGGTTAAAATTAGAAAGAATTGACCTAAGAACTTCGGATGGGAACCATTTTGAAGAAAACATTATAAAGGCTCTTATTCTCTTTGTGTTTTTCCGCCTGCAGTTCGAAGTCGCTCAATTTGAACGTTTAATTCACACAGTTTGGGGAAATCTAGCCATTTTAAGGGAATGTTGCCTTGCCTACCAGTTCCATTATTAGACCTCGATATCATATTGTTATTTCAATCCTTATGGGTGTAAGCGTGCTTTGAATGCTTTTAATATGAGAGAGAGGGAGGGAGGGGACAAAGGGAGGGTGAGAGAGGGTGAGAGAGGGAAGGAGAGGGAGGTAGAGGAAGGGAGAGAGGAAGGAGAGAGGGGAAGAGAGTGGGAGAGGGGGAATGAAGGAGAGGGAAATGACTTTCAATACAATTTATGTTTCTGATGCCAATTTTATCTCCATAAATAGCTTGAACGATCGATTCTTTACTCCCGTTGATATTTCAATGGGAATTACACTAGTTTGAAATAAATGATAATAGAAACGTCATTTTCTTCCTATTTAAAAATGTTTCATGCATACGTAAGGACATTAAAACGTATTTTTGTGAGATTGTTTATGTTAGCAATAGTGAGTGAGTGAGTATACGTACGGAAATTAAACGTTTGTTTGTGAGATTGTTTATGTTAGCAACAATGAAGAAGTAACCATGCAAGAAAATTTCCAAGTTCAACTCGAATTAAGACTGTCTTGTTTGATTTTACTGATAACGGCTACTCCTACGATAAAAAACGTATATGACAAGAAATCCTCTACTAGTTATACGAGTATCATTTTAAAACTATTTTCATATGACAAATACTTTACGATAGTATATGACGGAAAGTTCATTTTTTGTCACCAGTAAAGTGGTACCCCTGATTGGCTCACCTGATTTATTTATGTGATTTTCTTATTAGCTTTGACTGTTTAATTGATGTTTTAATTTCTTTCTTTATTTATGTTAAATGCGTCGCTGACGTAAGTGATACGATTGTTAAAAATGTTGTAACTGCTGATAGCGTTGCGTACGCTGCCAAGGGTGATTTTAATTGCCCATCCACATTTTGTTATCCATGGAAACAGCAAACAATTATCTTTACTTACTGTTTCTTTTTAATAAAGACAATTGAAAATGTTTAAAAATTATTCTCCAGTGTAATCACTGATAAATGTTTCTGAGAACGCTGATGTCGTATTCATTGCTCTGTATGGAGAAAGACATGCGCTTGTACACATCAGAATTTTTTAAAATACTTCCGTCCGTTTTATGCCATTGTAAATGTCGCTCCAAAGGCAAGGGCATCCAATCCACTTATTCGCGAATAAGTGACTTTGTAATAAATTCCCTAAGCTCAAAATTTTGAGGCGATTTCCCCCTCACGTGTAGGGGAGAGAGGATCTGCAAATGGGACCCGCGGGGGTTTGATTTTCTCGTAAGTAATAGCAAACGGCAGTCGACCCATGGTGTGTGTGTGCACTGTGCACACTTCCTCTCGATAAATATCACCGAATAACGAATCTCATATCCTGGTATCGGTAAGTCGTACGACCGCGGGATCAACGATGTTGACACATCGAACTTCAGAACTCTCCATTGGCGAGGAAAGATAAACAACGTATCTAGACGGAAATGCTCCTCTTTCATACATTTTTATCGTCGCATGACAAGGAAATTTCCCGTTTGTTAGGCCAGCAAAACCTTTCGCGACGTCAGAACATCGTCCGCTAAAGTAAAAAAAAATCTGATGTGGCCAACACATGACTCTCCATAGAGAATATGATTGCTCTCGACGTCAGCGTTCTCAAAAATATATACCAGCGATTGCACTCGAGATTAATTTTAAAACATTTTAAATAGTTTATTTAAAAAACAAGTAAAGAAAATTGTTAACTTTTTATACGGACAAAAAAAATTCGATGCACAGTTAAAATGACCCAGGCAGCGTACGCAACGTTATCAGTAATAAGAAAATTGTATCACAGCAGCGGAAACAATGGTATCACTTACCGTCGTATTTAGCAAATTTAGGACAAAAATAAAGATAACTACCGGTTTTATGAATAATTGTTTCAAACGAAACTTGTAGAAAATTTCAGCATCTATAATTTTTAAAATAACAACTATTTACAAAAATGGAGTTTTAAAGGAGATATTTGAAAAATCTGATGTGGCCAACACATGACTTACTCCATATTTGGAGTATAGATATTTAAATTATTATGAATAGCGTTATAAGGGAAAGTTATTATTTCGTATCGTAAAAGAATACAGTCGTCATTATTGCCGTAAATTAGGTATATTTTGAATATGTTTACAGAATTCACCGCTACGTGGTGGTGGCGTTGTATACTGGAAATTAGGAAAAAGTTGAATATCTCCGAGATGTATGGTTCTACGAAAATTTGTTTCAAACAAAACCTGGAAGAAATATTATTCTCTACAACTTTGGTCCTCACGAAGATTACCAATAACGACGTTTTTAAGGAGATATTTGACGGAAACCGAAAAAACCGATTATTTATAAATAATTACTAAACAATAACTGCTATGGAAAATTGTTTCAAATGAAAGTTGTAGGAAATTACATTCTCTATAACATTTGTATAGAACTGTATATATAATAATGATGTTTTAACGGAGAAATATCGCCAAAACCAAATCGGATTTCGAATAAACCTCGACTTCCGGTTAAGCGGTATTGTCCAAAAACTAATTAGCTGGTGTTATATATGAAATTTGGTAATGATATGGCAAGTACTTTTCGAGTTAGAGCGCCCACAATCACATACACACACAGACATTATTCCAAAAATAGTCTAAACGTGTTCTAAGGATCAAAATATTTAATAAACTATCGGTTTTTCGAAAAATTCCTATTACATACACACAGACAACATCGGGAAAATAGTCAAAACGATTTCTAGGGATCTGAAAACGTATTTCTGCCTTCACGCGCTGATGGATAGCACTACTGTATTCTCCGAACAGACAAAAACTGTGTATTATTATTATAGATGCTTGTAGACGGGTAAATGCCCAACAAAGGCGGTTTAATGGCTATCACAAAAATTGTGGCTTAAACTTTTTAAAACTAAAATAAAGGTCGATGAAACCTGGTTCGCATTTCGCATAACAAGCAGCCGTCCTCAGTGGCAATTATGGACGACTGTAGTTTTAAAAAAACAACGAGAATTGCAGTAACCAACCTTTTACGGATGGGTAATAATATACGACGAAATTTTCGTTTCAATGTTAAGTAGATTAAAATCACTCTTATTCGACACGCAAAGACTTAGAGGTTGCTTCGAAAAAGTCGACTGCGAGAAAGGACCGTTTGTAAATAACTCCCATGGCGACGCAGGTGACAGGAAGTTCTTTACGACGCATCCGGCGAAGCGACCCACATTTTCAGTGCCCACATAGTGCGCATTAATCGTTTTTCAAAGTTCTATCGCCTCAGAATAAATCTCGTGGAAACCGATACAACTTTTACCTTATACAGTCGAACTTATATAAAATAAGTCGGACGTCTATAACTCGAATTTTCCATAACTCGAAGCGAATCAGTTTTACAAGGAAAAATCTTTTTAGCTTTATTTTTCTTCTATAAGTCGAATATTTTTTTGTTTCCCTTTAGGTTCGACTCACAGAAGTTTCACTGTTTTTTTCTTTTCTCAGAAAGCGGTCGTTCATTCCATGAGAGAAAAATACTTTAAATCAACCATAATGAAACCCACAGAAAAAAAACGCCATCTACATACCGCCTCTAGATTTCACCACTGCTAGTTCCGCAGGCATGTCGCCAAAGTCCAATGCATAAAGGATGTAAAAATATCAAAATGCGAATGAGATCTCTTGGTGATGTTTCACGATATCCAGGTAAAGCAGTGGAGAAAACAGCGCGGAGGTTGAGCTTTAGCCACAGATCGAAGACGCAACGATTAGATAAATAAGGATTTCTATGAAAGAGGGGAAGAAGGAGAAAACCTCGGACGCCTGGATGCAGTGCAAACATTGAGGAAGATATCCAAGAATAACATAAATGACTACTATTCGAATTCCATAGGTAAGATAGAGAAGGGATTTGGAGATACGGAGGGAGATAAGGATGGAAAGGGAGGGTGAGAAATGAGGGGAGGGGATGGAGGGGGAGAGGAGGGAGGGGAAAGGAGAGAGAAAGAGGTGGGAAGGGAGAGGAGGGAAGGGAGAAGAGGGAGGGTGTGAGAAGGGAGGGAGGAAGTGAGAGGGAAGGAGGGAGAGGGAGGGAGGAAATAAGGCGGAGGGGAAAGGAGAGAGGGGAGGGGGGAGGGGAGAGGAGAGGTGGGAGGGAAGATGGAGGGGAGAGGAGATTGATCGATTGATTAATATCTTTATTGGGGCTAGATTGAGATTTTGTAGTACAGGAGCGTGCTACTAGTGTTATTCCGTCTCTTTAAGAAACTTCGTATTTGATACGGAAAATAAAAGCTCACACGTGCAGAAAATACAACGCGTTCCATGTGAAAATGCACGTATTTTTCAACCGTGAATTAGAAGTAGATTGCGAATGACACAGACTTGTATAGACGAGACGGAATACGACCAATCCCCCGCTTCGTGCGGTACGTGTTCCTACGCAAAAGACCGTGTAAATCGAAACCGCGCAGGGTTAGGTAGGTAGTTCTCTCCACAGGAATAATACACGAGGTTGCATTTGAGAGCCGTTTTGAATTCAACAAACAAAAATTCATTCATAATTCCTTCCCTTATGGCCGATGAGTGGATCTGAAACATTTTTACTTTCTCATACGTAGTAATGGGAAAGTATTGTATTCATGAAAAAAATCGACTTCCAGATTTCAACGGAAATACATGTTTTGAGGTCCCTAGAACACGTTTAGACTATTTTCGAAATGATGTCTGTGTGTGTGTGTATGTTAGTGTGGGCGCTCTAACTCAAAAAGTACGTGCCACATCGTTACCAAACTTCATATATAACACTTGAACATGAGAACAAAGAACTGATTAGTTTTTGGACAATAACGGTTAAACGGAAGTCGAGGTTTATTCGAAATCCGATTCGGTTTTAGCGATATTTCTTGGTTAAAATATCATTTTTGTATTTACAATTCTATACAAAAGTTATAGAGAATGTAATTTCCTACAACTTTCATTTGAAACAATTTTCTATAGGAGTTATTGTTTAGGAGTTATTTATAAATAACAGGTTTTTCGGTTTCCGTTAAATATCTCCTTAAAAACATCGTTATTGGTAATCTTCGTAAGGACCAAAGTTGTAGAGAATAATATTTCTTCCAAGTTTTGTTTGAAACTAATTTTCGTAGAACCATCCATTTCGGATATATTTGGCTTTTTCTTAATACCAGCCTACAGCGCCAACACCATGTAGCGGTGAAATCTGTAAACATTCAAAATATACGTAATATACGGCAACGACGTGTCTTCTTTTACGATACGAAATAATAATTTTGCCTTATAATGCTACTCATAATAATTTAAATATCTATACCCCAAATATGGAGAAAGTCATGTGTTGGCCACATCAGATTTTTTAAAATGTTATAATGCTTGGAGACCGTTCCCAAATTGTGCTAGAGCGAAAATGATGGTCGTGCAATTCGAGGTAGCTTAAAAAATAGAAAACCGTGCAAAACGAGGGACGGCGAATTTGGAAGCTATCCGGAAACCAGAACCGCCTCCTTTATCCTCCTTATCACGTGGCTCTAAGGTAAAAGTGGACTCAAATCAGCTGGTGGAGCAACAATGACCCCCACCCACCCACTCGCCCAATTCCATAGTTACGCGAATGTCATCCGATTCAGAGAAAATTTTCAACATTCGCTCGACTCGAGGTTCGCAAAACTTCAAATTCACTTTGCGCGATACGCGCCTTCCTAGAAGAAATAAAAACGCGTAATGTGAAACCGCGCAGTGTGGGATAGGTTTACCCATAAGAATTGGTACATTAAATTACATTTAATGCCAATTTCCTTCCTTTATTATTTCCTATAACGTCTTATTCAAACGTTTTATTATTTTTAGTATTTGAAAACCGTTTCCAAACGGGGCTTAAAGTGGCCGAGCAATTCGAGAGTTCATAAAAAAAAGAATAACGTGCTAAACCGAAACCGTGCAATTCGAGGGATGGATATACGTAACTCGGCGAATTTGAGGATACCAAATTTTTTTAGAAGCGTTGACGTCCAAGTTCGATCCTTGTAGCACTCAACAGGCTAACCCGGCCCAATTCTCTAGAAAGCTCTTTAATCGCATCCCAAAGCTCCAAGAAGGATCGTCTCAAGGTACCTACCATCATTCATCTTTAACGAGACATTTTAATCCATTTGAGGTCGGGGTACATAAATATCGCCGAAAATTCGCGCTTTCACGTACACTCGTGCAATGTTTCGGGACAAAACCTTATATATATATATATATATATATATATATATATACACACACACACACATATATATATACACACATATACATATATATATATATATATATATATACATATACATACTGGAAGAGACCATCGCTTGGTAAGATGCGGAATAAAGTTCAACTCAAAGTTAGAAAGACAGAAGCATATAAAGAAGCCTAAGTCTATTATCAACACGCAGGTGCTAAAAGAACGAAGAGAAGACTTTCAGCTCCAACTGAAAAATCGATTCAGTGCGCCGGAAGACCAAGAAGTTGAATCTCAATTTATAGAGATACTCAAGGAAACCGCTCAAGAAATAGGTGGAACAGTTAAAACAAAGCCAGAGAAAAAGTTGACCGAAAAAACAAGACTGCTGATGGAAAAAAGAAGGAAAATGAAAATTACTAATGATTCTAAAGAAATGATACATTTTACAGAACTAAACAAAACTATAAGGAAGTGCATCAAGGAAGATGTGAAGAAACATAATTATGAGCTAATCGAGAAAGCGATAGAAAACAATAGAAGCTACAAGAAAATGAAGCAACATCTCTCGATCGGAAAGAGACAGCTGGTGGCCTTGATGCTAGAAGACGGCTCCATAACCCATAGTAGGAAACTAATACTGAAACGGGCATAAGAATTTTACACCAAGTTGTATGAGGATCCTCTAGCAAATGATGAAGGAAATGACGATGGAAATATGCCCACCGAAGAGGTGAGACACGCAATCACAAGTATGAAGAATGGAAAAGCATCTGGAATTGATGGTATCACAGCGGAAGTATTCAAAACAACGGGTAATCATATGGAAAAGATTCTCGCTAAGAAGAAAAAGATACCAGAAACACGAAACCACGAAGTTCTTGCACTCCCCGCTTATACGTCAGGTTACGTACCTGAAAACTTCGACGAAAAGCGGATCACTCTTTTCCATAGATACAACATTAAATTGAGGGATAAAGTTCAATGTTCCTGGGGTAACGATGTGAAATATTTCCATTTAAAAATATACCATGAAATTATAATTGTAATTTTCCACTTAAAACTTTTAATAATTTGAAAATACGCATATCGATGCAATGCATCATAATCAAACATAAAATGCAAATTACACATTTTTTATGACATCGTCATCACATCTTTTCCCTCCACTTTACTATTAGCTTTTCTTAACAGTTAATCATATTTGCTTGTAACAATCCATTTCCAAATGTATTGTATTCAAATAAAACGATAATTTTATTTCCTATCATATCACTTTTGCCAAATCCAAGTTCATTTCTTGTGTAATTATGCCTCGCTGAAATATTTACTTTTATGTCTTGTAAGCAACCTGTGAAAAGGCAACATACAGTTGTCCATGATTGAACATTTACTCCGGTAAGTGTACACCAGATACGTGAGTTTATTTACGTTAATAAACATTATAATGTAGAATATAATGATTTTACTTACAAAAAAGGTAATATTCCAGTATTCAATAGACGTAAGAAGGTTCAATTACTTTCGTCAATCGTTATAAACGCTTACCACACGCAGTTTCCTGAATAATAATCAGTATCTATTTACGTTGCTATGGATGTATAAAGATTGACATCGATCGTTTCGTTGCTTAAATAAAAGTGCGAAGAGAATAACGCTAAACTTTCGTCTATTTGTAAGCTTCACCGAAGCTAACTGAATCGGAGGCAACAATTAGTGATTCCAATATCGAGTACCGATTACCCGGGTACTCGGCGTTTTCTTCGATTGTTCGAGCATTCGAGTACCCGGGTAATTTTGTTCGAGTACTCGATTGTTATTTGAAAAATTAAAATTACAAATGTAATTGTGCTAGAACCTGTAAAACTTGAGGTTTTGGAATAGAGTAAGCAAAGCTCGAATTTCATGACAGCTGAGGCAACTTTGATCTAAGTATTTCAAGAGCTAAAATCAATCAAAACTCCTCTGGCCCAGGAATTCTTAAAATCATTGAAAAATAGAATTGCCCAACGAAAGAACGCGGATTTGATATCACTACTTTTGTTTTTGCATCATGGTACGGATAAATTCATTCCACATAAAGTTAAACGTGATGGTGCGGAACCAAGATGGTACAACCAGAAAGTTAGATGCGCTCTTAGACGGCAAAGAAAACTTCACGCTCGCTTAAATACCAATTCTTCAAAAGTCACAGAGGAACAGAGGTCAATGATACGGCATCAATACAGAGAGGCGCGCTCAAGAGCTAGAGTAACAATGCGAGAAGCATTTAATGATTACAAAAAGAAAGTTTTGCATAATAATTTGAAAGAAAATCCGAAAGCATTTTGGTCGTACGTTAGGGAGGTTCATGGTAGAGGTCCCACCATAGCGTCATTGAGAACGGAGGCAGGTGATGTAGTACACGATAGCGCGGAAAAAGCAAATTTGTTAAATGAACACTTTCAGAAAGCGTTTACTTCGGTGAGCAACGACTTTGAGGAACCAGATTCGAATGACAAGGGAAATTCGATGGAAGATTTGATATTCTCCGAAACAGGTATCGCGCACCAGCTAGAGTCGATTAAGCAAAATAAGTCTCCCGGGCCGGAGGGCATACCCGCGCGTGTGTTGAAAGAGCTAGCCTCGGTAATCGCACCTTACTTGAAAATAATATTCGAAAAATCCGTTGCACATGGTACCGTTCCAAAAGACTGGAAGCTAGCATACGTAACGCCCATCCACAAAGGCGGTGATAAAGAGAACCCCGAAAATTATAGACCGATTTCCTTGACTTCATTATCATGTAAGATTCTAGAACATATAATCGTTAGCTCTGTTCTGCGTTATTTAGATGGTCGTTCTTCGCTAAGCAAAAACCAACACGGGTTTCGGAAAGGTAGGTCATGCGAAACGCAACTCGCCCTGTTCGTAAACGATTTGTTGCAATGCGGAGAGAAAAACAGTCAGGTTGATGCAATTTTTATTGATTTTAAAAAAGCGTTTGACAAAGTACCCCATAATAAATTAATAGGAAAACTAGGAAAGTACGGCATAAACCCTAATATCGTGAGTTGGGTAAAAGACTTCCTCTCCAACAGAAAACAGATAGTAGTTATTGATGGGAAATCTTCATACCCGGTAAAAGTCGCATCAGGTGTTCCACAGGGAAGTGTTATTGGCCCACTACTATTCCTGATATATATAAACGATATCTGCTCGGTAGTTCGCTGCAAAATAAGACTTTTCGCAGATGATACCGTTTTATATAAGGAGATAACGAGTCAGGATGACCAAAAATCGCTTCAGGAAGATTTAAACGCCCTTTCAGCATGGTGTCAACATTGGAAAATCGAAGTTAATCAGAGCAAATGTTCCCTATTGAGTTTCTGGAAGAGTAAGAACAATGACTTAAACTCGGAGTACAGAATTGATAGATTGAATATCCAATCTGCAGAGTACGTTAAATATTTAGGAGTCACCATTTGTCCTGATCTATCGTGGAATATGCATATTCGAAGGATCGTAGGCGCAGCTAATAAGAAATTGGGCTTCGTAGGCAGAATAGTAAGAAGTAGCACAGAACAGGTACGAGAAACGTGTTATTTATCATTGGTCAGATCTCAGGTCGAATACGCTTCCAGCATATGGGATCCGTACGAAAAGGGACAAATACTTGAGTTAGAAAGAATCCAACGCAGAGCAGCCAGATTCGTAAAGCAAAAATATGAGCAAAAATTAAGCGTCACATCACTCTTGAAGGAGTTGAATTGGATATCGCTAGAGGATCGCAGAATTAGCGCTAGGTTAAGGCTTCTGGAGAAATTTAGGTCGGAAGTTCTCTTAGAGGAGGTCTCAGGAATATTAGAGGCACCTACGTACATGGGCAGGCACGATCACGAGAATAAAATACGAGAGATCGACTGTAGGACCGAGCGATACCAGAGCTCGTTTTTTCCAAGGACCATACGGGATCATAACAGGAGAGTGATTCCCACGAGGGACGTTATTAGGTAGGGCTTGGTGTGCTGCACCCCCTGCCACCCACCAGTCTGGTGATTTGCAGGGTATCATGTAGATGTAGATGTATCCGAAATCCAACGAGTTTTTCAATTATTCCACAAAACCTGGAATCAAGACCACTGCCACAGCCTTTATCCAAGCAGTATTCAGGATCCAGAAAGCTCAGACCACGTCGATGTTCATGAAATAGAAGAACAGAATGAGTACTTGAAATTGCAGAAATGCATTTCATTATTCACCACGCCAAAAGGAAAAGAATCTCAGGAGTTAAGCGTAGATAAAGAATTCAAACCAATTAAGGCAGATAATGGAAAACGTACCGAAAGAATGGAGAAACTCTATCAAGCATTGATGACTGTTAAGCCGACTTCTACTGCTTCTGAGCGTGTTTTTTCTGTAGCTGATAGTTTCACCATGAAATTGCGAAACCGAATGAAAACTTATACCTTAAACGCTCTAATTATTTTGAAATACTATTTTTTGAATCTCTGAAGAACTCGTATATCAGTAAAAATAAAAAAATATTCATTAAATGAGTAGTTATTAAAATTTTATTTTTACATTAAATACTCGACCTACCCGGGTATCCGGGTAGCTAGGTGAAATATTAGTCGAATACCCGGGTACCAAAAACTAGAGTAATTTGGAAACGCCTTGGCAACGCTCGGGAGGTGTATGAAAAATCCACAAAATTTCGAAACAAATAGCGTATTTCTGAAAACTTCGACCATGTAACATGTAAACTTCGCAGGAATAAGATAGTATAGAGTTTTACTCGTCGAATAAAGTAAAAGCGAGAAAACTCTGTCCATATTTACGTATTTTGATGTTTGAAGGAAGAATACCTTGCAAGTCAAGAAATCGATTCATACGTGTTATCTTATGGAAAAATGTTAATCCCCTATATTGGAAGCACTGATTAATCCCGGTTGAGCAAACCTTGACCATTCACTAAGTTAGGATGTAAGGAAGAATCGTACCAACTTTGGTTATTCTAGCTTTAATCGTTTAGGAGGAGTTCCATGAACAAACCAACAAACACCCTTCAAAATATATTATAGGAGATAAATATATAATTTTTAAATCCTTCTTATGATATAGTAATAAAAAGTGACCATAATTTGCTCATAAAATCAATTTCCATGCTTAGTTTTCGAACCAGTCACCATACGACAACTCGCTTCCTAACAATATATGTATAGCTATCTATTTTTGCAAATTGGTAATTTTACCTGCAAACTTTTAACAACAGGATATTAAAATATGATAGAGTTGAGCTGCTCACTATTGTACTTTTTTTGCTGGCAAAGGAGTAGTTGAGAAACGTGAATAATAAAAGTTACTTATTGAAATTTTCTATATATATTCTTAATATCGTATAATGAAATTTATTTATTGAAATTTTATTTATTTTTTCATAACCGTTGTGCCTAATTGGTTGAACGTTTCCGTGGAGACGGTCGTCAAGGGGTCGCGCCAAGAGAGAGAGAGAGAGGTAGAGAAAAAAGTTTTGTTGACGTGGCAAAAGAAAACGCCAGAAGAATGTTAATTTACATATTTTTTTTAATATGCGAAAAATGAGGAAATAGAGTTAACGAGAGGAGTTAGGAGATATGGGAGCTTTCCTGGAATGGCAATTAGGAGTGGACTTTTCTTCGCGTGCACGTGGACGGGAAGGGCGTTAAATGAGACGACCCGACGCCAAAAAGGAAGAAAGTCAAACATCAATTTACACGGAAGGCCGAGAAACACGAAGCCGTTACTTTTCCAGCAGAGTTGATTGATTAATTTATATATATTAAGGAACGAGAAAGATGGTTTATAAAAAATGAAAACCGCGACCTCGTTTCCTTAGGATTTTTTTCCGTTTCGATATATAACGACAGCCTGCGGTCTCCACGGCATCTGATACTTTGTTTACTTGGCCATGCGAAGGTCAAATGGCGATTCAAAACCGGATAAAATATTTTAGTGTTTTTTAAACTATGGCGCAAAACGTGAATGCGAATTTGTGCCTCTTTAAGTTTTGAAAATGTAATTAGTTTGAAGTTTTGATTCGGAAAGTTAGTTACCAAACATCCCACTAATTTACGGCTAACCAAATAAAATTTAAGTATAAAATTCATATAACCGAATGTTCCGCAAAGTAAAAATACTTTTTGTCACGTAAAAGTTATGACAAACAACGGCATATTTATATTCCTCCTCGTTCCTAACAAACAAACAAACAAACATACGGATCTGGGCTTTTATATTATTAATGGATGGTTGAAGGCAGCTTTTTCGCGCTGCATTACGGCCGCATAAGATTCCCGAACCGAGCTACCTAATACAACTAAGTGGAACTGCTTCATGATAAATAAAATTAAAAAATGTGGAAGCTACAACGTTTTTTCAGTCTCCTTAAGTTTTGAAACTCCAATCGCTTTTAACAGAGCGAAAAAGTTTTGAAAATATCATAAAAATAATCCGACCGCAGGACCAACTTTAAAAAGTCAATGTTCCGAGCTCGCTTCAGCAAAAATGTCGGGCTCATTTCGACGTTAACGTAGTAGTCATCATCATCAGCACTTCCTGCAGGGTGTCCCAAAGTGAATATACCAAAAACAAAGTCGAATAATCATTTTATTACTTGAGATGAACACCAAATTTAAAAAAAGAACCTCGAAATTTTTAAAAATTCGCCAAGCAACGTCGGGGTTATAACCCCCTCAAAAACGTTCCCAACAAACAGAGAAACATACATACGGAACTGAGCTTTTATATTATTAATGGATGTCGAATAAACACACAAGGCAGCTGTTTCCTGCCACATTACGGCCGCTCAAGTTTCACGAGCGCAGCTAACAAAATCCTATAATTTATCACGATTGGATCTACACTCGAAAAATTCTTCCAATGGGACTAACATTCAATTCGTCCTCCCCGTGCTCTAAATGCCCTCCCCCATCCTCCTCTGCCCCTTCTTTCCAATACTCTTCCCCTCTCCGCGGGAGTCATCCTTCCCTTCTTCTCGGCTTGACCCCTTTATTGACTGCCTCCTTGCAAAACGTTCCCATTAAAACACCAGCACTAAATCTACTTCCAATACGAATAGCGTATAACACTTCCCAAGTTCTACCCGAAGCCATGTCAACGTATTTCCGTCCTTCCAAAATCTCACGACTGAAAGCAAAATTTAATGGAAAATTAACCTTGGGAAGATTTATCTACCTGCCTTTCATACTGTCCATTGCGGTTTTCGGTTCAGCTGCGAGGTTTAGTTACGTTTGGCCATTTGCATGACCATCAACAAGTCACAGGGACAGCCTTTTGACAGAATTTGCTTATAACTTCCGAAACATGTATTCAGTCACGGGAAACTGTATGTAGCTCTCGCAAGAGTACGATCATTGGACTCATTAAGTGTTGTGTGTGAGAAGAACGAGATTATTAATTGCGTTTACAATGAAATATATGAAGAAACGTGTTCAAAAACACTAGGCCGCGTATGCTACGCGGGGGTATTATAGTTAGTTTGCATCTAATGCGATCCGCGACGAAGAAATTTCATAAAAATCACTACAAACATGGCGACCTACTCCCGACATCCCCCCAGCAAGCCTTAAGTGAACCCCTGAAAAAAAACTTCTGCGACGAATTTCATACACCGATAGAAAGGATTGGTGTAATTCCTTCTTCTTCTCTCTCTCTCTATCTCAGAATTCAGAGTGAATTCGTAAACAATAAGGAGAAGAATAGAGAACGTTGGGCGAACGTAAGAGCAGAGAGAGGTTTGCGGAGACAATTTTTGAGAGAGTTGCTAAAGTACGCGTGAAATACGAGACGCGCGCACCGCCATAATGGAAAAGTTCTTTTCCCATCTTGTAAACGTAGTGCGCCTTAATGAAAAAATAAACACAAACAAAAGTCGCTCTAAAAAAAGGGAACATCGTGTAACGTTACGCGGAATTCGAATCTCTAGAAGCCACGTTAAAACTTACGGAGTATTAAAGTGGTGAGAAAACTTTTTTAAAAAAAGCCAAAGTTATACTGCGAGGAACCAACGGCCGTAGAATTTTTTAAACGACCTATAGCCTTTCAACGGATCTTCTCCATGGCAACCAGAAGAGAGACGAAATTCGCACAGCAATCCACCAATAGGTTTTCATATGAAAAAATAAGCGAATATGAGGTGTGTGTGTGTGTGTATATATATATATATATATGGTTCTGAGGTATATAGTATATGGTTCTGTGTGAAGATAAAAACTGCTTACTGATCAAAGAAGAAATGTTTTCTTTTAAGAATCGAAATTTTCCGTAGTTCTTGCTTGAGCTACGACATACGGATAAACAAATAGGTGCAAGTAAAATAACGCAGCGCGGAAACGAAACCGAATTTGTTTTATTTTCATGATCGATAATACGACCCTCCTTCGAGTCAGTTAATACCGAAATACGATCGGCCATCCGGGGAACTTGGGGAAGCCATTTTACTACCGAAAGCCGTTCAAATGAGTTTATCTCCTTTCCCTGTAAATAGTCTCGGCTTAAAAGAGCAACGGACTGTAAAAGGATATACGAATGCTATGCAGTCTATTATTTTGTTGTTGTTGTTGTTTTACGTCGTGTTTTCGCGTGTGGGTTTGGACAACGCGGAAGAATATTAGTAAAACATCCTCACGAATAAGACCTAACAGTCTACTAAAAAAAAAAGAGAAACAAAAAAATCGCAGGGAAGAAAATACGTCGCTTCGCATTTCACATCGAGTGACGTAAATAAATAGCAACGAAAACTACGATTACCATGGAAACCGAACGAAAATACCCAGGACGACACTGGTTGCAGCATTTATAAAATAATTTTTTTGAATCTCTTAAAAATACCACATTATTATCGAATCGACGCATTAATTAAAGGATTGAAAAAAGACAATTTTACGTAAAGGGCACAAATAAAGGAATTTTCAGCAAAACTATTAAGCTGACCACTAGAATCTAAAAAAATCGACGAATCGTCGCTGATGAAGGCTGCTTTGCATCCGAAACACGCGCTCGTGGTTTTACGACTACTTCTTTTTAGTGACCATTGCAGAGATACACATAATTTTGAATCACTCTGTGTATGTATAATGTCGCCGTGGATGACACTTTTCTTTAGTGCCACTGATAACCAAGAAGCGGTGGACTGTGACTCAATTGTTATGATCGCTGCAACACTCGTTATCTCAACACCGTTACAACAAGAAAAATGTCACGATAGACCTCGTTCGGGGAAATTCTTTTACGAAAGTAATGACGCACGGACAACCTATTTGAGAATCCGTCAACACTGACTAAGAAAGTGCCCCGTGACCGACGTGCCGCGGCAAATTTACTCGGCGTGCCGCGGCACGTTCTGAACTAGTATATGTGTGTGTGTGTGTGTGTGTGTAAGAAATAACCGTTTCAGTATTCTTAAGTTCGTAAAGAGCGATAGTTTTATAGGATTTTTTTGTTTCATTTTTTACTCGAAACAGAAACTAAGTTGCTTCGTAACTTGAGAATCGGCAATGCTAACTATTTTAAAAGATATGAAAAATGTAGGTTCCTTTAAAAGCAACGATTCTGTTCACCTGTCGTTTTTTTTTGTTGGCTAAAGGAGGATAACAATATAAGCACGTCACTTTCAGTAAATAAACGCAATAATGTGAGATTAAATCAATGAAGAGGAACGATAAGAAAATCTCATAAGGTGATAACCGTACGCTGTCTTTTTATTCATGTCATCTGATAATATATACACCGTATATAATTGTGTATAACGTGCAACCGTACTTTATGCCAAAAAATCCCAACTTTTTCTTATACCCCGTGTAGAGCGCGCACTTTTGATTTTTGTGGGGTACAAAAACAAAATTACATCATCATGCATTAAATAGAGTACCGTAAATAAATATGTTAAAACGTTAAATTATCAACTATTTTAAAACGCTTGGACTTGCCCATATGTATAACGTTCAATAAGCTCCACATTACGTCTTTGTTAGAGAGACATCATCAATTATGAAAGCGATTGAGTTGAGATAGCAGCAATTTCATACAGTAAGTTGGCCAAACTGCTGCCGCGAAGAAAACCACAGCGCCACTGCTGCGAATCCTTTTAAATCAGATAACAAGCTAGGAAAGTGTACAACGTATCACAAATGTGCGCGTTTCGTTCAATGGAGTATTAGAAAGAAATTACATACATGTACGTAAGGGAAATAGCGTTTTAAAGTTCTTTTCTTCATCATAAATAATCCATTTTCCTCCTATTTAAAAATAGTACAGGCACACGTAAGTAAATTAAACGTCTATTTGTGATATTGTTTATGTTAGCAACAATGACGAAGTAACCATGCAAGAAAATTTCGAAGTGGAACTCGAATTAAGACATTCTTGTTTGATGTTGTCAATAACGGCTACTTCTACGATAAAATTATATAGGGAAGGAAATACTCTTCTTTACCAGTTCTACAACTTTTATTTGAAAAATATTTTGATATGAGCAATATTTTACGAGATATGACGAAAATTTCATTTTTTGTCACCAGTAAAGTGGTACCCCTGATTGTCGTACGTGATTAATTTTTGCGATTTTCTTATTATCTTTGATTGTAAGTCCTTAATATTAAATTTCATAAAAATCTGTTCGGTGGAAGCCGAGAACAAACATGCGGACGGACGGCCAGACCGACGATAATAGGCGCTCACGCTGTAGGCGAAACGCGCCTAAAAAGGGATCTATGAAAACAGACATAGTTTTGATTAATAGTGGATTTTGCTTCTGTCTTTCCTATCTCATTCTAAAACTGTTTAATATAAGGAATAACGCGAAAATTTAACAAACAAATCTGGAAACAGGAAACGCGACAGGTAATATTAAGTCCATACACGTCTTTCTGCTTTGTATGGGTTTTAAATTACTTACATTGTTAATTGTACATATTATAATCATTAACTAAATAAAATTATTTCAATTTGCTTATTCAATGTTTTTTTGTTTTCGATGCGTGTTTTTCGGGAAGTCTACCTGGCGATTTTGCAAAGATTACAGCAATCAGCTGATGAGCTAGTGAAATGCGAAATATTTGGAGAGGATGGAATTGTAACTATGACCTGCATTATCGATAATTAGTGCGGTTTTCCCCTTAATTCACCCAAAAAGCGAGAATCTGGTGCGAGGTATGTTCACTTTAATTTCCGATTTTAAGTGCAAACAAGTGTTACCCTTGTATAACGCCTACCCCTAATTTATTACCTAAAAATTTGGTCTTCAAACTGCGCGTTATACACGAGTATATATGGTATGTGTGTGTATGTGCGTGCGTGTGTATGTATGTTAATCGTTTGACCCTATTGATCTCCACAGAGCACGGGGACTACTTTACCTTTGCAAATGGCGGATGACATCGACTTGGCTCCTTGACACGGAGGGGTCTTTTATGGTAACACCGTATTTTTGCAAAAACGCGAAGACGCACCCAAACACAAACACGCACGCACGCACCTGCACGTTACCCGCGTTTTTTTAAAGGAATACTATCTATTAAACTGTAGAGGAAACATTACGAAACCAGCAGAAATCGCCCAGTCGCCACGAGTAGGAAAGCGAACTAACGTATTTTTTTGGGAGAAATCGCCAATGGCGACGCGATTATCCTTATCTGGGGAATGTTTGCGATAAACACACGACGGAGCAAAGAGTTCACATTAGAGCGATTGGGATGTAGAGGGGGAAAAACTAATCTTAGAAAAGGGGCAGAGAGAGGTATATTCCATGACCCTTTTTGCACGGTTTCCTTTTTAGCGATTTTTTTACGAATCGCTTATGTATTCACTTTGTCTGTCTGTCCGTCCGACTGTGAAGACGATATCTCTGAATGATTTCAACCTAGAGAAACCAAATTTTCAGGATAAGTTACTACATATGAGAGCTGCATGTGGCAAGAATTTGGTGGACCGGGATCAGCTGCTTAGGGGCTAATTTGGCCCCATTATTGTCCCATTATTGCTCCATAAGAAAAGCAGGTAAATCGGTGATGAGGTGTATATATTTGCTTTTCTAAATAATTTCCCGTCAAGATTCGAATTCAGGACTTAAACTGTAGGAAAGTTTATAAATTGTAGTACATATCTTATTTTTGAAGAAGGAATTGAAATCCTTGTAGATTTAGCGTAAATTTTTTGTTTTTATAGAAAAAATTGCCATGAGACCCGGGTCTCAACAATCGACTGCCATGGCAACTAGCTCAATGATTTTATATGGGTAAGCTTATAATGGGAATCAGAGGGTTATATTACCTATATTGCCATTAACACTCCAGTAGTCGCACCCGGGTCTCAACAATCGACTGCCATGGCAACTAGCTCAATGATTTTATATGGGTAAGCTTATAATGGGAATCAGAGGGTTATATTACCTATATTGCCATTAACACTCCAGTAGTCGCACTGACTTTCGTAACATGAGTGGTCGCGTGGGATACTATAGCATCCCACTTCACAAATGAGTTTTCATTAAAAAAGAAGTCAACAGAGTAACTTTAAATGTTCTAATATTTATTTTTGCTTTATTCTAAAAGCTACTATACATTAAAAATATTAAATTTTAGCCAAAATTAATACAAACTTCAAACTTATAAATCCCTGGTATAGCTTCATCATAATACAGACATCATTTACAGCTGCCTTTTTAACTGCAAACCATTTCACACTTTGCTTAATCTCAATCTTATTTTCATTCTCTGAAACATAAGTCCCCAAGTACTGATAACATAAACATTCAAGGTGTTCTAAGCGTACCCATCTATAGAATTTGGAACAATATTGTCTTCTATGTTTGTTTTCGCTTTTGTCAATAACATAAAAGGGTGGAGATCATCACAAAATAATCTAATTGTTGTTCTGAGAAGGTACTAAAAGCGATAAGGTGGTCTCTTTTCTCATCGATGAGAAATTTAAACAACTAATGAGGTGGGATACAATAGTATCCCACGCGACTACTGGAGTGTTTACATTAAACTACGATCAACGGAAGAAATTTATTTTTTGTAAAAAATCGCCTTATAATATCAGCTTTCGCAGTGCTTTCCTAAATCGTTTTTAAAGAAACTATCTAGAATTGCAACTGCTTCACTTTACCACGGTTTCGGAACGGTTTACGTGTACTAAAAGAAATAAAATATTTAATAGTTCGGCTCAGACCTACCGTGTAAAGAAAAACCGTGCAAAGTAGGATAGGCCTCTCCATTAGGAATACATCAGTCTTTTACTTCCAGTAATTTTTGCCGTTATTTTCCGATTTTTTTTGTTTTCCTTCGCGAGGCTATCTCATCCATCGATACCGCTGTAGGAAAAATGCTTTCGCCGAATTATGACAAAGAATTACATTAATTACTTATGGCGCATGATGGAAGTCATGTAGAGATCTATTGATTAATGAAAGTAAAATTCATAAGCTTAACTCTTCTATTTATTATTAATTTTTACATTTTTTCAGAGAAAAAAGAGTTATTCGAATTTTTTTTTTTTGTATATTCGCCTTTGAACACCCTGCTTCAGTGGCACAGCAAACTCTTATGGGGCCCCCCGTACAAAATTCGATATTTGGGGCCCCTATCATTAATTTTATCGTGAAACATATAAGATGCCAGGGGAATTTGGGGCCCCCCTTTGGCTGGGGGCCCCGGTTCGCTACATGTACGCTACGTCTCTGCCCTGCTTGATAGCTTAGTTGGTTAAAGTTCCTAACCGGCTTAGTGGGAAACCCGGGTTCGATTCCCGGTCAAGTTAAATAATTTTTAAAAGAGTTAAACGTAAGAAGGGACTATATACATAGCCTCAATTTCGTCTTTAATAAAGTCGTCTGCCCGTCTGTCTACATGTAAACAAAAATAAACACGCGAATAAAAATATACGGAAACGATAAATAATTAAACGAACGAATAAATAAAAAATAGCTATCGCAGATGACATGCCACATAGATTTGAGACCAAATAATTTTTTTTAAAGTTCAACTATTTATAAAAGTAAAACGTAGCAGCAGATCTGTCGCGACATGCAAAGTAGGAATTAAAAGGGACCGGAATTTCAGGAGCATCTGATACGGAATGTCGTCAGGGAAAAAAAGGATAGGGAGTGAAAAAAATGAAGGTCAGATATGTGTCTGTGTGTGTAGAGAGAGAGGGGGAGAGAAGGGGTAAGCGGAAAAGGGTCGTTAATTGTGACCTTGGGCTGCGCTGGAAGTGAGGTTGATTGATTGATTGGTCACTTCACCCGATCTTCTGACATTCGATCAAGACGAGTCGTCCACTCAATAACTACCTATACGACACAAGAGAAAAAGGAGAAGATACGAAGCTCAGCCGACCTTTAGAGACGTATTGGTTTTCTAGACAAATGAATCTATGGAATCGGGAGGGTAAGGTAATAAACGTGTATGGTCGTAAAAAGAAAAGATTTACTCGGTAATTCCGGAAAAATTTATTTTTAAAATCGACCTAGGTTTCGTTGCTGTGCAACATCACCAGGTGAAGTAAACGCATACGTGTTGCACGGCAACCAAACCTAGGTCGATTTAAAAAAATAAATTTTTGCGGGATTACCAAGTAAATCTTTTTTATTTCGACAATATGAAGACATTCCATCAAGTTACGCCTGAGACTGTTAACTATATCAACGTGTATCACGTCTTCCTATAATAGGGGGGGAATACGTTCTGAAATTGTTTGCGTAATGCGAACCCGTGTAAATGTGAACGTGGATTCATTTAGTGAAAGAAGGGTTGGGTTGCATATCCTATTCGAGGCATCTTCTACACCAGTCCCAAAATTCCGAAACCTCACTACGATGCATATACAGTATCTACAAATAGTGCAGTGCATTCACGAAATTTTGAATGCACGAAGTTTCGAACTGCCTATTAGATACCAGTTAAATTTCATTTGCGTATTTATTTCATCACTACATCCTTTTATATCTGATGCAACATGGCTCATTGTCAACAGCATTCCTAAGTATATACATCGGTATACAATAATGGAGTTCGGCAGAGTTCGGCGGTACACAGTACATCTTGTATTTCCTACAAATTGCAAAGGTTCTTTATGTCAAATGACGGTTACCGATTCATTAATATCTTATATGATATTACCGTAATCGTCGTCGTAGGCGTACTTTTTTGGAGGGTTGGTAATGGACATTTTTGAGTTTAAAATGTTTGTTTTTGAATGTAAATTTCAATTCTGCTGGCGAAATTCTCGGGAAAATCCTAAAAAGTAATTAAAATAGGCAAAATATTACGGACTAACTGCGCGGATTAATACATGCACTGTGAGAATGCGCGGTTGGTACAACAGTTTGGGACCATTGTTGATTTGTTTAGGTTTATATTAATTGTTGTCTTTACGAAGGAAGGTAGATTCCTATTGAATTAAAGAGGCTATTCATAGGAACTGATGCGCAAAGTAAACATTTTCGTGAATTCGTTCGTAAGTACAACAACGCCATTGTTTTCGCATCCATGCATGTGTTCAATATTTCCCCCCATGGCCATGGGGGGAAATACTGAACACATTTCAGGAAATGGACCATACTGTTTCAAAATATCCGGTGAAGTGTATCATCGTACATCTGAAACAATTCAACTTGACACATCTCTGAATGCAGCTTCATTTGAATATCCTAATCAATATCCGTATTATGCAGAACTGTATATGTATGACACCGATGTTTCTACTGAACTCAGAATGAAACCTATTGTTAGGTAAAATTTTGAGTATGGATTTTAAAACATATCAAACTCTGTTATTGTAATTGAAAATTGTTGACAAAATCTTTTAAAATGATCTAACTTACATGCCATAAATGTTTCTTATTTGAAGTTTTCTTAAATGTTTCATATTTCTTAATTTATATAATTCGTCATCAACTTTCTGTCTTTGTTTCTTTGTTGTTGTTAATGAATGTGTTAAGATCAAATAATTATTTCAAATGTAAAAAGTATTGAAATATTGAACCTTCCGAGGCACAGCCTGGTACTTACTGTAACATATTTTGTCAAATAAATGTGTCTGTTCAAATTAATTATTTCTAAAATTCAAAATCAGCTTAAAGTGACAGCGAAGCGTCACAGGTTCTCTAGTATAGCTTATAATGATTGTGCATTATGCCGAATTAGGGGTTATTTTAGCCTATTTAAAGGTGTTATATGAACTTGTTTACCACCGTCCGTGCATATCACGATGATTGGATGAACAAAGCACTCGAGTCCACAAAAATGTCTCTTTCTAGCTCGGCAATGTGGCAATCACACATTTCCAAGTCCGACCAAATCGCGTTGATGCGAACCATAACCTGCGTATTAAAAAAAAAAACGAACCGCGTCGTAGCGAATCCGTGTTATAGGAGGGCCTGGTGTTTTTTTCTAACTTTTAGATCGAAAAAAGACCACAAAAAACCGCATATGGCGGAAACTTTCGCGGGAATCATTTTCCGGGACAGGAACCATTCTATTTTTAACGGGACAGTCTTCGGAAATGATTTCCCGGAAGTTGGTTGGCACCATTGTTTCAACGACGGCGATCGATGTCACTCATCTCCAATCGAAAGGGCGAAACGAAAAACCTATATACAACATCCGGCTCCTGTTTTACTTCGAAATTAACGTAAAGTCATAGGAGTTTAAAGCATTTTTCTCTGTATAAGTATAAAATCTCTATTCATATAGAAAATTCACGCAAATATATTTATTATCCCTTTTGGCGTACGTTCAATAGTTATATGCCAATTTGCAACAACTTTTTTTTAATAGCAGAAAGCACGGTAAAATGCACAGTAATTCCCGTTGAATAATATTTTTGTTCGAATATTATAGAATACAAAAAGTACGCCATTATAGAACAAGTGGAAAGTGACAAGGCGAAGGTACAGATCAGGAGTAGGCAGCCAGCGAGCCGCATGCGGCCCGCGAAACTATAGCGAAAATGCAATCAGTTTACCTCTTAACAAGATATTAGAAAACCCCTTAAAACTATATATACGGGTCCATCATGGCTTTCGCATTGTTGGCCGTGTTCAACGCAACGAATTGTCGTTGTTATGTAATGCCAATTGTTTTTGAAATGTAAACGTGATGTGACTTCTGGCTGTTCCCGAAATTGAAAGAGACGATGAAAGGAAGGCGTTTTGACACCCTTGAAGACATCAAATTCAATACGACGCGTCGCGACGGCCCGTCCGAAGACGTTCATGAAGGGAAAATGAGGAAACAGGTGAAAAAATCTACCATGACCGGGAATCGAACCCGGGCCTTCCACTTGCCGGGCGGATATTCTACCACTGAACTACCGTGGCAGACTAATTCTCCTGTTTCAGAACGGGAATATTTTCTTAGGTTGGAACCAAGCTAGCTATGCTAGTATCAATCAGCCCCAACGGATGTCCTCAAGGAGATACATCAAAGAAAACCCCTACCCTCTCAAATGGTGAGAATGCCATGATATAAATTGATAGAAAGGATGATCCGAAGATCCTCATGCGACAGGCATAAGCTGTTATGATGGGAAATGAGGAAACAGGTCATGAAGAATGACTTCCAGAAATGTTTCCAGCGATGGCAGGCTTGCTGGAGAAAGTGCGTATCTGCGGAAGGACAGTATTTTGAAGAATATTAATAATGTAACTAACTTCTCTTTCATTAAAATTGATTTATATCGTCATTCACCGAACTTTTTCATCAAACCTTGTATAATATGTCTCCCACTCGCACACGAAAGCGCTTTTCTGAATTAAATGATTTCAATTAAATATATCATACCGATTCCGTTTTGTTCCACGTTAAAATTGTTTTAAACACAATTATTATATCGGAAACTACATATTTCGGGCGAAAATGTTTTTTTACGACTTTCCAACAATGAGGCGAACGTTTTCCAGGGCGACACCCAGGTTCCTTACCAAGGGACACGGTTTAAAGGGAAATGACGGAAAGTGAGGGAGGGAGGGAGAGATGGAATAACGAGAAGAAGAGGGAAAGAGAGAGAGAGAGGAGGAGGAAGAGAAAATGAATTAAAGAGAACAATGAAAATAAAGGAGGTTTGGAAACAGGCGAAGGATAGAGAGAAAGAGAGCTTGTGAATGACAGTATGGGATACTGAGAGAGAGAAGGGAGAGAGTGAGTGAGAGAGCGAGGGAGGAATGCACGTGGGATGCCGGCAAAGAAAGAAATGAATCAATCGATCTCTTGGGAACTACGGCAACACAAGAAAGAATGGAAGATGATGACGATCGAGAGACAGACAGAAAGGGAGTTGGAGAACGCTTTAGTAGAGGAAATTGTATTAGCAGTAGAGAAACGACTGTTGGCATAAGAACACGAATTCGAGAGAAAGAAAGAGAGAAATTCGCCGTCAAACCTCGGAAGATCGTCGGTCGCTGGGACGCCATACGTCGTCTTGACTACGCCTTTCTGTACCCAGCCATTGTTTCCTTATTTTGAAGAATGTCGTAACGATCGCTTTTTTTTTAAAAAAAAAACCCTTTCGGTCGCCTTGACATTTTTTATCGGACATTCATTTACACAGCAATACCCCGCTAAACACGACCCCGATTAGCACGAATTCGTTATAACACGAAAAAAATTATTTTTTTAGCCAAAGTCGACGAGAAAATAACTTTTTTATTTCATTTAATATTTTCCACCTTAATTCTAATGCGATAAAACGAATCCCTCTGCTTAACCGAAATATAATGAAAGAAAAGGAATCTTTCGAGTGTTTTTACACATCTCAACCAATTAGCGCACCTGCCTCGAGGTGGGTACGCTCTCAGCCAATCAGCACTGTCTGTCGGCCACCTTAAAAATTTGTTTAGAGTTCAGCATCGTTTGAATTTCAGCGTGTTGTTGTGCGCACATGATCTCTAAAAAAATTCTAAATTTTATAATTTATCTATTCTAATTATAAAGGAATAATGCATAAAATCATGGCACCAAAACGTGTTAGTGATGCCAGTGATGTATTTACAGCATTTTATACGCATCACATCGTCTCCTTATGTTTTATCAGTCCCGTTTAACACGAAATTCGCTTAACACGTATTTTTCAGGAACTAATCCTTCGTGTTAAGCGGGGCATTGCTGTATTATGAAGTGTTCTTTACAAAAGAGTAAAATATTGAACGTTTTTTGGTCAGGTCGTGTCCGTCCATATATATACCTATACATATGCCTGTATGATTCATCTACGAAACTACTGAGTGGATTTTCATGAAGTTTGGGTACTATGGAGAAAAAGGGGAATAAGAGGATGTCAAAAAAAGGTTAACATGACCCAAGCAAGGGTGCCACATTTACCGAAGCAGGGATGCCACTATTACCCAAAGCAGGGATGCCATGTTTCAACGAAAAAAAACGAACTTTCCGTCACATCTCGTAGAAAAAATGGCAGTCGTGTTAAAAATGGCTTCTAATAAAAGTTGTAAAGTCAGTTAAAGCCCAGAAAGAACATCTGCACGCATCATGTATACACGCATTAAGCATGTACCTTTCTTTCTATCGTTTCCATAAACTTCTGACGAATATTGTACGATAAAATGATGGACGGAAAATGCATCGAAAAGTGCGCGGATTATGACAAAAAATCAGGGTAAATGAATCACAAGGAAAATTTATCGTGAATTTACATCCGTGACCTCCAATAGTAAGTTTTAAGTTTTATCTCGAACAAAAAGTAAGAATTATAACCGAAGCGCTTTGTTGCAACTAAAAAGACTTGTAGTTTCACCAAAGTTCAACTTAAATAATGTTACCTAAAATAATGTAAATAAAATCAAGTTATGAAGCACATAAAGGCATTTTCTATACCATTAAAGCCATTTATAAAAAAATTGTATTTTTTAAAATTATCTCTCTCTCTCTCTCTCTCTCAACCGGTTCCTGTGACTCGTTTCTCGGCAACCGTCGTCAAATGTAAAAGCGTAGCTGACTCGAGGGACGCTTGAGTAATTCAGAGAATTAAGAAAGCATCTCCTCCAATCTCCACTCCCTCTTTCTCTCTCTCTCTCTGGCATTCTATCCGTTTAAATATTCCACGTAGCACTTTCGCTAGTCCCTCTTACTTAGAAGGAGCGCAAGGAGAAGTTAAATCAGAAATTCGTTGGGCAAACAAAAGTTAGAGATGCTCTTGAGAAAAACAGGACGAAGCGATTTATACATTTTTAGGAGCGTTTCGATTCCAGCGTGAGCGCCCAGTAGCGCCTGTCTGTCCGTCTGTCTGTCTGTCCATCCGCATGTTCGTTCTCGACTTCTACCTGACAAATTTTCATGAAATTTGATATTAAGGACTTAACAGTCAAAGTTAATAAGAAAACCACAAAAATGAATCACGTAAGACAAACATTAACACTTACGGTGCAATTATGGCGTAAAAACAACCCCAAATATTAAAATTTTAACAATTGCGGTTTTTTGACCTTCGGTTATGACCAAAAACCTATAATCGTACCAAATTTCATGTCTTTGGAATTTACTTGGAATATTATTTCCTCCTCCTCCTACATCCTATGTAAGAAGCAGCTATATATTACAGATATGTCGGTAGCATTAATCTATACTCGAGTTTAATACGCGGACGTGGATTAATTCTATTACGTTTAAAAAGTTTTCTTTGTGAATCAAAATCAAGTGTCAGTCATTATCCGTTCAATTTGGATAAATTTTAAGGAAATCGTTTGAGTTACTAGATACATATTCCTATTCTCAGTACACGTATATTGCTATATCCCCCAGTAACAGTTGTCCGTACACGTGTACGAATCCTGAGGCCTCTTCAAGCGAAACTATATTGCAGAGGCATCTATTTACCTTTTCCCCAACTCGAAGACAAAAATATGTTTTAAGCATTCCTAAATACCTCTGTAAAAAATTACCAAAATAAAATAAACTACAAAACCGTTTTCCATAGATTTCTTAAACATAAGGTAAAAAAAGTCACCAAATCGCCTATCAAATGGAACATTTTGAGGTAGCCGTTCAATTAACTCAATAGGCTGGTTCTCAGTACGCGTGTACGGAACCTAGTTTATCTTCTATCAAAACTCAATTACTGAGCTATTTATTTATCCTTAACCTAAATGGAACACGTTGCAAAAATTCCGTAACATCTTCGTAAACATTTGTTACAAAACAATTTTACAACAATACCCGCGCGGTAGTCACGGAGAATAGTCTTTCGTTAAAAAACAAAACAGTGCGAAACTGGCGCTTGATTTCTTTTGTATTTCACGCAAAATTTTTCGGGTTCGTTTGAGACGTGTCGTTAAACAGACCACCAAAAGAATTAGTACCTAAATAATAAAATTTAGTATTTGCGGTCGCGTACAAAGTGTCCAATACGTGCCTCGCTCGCGACCTATTTAAAGCAGCAATTTTACCGCGCCCTGCAGCGATAAGTGCGTATCAGATTTACGTGACGTGCAAAAAAGCAGTGATAACCCCACGTGCCTTATCGTGCACCACTGTAACTATCTCCAACGCCCCCGATGTATGGCGTGGGAATAAAAAGAATTAGCATATGACATCGCCTGGCAACGAACATTTCAATTAGAACACGAAAGAATTAATCGTGGCTATATTAGAGTTTGAAGTTGGGGAGAAATAATAAAATAAACAAAGAAATAAACATAGGTATATTGAACTTTAAGGGCTCCCCCTACTATCTTTAAGGAAATAATACGTTTAGTAAACCTTTATAATAGATATAGATATACGTAATACGTATATATGGTATCACGTCAAAAGGGCGAAACAACAAAGGACAGCGTCAAAAGGGCGAAAGTAGAAAAGGAAATTATTAAAGGAACAAGTATATATAAAAACAACTTTATCAATTTAGACAACTTTTAGGAAATGTCCAGAGTAAAGATGAAACAACAACCCAACCCAACGGTTTGATTCAATGATTTTTAGTTTCAATTAAAAATTCTACGGTCTTTTCTTCGTCTCCAAAATTTGCCTAGTTTTCAAGTCAAGTAGGAATCATTTTTAAGGGTTCACAGTAGGAAGTAGTTCGGTATGTGACCGTTGGCATTTGCGGCGCCACAGTCAAGATACGTCATTTCCAACAATAATAAATCCATGTTTTACTCTTCCTTGCCCTTACATGATCTGTAAGGAATCGATTAATAAATCTGCTCGGATAGAGGACAACTTTTGCAACAAAAAAGTCTGCGAGAGCATATAATAACGATTGTCGAAATATATTTCGACAATATGAAGCAATTCTATCAAGTTACGCCTGAGACTGTTAACTATTTAATTGCGACTTATAGTTTAGGAGATAAAAATTCGAGAATGTCCCGCCCATGTTAACCAGTTGGGGGAATTAAACGTCCCTGGAATCGAACTCGGGTCGTTTTTCTGCACAGTCATTGCACATACGAATCTTTATGTGTGGCACTCTTTAAAATTGAAAGAATGGCTAAAATACATACAGTCGTTCTCGAGTTATTAGATATTATTTGTGGTGTATTAAAACTTACCTACCGACATATATACCTACCTACATATACATACACATGTGTGTGTGTGTATATATATATATATCGCGGTACACTAATATAAAAGTTGTTAATAAACTACCTATTTGAAAAATATCTTAAAAATTAAACGGATTTCAATTTGTAAAAAAGGTAATAGATACTTTGTGCGACAACATAAAAACGGTACCTACGAAATAACATTTCTCCGATGTTATTTTTTTTTTATTCTTTTGGTGTACCGAAATCTTAAGAGGGGTAATTACCCCACCTTTAAACTCCTACTTTCCAAAGATTCGTCTTTTGACGGAAGTTCTATGTTCAAGGCATGGACAAGCTCATTAAAACGTTGCGGTAAATGCCTGAATCTGCCTAATGACTATACTGAAATATAGTAAACCGGTGGTGGTCTCGTGTTCCTTATTCGGTTACTTGCTACAGATAAATTCGTATATGTCTTGTATCATTATTTTTCGATATACCAATGTATATCTACAGCAGAATTGAGGTCTATATGTTCGAGGGTAAGGTTACACATGCCGAAATATAAGCGGATGAATTCAATGTTTTCAGAGGAGGCATTCGTGGGTGACGGTGAAGGGGTGGGAGGTATGCAGCGAGAATGGATATAGGAAGGAAGAGATAGGAGGAGACGGATGGAAGAGAATATGAGAGAGAATATGGATATAAAGTGAGTGAGGAAGAGAGGGATGGTGTGGGAGTGAGAGGAAATGATAGATAGAAAGAGGAGAGAGAAAGAGGGTGATAAAAAAAGAGGGAGTGAGATGAGGAGGGGGGAGGAAGGATAATAAGAGAACGAAGGAGAGAAAGAGAGAGAAAAGGGGAAGCAGAGAAAGAGGGAGTGGGGAAGAAAGCAAACGAGAGGAAGAGGAAGGGGGAGAAAAGGAAGAGTAGTAGTAAGAGAGAGAGAGAGGAAGGGGGAGAAAGCGTAGGGGGAGAATAATAGACAGGGAGGAGACTTCGAGAAAGGAAACGATCAGGAAGAATGGTAAACAGAGCACGTAAAGGGGTGGGAGAAAATTGGAGAGAAGCTTATAATCGAATATATGCCCGTGCAGGAAAATTGAGTTTGTAGACGTGCTTATTTAGAGCCCCGACTAAGATAGGGTGGGATAAGGCGGAGGTGACGGGCAGAGAGAGAGAGGGGGAGGGGGATAGAGAGAGGGAAAGAGAGACGAACAGAGAGGGAGAGAGGTTATAGATAGGGAGGGTAGGAGGGGGGAAAGAGAGAGGGGGGAGGAAAGAGGGTAGAGATAGGGAGGGTGGGCGAGAGAACAGGGTAATTCGAGACTATCAATGAAGTTCTTTCTTCCCATCTCATGAAACTAGACCAGGGGTCGGCAACCTTTTTGACAAGAAGAGCCATTTTTTCCAAATTTGTATAGAATCCAACATAAGATGAGCCGCAGAGCATGCATCATGAAAAAATACGTAATAAATACCATCAGGACATATTTAATATCATCTATTTATTTAAAAGCTTCACACACATACCCATACAATGACGTTTTGGAGATAATTCGTAAAAAGAACTTTAGAAACAAAAGAATATTTTACGTAAGTTTTCATTCTATGAAAATATAAGTAAACATTCAAATGAAGCAAATAAAGAGATACTTTCAGAAAATGAATATAGGAGTATAGATGAAAATGGGAAAGTTGAAAATGAAATTTTTACTCAACAGCCCATACTGAATCCTTCTATTGAGAACGACTATATTATTATCAATTGAGACCGTCATTGTCGTCTGGTGCGCTTTAAGTGGGAGAGTAGGCGTCGGGAGTCGCAGGGCATACCTCTAAGGGCCGCATGCGGCTCACGAGCCGCGGCTTGCCGACCCCTGAACTAGACAGTGCCTAAGAAGAAACATAATTAACTCGAGAGCACCGCCCTCGGAAATGGTATTCCATTCCCACTCGTGCCTAGAAACGGAATTTCCGGAGGCAAACAGAGAGCCACGAAGACCCATCCAATTTATTATATCGTAGTCTAGGACTATATGACGATATGGCGCCAATTAGTACACACTTACTTATTTTTATGCCACGTCATAAAGGGTTTCTTTCCGCGGCGATGAAATTAACGCGAGAATGGAATGGGACGCGTTAAGTTTTTATTTTTTTTTGTGGCTGAAAATAACACATAGTTCACCCTTATTTCTAATCAGGAATGCTGCGGACCGGAAAAATTCGCTTCGGAATAGTTCAGTGATTTTTCCATATTCCGAACAAGATCCATGGTCAGGATATATGACGCGGACGACGGGCATCCATAGATTAAGAAAGAAATTTTAAGAAAGAAATTTAAAAAAATGTTTTTAAAAAATGCAAAAACCATCTGCTTCATCTGTGATCCCATCCTGATCGGGCAAACCAAATGTTTTTTATGAGAGACCTCATAGGTAGGCACATCCATTTCAAATAATATATAATATTTAACGCCTTACCATACTTTATTTGCTCGTGTCATTCTGTTAAAGACAAACAAATTAAAAATAATTGCTTGGGTAATGTGTTCAGTAACAGTATACTATATTAACAACCTGAGATTAGGAGATTTCTGCATTGCGGAACACCTCCGGATTAGAGAGGTTCAAATGTATGTACCATACGGTAGCAGTGACGGCAAGAATCCACATAAATAGCACCTTAATGAAATAAAATACAAAATAGTACCGTTACTTGACGTGCACGGGAGATACTAACGAAAGAAGCGACCCTCCAATCGGTTTAATTTCGCGCGTCTTCGATAATTCGATATCTTTATAAAAAAATCTTTCCGAAACGATTTCCAAAAAACCAGAAATGGAACAAATTAATCAAAATTAGCGTGAGAAGTCACAAAATAAAATTTGAAATAATTCTCCCGCCTCTTAAGATAGGAAGACTTCGATAAAAACAAATAAAACCGACAAAAAAAGAACCCCTTCGAAGATAAGGCGATATCAAAAATACTCCAAACGACCTATTGATCGTTTCGATAAAGACGGATCGGTTTTCCATCTCGTCCGTAAAAGGGGAATTTCTTAGACCCCAGGCGATTGGAAATAAAAGAAAAAATATAACAATTTTCATTGTTTTTTTATTCTCTCTCTCTGGAAAGGGCAAAGGTCGTTCGTCGAAAATTTTTCAAGAGGGGGAAAAGCAATCAGTTAGGGGAGGAAAATCAGGAGGCCACGAGTTCAGCAAACATTAAATCTCATTTTCCGGCTGGAAGGAAGCCATAGGGGAGGGGAAAGCATCCTGATGTATAGGCAACCCACACTGCATCGCAGTGTGGGTTGCCGACCCTTCAAGGAGAAGAATTAAAAAAAATTAAATTGATGGCCTCCGCAACGAAGACTTTAAAATGTTTTTATTCGTAATGGCGGTTTCACCAATCCCGCTATCGTCTAATTTTTATTAGAGGAATTAAACGACTTTTAATTAACTGAAATCTATGAACTAAGGTCAGCATAACTAAATATTACTGACAATGAGATGCAAAAGAAAAGGCAGAAACATCCTTTGGACTAGGCAACCAACATTGCTTTGTGAAGTGGATTGCATAGCTTACAAGGGGCCGGACAAAAACACGACACATCGTCGCTTAAAGACCTCTCGCAAAATTAAGAGGCAAAATAAGTTAAAATAGCTTGATCGAATAAGATAATATTATATTTTGGATTGATTCGCAATAAGTTTTTCAAGTTAGGTAGTTTGGACGGAGCGGGATTAAATTATAGTATATTATAAAAACTCTATTTCAATCAACGTAGTACATATAACTGAAGCAACTGCATTTAATTTCTTCTTTCAGAGGGGGCTTTTATTCACTCATATAGTAAATAGCTCACTTCATTATTCTTTTACTCGCAGCCGTTTTATTGAATACCAATCCTAGCAAAAGGGTTAGTATGGAATCTATATTTTCACTAAACATGGTAGTCGTTATCAGAACCGTGGCTTATATATTCGGCACATAGTATTACAAAAATTAGGCGAGCGTTTTCCTAAAATAGCAGTTCCGAAGAATGTTATTCTTCCTGCGTTGTAACAACGAACGATTTCGATCAATTGGCAACGGTCTAGGTACGGCGCTGTTTGTTAATCGCTAAAAGATTTCTTCTTCATTTTTTATGACAATAGCTGCCGTACATTCTTAATTATCTGACGCGCAGAAGGAATGTAAAAAAGAGAAGATACATTTGATTCGGCATTGCAAAAGTAACACTAAGCCATCAGATTCAACTCATGAGACAGAAACCTCTAATTTGTGCTACAAAATTGCTGAAATTAATATTAAGGGGGATGGGCCCAAAACGATAGCTGGCGATTCAAAATATCCATCCATACCTCGAATTGCGCGGTTTCAAGTTTCTTTTTTTAGAATAACCTCAAATTCCACGGCCACAAATTTCGCTTTATCGCCGTTTTGAAAAAGTAACAGAGCATTACAAAAAAAACATTTAATTCTTTCGGTTCGACTCAAAAGGTTATAATGAAAATAAGAAGATAAGGAAACAATGCTGGACACGACATACTTAATTTTATCGTGTTAGAGGTTAAGATGGCGCTCAAATGTAACGTCAAATATTCTTACGGTAAACTCTTGCCTTTTTTGGCACGGTTTTGCTTCAAATGATATTTTTCCAGCAAGGCACGCACGCGCAAATCGAGAGACAGTTATGAATATATTTTAAAAAATTAGGGTGGATCACCGCTGACGACGGCTGTTTCATGGAAGCTAGTGTAGTCTAATCGAACATTAGACTTACTTATTTTCACAAGACCTTAACGCGGAAGAAGGCGAACGATAATGAAATAATTGCCATAGCAACCAAGTCGCCACTAAAAAACGGCAAACAGACTTTCATCCGCTTTCTTCATAAGCGGAATCTTTTTATCTCAGGCTCTCTCAAAACATCAGAGAGTCGCTATTTTTAAAACATGAGAGGATGGTATTCAACGGAAAAAAACAGTAAAACAAGCGCAAATACTACTTAGATACTGTATAATTCAAAAGCGTGTTTGCAGAAAGTTTTCTCTTAGGATAAGCTAAGGAGCAGGTAAAAACAACTTCTATATCTATAATATCTATCATATATAGACGCTTCTTACATACAAGAAGGATATATATACATTATGACACACTTCCAGATAAGCTAGAAACATGAAATTGGTACGTAGGTAGGTCTACTGGCAAAACAGACGGAAAAAATCGAAATTTACAAAATTGTTTATTTTTGTTCGATAAAAAATTCTAAAATTTAAACAAATATTTCATTGTTTAGGTATTTTTAAATGTGATACAATGCCGAACATTTCTCTAACTGTATAGTTTGATAAATAACTAAAACGGGATTATATAAATTTAAATATGTTTATTTATTTGGCCGTTAAAAATTCATAAACGTTTACGTATTTTCGGTCAAGCTGGGGAGCTGAAATGATTCATAAAGTTAGAACTTGGCGTTCCAGCCGCAAATGACGTTGAAAATTACAATGAAGTTAATAATTGCAGCCGTTAAAAGTCATAAAATTTAAACAATTGAATCATAATAATTTCTAGAGGTGTTACAACATGGGTCTCAAACACGCGGCCCGCTGGTTCATTTTCTGCGGCCCTCTCTCTGATCTTATTCTAATTATATAATCAGCGTCGAAGAATTTTTTAATTTAAAGATTTTAAAATGTGTTTAGCCTATTTGAAGTATAATTTTTTCGTTTTTTTTGGCTAGGTTAGAGTATTAGTGTTTATGGTATTCTCTTGGGATTGTTTTCCAATGTTTGTGCTTCTCTCCAATAAAAACAAGCTCAAAAGGTTTTCCATCCCTGCTTTATGGACTCCGCAGCCGTTTTATTACTCTGGGTCGCTCTGCGGCACTCTCTCTCCTACTTGAGAAGTTTCTGGATTCCCATGGAGGTTAGGATACTCTTTGAGTTTATGTAAACATATTCTTTTAAAGAAACGACCTACGTCAATTCTTACTCAAACGCATCCCCGTCTACATTATGGGCTCAGTCACTCGTAAGATTAGTACAAAAGAGGAGGTTGACCGTCCTTGCGCTTCGGAATTTAATGGGAAAATCTCCACGACTGCCAAAATAGTCAACAAATGACCTGGCTACCGATTCAGTAGAGAATTGTGAGTGAAGGTGGTGGCGGTGTCAGGAAGATGCATAAGCAGTTAATAAGTAAGTAATCTATATACATTTTCTTATTCCTTGCGCGAAAAGGAGGGGCGGGAGCTGGGTGTATATAATTTATTGGCAAAAACTCATCTTTTTGTATATGAAGATCTTGTGTTACGAAGGTTTCGCTTTTCCGCGGTTCCTAAATTTATTTATGCGATCAGTTTCTCCTTCCGCGAATTTCTTATTCGCTTTTACGCGGTTGAAAATTAAATAACGACTCGTGAAATTTATTTCTACTACTGTGAATTTTAAATACTGTAAAACCTTACATGTGGCGCGAATTCACAAGGCGCGATTTCGCGGCCCGCCTAAAATTTCAAAATTATCCGTTTCACCCGCGTACGGTTTGAGTTTTGAGACCCCTGTGCTACATCAATAAATTTTGGTAGAAATGGGAGGCATTTGCAAAAACAATGAAAAAAATATAAAACTCTTAAATTTACAATTTTTGGGGGCGGTTTTGTCCCATTATTGCCCCGTAAGAAGGTAAAAATTATGACGCGCTTCCAGATGACGTAGAGAATTTCGCAGGATTATAGATTTATAGATTTTTTAGCCACAGCGAATGGGGAAAATTCGACATCGTTAAAATTCTAATTTTTAGGGGTTGTTTTTACCCAATTTTTTAAAGTACGCTGAAATGCTTGTAGATTGCAAGCACCGTCTACTAGTATATTTATATTTAAAAAAAAGATTTATTCCTTCGGGTGGAGTCCTGAGAAGCAATATACGTGGTGCGCAAAGGAGAGGGAGGAAGGCAGAATGACAGAGGTAGAGAAAAAGAAAGACAAAGGAGAGGGAGAGAGAAAGAACACAGGAACGCAATCAGTCTAAAGTGATTTCATTGGTAGAGAGGGAGAAGGAGATCTGACAGACGAAGGGGAGGAAGATGGCTGCCAGAAGAGAAGAAAGGAGGAAATTAAAGAAAATGAGACGAGCGACGTAAAAATAAAAAGACCCAAGAGGTAGAGAAAGAAGAAGCACGCGAGAGACGCAATAAATAATAAATAAAAAAAGAACAACTTCGAAGACGGCAACGGCCACGTACCGAACTACGTCCTACTATCATCCATTAAAAATGAATCCGACTCTTGAGAAATTTATGCGAATGTTTGAAGACGAAGAAAAGAACGTACAATTTTTAACTGAAAGTAAAATCGTTGAATAAAATCGTTGGATTGGGTTGGTTTACTTCATAATCTTCCTAAGAGTTTTTTTTAATTAAAAAAGTTGTTTATTATATATGCTTATTAAAAGATAAATGTCTGAGGGAAAGACGAATTTTTTGACGTATTACAAAAATTCAATATGTATCAGTTGAAATCGAGAGAAACGTTAAACATTTTAGAAGTCTCTGCCGGGATACAAAACAGAATAATAATTATAATAATACAATACATTAAAAACCTTCCTGTTCCGGAATTCTGTGGTATGGAAAAATCCCTGGTTCGGAATGGTTCTGGAATTTGCATCCAATCCGGAAAACAAACTACGCTAATCCGGAAATATGACGTGTCGATTTTACCGCCACCTGTGTTCCCACGGCAAAAGACAGATGTCTTTATGTTAAAAAACATCCGTTAAACTAAAAACTCTCAGTTTCACCTCTGATCTCATCCGGATCGTATTGACCTGCCTGAAGCATCTTTCATAAAACTGACACCATAATTCCGATTGTTAAACTTCATTTTTAATGCATATTATAGAGTCTATAATATAGACGGTTGCTTGGCTATAGTTATTTTGCGTTTATATTAGCATCACAACTAGTCTTAAGGTAAACCGGTCGCAAATGAACTTATATAGAGGAATTTCTATTATTTTTATTTAAAATTTAGATGCCAGCATTATCGCTGTAAAATTTTATCATAAGAAAGATAAAGTTCAGGGAGTCCGACGTATCGGTTCGGAATTCCAAAATCTCCTGCGGCCTCTGAAAATTATAAAATTAGTACAACAATTTCAATTTTAAACTCGTTCCATTTGTGACGGAACACACGATCAAGATGGGCTCAATGACGTCTACTTGATCTACTCGAAGAAATTTTAATCAATTAAATGACCGGTGATCATCATAATAATCATAAAGTCAACCGGAAAAAAAACCATTTCAAAACTGAAACGAAAACTTCTTCGTTACATTGGGAACGCCAAGTATTGTAGGAGTGAGAAAATATAGCCTGAACGAATTTCCGAGGCTATAATACGAAGTTCGGTGACCGTATATTTTAACCGACGTGCATGGAATTGCCTGCGTTTGAAATTTTTTGCTTCTTTATTAGGCGCGTTTCGCTTCCAGCGTGAGCGTCTTATTGTCGTCGTTCTCGGCTTCCACGAAACGGATTTTCATGAAATTTAATATTAAGGACTTAAAATCAACGTTAATGAGAAAATCGCAAAAATGAACCAAGTGAGCCAAAAAATGAACTTATCGTCATGCTTCGTAAAGTATTAGTCATATCAAAATATTTTTCAAATAAAGGTTGGAGAACTAGTAAAGAAGAGTATTTCTTTTCCTATACATTTTTATCGTAGGAGTAGCCGTTATCAAGAAAATCAAACAAGAATTTGAGTTGAAAATGTCTTGCATAGCTACTTCTTCATTGTTGCTAACATAAACAACCTCACAAACAAACGTTTAATTTCCTTACACGTGGATGCAACATTATTAAATAGGAAGAAAATGGTTTATTTTTGAAGAATATAAGAACTTTAAAACGCTATTTCCCTTACGTACAGGTATATCATTTATTTCAAATAATCCATCGCACGAAACGCACCCGTTTTTGATAAGCTGTACACTTTCCTAACTTGTTTTAATCTTAACTTGGCGGGCCACGTGAGACATTCTAGTAGGCCGCATTAGGCCCGCGGACCATAGGTTGACCAATCCTTACCTGGAGTGAATAAACTTAACAGCATAGATTAAATTATTAAAGCGCTAAACGCCCGTAAGTGAGCTAAAATCATAAAGAATCATCCGAAATTTTCGAAAGATTGCCGAAAAACATATCCGAATTGTTTCTGTATGGAAGAAATACAGAGGTTCCTACATTAAAGTAACTGGTGATTTTCCCATATTTTTATACAATCTAAGGTTAATCTAAACTCAGGGGTGGGCAAACGTTTTAAAAAGGCGGCTGCGGGTGCTTACACAGGTCACATCAACAGATGAAAACGCTTCAGAGGGCCAAATTAGGGTTTACTAAAGACGTTTCTAGAGAGGACGCGAGATATTATTTTTGAAAATCGACAATAATATTTTGTCACAACTTTTTCCGGCAAAAACATTTGACAAAAATTATGAAAAACTGCATTATACTATTTAACGGTTCTTTTTAATGATGGCATCGCGGGCCGCATAAAATGCTCAAACGGACCTGACGTGGCCCGAAGAGTATTTTAAAACTTTTAAAGCAGTTTTTAAAATTACACCTGCTGTTTCCATTCATCCGATTTTTAATGACTATCCTTTCCCATGATAATTCCACAATCAATTTTTTAAACATGCTGTAATTAATGAAAATATGGTTTTAAAAAATTTATTAGAATTAAATTATTTAAGCTTTATCTCTGAAACGGTTCAACTTAAAGAAACAAAATTTTCTGAATAAATTACTACATATGAGGGCTACATGTGACAAGAATTTAGTTGACCGGGATCAGTTGCTTGGGGATAATTTGGCCCCATTATTGATCGATAAGCCCTAAAAAAAAATGAAACAAATGAAAAACCTTAAAGAACAACCCATGCGTGATGGCGTCCTCCTTCAGACCATTCCGGATGCATCCCTTTCCTCTTTTTTATTTTTTTCACCGGCCACGCCCACGAGATTCTCTTACTGAAAAAATGATAGGAAGAGGAAAGAGATTGATTGATACTAACGGTGTGTATATATCCACAAAGGATTCCAAGTAAAAGATATTTCTCTCCTCAGATTCCCGAAAAAAAAAGAAGAACGAAATGAGGACGCTTCCGTTTTAGGGCGCGGTTGCCGTTGTTTTATTTCTTTCTCTCTCTCTCTCTATCCCAAGGTTAAAAAGTATTCCCGTATCGAGTTTGTTACAAGAGTGACGCTTCCCTTGTTATTACCTTCACGCAATAGAGAGAGAGGAGGGAAGGTTCGTTTCTTGTTGGAAAACAAAGCATTTGTGGAGTAATCTATTTTTTTGGGACCATGTTTTTTTTAAGGGATTATCCTGAAAAAATTCTTCATTAAAAAAAACAAGTTACGAAAGTTAACAACGTATCACAAATGGGCGTGTCTCGTGTAATGGAGTACATATTTGAAAGAAATGATATACCTGTACGTAAGGGAATTAGCGTTTTAAAGTTCTTTTCTTCGTCATGAATAATCCATTTTCTTCCTATTTAAAAATAGTGCATGCACACGTAAGGAAATTAAACGTACTTTTGTGAGATTGTTTATGTTAGCAACAATGAAGAAGTAACCATGCAAGAAAATTTCCAAGTTCAACTCGAATTAAGACATTCTTGTATGATTTTCTTGATAACGGCTACTCCGACGATAAAGATGTACAGGAAAAGAAATACTCTACCAGTTCTGCAATTTTTATTTGAAAAGTATTTTGAAATGACTAATACTTTATGAGATATGGCGGAAACTTCATTTTTTGTCACCAGTAAAGTGGTACCCCTGACGGACTTACGTGATTCATGTATGTGATTTTATTATTATCTTTGACTGTAAGTACTTAATATCAAATGTCATAAAAATCCGTAAGGTAGAAGCCGAGAACGAACATGCGGACGGACGGATAGACCGACGCTAACAGGCGCTCACGCTTGAAGTGAAACACGCCTAAAAATGGATAACCGTATTTAAATTATGTGCGATTCGAAAATGAGTGAAACGACGCTCCTAAACCTTTAAAAAAAGATGAAACGGTTTACAAAACGGGTGCGCAATAATAAAGTATTAAATGTAAATTAAAACACTTTTCATTCTCTCTCTTTCTCCCGCCTAAAAAATGTGGCTCTCTCTCTCTCTGCCTGACGGAAATAAAAAAAACTCAGCGTGGCGGCATTGAAAACATAGCTCCTCATAGATTTATAAAGATGCATCTAGTGAAGCGTGCCGGGATTACTACAAAGAAGATTCTCATTTACATAGGTAGGTATGTAAATCTAAAAACAACAAGGTCGTGATGTTCACGGTCGAATAACCGATTATTCATTCGGAAGAGAACTGTAGTATCAGGAGTAGCTGCAGTATAATCACCTCCGAAAATGGATACTAATAAGAAACTTTAATTCGCTCGCCTGGTCGGTTCAACAAAGTTGAATGATTTCACTTTCTCCGCATACGTAACATAGAGAAAGTATTGTTTTCATGAAAAAATCGATATCTAGATTTCAACGGAAATAACAACGATTGTCTGTCTCTCTGTATGTGATAGAAATTTTGCGGGCGCTCTAACTCAAAAACTAATTATCAGATCATCACAAAACTTTATATTTAAGATTTTTATTAACAAATAAAGATTTGAAAAAGTTTTGGCTGAAACTGAACCAACGGAAGTGGATGTTTTATTCTAGTCGTTTTTCCGTTTTCGCAATATCTCCTGTCAGACTCAACTGCCATAAATAGTTGTAATTATAAAAGCTTTAGATAATTTATTTTTCTACAGTTTTGTTTGAAACTAAGTGATACCATTATTTTCGCTGCTATGATAAAATTGTCGAATTGCTGATAGCGTTGCGTACGCTGCCAAGGGTGATTTTAATTGCACATCGGCATTTTCTTTATCCATAGAAAAATCTAGCAATTTTCTTTACTAGTTGTTTTTTAATAAAGGCTGTTGAAAATTTCTTTTTAAATAATCACCAGTGTATTCGCTGATAATTATTTCTGAGAACGCTGACGTCGACAGTAATCATATTCATTGCTCTGTATGGAGAAAGTTATGTGTTGGCCACATCATATTTCTTCTAAAGACTTCAGCTGCATCTTTCGTATCGAATTTTGTGAAATAACTATCACCAGTTCCCAATGGAAACTGTTCCAAACAGTTGCAAGAATCGTTAATTTTATGATCAATTAGAATGACTCTTAATTTTCCGTCTGGAAACTTAGTTACGATTAAAATTAAAATACCGAATGAATTAATACAAATAATAAGCCACTTGTAGGCAGAACTCTAGAGCTATTGGGGAGAGAAATATATTCCAGCATACGGAATATCATGAGTCAAATATGAGTACATATTTATGTAAATAAAAGCACACAATCAAAATTCATATTGTTGAAATTAACGACCTATCGGCCAGAAAACATTTTCAGTTGCATTCTTAGTGGAACATTTTGCAAATGGGGACGGCAGTTTTCAACAGATAAAGAAAAAAACAACTAATAACTTAAAAATAAATCATTTCGACATCTATATTTTCTCACTCTGACTATCGTATCGAATCGAAAGATCGACTTCGAATATTTTCATCGATGTCCCAACCGCATACATTTTCTTTTCATCTCGCAGCTTTCTTTCTTTCTTTACTGTCCACGTCATGTAGCCACATAGGCCCTTCAGTTTTTGGGAGCGAGATTTTTTTTCATTCGATAATTTTTTATCCACCCAGACAGACAGACAGTCATGAATTCATCTCATCAACATTCTTTTTAGGCGCGTTTCGCTTACAGCCTGAGCGCCTATTATTATCGTCCGTCCGTCCGCATGTTCGTTCTCGGCTTCTACAGAACGGATTTTTATGAAATTTGATATGACTTTCAATCAAATATAATAAGAAAATCGCAAAAATGTATCACGTACGCCAATCAGGGGTACCACTTTACTGGGGACAAAAAATTAAATTTTCGTCATATCTCGTAAAGTATTGCTCATATCAAAATATTTTTCAAATAAAAGTTGTAGAACTGGTAAAGTAGAGTATTTCCTTTCCTATATATTTTTATTGCAGGAGTGGCCGTTATCGAGAAAATCAAACAAGAATGTCTTATATCGAGTTGAACTTTGAAAATTTCTTGCATGGTTACTTCATTGTTGCTAACAAACGTTTAATTTCCTTACGTGTGCATGTAATACTATTAAATAGGAAGAAAATGGATTATTTATGATGAAGAAAAGGACTTTAAAACGCTATTTCCCTTACGTACAGGTATATAATTGCTTTCTAATACCCCACTGCACGAAACGCGCCCATTTGTGATACGTTGTACACTTTCCTAACTTGTTTATCTTTCTCTCTTCTTTTTCTCAGTTACCTTTCTATTTCTCATGCTCTCCATCTTTGTCACCTACTCTCTCTCTCTCAATGTCTCTCTCACTGTCGTTTTCTTTTCCATTCATTTGTTTTCTCTCTCTTTCTCTCTCTCTCTCCCATTCCGTCCGATGGATGGCAAATGGAAAGAATGAGTGGGAGGGAGACGGAAATGAATGCGATACAAACGCGGATGGGCGTTGCCCGAGCGACCGTGATATCCTTTCTCGCCGAAGTGCGTGATATGCCGAAAAAAACAACAAATGGCTGCGGCTGCCTCCTACGGGCGAAAGGGTTGACATGAGGGGGGGAGGGTGAAGCTAGAACATAGGAATATAGTCGCGGTTTAGCATTACTTCTCCGAAATGGAATAAACGGTAAGGATGGAGCGCCACTACATCTTGACAAAATTTAGACGAAGCAACCAGAGCACGTATTATCAATATGTCACTGCTTACATTGTTAAAAAATCTGATGTGGCCAACACATTACTTTCTCCATATTTGGGGTATAGATATTTAAATAATTATGAATAGCATTATAAGGCAAAATTATTATTTTGTATCGTAAAAGAATACAGTCGTCTTTATTACCGTAAATTATATCTTGAACATGTTTACAGAATTCACCGCTAGATGGCGGCGCTGTATACTGGAAATTAGGAAAAAGTTGAATATCTCCGAGATGTATGGTTCTACGAAAATTTGTTTCAAACAAAACCTGGAAGAAATAATATTCTCTACAACTTTGGTCCTCACGAAGATTACCAATAACGACGTTTTTAAGGAGATATTTAACGGAAACCGAAAAAACCGATTATTTATAAATAATTCCTAAACAATAACTGCTATGGAAAATTATTTCAAATGAAAGTTGTAGGAAATTACATTCTCTACATTTTTTGTAATGATCCATGTATACTATAATGACGTATTACTGGAGAAATATCGCAAAAACCGAATCGGGTTTCGAATAAACCTCGACTTCCGGTTAAATTCTCTCGTGGGCTGTAGACTTCCTACCTCTTGTGTAAATGATACGAATATCAAGGTGGCAACAAGGAGTTGGTGGAAGCCCAGTGTACACTTACCAAAACTGGAGAGCCGCGAGAGTGCTGAAGACACACGAAAAACGGAAACATGCGAAAAACAACACAACTTCGAAAGCTTTTCGAACCGAAGTCCTACGTCAGCGACGGAGAGAGACGTACTGTTTGAAGTTAAGCACTGGGTAGGGATATGAGAGGGTGATGTGAGGAGGTTGAGCATAGGCGGAGAGGGGGAATGACCAATGAGGCAAGCGGAGGTTGAGACGGGGGGGGGGGGGGGGAGTCAAGGAGATGCATATGGGCAAGTTCCCACTGTCGAAATAGGGGGGTGGGGACAACACCTTGTTACCAGCTTTATAATCACCTTTCCTTTTCCTCAAGAATTAATACGAATATCATTTAGATACGAGGCAATGGATCATCATCTTCTCACCTTTTTTGATGCGGTATGCTTGTAGATTTCGATACCCACCTCTCCCGAAACGGAATTCGTTAGGTACTCACCTGAAAATAAATGAAAATTGAAAATAAAATCGTGACACGTATTAAGATAAACGGAAAGAGTGAGAGAAAGTGTCTGTTAAACTCGCTGACACATCACTGTTTTCAAGGAATCATTCCAAAAGGGACAATGAACAAGCGAGGGAATATTTACAGAGCAAATAATTACAAAAGGCGTTTTTTCACAAAAATAATCGTAAATAAAGATGGAGGGAGGGAGGAAGGTGGAGGGAGGGAAGAAGATCTGAGGGAGATAGGAAGATTGACGTAGTGAGGTAAAAAGACGTCTGCAGAGTCGGAACTATGTAATTTGGCGCCTTGGGCAAAGAACGTGAATCGCCCCCCTTGCCCAAACCCTGTATTTCATGACATGTAATGATGATAATTAAATGATAAAAAGTACATATCATTTTAATATTCCTTCAGATTGCGGTAACATACATTATACATTAACAATTAAATTTAAATACATTAAATAGAAACCAGGAAATATAACGTAGACATCAATATCAATATTGAGAGGAAAAACAATGTCAATAAAATGCGCACGAAGTCCGATAACGTTCGGCACTAACTGCCGCCGCCAATCTCGCTTTATCACGTCATTTCAATGAATTTTATGATTGTAGAGAGCTGATTATCCGGAGCTCAGGGTGGATTATCCGTGGTCCTGGATGGGGAGTCGAATTATATTCACGCTTATATTGTTGGAGCCCGATCTTTTTATTCCCACTCCCGTAACATTTAAAGTTTAGTTTGTCGTCGTTCTTTGGCGATGCATTCACAAAATTTACATTGTTTGAGTATAATATTCTCTGAATAGAAGACTCCAACATGTGAATAAAAGTGTGGGTGAGTGAGTTATTAAAATTACATTTTAACTTTAGTTTGTCGCCGTTCTTTATCAAGGCATTTAAAGGTTTACATTGTTGGAGTCTGACCTTATATTTAAATTTTGTTTTAATTATGTATTATATTAATGGAACAGTAATTCCAATGAATACATTGTTTGGATTATCCGTTTTTTCGATTATCCGGGTCCCGGTTCCCCCATCACCACGGAGAATCGGCGCTCTACTGTATGTGTGTCTATATTATATATATACTAGTTAATGTGCGCTTGCATTCTGCAAGTATTTTCTCTCACCTTAATATAAAAAGTCATAGCAGAAAAATTTTTAAACGAAAAAGTTTACACCTCTACGCCGATTTACGTGTTTTTCTTTATGGACAATATTGGAATAAAAACAACCACTAAAATTTATAATTATAAAATTTTTATAGGTTTTCATCATTTGTTAAGAATACCTCACATTTATGCAAAATTTCGTCGATGTAGCACCTCTAGAAGTGCATTTATATAAATTTAATTGTTTAAACTTTCTGAATATTTAACATCCACAATAATAAAGTTATCTTAAATTTTCAATGGTAATTCACATCCGAACATTATTCTCTATATTTCTTAAATATTTTCAGCTCCGTAGCTCGACATGTGTATAAACATTAGTCAATTTGTTTAACATTAATAATTTTTAACGGCCGAATAAATAAACATTTTCAAATGTCTATAATCCCGTTTTCGTTACTTGGTAAATTCTACCATTAGAAAAAATTTCAGCATTGTAGCACATTTAAAAGTACCTAAACCACGAAATGTTTGTTAAAAGTTTATAATTTTTTACGGCCAAGAAAATAAACATTGCTGTAATTTGCGATTCATTCTGGCGGTTTTGTGACCAAACCTACCTAAGTACCAAATTTTAGCTCTTCATTTATTGTAGTTTGGGCCAGACATTAGTATCCTCCTCTGTAAGAAGAGCATGTATAATATTATATATATATATATATATAGACTGAGCTAAAGAAAGTGAGAGTGAAAGAAGCCGATGTGAGGAGCAGGGTTAAAAGGGACAGATAGTGGGTGGGAGAGATAGGGGAATGTGCCTAGGGGTGGCCCACAGGGGGGGGAGGTGCGGAGATAGAACCACGAGGTGAAGAAATAGCGAATAGATGAGAAAGGTTGAGCTGACATTTCCAATTCCACGCCTAAAATGTTTCCACTAAGGGCGTCAACCCGGGTCACGCTAAGACCTCTCCCCCTCGCTGTAACCCCTCCCCCTCACTCACTCTTTCCATCACCCAAATGTCCTACCCAAGACACCCTCCTCTCCCCCACTACTCCCATTCGCTGTTACGGTACCACGGTTCAACGCCACCTCTCCCTCTCTATCTCCTTTACAGAATGTGATAGCGTATGGCAGCCAATGCGAAAAGGTATAAAAATAAAAAAAGATTCCCTATAATATGGCACGATTTCGGACCGGTATCCCGTAAGACGTGAACGAACCGGGCGTAAAAACGATAGGTAATAATAGTCTCGGGTTTCATATTATTAAAGAAATAATAAGATATGCGGCAATCTTCCATTTTGTGAACACGGCGAATTTCCTTGTTATATGTCACCTGAGAAAAAGCAGGAAACTCGCTTGATGATACCGTTTCTTTTTATTGAAAATCCAAGAGAATGTTTCAAAGAAACCCACTGCAACTGAATGACTGCCAAAATCCTATCCAACAGAGATACGAAAGCTTAATTTTTATTGTCGTGTCTGCGTAATAATAACCGTGAATTAAACGAGGGCAGATTTTACGAAGTTATATTATCCGTTTTAATCCGGCCGAGAGCGATAATAACCGATATATATATATATATATATATATATATATATATGTATATATATATGTATGTATGTATATACATATATATATATTTTTTTTTTGGGCAACTAGGTGTTGAAGGAAACCCAGTGAACACTTACCGGAAGTAGAGCAGCTGGGGTGTTGGAGAGACACATTTGTAGAGGTTAGAGCTTTCGGGATGATCCCTTCGTCAGCACAAGAGAGACAACTCCTCTTCCTTAGCATTTATATATATATATATATATAAATACTAAGGAAGAGGAGTTGTGTCTCTCTCTCTCTCTCTCTCTCTCTCTCTCTCTCTCTCTCTCTCTCTCTATATATATATATATATATATATATATATATATATATATATATATATATATATATACACATACACACACGTAATATATATTATATAATGAACTTTTGTCATAAGCATATTTTCGGTTCAAAAAACTCATGGCAACGGAGAAAAGGGCAAATTTGTTATTTTTTCCGTCAGCGACATTTCAAAATATTAACAAAGCTTGATGAAAATTTTTTACCTAACATAATTTCCAAAAGGTGGCGTTTTGCGGAGTTGCTGAGGTCGAAAAAAAGACCGAAGATCCAGAATCCATAAACATTTAATGATTTTTAAAAATACTTTGAGACCGTTATCAATCCGATTTCAATCCGAGATCAAAAATAAAACGGTGCTAAATCAAAAACGCGTAATGCGATACCAGAGTTGTACATATTGTACATACACGTATATAGTGTTTCAAATCTGTCATCCATTCACGTTTCTTTCGTACTTATCACAGAAAATAAGGTCGGGCGACATAAAATGATTGAAACATCCGTTTTCGTTTTTATGCGGAACAAAAATTTAACAGGTGGCAACATCGTAAATATTTTTAATAATTTCCAAGTTTTTTGTTACAGTACATATTCAGAGAATCGCGCTCGAGAAGCCTGGTCGACACACGATACTACTTCAATTACGCAACTTAGCTTAGGAGAGAGAGAGAGAGTGAAGTTTACTCTGCACTTATAGTCGATCCAACATCGGAAGACTTATGGCCTCGAAAACGGGGCGTACACGAGTTTGCAGCAGCCAATAGGAGACTGTTTGTTTGGGAAGGTAGTGGGGAGGAAACCAGTCTCACTCCTGCTCTCGAAGAGATCGCATCGGACTGCGTTGCCGTTTCTACCGCCGTTTAGTTGCTGTGGATCAAAAAGAAGGATGGGAAATATTTTATTTAGAAACTGCGTAGTATATCAGCTGAGCAAGAGCTGGCAGCGCGCACCGATATCTGCTCTCCCGCACGAAAGTTGAGAGGGGCGATGGAAGGGGAAACGTTCGTGATTGGCTACTTGCTCTAAGTAGGCCAAGAGACTTCCGAAGTGGGATCGACTATAACTTACGAGAAAGCAGCAGCATTTCAGAGAATCCACGGGCCCAATTTGACGAACGCTATCAAGTTTTAATGGCGGGAAGATCACAAGCGCGCCCGGACCGTCGCTAAGCGAGTCGTCGGAAGGAGAGGTAATTTTGCTTGGGAAATAACCCGATCCCGTAAAAGTGGTTACCTAGAACGAAAATTACTGCGGGAATGCTGCAGAACGCGGTCTTCCTATCAGTAGACGAGAGATGGGAAGAGCGAAAATAAAAAAATCTAATTTGTCCAACACATGTAGGTTAAGTTTTAGACAACACCAATAATGTCTAATAGCTGGAGAACGGCTGCACGTATTTTAGCCATTCTTTCAATTTGAAAGAGTGCCACACATAAAGACATTTATACATATGTAATCACCGTGCAAAATAACGCCCCCAGTTCGATTCCAGGGACGTTTAATTCCCCCAATCGGATAACATGGGCGGCACCTTCTCGACTTTTTATCTCGCTAACTATAAGTCGTATTTATGTGCTCTCGCTGACTTTTTTGTTGCAAATGTTGTCCGCAATCCGACTAAATTTATAAATCGATACCGTACATATCATATAAGGGCAAGAGAGAGTAAAATATGGATTTCTCATTGTTGGGTGGACGGAAATGGCGTCTCTTGAATGCGGTGCCGCAAATGGAAAAGGCCACATACCGAACTACATTCTACTATCAACCCTTAAAAATGATTCCGACTCTTGAATAATTTATGTGAATATTTGGGGACGAAGATAATACCGTAAAATTTTGAATTGCCAGTAAAATCATTGAATCAAACCGTTGGGTTGGTGTTTTATCTTTACTCTATACACTTCCTAAAAGTTGCTTATTAAAAAAGTTGTTTTTATATATACTTGTTTTTAACGCATGATAGTCGACGATCTAACGATCGTTTACCAAGGGTGACGGAAAACACCTCACACATTATTCCAATACCCAAGCGATGACCTTTAGCGTTGGAAAATGTGAAGAAAATTCCACTCCAATTCCTTCGCTTCCAGAAAATCCTTCGAAGCGGAATGATATCGCAAACGTTTTAAGGCATTTGAAGAAATACCAAATAGTTCTACAGATAAATTTTTCTACGCCCAGTTTAATTGTTCCTGCGAAAAAAAACAGGAAAAAATTATATTTTTACGCGGATGACACCGACAAAAGGATCGCATAGAATGGAGGGCAAATGCGTGGCACGCATATCCGACTGTAAAATGACGACGTCGAATGAGCAAGCTTAGGAATCCGAGTGTAAAATATTTCACCGACGACGAATTACCTCCATTCGTTCTTTTCTCGCGTGTTTTTAAAGTCTAAGCATGCTTGAGGCGACTTTTACGACTTTTCCAAAACCGCTCGACGCGACACACACAAATAAATAAAAAAGCAAAGGAAGTGGCTCAAGAAAGACGATTTTTTTTAGTGCGGTTACCTCCATATGTCTTTGTCGCAGAGTTGCGAAACTTCAAATAAAAAACCACCACCGCATTTTAATGCGTAATTTTCTTCGGTCGAATGACGTTACGATACGATCTCGTCCCAGAAAAATACTATACCATTAACGCGAAGAGTCTAAACGCAATTAATCGTTCCGGAAACGGAAACGCGCGCATATATATATCTGTCGACATAACGCGCGCTGCGTAATGGCTTCCATCGCAAGAGAGGACACCACTTGTACGTACTCGACTCCAACACGTCGTTTGTCAACGCCTAATCGCCTGCACCGAAACCGTCGGCGACATAAACACATTTTTTAAAAAAAGAGCCACGTTAAAAGGAGTGCATAACACAACTCACTTGAGCAATAAAAAAAAGATTGAAAAAAATCAGAGCGTGGTACGTCAAGAAGAGGAAGCGAAGAGAAAATGAGGGAGTGAAAGATTAACTTATCATACATAAGGGATCATCCATAAATTACGGACGGGGAAGCCGCGGCGTAGTGGTGAGCGCGCTTGCCTGCTACGCTGAGCAAACCCGGTGTAAACCGGGTTGCCCGGACCCCCATTTTGCGTGGTTAAGAGGAGAACACGCAAATCAGCGCTCCGTCGTTCGGAAGAGGCGTAAAGCCGTTGGGTCCCTTGGTGTTTCTCGATAAGAGTAGGCTAATTCCGGCACCAGGGTTTCTCCGCTCCCTTGCTTTGTGATTTAGACTGAGAAGCCTACTAGCGCTGGAGTCGTTTTAAGTCACAAGGTCCCTCAAATTGGATCCATAAATTACGTCACACAAAAAACTGAATTCTTTAGCCTCCCATCCCCCATCTTTACATATCGTCACAAATTTTTAAACCCCCCTTAAAATTACGTCACGAATTTTTCAGTCCCGCCCCCTTTCCACATAAAAAGATACAGGATTTAGTTCTACTCGCAAAACAATAATTAAGATTTTAACTTAAGTTTGTTTTAGTACATTACACAAACTGTACACATTTTGATCTTTTAATCATCTTTAATTACATTCAATAAAGTGACATAAATAATCTTTTTCATCAACTAAAAACGTCACGTTACCATAAAACCTCCTCCCCCTTCGTCAAGAATATATATATATATATATAAATACTAAGGAAGAGGAAAGGTAAGTAAGGATATTTTGGGCAACTAGGTGTTGAAGGAAACCCAGTGAACACTTACCGGAAGTAGAGCCGCTGGGGTGTTGGAGAGACACATTTGTAGAGGTTAGAGCTTTCGGGATGATCCCTTCGTCAGCACAAGAGAGACACAACTAGTTGCCCAAAATATATATATATATATATATATATATATATATACACATACACACATACATACATACATACATACATACATACATACATACATACATACATACATACATACATACATACATACATACATACATACATACATACATACATACATACATACATACATACATACATACATACATACATACATACATACATACATACATACATACATACATACATACATACATACATACATACATACATACATACATACATACATACATACATACATACATACATACATACATACATACATACATACATACATACATACATACATACATACATACATACATACATACATACATACATACATACATACATACATACATACATACATACATACATACATACATACATACATACATACATACATACATACATACATATATATATATGATTCTCTAGGGATAGAACGACCTCCATAACATCATGAATAGCGGTTTTTGGGTCCAGAAAAAAAAGAAGGCAGAAAGGGGGGAAAGGGTAGCAGTGTAGGAGAATGAAAGTGGAAGGGGAGGAAGGGGGCGGAGTCCCATCTGGCAATTTGGCAATGGAGGAGGCCGTTTCTTCATTGGGAAGGAGTGCGAGAAGATTCAGACGGGGAGCACACTCACATTAGGTCTGGAATAGAACGGACGCGAGCGGTGCCAGGAGCGAGGTGGCGAGAGGCGACGGAAAAAAAGGCCACGCATTAAGAAAGAGAAAAGAAAAATATATCATTGCGATTAAGAAAGAAAGGGAGGAACGATAAAGGCAAAGCCTGTCTGGAATTGAAAAAAACGTAATGGTCATAAAAAATTAAAAATTTTGTAAAGAAAAAAGAAATTTCGAAGTTGATGTAAAAGTCGTTAAAAAGTGAGAAATTTTCAGCGCTTTATAACAATGAGAAATGTGCGTTGCTATGACTACTGAAGGGGTTCAATATTCAAAGTCATCCCTCGTTATCCGCGAGGGATAGGTTCCAGAATGGCTCGCGGATAGCAAAATCCGCGAATGCTAGGACCTAACCACACCCACCTTTTCGTGAATTATCTTAAGGAAATAAATACATAGGTATAAGGTATAACAAACGTCTGTCCTCACAGGGAAAATAAGACAAAACAATTTAACGCGAAATTTTCAATTAAACATTACAAATCAATATAATCATATTGTAATCCACTCAGCTAATGACACGCCGTTGTAATCCGTCAGTTACGTTTTGTAGTGTTTTCAGTCAACGCACACGTAATACCTTCCTTTTGACAATTGGACCTTTCGAGATCGTGGCTCGCAATAAACGGACTATGAATAATACATAAACACTCCTCACGATCAGAAAGTAGAAAAATGAGAAATTTTTCTCGGGTAATGAGACAACATTAATGTTATACATTTAATTTCTCTACGATAACGGACTTTCATTACAACCTATATATGCTGTTCTGTATGAGTATTATAGTATAGCGTACTTGAAAAATGTAATGATGCATAACAATGAAAATTTATTATAATATTAAACATACTGTACCGAGTGTGTGTGTGACTAACGAAATGAGTGAGTGATGTGCATCTACAACATGCTCGTGAAAATGTCCCGACGCTTGTAGAAAGTTTCAGACGCGACCCCAGATACCGTCTGCGAGTAAATGTAATCGCGTATAGGAAATTTGCGGACAACGAGGAATGACTTTATATATATATATATATCTACTATATATTTTAAAGAATTTGTTTGTATGTTTGTTCATGAAACTCCTAAACGATAAAAGTTAGAACAATTCTTCCTTACATCCTAACTTAGTGAATGGTCAAGGTTTCTGACATTCGAAATGGCGAACGGTTTAATCATCCAGCAGTAACTGGCACACGGGGATGAGTGTAGACTATTTTTAATTTGCACTTTAACATTACTTAAAATCACGGTACGAAGACGGGACTTGAACAAAGAAACGGAGGAAAAACTAAAGTTTCATTTTCCTACCGTCTAAATTCACATACGAGCCGAATTTCCCAAAGATTAGGTTTTTAACACAAAATTTAAGGTTTTTTGAACATAAAAGTTTTTCTTGCCATGACAACTTAATTATTAGGGATTTAACATGATAGCGTAATCCCAATTGAATTGGGGTGGAAGCTATGCTTATTATTTATCGAATTACATATGAAATTGCGTGAAATGCTATTTGGAACTATTAAAAAACTAATTATATCAAAATTATAATTATGGTTGTTATTTATATTGCTGTTGTAAAACGGACTAATTGTTTAAAATTGATATTATACGTACTTAATATTTTATTTATATGAGAATGGATATAAGATTTATCAATATAGGCTTGACAACAGATTGTTTACAACAATGTACATCGTGGTAACAGTGTCTTTAGATAGATATTCTTTACTTTTGACCAACTAATTTAAATATGAACAGTTACATAAAAAAGCAATATAAAATTTATTTTGATTATTACGAAAGTGTCAACGATGCAAACATAAATTTTTCTTATTTATTAAAATGAAATACCTCAAATTAACAAATTTTTATAGCAATAACATATTCATACCCTTCGTTTGATGGCATCAACGTCAGAAGATATCCGTTATAATAATTATAAAATTATAAAATTAAGTAAACTACATAACATTAGATTATCTCATTGATTATCCAATTGGGAGAATTGCACGTCCCTGGAATCGAACTCAGGTCGTTATTTTCACGGTAAGAGTATATATGGGTGATACTCTTTAAAATTGTAAGAATGGCTAAAATACATTCAGCCGTTCTCGAGTTATTAGACATTATTTGTGGTTTCTTAAAACTTACCTCTCTCTCTCTCTCTATATATATATATATATATATATATATATATATATATATACATACATACATATATATACACACATATATATATATATATATATATATATATATATATATATATACATACACACACATATATATCGCGGTAAGTTAATATAAAAGTTGTTAAAAGATAAGTATAAATTTCTCGAATAAAATTTTTCGTACTCTAAAGGAGAATTAAATTTTAAATAATAATAAATACAAGGAAAGAAGTTTATGAATTCAACAATGTTCCCGGTGGTAGGAAAATATGGTGAGAAAATCCGGACCAATTTAATAACCCGAGAATAAGTTCGAGAAGTAAATATATGTGATTCGCAGTTTAGAAAGGATGGATGGAGAAAAGAAGGGAAGAAGAGATACCAAAGAGTGGCTGAGCTAGTACAGGTGGAGGGGGAGAGGGAGAGAGGGAGGAAGAGAGAGAAGGGAGAGACGGATGGGAGAGAGGCTATGAGTGGAATGGAGATGGAGAGAGAGAGGGAGTGATGGAGTAGGAGAAGATGAAAGGTGAAAAGGAAAAGTTGGAAGAAATCGCCGGGGAGAGAGAGAGGAGGCAGAAAATAAAGGGAGAAAGGAGAGAAACAGATGGAGAGAAAGAGAGAGAGAAAAGGGAGAGGTTGACAGATGAAGAGAGGAAGGACAGACAGACAGACTTTATTTAGGGCGAAATTGAGACTGTGAAGTCCATTCTTACACTTAACCCTTTCGTCAGGATTGCGGATTATGTAAAAGTTAAATTACAGATTTTAACACACATATTGATTACAAATTTTGTTAGTTGACATAGAGAATTACCATAGAATAATGTTAGTTTTGTGGGTTGGGAAAAAAACTGTGATATCACTTCTTTTGACACAGAAAAAAAAGTCCCACTGCGGAAAAACACCTAGGAAGAGGAGGGAGGTGTATAAAAAACGGCGAAAAATCCCTAAACAGATACAGAAAAAAAGATATTAGGAGATAAAAGCTAAGGAGGGAGAAAGGGAGATGAGGAAAGAGGTAGATAGATATCTTTATTTGGTTTAGATTGAGACTATGAAGTCTCTTCTTCCATCTAAACCATTGCCAATTACAAACACGAAGAAAGTAGCAAGGAATAAAAAAACTACATTAAATAAAGCACCGCATGAACACAATCCCAAGTTAGCATATGAACAGAAATTTGTCTGTGGGGATAAAACTAAGGGTAATTGAAAGTATTACTATAACAAAGGAAAAAACTCAATGCAGGACAACACCAACACAAGAAGGTAGGTGTTTGAAAAACCTTCGAAACTTACTGAAGGGAGAGGGAGAGATGGAGAGAAAGAGGGAATAGAGGAGAGAGGGGGAGAGAGGGAGGAGAGAGAGAGGGAGGGAGAGGGAGTGAGAGAGGGAGGGAGGGTGGGAGGGAGAGAGAGAGGGAGTGGAGAGGAAGGAAAGGTGTATAAAGGAATAGAGATAAAGAGAGGCAGGCAGGTAGACATACAAACGACTTTATTAAAGGCGAAATTGAGACTATGTAGTCCCTTCTTACATTTAACATTTGAGAGACGGGGAGAGAGAGAGACAGAAAGCGAGATAGGGAGAGAGTGGAGAGAAAGGAGAGAGAAATGGAGAAAGAGAGAGAGAAGGGGTGGGAGAGTGGAGGGGAGGAAGAGAGTGGAGAGAAAGGAGAGGAGAAACGGAGGAGAAAGGCACGAATGATGAGTATGAGTCACCTCTAGTCTTTTAGGGATGATGTCAAATGGAAACAAGGAGAAGGAGCATTCAAAAAGTAGTTTTTAGAGACACAATGACGGATCCCTCCCAAAACACATACAAACAAGGAAACGTTGTGTGTGTGTGTGTGTGTGTAAAAATGCGAAAGAAAGAGATATTTATAGAAGCAGACACATCTGAGTCCGCCAAGGTGAAAAACAAAATGTGGTTTTCTAAGCGAAAGGTTAAGTAGACCTTGAAAACGAAGAATCATTTCATGAAGAAAACGAAAACGTGGAAAATGGCTGGCACGTGTTCGTTTATATGAGCGTAGGAGAGGGTTTAAGAACTTCGTCTTCGTCACCGCACGCGCGCAGCAAATGCAAAAGAGAAATGCAGGTCATGCCGAACAGGAAAAGTCGTTAAAAAGAGATGGTGCAAGAGCGAACGTTGTTATGGTGATCTGGTATTTACGTTGTCAAGGTGAAGAGGTACTTGCGAAGGCCGCTTGAGGTTAGGCAACCGTCGTATAAAGATGTAGCACAATCCGAACCGATACCTCAAGCAATGACAGTTTTATAGCTCTTTCTTTTTAAATAAGAAGGCGCAACGTTATCACGGAAATATATTACGTAATAGTTGACAGACACCAGCCTAAGTTGAAACCGCGAGATTGTCGACAAGGTTACGGATCGTAACCACGTCAACCAAAGGTAAATAAGAGCAATTATGTGAGGTTAAGGAAAAAATTAATTGGTTATAATCAGTAAATACAATTTATAAATCTTAATTAAAAATATTTACAAATACAAACATTTATTAAACCATGCACGAATATGACCCTGTTTTTTGTAACCGTCAAGCAGTTTGTTAAACTAACAACTTTGAAGGATAAATATGGGGCAATTATATAACAACTTTAGTCGCATATAAGTTTGGAGTACCTATACGGAAAAACTTAAAGCTTAAAAAAAGGTCCTAACTGGCAATTCGACTACCTCCAACTATGTGTTCCTTACAAAAATACCGTCTGCAGTACTGATGATTGCGTTAATTATAGACCAAAACACATTTTCGTTAATGTGCTACTATAAGCTAGGTCGTTAACGGAAGCATCGCGGTAAGATAAGCTTTGTATTACTTTTCATTATGAATTCCATTTGCAGTTAAATTTCTCAGGCACGTACTAAGATCAAGGCGAATCCTTCTTAATTCTTTAATGGACGTTATATAAAAGCTGAGCTGTCTAATGAGAAACATAAGGAGAACTTATTCATCTAAATTAGGAATAAAGAGTATTTAATGGTATTGCCATAAATTAGTTAGGTACTTTAAAGTCGCAGCAAACGAACCAAGGTTCAACATTTTGATATAGCCCCGAGTCAAGATTATTATTAAGATTCAAAACGTGTAAAACGCTGTAATTTCAATCCCTATACTAGGGCTGTCCAACTGGCGGCCCACGGGCAACATCCGGCCCGCGGCATGATTTTATCCGGCCCGAGGTAAGGGCGAGCCGGGCGGCCGCCCGGGGGCGCCAAAGCTCTAGCGGCGCTTACCCGTCGGCTCGTTTGTATCTATAGAATACTGGTAATCTGCCTAAACCCTACCAGTCATAAAACATTTTCCTCTGCATGCCTCTACCCCCTTCCTAAATTATTACCACCATGTGCGAAGACAGATGGGGAAAACCGGGAAGACAAAAGCAGCCGAAAACTTCCCCCCGCACACCCGCTAACAAGGGCATCCACTATAGTTTTATATTTCTCTTGGAAATGCCCTCAAACTGAATAAGTAAGGGAGAGGCATGGGCGATGCAATAACGATGCACGTTGGGGTCGCATGCTTTACGGCCTATCTCCGACCTTCGCTCGAACAAAATTTCTCCAAACCCCAGTCCGGCCCGCCAGACGGCGGCTATCAGCATATTTAGCTCGCCACGCCAAAAAAGTTGGACAGCCGTACCCTGGAACATAACCGATTTTATTTTTATTTCAAACGCAAAAGAAAGTAATTTTCAATGAATCTTAAGTAAGGTGTTCCGTTTATTTTATTTTTTTAAATGCCTTCTGCGATCAAAGCGTCCCTGTTCAATAAATTCGGATAGAGAAAACACGTTTTTGAAAATTTGGTCTGTGTAATTCCATTAGTTCTGATAAAAATCCATACAAGACGGTCGGACGGGGAGGAAAAATACTGATGAGCATATTTTATGCTTTCTTTATCAAGGAAGCGATAATAGAGAGAGGAACTCGTTTGTGAACACGCCTATTCCGTCTGTATGTCGCACATTTCATCTCTTGAACGGACTTTAATTAAATTTAGTATGAGATATCATCGCTAATATTCATCTTACAGGGATTTCAAAATTTAAAAAAAGTAAACGAAATGTGATGTGAGTGTGAAACAATAACAAATTCATAAGAGGGTTCTTTCAAATTTATTTTCATCAAAACAGATTTTTAAAACGTCTTCCATCATTCCTAGCACACATGAAAAGTCTGCACTTTACAGTTGATGATTACAGCTTGTAGAATTACACGCCTAACATTGGCTATGGCTATTGTTGTTAACTTATCTTATCATACGACAAAAAGGGTTATTTGGTAAAACGATTTTGGATCTATTTCCTGAGTAAAACACTATTATTTGATCCTTATATACATGGTCATCCTGTAATTCCATTTTGTAAGCGAACGTTCTTTTTTTGGTCCACTATGCAACGTTGCAAGTTATGCTCGTATCACAGATAATTAGGTATTAAAATTTACATAATATCTTAAGTAAACTTTTTTCTCATATCTCGTTTAAAAACCATCAAATGGGGAAAAAAACGAGAGAAAATACAATAGTAGACAACTTTTTTTCCAAAGTTTGAGGTACCCTATTAACCGACATATTAAAAAAAAAGATTTTGATTGCACACACACAGTACGCACGTTCTTTTATGATACGGTAGAGGACGACTTTGAAAGCTCTCCGCTTTCCATTTATACAGTACAAATTTTCCTTCTTTTTGTGACAAGAAAATAACTACAGAGAAACCACAATAAACAAACTTTAAACTTGTTCTGCCTTGGTAACCCGTAACCTAGGATATTTCTCGGCAACAATAGAGGCGAACATTAAAAAAAACGTATAATGCGAATCGATGTGGAATACTTGCCGCGCGGGATTTCGATCTATTTCGGAAATCTAGCGAATGGAAATAGAACGGAAATGGCTAGAAGTGCTTCGCGGATGAATAATCGCGAGAGAAAGAGAGAGACAGAGAGAGAGAGAGAGAGAATGCAGGGCGAACCGGATGTTTTGACCTTTTTACCCCCCACGCATTCGAATGTAGGTGGAAATTTTTTTTATCGGAAATCGTCGGACGCCCATTTGATGGAAGGCGTCAGAAAAAAAGACGAGAGGATGGGAGTGATTTATCGCTTTCTGTAAAACATTAATGTGACGGCTGTTTCTGATTTACAAATCACACTGGAATCTCCACCACTATATTTTAGTGTCTGTCTGTCTAATCCTTTATGCACGCCCAACATTTCTCAACCGATTCCGACTAAATTTGGCACGACTGTATGGAGCACTAAGGGTCAACATGAGGTTTTAATGTCCGTCTGTCCGCTTGATTCAAAACGGCGGCAAATTGTTTGTCTCTTTCTTTATGCACGCCCACATTTCTCAAACGATTCCGAGCAAATTTGGTATGATTGCCCCAAAAAGAAAGCTGAATGACTTTAAAAATATTTGAGGTGACAACAAAGCTGAAGTTAAAATATATTCTGAAGATATCTATATTTTAATAATGATAGAGATGATTATTATTACTAACTAGCGTAATTTCCCGTTCAATATGCGTGACTTAAGTATTACGTTAAAATAAAATTAAAATTAAAGAGACCAACATTTATATGCTTTAAAAAGCAAACAATAAACATAAAATCCACATAACTGAATGTCCCCGAAAGCAAAAACAGTACTGGACATACAAAAGTTGCGTAATTTTAATAATATGCAAATGATTAATATGCCCCAGTCATCCACGTGTTAATCAAATGGAGAAAATAACGCTTCTAAAATCGAACCCATGACTTCAATGTAGACGGTGAGCAGCTAAAAATTTTAAATGGGCAAGGCTAGGTAAATCCTGAAAAAGTAGAATGCTGTTTAACATTATGCCGACGGTCGTGCTCTTGAGCATTACACTAAGCACATGACGCATAACCAAATAAATTATATATTATATTGTTTTTCACGTTGACATTGCTGCTATCGCATTCGTCTTATTTCGTGAAGAGCCAACTGTAACAGGCAATTTGTAATTAAGTATGCTAAAAGAGATGTAGTATATAATCTAGTAAAGGCTTGAGAATAAATAAGATGTTAAATTAAATGTAAATAGGTAAGGATGGTGACTTTGTCCAAGCGTTAATTCTAAATGACAACGCAAATAAACAGATCTATGGCTCACTGTCAACATTTGATGAATCATACAAAAACATGGCAATTATATCGTTATTTTATAATTTTAAGATTATTTACGCCGATAAGAGTTGCATAAATGATGTTTTTTTAGACATTCGTCTTCCGGAATCTTAACGCAACAAAAAATGCTACTGAAAACAAAATCAACTACTTATTTGTCAATATATATAAACAAGACAAAAATCGAAACTGTGTGCAGCAATTGGAAAAGAGATTTCAAAGCCGATTAATAAATTTTAAAAAGTGCTAAATTTTGTTTAAGAAATACAAAAATTTACCGTGACAGTGTCACAATATTTTTTTAAATTTCTATTAAAATACATCAATTGTTTTGTTTGTCACAATTTAAGCTAATAACTGTACTGTTGACGTTCGTTTAAACCAGGGGTGCGACACCTGCGGCCCGGATGCGGCTCACTAAGAATTTTATGCGGCCCACCGCCAGTGTGTCATAGTTTTCAAAACTTTTTCATTTATTTTAATTAACTGCCAAATATTATTTTCCACTTAACAAAATCTGTAAAAAATATCTTGCGTTAAATGGCGACCTCCTCAGTTCAAGTAATTTCTTTTTAATGCTGTCTTTGATGTTTTTCGCGAAGATATTTCTAGGAATAATTCCATAGTGATTTTAATACTGAAATGTTAACCCTAAAAATCTAATTTTAACTTGATTTCCACGCATATCGAACCTAAGAATCTCTAGGTAACTTACGATGTATATTTATATAACAATATATTTATAAACAATTGGCAATTTCCAATGCGGCCCACCAAAGGATTCACTGCCACCAATGCGGCCCACCTTGCAGAAAAGGTTGCCCACTGGTCTAAACCACTGATATTCAAAGTGTGGTAGCAATAACCCAAGTGGTACCAGAAGAAACTCAAAGTTGTACCAGTAAAATCTTGGTAATACCTTAGTTGCCTCACATACCACTATCACTCGTCTATTTCACTTTTACATTAAAATTGTTTAAATATAGCTATTTGGTAACTGTGCAGAGTAAGCGTACATGTTTCCACTTTGGCGCGATGATTTTGATGACATTTTTCTCAGGGTAATTTCCCTTTTACAAAATCATGTGGTGGTGCCAAGTAGTTCAAGAAATTGTCCAAAGGGTGCATACATAAATAAGTTTGAGTAGCACCGGTCTAAACGAACCACAAATACACTCGCTACGACTTAAATTTCATTCGCATAACTAAAAATACATCATTCTACGCCAAACGTCAATAATTTAGGAAGGGAATGCTGTCCCGTATCAAAATACGTATGGTTCGGTATAATACAGAGTGGGGCAAAAGTAGACATACAGTTGCCTATTTTCTTTTTATTATTATTTTTATTAAGGTAGCAAACATACGGTTTTTCCTGGGCGAAGAAAAACTTCCCCCAGCGTGACGAAATCACAAATAAATGTTATTATTTTGATGGAAAACGTAAACATTCCTCGTTTGAATATTTTATGTTTCCGACACATTTATTATCAATACTGACTGTTAGTTTTTATTCTATCATTTTGTTGCTATGTACATTGTAAAAAAATGTTTTACTTCCGATAATTTAAATAAATAAATAAATACGAATAAAATACACAAAACGTAATCAGGATTCCTTATTACACGTATATCTATCTGAGGTTTCCGTCACCACAGATGTTCATCATTACATATTCATTATCAGAAATTTTAAATAATCTATTGGATATCCGAGTTTTTTTGGTAAAATGTTGTGACACCGTATGTACTCTTTTTATATTGCTTTATTCCAGTGCGTATGCAGTAGCGAAATTTACTTTAAAAATTTTTGTCACATGGCAGAGGAGCGCGTTTTTAAAGTTAATGGCATAATAAGATTTTATCTTAAAATCTAAGGTTAAAAATAATATAAAAATCTGAGTTATCGAAAATTCTAGAAATAAAGAAGTTCGAGTAGTAGTATCAAATGTTTCGCGAAAGATAATATTAATGTAATAAGTTTTTTAAACCCATAAACTTTTCATACGTCTACCATAAACTATCAAATTATTACAACATAGAGACACTAGATAATTTATGTTACGCTCAGGTACTGAAATTATATCTATAAAACAACAGAAATGAGGCCTTTTGATGAATTAAATCTCTCACTTTTAAGCCACCCAAACTCGATAGTAAAATGCCTCTTTTATTTAACGCATACTTATCTCCGTAAACAATATAACGTCAAGGTTGACTGAGTAGTTCTAATGAGTCTCATTACATATCACCAGCCATACACTATCTTATCTCAGAATAAATCTGTCGTACACTAAAGTCCATCCTCGAACGTAAGCAACCCACACTGCAGCCATGCACGAAGATTTGCATGCCACCAGGAGAACGCTTGAAAAAAATTGAATAAATATTTCGACTCATTCCGGATTATTATTACATATCACCAGCCATACACTATCTTACCTCAGAATAAACCTGTCGTACACTAAAGTTCACCTTCGAACGTAAGCAACCCACACTGCAGCCCTGCACGACAATTTGCCTACCACCAGGAGAACGCTTGAAAAAAAAGAATAAATACCTCGACTTATTCCGGATTATCACAAGAAAATTAGGTTCTTTTCCGTCTTATTAACGAAGAATTTCAGACAGCATTAGCAACTATAGATACAACAAAAGTTTAATCTAATTCAGAAAGAATTAACAACAGGAGGTCCCATACTAGGCATCCTGGGACAGTTCTGTGTGGCGGTTTGACTGTCTTCAGGAGCAAATGCATGGAAAAATTTAAAAAATTGCTCTATTTATCAATTTGGGTAATTTCTAATGATTTACAATAGTAATCATATAAACCGAACGAGGGAAAATATATAGGGTCCTTGGTAAAATAAAGCGTTTAACGCAAACCAACGTTACTAAAATGTTTCGGGTAATACATCCAGAATTAAAACGGCATTTTATATTGTCCTGTGTAAATGCACGTTAACCCGTTGAGTGCTGGCGGCCGTTCGAGCGGCCCAATTGATCCCTATACAATACCTAAGGACCGCTCGGGCGGCCAGCGCACTCCTCTGCTTCCTTGTTGTGGCATAGGCACCGGCTTTAACCTGCACAAGCATCGCTAGGCATCAGTTGGGCTTCGACCTTCACAGCGGCGTGCTTAGTATTCAATTCGGTCTATTATCTTGCTTTCGGTTAGTTTTTTCCAAATATCTGAATGCGTCTTCTTCGAACAAGGTAAAATTGAATACTCTTATCGTTAACTTTATATCGTATATATTTCATATTTTAAAATATTTTATTGTGTAGAAATGTCGAAATAAATATTCGTTTCAAAATAAATTGTTTTTTTAATTTTACGGTGATATATTTAAAAAATAATTACTTTTTTGTAAATATATGTGTGTGCAGCCGTTAAGTTTAGAAAAAATAGGTAACATATTCGCGTTTAAGTAATATGCAATGCAGGTCGGAGACTAACCAATACCCGATGGACGTTCGGGCGGTCCTCAATAAAAGTTAATATTACAAACATTTAAGAAAGACAGCAATAAAAACGGATTCATACATAACATTTTTGGAAAGTTTCCTTCCGAAATAATAACAAAAAATTTCAGGTATCGGCGAAGGTTAAAAATTATCTTCGGCACTTGACGTGAAAAATGGCGACTTCGGATGAAAGTAGTACAGCTCCTTCCTCAGCTGCTGCAGCACAATGTGAAAATAAATAAATAAAAACGCTGTCGCGCATCGTCTTTTCCCATTAGTTTTTCCCCGATTCCAAAGAGGTAAATTTAACCGATTAACGCTCGAAGTTTCTTCATGGTAACGGATCTCGCCCGATGCGACGACACATGACAAATTGGGCAGATATGAAGTCCACGAGGACGCTAAAACAAATGAATAAACAAACAAGGAAACATTACGAGGCGGAGGCTGTATTGCGGCGCCGATGGAGATACAATTAACGAATTCATACCCCCGGGTCGATTACGACCGTTTCCGGCCCGATAATTCGAATCGGAGTATGATGGGATGCGATGGGGGAGGGGGGGGGGGGGGGGAGGGGGGGAGGGGTGAGGATTACATTGCAAACCATTAAAACGAATCCTTTAATTAGGGTGAAAGACCGGGGTGGACCACGCGGACGATGATAAAAAAGAAAACTTTCCACTGGATACGTTTTAATCGACAGGACCGATTGGAGGAATTCGAATACCTGCGACGTTGCCACAGAAACGCGATCACCGACGATAATTGCATTCGTAATTGAACGTGATAATTCGTACTTGATTTTCTGACAATATTGGAGGTGAATTAACGTAATTTTTTTTCGATTTTATGGGGTTAATAGAAAAAAAAAGAAATCGGTGAACTTCGACGAAGCGGATCGATCCTTAATTTCTTGTTTCAGATAAGCGACTTCCGAAAGCGAATAAGGTTGATGATTCGAGAGATAAAAATAGGCAAAATGTACACTGTACAAACTTTCTCATATACTAATGCGTCGTTTAGTTATCTTTTGAAAAACATAAACTATGCAGAATCATTATAAACAACAACTCGAATAACTATACGAAATTTGATGAAAATCGTAGGAGCCGTTTTTGAGTAAATCAAATTGTTGTTAAAGTTTGTGAAGAATATACTGCCCTTAATTACTGTGCAATTTCTACCATTTTTTCATACTTTCTTTTTTGTATGATAAAATGCCTACGTATGAGATTTCATTCATTTTCGATCTACCATTTATGCTTTAGAGCCGCGAAAGAAAGACGGACAGACAAACGGCATTGCGAAAACCACTTTTTCGGACTCAGGTACACCTAAAACGTATATTTACATCAAAATATCGAGGTCGAATTTATTCGAAGAAAGAAGGGGAAAGGTAAATTTTAGGGCATCTAGGTGTTGAATGAAACCCAGTCCAGCGAGCACTGACAGGAAGGAGAGCCGCTGGGGTGTTGGAGAGAGACATTTGTAGAAGTTATTAGAGCTTTCGGGATGATCCCTTGTGTTGACGAAGAGATCATCCCGAAAGCTCCAATAACTTCCGCAAATGTGGCTCTCCTTCCGGTAAGTGCTCACTGGCTTTCGTTCAACACCTAGTTGTCCTATATATATATATATATATATATATATATATATATATATATATATTGGGCAACTAGAGTTGTGTCTCTCTTGTGCTGACGAAGGGATCATCCCGAAAGCTCTAACCTCTACAAATGTGTCTCTCCAACACCCCAGCGGCTCTACTTCCGGTAAGTGTTCACTGGGTTTCCTTCAACACCTAGTTGCCCAAAATATCCTTACTTACCTTTCCTCGTCCTTAGTATTTATATATATATATATATACATATATACACACACACATATATATATATATATACCTCGTATATGAGAAAGTAAAAATAATACATTCACCAACTCTTGTTAATTAAAGTGAAACCAATTTTCCGAACTTAAGATGTGACGAATTCGGAGGAACGGGCATGGTGAATAATTATCAGATCTCCAATTGGAAAGGAGAACAAATGTTAATTACAGAAGGGACAAAGACTGAGGTGGATAAAGAGACAGAACAAGACAGCGGGGTCGTTGATGATACGGGTTCGTTCCCACACACAAAATAAAGAAGAATTTCCCGTAACTACGCAACAAAGGGATGACGAAAATGGAAACAAGAAAGGGGATAAAGGAAGTGAGGGAGAGTAGGGGGGAAATACAGGGAGAAAAGAGGATAGGGGGCAATGACTGTTACAAATGTGGGGTTAATGAGGTGATTGTACACCTCTCCCTGCCATATGGGGATATGATCGGTGTTCATTATTAAAATATTGCATCAATTGGTCTTTCAATGTAATTGGCATTTTATAAATATTTTTAAAAAATCTAAGGCAGCCATATCCAAACTTTTAAGGTCAGCAGACGACATGCATTATAGTCGTTTATGAACAAACTCATAAAAATAAGTTTAATTCCCTTACTTGTGCATGCAATATTATTAAATGGGAGGAAATTGGAGTATTTATGTAGAAGAAAATAACTTTAAAGCGCTATTTTTCTTACGTACACATATCATTTCTTTCAAAAATTCCATTGCACGAAACGCGCCCATTTGTGATATGCTGTACACTTTGCTAACCTGTTTTAACATACTAACATTGTTAAAGATTTAAGCGTATCTAAACATAAGGATATTCTTCAGGAAAAACAGAACATTTTTCAGTTTTCAGAATCCTTACGCGGAATCTGTCATTTTGATTTTATCGGCTACTTTTGTTTTTTGATCAATCGACTTCGTAGCCACCTAAGGGAAAATCTAAGCACTGCCAGGAAAAATACTATCATTGAAAAATTAAAAGATTTATATGGGATATATCTGACTCAAAAAGAATTTTTAAAGATATAATCTAATATATAAAATTGACTTCGTCGTCGTCGTCGGTGGGAAACTCTGTAATGCTATTTTTAACAAACTTTCCGAATAGTTAGAAGATTGACATTTGGAAGGAATGTTCGGTTCTTAAAGTAGAAGCCATTTACGAAAAAAAAATTCCAAAATCGACCCGGGTTCGATTCCCGAGAAAGATTTCCATTCCTCATAAGATAACATGGAAAACTCTATATTTCGACCTGCAACCTTATTTTATTTTGCTTATTAAAATTCGCATATTTGACCTACGATTTTCGGACTTGGGCTGTATTAAATAAAAATAAATGCAGTTTCTTAGTCTTATCGTCTTTTATGGATTTCGAATCTAAATCTTTCGAAATTAACGTTTTAATATCATATTTTGACAAAATTTAGCGTTTTTAAAGTGAAGTTGCCTTGCCAACCGATTACATTGTTCAACTCGAAATCCTATTACTCTCACGTATGCTCACGTTCTTTCCGGACCTCCATGGACCCTCCCGGCCCAATTCATAGGTATCAGAGATATCTCAGATTTAGTTTTTACTTTCTCCAATATACGTAGTATAGAGAAAGTATCGTTTTCACGAAAAAATTCGAAATCGAGATTTCAACGGAAATACACGTTTTGAGGTGCGCAAAGGGATAAATGATTGTATTACCATATAATACATAATTTTATTCGCCAAAGACGTCTGGCATAACCCGGGAATCGCCGGGTACTTTCAGCTAGTTTTAAATAAAAAAAGGTTGATTGAGGATAAGAGAAAGTGTGAGAGAAAAAGGGAGGGAGGGAAAGAGACTGGAGAGGGGAGGGCGAGACAGACAGACAAACGACTTTATTGAGAGAGAGAGGAGGGAGAGATGTCGAGAGAGCGAGAGAGCGACACAGAAAACTTTCATAAAAAAGACAAAAGCATTATGCCGATAGGGGGAGGGTGGAGAGTGTGTATGGGACATAGAAAGGGAAAAAAGGGGGAAAGCAGCAGGATGCTGAAAAGGTCGAAGTTGAAGAGGTTGAGGAGAGAGAGAGAACGAGACTGTAAGGGAGAATGAGAGAGAGAGAAGGATAGAGAGAGAGGAGGAGAGAGAGAGAAGGGGAGAGAGAAGTGGTTTGGCTCTTGAAGGGGCTTTGTGTTTTGTTCGGAGTGTGGGAGTAAGTATGGATGGACAGTATATATATATAGATACACAAGGGGAAGAGGGCCAAGGTTTGGAGTGGGAGGGGAGGAAGGAGGGAGGAACGGGGAGGAGAAGGAAGAGGGGGAGGGTTAGGCACGGTGCGTTGAGTGGGCACTCTCTCTCTCTCTCTCTCCATCCTTCCAAGAGATCGCTTTGTGTTTTCTTTTTTTTTAAAAACGACCTCACTATATAGTACTACAAAGGCTTACTCCCCCACTTTTCCCACCCGACCCCTGTAAAGTTCTACCTAACTCCACCCTTTTAGCGACGTCACGGAGGTTGTGGGAGGGGAGAGAGAGACCAAGTCGTAGTAAAAGGAGAGGGAGAAGAGTTTGTGCAAAGGTAAAAGGTCACCTGATAATGGCCATGACGAAGGTAGAAGTTGTAAATGGGAAGGGAATGAAAGAGAGGGAGGGAGGGGGGGGGGAAGAATAGAGGTGAGGGTGAAAGGAAAGAGGGTTAATGGGGAGAAAGGAGGAGGGAGAAGATGAACAAAGGAGAGGGAGGAGTAGGGAAGAGGAGAGATGAGGGAGAGATGGGAGGGGAGAAAGGAGAGAGGAGATGGGAGAGATGGAAAGAGAAGAGCTAGAGGGGAGAGAGAGAGGGGGGGGGATGATTGGGAGGAGAGAGGAGGGTGGAAAGGGAGGAAGGAGAGAGAGAGAGAACAAGTTAGGAAAGTGCACAGCGTATCACAATTGAGTGCGTTTCGTTCCATGAAGTATTTGAAATTAATGATATAGTACGTAAGGGTAACAGAGCTTTAAAGTTCTTTTCTTCGACATAAATACACCATTTTATTCCTATTTAAAAATATTGCAAGTACGCGAAAGGAAATTCAACTTTGTGAGATTGTTTATGTCAGCAACTATGATGAAGTAACCATGCAAGAAGTTTTAACTCGAATTAAGGCATTCTTGCTTGATTTTCTTGATAGCGGCTACTTCTACGATAAAAATGTAAAGGAAACAAATTACTCTGCTCTTTCAGTTCTACAAGTTTTACTTGAAAACTATTCTGATACCACTAATACTTTAAGAGATATGACGGAGTTTATTTTTTGTCACCAGTCAAGTGGTATTCCTGAATGACTTACGTGATTAATTTATATGATTTTCTTATTAACTTTGATTTGTGTTCTTAATATCAAATTTCATGAAAATCCGTTCGGTAGAAGTCGAGAAGGAACATGCGGACGGAAGGACAGACCGACGCTAATAGGCGCTTATGATGCAAGCGAAACGTGCCTAATAAAGGACAGACAGACAGACAGACAAACGACTTTATTCAGGGCGAAATTGAGACTGTGAAGGAGAGGAGATGGAAAGGATAGGGAGAGGGGAAAGGAGAGAAATTAAGTAGGGATTAGTGAGAGTAGGAGAGAAAGAAGAGACAGAGAAGAGAGGAAGATGAGGGGGAAAGAGGAGAGGGGGAATAAAGGGGAGAGGAGAAGTAGAGAGAGGTAAGGAAGAGGGAGAGAGGAGAGGAAATGCGACAGAAAGGATAAGAAACCTTTTAAAATGGAGGAAAAAAAAGAGCGGGGAGAAGTCTTTGAAAATGGAGCCGAAAATAAAGACTTTGGTTCGAGAGAAAGGGAGGGTGTGTAAAGCATGCAGTGTAACGGGAGACGTAGCTTGTCATGGAGAATTACATAATACTAGCAGAAATACCCGGCATTGCCCGGGAAAATTTCGGTTGATTTTTAAGTAGCTACAGAAAAAAATTATGGATTTATAAAAATAAATACATGGACTTGATAACAAGAAATTTGGTTTTACATACTTCTATTGAGATATTCCAGGTTGGAATGTATGGATATTAACACTTCTTAATTCATTTTCCTAATTTGTATCATTTATCGAAGCCCTGGTCTTATTTTTCGCAAATTTTAATTTTGAAAAAAAAAAAAACAAACTTCACATCAACATGTATTTCTGAAAAGAGAAACGATTTTTAAAGATTGGTTTCTTCAAATTGGGTAATTTTTCAGTTGTAATGAGTTCCTTATAAAACTCATTTTGATCGTATATTGCAAAAATGTTCTTAAACTCATTAATGCACTGCAAATCTTTTAATCCTAATTGACATTCTTCCAGTAAGGAACTCACATCAATGTAAAACAGGCTTGTGAAAATTTTGAAAGTTTATCGTATAGAGGAGTGGTTCTCAACCTTTTACCTCCATTGGGTACTAAACAAATTATGAGATATGGAGGAGGGCGGAAGCATAAAAAATTGTTAGAAACCACGAGAAATGACGCAATGAGTTATATAATTTAATTTATTTAACAACTAATATTTTTGGCTAATACTTGAAACAATTAAATTCTGTGAAGAGAAAACAAACTGATTTTAATGCTTTTTTCTACCATAGGTGGGAGGGAAGCTCGAGTTGAGGAAGCTGGGTCATTGCTATTATTGTTGTTTGTACTGCATTTTGGTTGCTTTTTAAATGTATGATTTTGGATTTTGTTTTTTTAATCGAAAGATTCGCATTACATAGCCAAATACAAAGGACACGAGAACCAGTAAAAAATTATGAAAAGAGCCACATGTCGCTCGTGAGTAGGGTTGCCAACTTTTAAATAGGGAAATACGGGACAACTTATTTTTATTCTAATTCATTCGTTCAATGGAGGCAGTTTCGGAATTGGTGACGCCATTTAAAGTTGCGTCAACAGCTTAAAAATATTAGACACTATGAACCGAAGTTTCAGTATTAATACGTTTGATAGCTAAATGTCAATTTTTCCTTAGTAGAAGCGTGTGACCTACATATAAACCAAAGCTTTAAGGAGTACTTTTATTCCATCCATATTATTTAGGATCAAATTTTAAAACGATCTTTTGTAATAAAACGCGCTAGTTAAATAAAAGAAAGTATAATTTAAAATACGGGAAAAACAGCGTCCCGTATATAGCTCGTGCGGGACGGGGGAAAAAAGTTTTTAAAAATACGGGCCATCCCGTAGAATACGGAACGGTTGGCAACCACGGGAGTTTTCCAGGTTTGCGTTAAAGGGTGGAGCGTCGGATTTTAAACTGAGAGATTCCGCAACGCATTTCAGAAGAATAGCATCCGAGGAGTTACGTCACCTCCAGATAATATTTCCAACCACCGCACTAAAAACAAAATTGAATACAGTCCAACGCCCACACGTTTCCTTTTTTTTCCCTCCCACTGACGTCACGCGCAGCTAAAATATTTCATTTTTGCGCGCGTTTCAACGGTAAACAGCAAAAAAAAAAACAAAATTTTTCGAAGTCGTCAAAAAAAAAATGCCACGGAGTCTACGTGGGCGGAAAAATTTAGAATTGTTCTTTTATTTTCCCCCCTTTAACATCTCCGCACACAGGAGGACTGAAATTTGTTTTTTCTTCCGAGCGACGAATTATATGCCGAAAAAGATTTATTTAGAGAGGAGAAGCACAAAACACACGAGTATAGAAAGGAAGAGAAATATGCACGATGAACGAAAGCAAAAGCAGAAGAGAGAAATACGCCTGGAACGTGCCCAGTGCTGATGATATTAAAATTTAAGAGCAGTTTTGTAGGGCAAGCAAAAGGCGTGCGGTTTGCTGAAACACTGGCACTTTTTATGTTTAGAGTCCAGACGGAAGACAGTGAGAGACTTCGAGAGGAAGGAGAGTTAAGGAGTAATTTTATACATAATAATATCCCAGACCTGTCTGTCTGGCGATGACGCTCGACAGTAGAGCCAAACCGTTTATTTTCTCCGTTTGATTAATACCGGTATGAGTGTAACACTTTGACGGTCCGCACGTTAAAATATTAGTTGGAATAATCGTAGGGCATCGATAGTTGAAACGACGAACACCTTAAAAAAAAGAATTAAGTTATATTTTTCGAGCACGCTTGGAATTGATCCCGAAATTTTACGCGCAACTTTTACGTAAGTACCCCATTACTATTGCTACTTTCTAGACCATTCAAATTACGTGGATTTCATATTTAGTGGTTACTTTTTGTAGTGCATATAAAAGTTCGTTTCGCTGATTTTTTAAAATTTCTATCTCATCACGACTTAGTACTTCATTCACGCATAGCCGCCATATTTCACGGAAAATTACTCTAGTACAGGGGTGGGCAACCTGCGGCTCCTGAGCCGCAAGTGGCTCTTTAACGACTTGCGTGCGGCTCCCGAAAGCAGCTCTCCCTTATAGAAACTAAAAAAATTGGTTTCGTAAATTATTTTAATAGAAATTGCGGAAAACTGAAAGGTATGGACGCATTACGTAGAATAAACGTTTGTTTTACAGAGATGATAGCGAAAAGTAAAACGGCAAGGTTAAGGGGGGGACGGCCTCCCGTGGATCCGTCAATGACTGCGGCTCTTCTTATGTTGCGTGTTATACACATAATTTGAAAGAGTGGCAATTTTTAGGAAAATGGTAGCCGACCCCTGCCCTAATGGATGCATAACAACCTTCTTTATTAGGGCGAGGTCGATACTTCATCTAACCCTATTTTAAAAGCAATGAGATAAATTTAACATGCATTATACACCTGGAAATGAAAGAGGAGGGAAAAAGTTAAGAAGGAACATATTAAAATAAATCTTAGGGAAAAACCACACTGCAGGAGAGGAAAGAAGAGAGAGAGAGAAAGGGAGAGAGAGGGAGAGAGAGGGGGGGGAGAGAGGGGGAGAGAGAGGGGGGAGAGAGAGGGGGGAGAGAGAGGGGGGAGAGAGAGGGGGAGAGAGAGGGGGGGAGAGAGAGGGGGGAGAGAGAGGGGGGAGGGGGGGAGAGAGGGGGGGAGAGAGAGAGGGAGAAAGAGGGGGGGGAGAGGGGGGAGAGAGAGGGAGAGAGATAGAATGGTGGAGAAGAAGAGAAGGAAAAGAAGAGGGAAAGAAAGAGGAAAGAAAATAGGAAGAGAGAAAGGAAGAGAGAGAGGGAGGGAAGGAAAGAGGGATGGAAGGAGAGGAAAAGAAAGAGAGGGAGGGAAAGAGAAGTGAGAGATAGGGGTAGAAGAGAGAGAGGGGGAGTTTAAGGAGGGTGATGGATGGAGAGATAGGTAGAATAAAAGGAATAGCGAGAGAGAGAGAGGTGAAGGAAGACTGGAGTGAGGGGTAGAGCTGAAAAATGGGGGAGGTATATCAAGAGCGAGGAGGGAGTGATGAAATTAGTGAGACAAGTACGGAAGGGAGGATATAGGTAACTGCTGTTTAAATCCTCCGAAACAATTTAAATCGCGACTTCATTTAATTCCTCTCTGCACAAAAAAAAAAACAGATAAAGCCGTTTTGCACGTATGAGACGAACAAAACCAGAGTGCAACCGGCATCCAAAATTATCCAAATGTAATCTACAAAATGATTAGCGTTCCTCTCTCTCTCTCTCTTATCGGACGCAAACAAAAGGCGAACGGTCCTGTTCGACAATATCCCGAGGCATAATTATCCGCGGAACAGATTTCACGCGAAATCCAACGACGCGCAATATTGCTCGTTATCTCCATGAGGGAATAGGTTTCAAACGCGATACAGAAACGAGTTACATTCACCTTCCTCTGTCGGACGAACCTCGAAACAGTTTTCGTTTTGCGATTGTATTTTTTTTCAAATAAATGCCCAATTAAATCAAACTGTATTCGTGGAATTCGTTGTGTATTTTTATAATGGCGGTACCAATGTGGGATTAAGACGTTCTGAGGCCTTGAGCCAGGCATAAGGACTAAATTAAATCAATAATTGTTATGCAAGGGCCGCATTATGGATTACAGTCGTTTAGTGAGGGAAATAATTGGAAAAAAACAGACTTTTTCTACTAGATTTGAGTTCTGTTTCGCAATAAATAAATAAATTAGCATTCATGTCCTAATTTACCTCAATAACTAACAAAAAATCATTTTTCATTTTTACAAAAATGAAACATTTATATAAAATCTCAGACGATAAGGCCTACATTTGGGAAAACTTGGGAAACAAAAGATATAGATGAAAACGTATTCATTACATGACTTGTAGATGGAAGAAAAGGTTTATGAGGAAATAGGCAGGGTTGCGGATGAAAAAACGACGGGGAGAAATTGTTATATAACCTACATTGTTTATACCATTTTGGAAACATTACCGGTGATCACAACGAATGAATGCGGGCGAGGCTTCGTTACTAGCTTGTTCGAGAGTAAACCGTGCTATAGAAACATGCAATCTCGCGGAAAACTGTTTACCGAGGAAGAATTTAAATTAAGCAGGATCACGAAAGTTTTCAATCATATTTCAAATCAACTTTGAGTCTCCACGTGAAGTAGACATCAAACCCTGTGGAAGATGTTAATAAATAATGTTTCGAAATTATTTACATTTGAGATACCAACTGGCTCCTTGGGCTTCGGCATAGCTTTAAAAAAAAATGACGCATTCACTTTAAAAATGGAACTTGTATTCAAAAATTACTTTCCGAATAACCCCAAAAATAGTGTTTTTTGTAGAAATGCAATACTTTAAAGCTATAATAAGAAAAAGAACCCAAAAACAAAATCCCCCATTTACTTCGTAAGCCATCCGTTTGAAATCCAACAACTTACCCTAAGCTTCCATAATGCACCGATAAAAAGAACAACATTTTATTCAGGTATACAGTCTACAGTAGGTATAATAAATATTGGAAGAGACTATTTAACGAATTCAGATGTAAAACCGTTGCATTTCTTGTGAAACAGATAAGAGGAGGAGACAGAGAGAGTGAGGAGAAAAAGAGTAAGATGGTAGAAAGAGGGAGAGACAGACAGACAGACAGACAAACGACTTTATTTAGGGCAAAATTGAGACTACATAGTCATAGAGAGAGGAAGAGAGAGGTGAGAGTGAGAGAGATAAGATTATTTTTCCTGGTGACAAAAAACTTTGCCGTTAGTAGCAATCGAAATCTCAGTTAATTAGATAGGAAAGCGAGAGAAATGGAGGAATGGAGAGAAGTTGAAAAAATAAGGAAAGCATGAAGGGAAGGGTTGAGGAATGGGTGAAAGCAGAGGGATGAAGAAAGGAGGAGGATACAGTGAGAGTTAAAAAAAGTGGGCATTGAGGAAAAGAGTGGAGTAAAAGGAAAGGGAGAAGATGAAGGAGGGATAGATAGATAGGTAACCTCTTTATTTCTGGGGGAGATTGAGACTGGACAGTCCATTCTAGCATCTTAACCCAGTGGTTCCCAAACTGGGGGCGCAAGTAACTTCCAGGGGGACGTGAGAGATTACTAAGTAATTTCACGATAAAAATTGCAATTCTCCAGTTACGGAACAACTTTGTTTCGGTTTTAAGTAGCGTAAATAGACTACACAAGTTAGGAAAGTGTACAACGTAAAACAAATGGGCGCGTTTCGTGCAATGGAGTATTAGAAAGAAATTTTATACCTGTACGTGAGGGAAATAGCGTTTTAAAGTTATTTTCTTCGACATAAATAATCCATTTTCTTCCTAATTAAAAATAGCGCATGCACGTGTAAGTAAATTAAACGTTTGTTTGTGAGACTGTTTATGTTAGCAACAATGAAGAAGTAACTGCAAGAAATTTTAAAAGTTCAACTCGATTTAAGACGTTTTTGTTTGATTTTCTCGATAACGGTTACTCCTACGTTAAAAATGTATACGAAAAAAATACTCTAATTTATTAGTTACACAAGTTTTATTTGAAAAATATTTTGATATGAGCAATACTTTACGAGATATGACGGAAAATTGATTTTTTATCACCAGTAAAGTGTCACCCCTGATTGGCGTACGTGATTCATTTTTGCGATTTTCTTATTATATTTGATTGTAAGTCATTAATATCAAATTTCATGAAAATCCGTTCAGTAGAAGCCGAGAACGAACATGCGGACGGACGGACGGACAGACCGACGATAATAGGCGTTCACGCTGGAAGCGAAACGCGCCTAAAAAATCGTACCATAAGAAATATTTCGTTTCTCTTGTCTTAGCATTAGAAAAATAAAAATATTATTTTCCCTTGCCTATGATTATAAAATTTACCGCGGTACACCGAATACTTTGTCGCGGCGCAGTAGTGTGTCGCGGCACACTGGTCGCGGAGCACTGGTCTAACGGACAATCGAATCACATAGACCGCAGATGATGATGAAGCAATGGCTCTGAACGCCATTACTCTTTTTTTCTTCCAGGAGTTACGAGAGCGTACGTGAATGTATTTTCTCCCTAGGAGGAGAGGTAAGGAAGTAGAGAGGGAATGAGAGAGAGAGATGAGATAAGCAGAGAGAGAGGAAGGAGGGCAGAAAGTGCTAGAAGCTATCGATGAAGTGTAGTAAGCTTTAAGCTAATTGTAAGTAGAAGGGAATAACTCTGTAGCCCATTTATGTTTCTCTGAAACGAAGGATAAGAAGCTTCCAGGAACATTTAACATCGGAGGGGAGAGGGGTAATGGAAATTGAGGGCGAGGATTACAAGGAAGTTGCGCGTTCGTTCGAACTAATTTCGCCTTTTCTCAAATGGAACGGAAGTTTTATTCTTCGAGAAGTTTCATACTTAAAAACTGCGAGTAGGTAATAGCTTAAAAAAATCGAAATTATGATAAGTAAAGGACGTACATAAGACATAATGGAATAATCGAGTCGATAAGGCGCAAAAAAATTAGATAGATTCGATAAATTTTCACAATCGGAATCATGCGCGGTGGCCGAAACGCTTGTGAACGTAGGAGTCGTCTTGGCAACGGGTATTAAAATAATACCGGTTCAAATCGACTTCAAATTTTTGTAAACAAAATTTAAAGCAAACGGAAAGTCCGCGTATGCGGTGTGCTGGCAGAATATCGAAACCTACAATCTCGAAAGGACACAATCTAAATTTAGGATAAAAATTAACACGATTTATAATTCATACAACAATAATACATGTATTTAAAAAATAATACGAATATCGTTTTCGAGATCCGTACATTCGAGAGACCGTCCATTCGCGATTGTGTAGCTTCGAGATTGTGTCCATTCGAGATTGTCCTTTCGAGATTGTGGATTTCGAGATTCTGTCCATAACTCCGCTTATGCGTCTATTTTTCAACGGTTTACTTTATCCTAAAAATTTCGACAAGTAAATAAACTGAAAATTTTACAACTATTTTCAGCTACAGCCGAAAACGTCTTCGATTTAAAATGTTGATAAAGAATTAACACAATATACATTGTCACTAATATTTTTTTAATGTTTCCTTATTCTAAAGAAGTGGAATAATAAACATCGACATGCTACAAAATTTAACGCGTCATATTTATTACGAATGAAGTTTCGATAAAAAAAAGTTCTTTATACATAAATAGATACTGATAATTATTCAGGAAACTTCGTGTGGGAAGCTTTTATAGCTACTGACAAAAGCAAATGAACCTTCTTTCGTCTATTGAATACTGGAATCTTACCTTTTTTGCATGCGAAATCTTTATATTCTACATTTTTATGTTTATTAACGCAAATAGGTCCACGCATCTGGTGTACATTTACCAGAGCCCGTGTTCAATCATACTACAAGTATATTACGTTGTCTTTTCACGAGTTTCTTGCTTACAAGAAATAAAAGTAAACATTTCAGAAAGGCATAATTACGCTATAAACGAAGCTGGATTTGGCGAAAGTAATATAAAATAAAATTACCGTAATATTTTAATGTAATACGCTTGGAAACGAATCGTTTACAAACAGGCTAATTGTTAAGAAATCTAAGTGAAAAAATATTTTTTATAAGTGATTTTCCGTTTTTCGTTGACTAAAATGTTTTTGTATATATCCCGCATACACCCTTAGAACTGGGAGGGAAAATATATTCACTAAATCCGTTGAAATTCAACGGGCACTTACGCCTGTAAGTTAATAAAACCCGATCCAAAAATATGTAAAGGAAAAAGAATCCCGTAACGATCCCAAGGGTTAAAATCTCAATGCATCGTTTACGGTACTTTGAACTTTTTCTACCTCAGCGTCTACAACATTCTACTCGTTAACAACGATCAGTGCGTTTCTATGGCGGGGACTAGTTCAAATTTTGCTCGCTAGACGGCTGTAGCTCGGAAACTAGTATTTACGCGTTTACACAGCCCTCCAAAAAAAACCTAGTATTTTTCATTTTTCGTTACGTTTTTTAAACAAAATAAACCTTGCCTTGCTTGCTTGTTAAACGCCATGTTCGTACTCCGGTAAGGCGAGTACAATGAAAGGAAAAAAACCTCATTTTCTTCCTGGATTATTAGTTTATTTTTCTGTAGACGTCGAAAGCGGCCGAAGCCCCATTAAGTCCAACAGTCTCATTTTGCGGAAGTATAAATGAACAAATACGACATGGCGGGCCATGCGTCTTCGTTATCCACGGGCTCCTTTACTCCTTTCTTTCTCTCTCCCTCCAAAAGATGGAGAAATAGTGCAGAGTGAAAAGGAAAACTTTTTATGACGCGCACAAAAAAAGAGAGAAACAAAAAAAACACGACAGCCTTCGCCGTTAATTACGCGTTCCATTAGACGAGGGGACTTTTGACATTTTTTTGCACTAATACTTGCGTATCGTTCCGACATAATGAGGAAAAATGGTGTTGTTGCCAGGGGAGGTTGAAAGCATTCTAAAATGTTTGCGCAAATAGTGAAATTAAAATAAGAAAAATACTATTATGTATGCGTACATACACATTAAAACTTCTATGAGCCGAACCTCAAGTGAAACAAAAAAAATATCTGACTCAGAAGAAATTCGATTTACGAAAGAAAAATAACACGAAAAAGATTTTGTCCTGTAAAATGAATTGACTTCAATTTGTGGAAAATTCGTGTTATAGACGACCGACTTATAGAAGTTCCACTGCGTATATATATATATATATATATATATATATATACATATTTAATAATGGAAGAATGAAAACTTACTTCACAGCAACATATACAAATCGTTATATTCGTTCTATTTCATGTTCTCTCAAACAAGTGACATCAGAACAACACACAGCTCGGTTACTCACCTGAAATAAAAACGGAAAAAAATCCCGAAGCGGGATTCGAACCCGCGACCTTTGGGTTAGAAGGCAGGTGCGCTGCCTACCAGTCTAACCCGCCCGGCATATGTAGTATTATTGAAGACGTAAACTCAAGTAACTGTATGAAATTTGATCAAAATCTTTAGAGCCGTTTTTGAGAAAATGGAATTATTGTTAAAATTGCCTAGAATAAAATAGCCTTATATTCATTTTTGAGAAATATGAACTATACAGTATTATTGAAGACGTAAACTCAAGTAACTGTACGAAATTTGATCAAAATCGTTAGAGCCGTTTTCGAGAAAATCGGATTGTTGTTAAAAATGCGTAGAATAAACTACTCTTAATTATCGAGCAATGTCAACCATTTCTATGTATACTCTACTCAGTATGATAAAATGCCTAAGTACGAGATTTCATTCATTTTTGCTCTATCGTCTAGGCTCCAGAGCCAGTAACAGGCAGACAGACAGACAGACGGACAGACAGACAGAAAGACGGCATTGCGAAAACCACTTTTTCGGATTCAGCGACACCTAAAACGTGTATTTCCGTAAAAATCTCGAGGTCGAATTTTTTCGCGAAAACAATACTTTCTCGATACTTCGTATGAGAAAGTAAAAATGTGACGTTATTAAAACCGAAAATATTTAAACGTTTCTAATTCTTCAACACACACAAAAAGATAGAAATATCATACGGGAATGTATAATGCTTCTTTGAAAACCATCAGGTAAGTATGAGCGAATATTGATCGAATATTTTAATTTTTGTCACAGAAAACAGGTGGTTAAATTACAGATTTCCAAATTTCATGATATGAAAATATGGCAGCAGCTTAGGAATGGAATGGAAAATAAATAAATATATATTTAAATATTACTGTTCGAGTAATTAGTCCTATAAATTTAAAAAATTCATAACAAAATCAACTGACTTTGTGGAACTACATCATGAATAAAATGAGAAAGGTCACTAGGCATAAGTTCCACTTTATTAAAATACATGCGACCGGTTTCGACTGCTATCTAGTCACTAGACAGTAGTCGAAATAAGTCGCACGTATTTTAATACTTAAGTGGAACTTTATGCTTAGTGATCTTTCTTGTTTTATTCAAGTTTCATAACATAAGTTTCTTTGTTGCATGAATTAATAGGTATTATAATTAAATAAATAAGTTACCAAGGATACAGGCAATATAACCTCAAGAAAAAACAAACAAAAATTGCTCGAAAATCATTATGTAGTTTTTAAATGTGCGTTTAGTTACCAGCGTAAGCGCCTATTATCTTCGGTCTGTCCGCCCGCCCGTTATCGGTCTCTACCCCAACGGATATTGTCAAACTTGGTATTTAGGACTTATCGACAAGCAGAATAAGAAAATGACATAAATGGTTCAATATAACCCAATCATGGGGGCCACTTTACTTGAAACATAAAACGAACTTTTCCTAATGCCTCGTAAAATATTGGTCATACCGAACAAGTCTTCAAACAAAAATTTTACAACTACATAGTCGAATGGAACGTTTTTTTTGTTTAGTGCATTTTTATCGCAAGAATAGCGGTTATCCCACGAGGATATCACAATTGATGTGAACTTTAAAAAATTCACGCATGGATACGTTTAATTGTTGTTGCTGAGAGGTCCAGTCGTACGATTAATCGAGTCGTATAAACGATCGGATTTCGTGATCAATTCGTCCAGGCGCGAAAAATAAATCAAAAAGTTCCTTCTGAGAATCCATCAACGACGCGTCGCCTGCCTAAGCAACTCTTATTATTTAATCTGGTTGCTTAGAAATGTCAAGTGCATTGTTTTTTTTATCGTACCGCTGAACCAGGGGTGGGTAACCTCCAGCTTACGGGTCGCATACGGCCGCAGAGAGCGTTTTAATGTGGCCCGCGAAGCAATGGCGAAAAAGAGGTCCGTAAATTTTAACAAGTCAAAATTTTTTCGCCAAATGTTAACGATAATAAAGCATTTAATACCGAAATGTTAATTCTAAACACACTAATTTAGAATTGACTCACACTTATATGGTACCTTATAATAAAACAGTGGCTTCGATTTAAACTCTAATCAGGCCCGCCAAATCATTGCCAACTTTCAATGCGGCACTCCCTCGAAGGATTCGTTACTGCTTGTGCGTCCCGCCATGTGGTAAAAGTTTCACCGCCCCTGCGTTAAACGAATGAATTACGATAATCACCCTTCGAACGCTTTGATCGATCGATCCCCCCACATTCTCTCCTTGCTAAGCGTTCCACGCACGCATCAACTCGAGGAATACGAAAACAGATATACTGACGAAACAACGAGCGTTGAAACTACGGAGAGAGAGGGGGTGAGGGGGAGAAAGGTGAAAGAAGAGGAGGTGGCGGGAAAGGGTTTGGGAGGGGTAGGGGAGAGGGGTAGGGGAGAGGGGTAGGGGAGAGGGGTAAGGGAGGGAAGGAAGGTTGTTGATGTGAGCACGAATTTAGAACGGCCATTAGGCGGCGAAGGAAATTGGCAAAACCGAGATGGAGATGTAGTAAGCAAAAGTAACAATGAACGAAAACAACTCTTTCAAATGTTAATAGCTAAAATAAGTTGAACTCGGAAAAAAGGTCGTTACGAGGAACGAATTAAACAAAGGATAATGTAAAAACGTAATATAAATACTTTAGAAGCATAATAATAAGAAACGCAAAATGTACCGAATGAAGTGACATGACCCCCCCAGAGTGACGGGAATATTTAAGAAATTAAATTTGTATCATAATTCGTCGGAATCGGTGAGAAATGTAGGCGTGCATAAAGGAACAGTCAAACAATTGGTCGCTATTTCGAATCAAGCGGACAGGCGGACACCAAAACCCAGCGTTGACCTTTTCCTCAGTGCCCCTATAATACTGCCAAATTTTGTCGGAATCGATTGATTGTGGGAGTGCATAAATAAGAAAACAGAAAATTGGCCCCAATTTTGAAATGGAACAGTCAAACAATTGGCCGACATTTTGAATCAGGCGGACAGAGTGACAACAAAACACTGCGTTGACCTTCCCCTTAGGACCCCCTACAACCGTGACAAATTTGGTCGGAATCCGAGGAGAAATGCGGCCGTGCATAAGTGTATAGTCAGACAAATCTTACTAAAATATGTGGAAACGTTGATTAAAAAACACCTGTTTTTTACAGTGCACCGTAACTGTAGATTAGTTTTAGCAATAGATATACCATTATTACTTTGTAGATAGGAATGCCTTGTTTTCTCTTTTAATTATCACTTATACTTTTATGTAGTTGTGTCACTTTATAAACCTTGATTACTCGTATTTAATAATAATTACCTGTCATATTAAAATCATATTTGTGTTTCAATACTGTTTGTGTTCACCCTATTAGGACTTTTCCTAAATCAATATTGGCATTCTATAGAATTTCTTGATGAAGTATAAAAATCCAACCACTTTTCGTATAATTCACACTCTGACTAAAAATGGCCAGGCATTCTATAAAATGTCTAGGCATTCTATACATTGCCTAGGAATTGTATAGAATGCCTGGATTATAAACTCTGCCTGTAACATATATATGTACACACAGTCGAACTTCTCGAAGACGAAAGACTATAACATGAATTTTCCATAACTCGAAGTGAATTCATTTTACAGGATAAAATCTTGTTCGTATTATTTTTCTTCTATAACTAGAATTTTCTATAAGTCGAATATTTTTTCCAACGAGGTTCGACTTATATAAGTTCCAATGTGTGTGTGTGTGTATGTACGTGTACGTGCGTGTAAACAAATGACTACATAATAATTCGCCTCACATCCTCAGCTGGGTGGAGAAATTTGGCGACCATGCATACGTTTGAATAAACTAGGCAACAAGGCTTGTAAAAAAAACCCATTATGTTTTTCAAATAAAGACGTATTATATTTCGGCGTATTACAGCGAGTTGGCAGTTGAATTTTAATGGACCCTTTGACGGAATCGTAAAAATATACACATTCGTCGCTGCGAAGAAAAAACAGATACCTACTGCCGCATAACAACTGAACGACGACGAATGGCATCGACCGGTCGAAAGATACGTAAATAAAAGAAACGACCCCGTATAGAAATGAACGGCATGCATCTTCGCTGCTGCGATCACTTTTTTATTATGAAACTTGGACAAAATATTATTCTTGATATGGATAAAAACAATATGGATTCTAATATATGCGTATGATAGAACGCGGACGGAAAAATAACCGAATTCACAGCAATTACACGAATATGAATAAATTTAGAAGTAAACTGTATTATGTACGACAAGGAGGAAAATTGGTAAACATTTCCACGGAATTGTCATACTCAGGTTTCGGGCATTTTTTCTAAATATTCGACCTAAAGCACACCAAAACAAATAAACAAATTATATATAAATAAATAAATATATAAATACTTAAGGAAAAGGAAAGGTAATAATAAAGGTAACAACAAGGTGTTGGTGGAAGCCCAGTGGACACTCACCTAGAATGAAGAACCGCTGGGGGTGCTGAGGACACACGAAAAACACAAAAGAACAAAAACTATACAAAACTATATGTTTCTCCGTCGCTGAAGAAGGGCATCAGCCCGAAAGCTCCATTTTTGTGTAGTTTTTGTTCTTTTGTGTTTTTCGTGTGTCCTCAGCACCCCCAGCGGCTCCTCATTCTAGGTAAGTGTCCACTGGGCTTCCTCCAACACCTTGTTGCTACCTTTAAATAAATATATATATATATATATATATATAATCAGGCTCAACTAAATTTTTATTCTTCACTTTGGATGATACCAACAAAAGTAATTTTCTTTGCCCCACATCATTGGTACAGATTCGGAATCTTATTGAAAACCGTTAAAAAATAATGAGTTTCTTGCATAATAATATACTTCTAGGCCAGTTTTATTGCCTGGCTTCACGAGCACAGCAGCTAGCTAGGGTTCTGACTCAGACGACTTGCGTCGTTTTGCTTTCCATCAGGCAGACATAACGCTTCAACGGAGAAAATGACCTTCGAAGATTGCCAAGTCTCGCCTATATAAACAGCTTCTCATACTTTTACTTCCTTCCTCCCCTTTGTAACATCTTTTTCTCCCTCTCTCTCCTTCTCTCTCTCTCCCTCCGTTCTTTTTTTCTGAGAGAGTCCGTACGTGAATATGTATATATGTAGTATAATCATCATTATTTTTTATCTTTCTTTGTAATTCATAACTCAATAAAGTCGTTTGTCTGTCTTTCTCTCTCCCTCCCTACCACCCTCTCTCCTTCCATCCCTCCCTCTCTCTCCCTTCCTATATCTATCTCCCTCTCTCCTAGTGTTTATAGGAAGGGTCTCTATAGCGTCAATTTCGATAAAGTCGTTTGTCTGAATGTATGTCTTACCTCTCTTTATTTTCAATTGTATGCATGCCTATGGATATGTTAAATAAACTCGACAGGTGTAGCCTTCTCATGGTAGAACACCGTATTCAGGAAAATATAATAACACTTGAAAAATTCCATTTTATCGACAGAAAAAAACGGGCGACCGGTTTCAACTGAAATATAGTCATCATTATAGTTGAAACATGTAGTCCGTTTTTTGTCAATAAAGTGGAATTTAACAAGTATTATGATTCTTTCCTGGATATGTTAAATGTTCATACCATCTATTTGTGTACTGACTTTTAACTTTCAAATTTAAAAAATAATATAACACCATCTAGTTTTTTTTTATACACCCCATTCCTCTGCAAGGGTTTTACTGGGGAGAACAAGCCTGTTCTTATATAGGTTTTCCCCACAAATATAAATCTTTCCTACGGTATTTTTAATTTGTATTTTATCATTTTAATTGTTTCATGTAATGTGATGCAATTTAATATATAATTAAATATATCATTGACGAATGGAATATACATATATACACACACGCATATCCAGCCTCCTCCGATCTCTCTCTCTCTCTTCTATATCTATTTAGGAATTTTTCGCTGTTTTTTAACCCTCTCTCCTCTTCGTAGGTGTTTTTTCCGCAGTGGTAATTTTTTTATGTTATACAAGGCTATTGCGCAGTTTTTATTCAACCCACAAACACAACCATTCTATGGTAATTCTCTATGTTCTAGTAACTAAATTTGTAATTAATATGTATATGTAATTTTGTATCTTATACATGACTTAAGGGTTAAACGTAAGAAGGGACTAGTCTCAATTTCTCCCTTAATAAAGTCGTTTGTCTGTCTGTCTCTCCCCCGAGCTGCTCTAGAAGGTGCGACTACGACCAACCTCCTCCCCCCCACCACCCAAAAAAAAAATGCCTCGAGAAGACAGCGGGTAAGAGAGAGAATGTCTTACTACCGAAAAAAAATTTGGCACGGAAGAAAACCCCAGGCTCGCAATATTTTTAAAATAAATGACTCTCTCTCTCTCTCTCTCCATTCGGTTTAGACGACGACCTAACAACTCATCCGAGAGTTATATCTGCCATTTTAATGGACTACTGTTAGAGCTTTATCTTTCGGGGAAATATCGTAAAATATTGATGCTGAAAAATGAAATTAATCTCAAAATGGGTTTATATATATATGTATGTATGTATACATAAACGCGAACGTTAGATCGGTCTTATGACAAAAATGTCTTCGTATATCGTTCTGTAAAACTGAGATGATTTTTCGTTAATAATGTATACCGAGTATGATATAGAAATGGGGCAGCATTATGTCTTTACTTAACTAACTAATAAGTAGATGTTTCTTGAGTTGTGCACATTAAAGTTATTAAAACGAGTGTACGTATTTGTGTATTTTTTGACGCGCGTTCAAAGTATATTTATTAGCCGAAAGGTAACGATAGAATTGTTTGGTGTATTTGAATTGGAATTATAAAATATAATATAATATCAAACCGTTTCATTAGTTTTTTATTTCATTTTATAACAAACTTGTCATTTCATTTATAAATAATTTTGCAGTTCTATGCTGTAATAACGTTCTTCAATTACTATACACGATTTAGCTTTTGTTTTGTTTACATGGTGACGAATACGTTCATTTTGAGTAGTATTTTTCTGTCACTTCAAGTTGCCCAAAGTCTGGTAAATTATCAAATTAATTTTAACCAGCGCCGGTAATCGCTAAATTATAAAAATAACGGTGCAAATAATATGTTTTCTTTTAGTTTTCATTAGCTGTCGAAAAGGAACCGTTTGTTTATTTAGATTGACATTTTGGATCGACATTTACTTAGCTAAAGTGTACATTCTGAACTATATTTATTTTAATAATAGTTAAATGGTGGAAGTTAACTTATATGCGTGAGTGAGTGAATGACCGGCATGTGGGAGACCCGGGTTCGATCTCCGGTCAAGTTCAGAATTTTTCTCCTTCTCAATCTTACCATTTATTTTTATTTTATTTTGACGCTTAGTTAATACCTTCCCGTCTGTTTTTATGGGTAATCATAAAAGTCCAAAAATAAAACGCCAATTAGTCGCGATCTATCGAGGCATCGAGCTGTCGAAACTTCAAGTTATCGAAGGTTTGATCTATCGAAAACTTAGATCTATCGAAACAACGACCTATCGAAACTTCGAGCTATCGTATATAATTTGAACATATGTACGTCATAACGAATGGGGGGAAAATATATTCGAGTGGAAAATTAAACCAAGAGAAGTTCCATAATGTAGTAATAAATATACACACATGCACCAAAACACAATTAGGAACAAGCATCATTGGAGAGACTGATAAATAAATTTCACGGTAGCGAGCTATTAATCATTGGACGGTTTAAACATTCAATCGGAGTAAATCCCGATGAGTCATTTCCGGGCGTACGATTCGATTTATTCGGAAAGAAAATTGAAAAATACATACAAATTATTTTTAGTCTGGAAAAAGTTAGGAGAAATTGTGATGACGTGCTAATGAAGCTGACATGATGAAAAAAATTAAAAACTGCATCGCTTCATTAGTTCAATAAAATTTCGACGTCAGTCGCCTGAGACTTCCGCGACGGCGTCCGTAATTAATTTAAGGGCGGCAATTGGGTTGCCGTGGAGACGTGGAGAGATGTGACGGGTCGGTCGATTTGCCCCGGTTGGAATTAGAGGAACAGTTATAATTTACCACTACGCTGGAGCGTATTAATTGGTTCGCAGTCTGTCGGTGACAAGATTCCACTTAGGCGTGTATGTGTGTTTGCAAAAGCACGCACGCACGCACGCAAAAACTCGTACACATGCACAAACATACAAACACAAACATGTAGGCAAAACACATAAACTTATATGAACCCCTATTAAAACCTTGTACAGTATCTACAATAATCACATAATAATCTGCATTACCTATCCTCATGCTATAGCTCCGCGCGGGACTCATATGCCTCCTAGCGGGATCTACGCAGACTATGGTGCATCAACCTAATGCGATTCAGCCTCCGTCCGTATCATAGTTGCGGTTCCATTGTTGAAAATAAATAGGGGATCATTTTGGTGCGCCACCCTGTATTTTTTTAAACAGTCAGTGCAAGAATATTTCTGGAATAGACAATACAACAATGATAATATTCAAATAGAGAGTGACTTACTGAGAAAGGAACGAATAATAACTGTGTACACTAACAGATAAAGCAAACGGCCATCGCTATGTACATTTTAGCTGGCAAGACAAACGTTTTATTAAAAACAAAATAATCGCGACCCAAGCCAAAATAAAATAACATGGTCCTCCCTAATGTATTCGGATATTCAAAAATATGGGAATAAGGAAAAAAAGGAGGAAGAGGTATGATGGAGAGAGATGGGGGAGAGGGGGGGACGGAGAGGGATGGGTAGAGGGGGGAGGTAGAGGGGTGGGGAGAGGGGGAGAGAAAGGGGAGGAAAGAAAACGCATTATAAGGAGAGGCCGCCATACACTTACCTAATATTCGTCGCAATGACGGGCACAGATACGTACTTCCGGATGAAGTGTCACCATGACGTACGACGCCCCATAAATCGAAAAAAATAATAATAACACGGTTTTTTTTCCGAAGGCTAAAATGTCGAATTTGATACCATCAAAATTTTTAGTAGAAAGATGTCTCGAAATTACCTTTTCTTTCTACGTCACTCCTAGTTACACGTGTTTTGCATGACGATGCAGAATAAATTTTACTCTTTGAATAAAATTTTCTAAATCCACTCCAGAAATACATAATATACTTTATATAGATAATTTAACGGCATCTGAGTTCTAAAACGAAACACACTCGTCCCTCGAATTGCATGGTTTCGCTTTACGAGTTTTCGTTCTACTACAGCAACGAATGCAAATAAACAAGTATGATATTAAGCGAAAGTAAGTGAAATTACACAGTTCTAAAATTTTGTTCTATGAAATATTTTGACGTTGTTATTATCTATTTCGGTACTTAGGTATTATCTCCAGGACCTTTGCAGGACTCATTAATTTACGTATTATCTCCGGGACCTTCGCAGGACTATTATCGGCCCGTCGCGACATTTACAAACCCGATCACCGGACAACGGCGAGGGATAGTTTGGTTCCAGCCAGAAGACGTAAACTAATTTAAAAACAAAGCGAGCCGAAAGCTCGCCAATATCCTTCCCATTTGCGGCGCAACAGTCAAGCAAGATATAATTATGATTATAACATTCTAAATTATACTATTTATTTATTCATTTTTACCATGTTTTGGTGGAGAGAACAAGGTTGGATTGGTTTCGACCAAGATATCTGTAGTCTACAGAGGAATTATATCTCGCCTCGCTGGAACCAAACTATCCCTCCCCGTTGTCCGGTGATCGGGTTTGTAACCCAGTCATGGGTTAGCAAGCTTTGAATTAACTCAATGAATCCATTGTTTCTGTCAAGCGAGATATAATTCCTCTGTAGACTACAGATATCTTGGTAGAAACCAATCCAACCTTGTTCTCTCCACCAAAACATGGTAAAAAGCAATAAATAAACAGTACAATTTAGAATATTATAATCATAATTATATCTCGCTTGACTGTTGCGCCGCAAATGGAGATAATACGTAAATTAATGAGTCCTGCGAAGGTCCTGGAGATAATACCTAAGTACCTCTATTTCGTATTGTTGGCCGTATCCACAGCAACGAATGTAAATAAACAATTATGCTATTCAGCGAAAGCAAGTGAAATTATACAGTTCTAAAATTTCTATGTTCTACGAAATATTTTTTCGTTCTTATTTAATGCCAATTGTTTTTTAAGAATTGTTTACGTGATATTCTGCTTAACCTTTTAACGGTAAAATACATTGCCGTGAGATTGGTTAATTAATTTTTCGAAACAAAAGTGAAATTACATAGGTCTGAGAATGTACTCACATAATTAATGTATTGAGTATTATTAATGATGCAAAATTTTCAAGATAGGTTGGTTTGCAAGGGAATGTTTTCATTTTAGTATTCTTAAAAAAAGCGTATTATGTAATATGCTCTTTCGTCACTTGTTATACTATGTTTACATACAGTGAATACTCGTCTCAGACATACAGGACATCTGCGATTCGGTACGTGAAAACACCGTTACCAAGTAACAAGAAAATATTCATCGCTAAGTCGAGATTCCAAAAATAAAAAAATAAAAACAAAGTCCGTATTCGGCGCAAAACCTGGGCCTAAAACACAGTTCGGGGCGATTATGACGAAATGACGTTACCCTTAAAAAATTAAAAGGATCAGGCATCCTGCATTCGCGAGGATTCCTCTTCTCCTTCTTCGCAGAACATATAACAAAGGGTCTTAACCACGTTATTTTCTTAAAATATTACGTAACGAGTGAGTTTTTTTAATATAAAAACATTCTCGACGAAGCGGAAAGAAAACATTCTTTCTAACGATTTTTCTCGGAATACAACGGAGAAAGAATAAAAACGCGAGAATAATTTACAAAAGGTGGAAACGCTCGGACGAAATTCACAAAAGGGCGGCATAAGCAAACAACTAATTTTCGGATGTAATTTCTATTGTGGCGAATGTTGTCCTCTAAAATCACCGTTGCGCATTTTGCAGTTGCATTCTTCAAATTATTTTATTATGTAAATTATGCCCTGGTCACGGTCACGGGCACTTTAAACGCACTCCCGTCAAAGGTAATTAGGTTAATTAGCGCAACTGAGCCGAATAACGTTGTTTCCGCATGATCGCACGATTTTATTTTTTTTAAACTGACTGTAGCGATAATAAATTTGATTACCATGACAACCCCGTTGTTCCAAACAATAAAAATTCGTCCGTATAAATACATATACATACGAGTTTAAAAGAACTAAAATGCGGACCTCAGACAATGGCAATATTCGGTGGCCATGACAAACGCACTGCAGGCGAAAAACCATTGTTGCTAATCTCCCGGATAAAAAAATTATTTCGAGCAAAACGAATTCGCATAATATTTTTTTTTAATAGGTCGAAACAGCCTTATTATTGCTGATTTAAAAAGAAAATGACTAATAAAACACAAAGCTGGCACTCAATATCGAACCGTGGGAATTTCGAGAATAACTTTTTTCATATGTTTAAATGCTAATTTTCTACAATTAAAAAAGCAAGAATAAATATGATTTATTATCTGCATGTAAATTTCTCTACGAATGGAACGGAACGCGCATTAGGTGATCGCATTAAAATCACCCCCCATGAAACTACTACAAATAAAACGAAATAATTAATTTACAAAATAAGAAACAAATGAATTTAAAATTTTGTAAAATTCTTTTTTGTCGGTAGACCGCTTCTGATCAAATTAGACATTCGATTAATTTATATAGAAAGACGAGCAACTTTCCGAGTTCAATTAAAATCTATTTGACGTTCTTTAAATTTTATTTTGTAATTTGTTGTATATTATAACACGACATAAAAAGTTAAGAAGGAAAATATAATTTAATGGATAAATAAATAAACGAATAAAAATAGATAAATAAATCAAAATTAAAAAATTTAAAAAACAAACAAATAAATAAACAAAGAAATAAATAAATAAGCAAACAAATAAATAAATAAACAAACAGATAAACAACAAATATTATATATTTAAAAAACAACATTTAGTAATACTTTCCGACGTAACTTCGTAGAACTCCTTCATGACAACGGGAATAGAAAACTTTGTAAATTATACAAGTACATAAAAGTTTGCCGAATTAACAAAGTTTAAAAAAAATTTCAATGCCATAACGTTTTGACTGAAAAAATGCCCAAATGAGAGGAAACATTATTCGTTCAGACGACGAGAGGCGAAACGCCACCACCTCCTCTCTCGGCACTAAACCAAAACAAATGAACTCAACCCCTGACGATCAACAGCACACGGGTAAGAGGTGTTGACACAACACGAGCCGGTCGCGTTGCCAAGGCATCGTTAAACGTGTGCCAATTGATACTCCGTGAGGAGGGGTGGGGAGAGAAAGAGAAGGATTGATGCATTGTTTCCTCGGACGGGAGAATCAAGGGCGACAATATCCACGCTAGACATTGTCGCCGACGGGGAATTCGTTATTCGTTAAACACATCTAATCGGTCGGTATGTCACCTTAATTATAACTTTTAAATTTGAAACGAGCAATGTATATTTTAAAAAGTTATTTTACAAATAATTTTTTAAACAAAGCCTCAAATCCAATATTTAAACAATATTAATAGTAATTATTCAGTAAGTTAATATGAAAATTATTTTTTAAAGAGTAATTTCTTTCATTGTTTTTAAACGATGGAAAAATATTAGCTACCATGGCGACGAGACTGAAGAAGGGTACAAAGATGCGTACATACACAAATTTCAAAGTTATTAAAGAAGTCAATAATTTAAAAAACTTCAGCCGTTCAACCTGAATGTTAAGAGTGCACGCAAAATACTTGCGCTCATTATAATAATTAAAATAACAAGCGTTATAACAATCGTAATTATTTTTTTTAATGGACAAAAAAATATTCTACGAAAAAATTCCATCCCAATTCATTACAATTCGCTACCGAAATTGTTCTATGATTAAACGCCTGTTTTTTTATTGCGATTCGGCTGTGTTTGGGATTGCATTACGTCATACTGTGCACTGTAGGACTATTTGCAATTTTTTCTGTGTACGGATAACGAAGAAATCGAAAAGAGTGAGTGAGTGAGTAAAATAAGTGAGGTAAATATGCATGTTTGGTGGTATACATTTCAGGGGGGTGTAAGTTGGGTGGCCTAAGATACGGGGGCACTGGTATACTGGTATCTGTTTAGGTTACATATTGCACTTGTTAGTATTTCAAACGGTTCTGTGCCTCTTCTGTAGAATGCCCAGAGAACATTGTTGCACATCGTGCTAAAATTTGCAAATCCATGATGGGTTTTATTAACACCACTTCACTCTGTGAGCGTTGTATAGAAACTAACATTAGTATATATCAGATGTCTACTGAGTTGACAATGCATGAGACAGGTACTGTCACGGTATTACTTAAAGTAAACAACCATCAGGTCAAATTCCGGTGATAATAATTCATTACTGCTAATTTTTAATCACCCCCTAGTATATACGTAAAAAAACCACAAAAATATTCTTGACGTTTGTTGGACTTTGTACTATGCTATAATTTGACCATCTATATTATGTTACACAAGGTGAGGCGACATTTGTTTACGTAGTTGGCATGGTTGCTAAAACAACACAGCCAAAGGAATTAGTAAATAAGCTTCCACGCTCGCATCATTTAATTACCTGCAATAAATTACTTCGGATTCCTTTCGTTTTAATTATAATTAAAGACAATATATTCAAAGACTTTAGTAAATACATTTTTATTTTCGCTTTATTTAATGGTTCAAAATAAATAACTTCGGATTTAATTCCGTTTTAATTTAATTAAATACATTGTATAATCTGGGATGGAGCACCTAGGGCAGCAGGAATCGCCTTAGCAATCGCTGACCGAATTGTACGTGATGAAAAAGTTGGAGGAAAAATAATTGTACTTGGAGGGGATTTTTGACAAATGTTACCAGTTGTATGACAAGGATCATGAGGGCAAATATTGCATCAAGTATTAAATTCAGCAACGTTTGACCTAATTTCAATGTTTAACCTTTAACCGTTAACGTGCCAAGAGAAAATGAACAAGAATTTTCAATCTGGTTATTGATTGAAGGTAGATTACCGATAGTACAAAATAATAAAACCGAATCTTCTATTGAAATATCACGAGATAGTCATACTGATAACTTCACCATTGAAAACAATTTTTAAAAAACGATGTTTAAAGGTTAAGTAATCATGCTATCACTTGCCCAAAAAAAACGAGAAATCTAGGACAATCAACGAAATAGTGGTAGTTACAAGGGGAACATATAAAATACTATGAGATCCATACTGGAAAAAATGATAGCGGAGAGGAAGACGCAGACATTCTAGTTAATTTTCCCGTTCAATTTTTGAATAGTTTTAATCCAGCTGGCCTACCACCTTATTCCTTAAACTTTAAAATTGGATCAGCTGTTATGCTTTTACGGAATTCGTCAAAATCAAAGGCGAATTTGCAACGGAACTCGCGTGATAATCCGGGGAGTTCAACCGAATGTGATTATGATGGAAGTCATTACTGGTTGTTTGGCTGGAAACGTTAAGTTTCTCCCACGTATAACACTTCACACGTCTAATGATCCAGTATTTCTTTTTAATGCATCGAATACAATTCCCAATAAAACTCCCATATGTCATGACAGTAAATACACCGCAAGGTCAAACCTTGGCTAAGTCCGCTCGAGCCTTGCTTTACTCCTTAAAAATTCAAATTATACCAGGTATTAGTACAAATAATACTGTATATAAAGAAGTTTTAAAAATTACATGATAACACCGAAATTGAAATAGGCTCCTAGTTTGAATTATAACATAATTCATCATTAACTCTTATCCATTTTTTTTTAAATTGAACAGCAACGAATATTTTAAAAAATCATTCATAAAATTTTTTCAAAAAAAGGAAACTTATGTAATTATGATTACCATTTAAATATTTTTAAATATCTCCGATGGCATAAAAGATGGAAATCTTTAAGCTTACATTTTCGCATTGCTGAAGCTCAAACGAGGCCCTAGTGACCGAATATGAGGCAGCATAACCACATTTAAAAAATAAGATAAGCTAAATTTACGCATATAATAGGTGATCGAATTCCAATACCTCCTCAGTTTGTCAATTACGTTAATCAGAGAAATCTTCATAAACGAAATCCTAATTTCACAAATGTACTACGTCCGTCTGTCTGTCCCCATTTGTATCTCGAGAACTGTTCGTCGTTCTACTCGTTGTTTCTACTGGCTAGGAGGTATCCTGGCAAACTATTTTCATTTTGATAAAGTCCCAGGTTCGAATCTAAGAAATCATTTATATTTTCCATAAGATACCACGTAAAACTCGACTTTTCGGCGTGCAGCTGTGACATTTTTTCCTGCCCTCGGGACTTCGTCCCCAATCCCGAGGGACTTAGTCCACATTACCGAGGTGTGTCGATCAACAAAGCCCGCCGAGAGAAACCAAGCCCGAACTAATCGCCCCTCCGCTGGACGCCGCTCCGCTGAGATGCGGCGGACTTTTCTGGGTGTTTAAATATATACCCTAAAAAGTGTGTCCTCCCTCCAGTCCCCTTCCAGCTCAACGAACTTTAAGACTGGAACCGCAAATCCATAAACTCCTCTTCAAATGTTAGCCAATCACGACTCACCATCTCGAAATTCCAGAATCACCTGTGAACCCCTCCCCTCTTCCCCTGGAACTCTGTTCGAGGCAGTGAGCGGGCTATCGTTCTCTTATTCTCTTCCTAACCGCAGCAGGAGAACAACCCCTCACTGCATGAGATAAGCTGACCTCGCCTGAACTTTCCAGTGAAGTCAATAGTGCCTGAACCACACAGTGAATTATAAGCTGTGAGAATTGTTATTTTATTATTTCATTTTGGTATGGTTAATAAATTGTTCTCTATTAACCAAGGTTATTTGTGTAAATTGTAATCTATGTCGCATGCCCAATTGGTACTGCTTCACAGGCTTTCATTCATTTGTTGATATAAAATCGAAATATTAGCATACGAGCTTCGGATCTGGATCGTTTTAAAGAAAAATGATCAAGGATTCTTTCGATTTTCGTTTATTGTTTTAATCTCCCGCATCTTAAGTTTAATGCACGTAATTTGCACTAAATTTGTCATTTTAATGCTAAGTACCTTGACGACGGACATTGGCGCGCCTGAAGTCCTATTGTTGTAAAACCGTATATAGCATAAAATTAACGTGATTTATAAGCAGTTTAAATGAAGAGACGGTGAGTGGAATAGGAGAGAGGGAGGGAGGGGGGAAAAGAGAGAGGAGAAAGGGAGAGAGGAGAAAGGGAGAGAGGGGAAAAGGATAGAGGGGAAAGAGGAGAGAGGAGGATAGGGGAGAGAGAGGGAGGGAGATGTTTCATTAATGCAAGAATATAGTAAAATACGTCTTTAATAGAATAGTTTTTTATGGGGATATCATATGCACCATTAATTAATTCACACTATCGTTAATAAATTAATTGAAAAAATTCCGCGCAAACATTGCGCGGGTACAGCTTGTACTAGTAAATTTGACAAAAATAGAAGAAAAAGATCGTTAATTTTACCCGTGTTACGGATAACACGCCACTTGTAATTGAATAAAGTACACTTCCATTAAAAAAAACACACACACAAGCACGTATACGGGCACACGTGTGTAAATGAGATAACAATGGAGAGGTGAAGTTTCCATAGATACCGACAACGAAGTCAAACAACTTCCACCTACGCGTTTGCGTTCGAAACAACAATAGCTCGTGTACCACCGCTAAATTGACATAGCCGTGTTAATTAACGTAAGAGCATCAAAAGCGGATTGTAATTAAAAATTGACTATTATCGTTTAATACGAAAGGCTTGGATTATAAATAATACACTCTGCCGTAGTAAACAAACGAAACTAATCTTAGAGCGGCTTCAAAAGACGCGAAGAACTGCCTTAATATATTTACTAAACTAAGAAATTGTCCGTCAATAAGGCGGGTCGAAATAATACAACAAATAAGGTAATTTCAAAAGATAATTTTTATCTGTTCAGTAATGCGTTATCGGTTGTCTTTCTGAATTTAATGCCTTTATCGAATTGTATATGACATTAGTTAAACTTAAAATAGTTGCGTATATTCTTCCACGAAAGAGAATGATAGTACATTCAATTTAATAATTTAAGAATGTTGTTTACTTTAGTTGTAATGAAAATAATTTCCCTCTCCTTCCTTCTCTCAAACACTCGTATAAAAAGCATTCAAAGCACGCTTTACACCGAGATCGATTGAAATAACAATAGTATCTCGAGATCTAACAATGTAAATTAGTAGGCAGGACAACATCCCGTTAAAATGGCAACATTTCTCCAAAATATGTGAATTATAAACGTTTAACACGAGAGATTTCGAACTTTAGGCGGTAAATGGTGAAAAGAGAATATGAAAGTTTGTAATTCTTTCTTCAAAACGGTTCAGATTCGACGGTCGTAGGTTAATTCTTTCTAATTTTGATCTAAAAAAGAATGAAAGCCTGCACGTCGAAAAGTCGATTTTTACGTGTTATTTTATGGGAAATGGAAATGACTTTCTTCGAGCCAAACTCAGGACTTCTTTCGAGATTTTTTTCCTCGCTCTCTAATATGTGAATAGAGAATTCCTGAAATTTCCAATTTCTATCTCGATTTATTCTCGAATTAAGGTTACCGTGTCTAGCTTCCAATGCAAGGATCGCGAATTCGAATCCTGCCGAGGGCATGCAAAAATAAATAGTATTTTTCCCATTTTTTCTAGCGAGCGGGTGTAGCGTTACATCAGACAAACCAACCAACAGATCGCAGAAATTATATATGTACTTATAATAGCTTTTAAAATACGGTTACATCATTATTATTATGAGAAATTGTATTTTAGAAATTATATTTCGTTATAATACAATATAATATCCTAATATACTATAATTCGTAAAATTCGGAAACTTTCTGAAAGAGTGTAATAAAAATTTGAAGCCCAAACGGAATAATCGACTTAACAGTCGGGAGAAAAGGTCGGCAAAAGAAGAAGCTAATCTATTGTTATTTTTGTTTAAAGAAAATATATTCCAAAACAAATTAGGAAAGTACTGAGAAAGCAGATATTAAAAGGCGAATTGTTTTAAAAAATACATTTCTTCCACTGGCCGTAGTTTAATATTAATGGCAATATAATATAGCCCTCCGAGTCCCATTAAAAGCTTACCCATGTAAAAGCACTGAGCTCGTTGCCATGGCAGTCGATTGTTAAAACCCACAAAAACCCTCACTTTTTTCCGATAAAAACTAAGAATTTACGCTACATCGAATGGGATTTGAATTCCGTCTTCAAAAATAAGAGATTGCAATTTCTAAACTTTCCGGCAGTTAAATCCCCGAGTTCGAATCTTGACGGGAAATAATTTAAAAAAGCAAATATATAAACCTGATCAACGATTTACGTGCTTTATCTTATGGGGCAATAATGGGTCCAAATTAACCGCAATCAGTTGATCTCGGTACACTAAATTCTCGCCACATGTAGCTCTCATATGTAGTAACTTATCCTGAAAATTTTGTTTATCTAAGTGGAACCGTTTCAGAGATATCGCCTGCACAGTCGGACGGACGGACAGACAAAGCGAACACATAAGCGATTTGTAAAAAAATCGCTAAAATGACAAAATTTTGAGGAAAGCGCCGAACTGACAAGAGAAGGCTGATAACGGCCGCAGACACAAACATGATCCAGTTCACTGTTATTACGGCCTGAATTCAGGCGTTCGGGAAGGAAGTGAAGAAGAGTAGAAAGGGGTAGGAAGTGGAATGTAGGCCAACAATGACAACGATAAAACGGGATGCCGTGAGAAAGATTCGCCATGGGAACCACTGACTGAAGACGGATACTGTGGACGACGCGTGCGTTTTGTGGGGCCATCGAAAGGACCTAAACTTTGAGTACCGTTTTGTTCATATTTTCGACCTGAAGGCGTATAACTGAGTGTTTCTCTTCCAAATGGATTACAAGGCGAATAAATGCGTCAATTAACTCATCGCGATTCACTCAACAAGCGCCCTTCGGTTACCAGGCAACCGTCGTTAGCGGTATCCATCTATGATAGGTTTTCAAAGGAAGCTGCTGACGTCTGCCTCGTGCTAGAAATGCACATATAGTTTTCCGATGCATTTTTCAATAGCTAATGTACGCGCAAAACGTGACTGCTTATTTCTTAAATTTCCACTTTAAAAAACGCTCATTTTTAGGACTTTTTATTATTTGAAATATTTTGACGTTGTTATTATTGTTACGAACTATCTATACGGGTACATTATGGCTTCCGTATTGTTGGCCGTATTCACAGTAACGAATGTAAATAAACAAGTATGCTATTAAGCTATGAAATATTTTGACGATGTTATTTAATGCGAATTGTTTTTGAAGAAACGTTCACGTGATATGCTGCTTAATATTTTAACGGCAAAATGCATTGCTGTGAGGTTAGTTAATTAATTTCTTCGAAACAAAAGTGAAATTGCATAGGTCTAAAAATGTATTCACATAATTAATGTATCGATTATTATTAAAGATGCAAATTTTTCAAGATATGTTGGTCTGCAGGGGAACGTTTGTTTATTTTAGTATTCTTAAAGAAAAGCGCCTTGTGTGATTCGCACTGCAATTCTTTCCTCGCTTCTTTTCAGAATGTCTGAAGCTTAGCAGACGCAGACACTAATCAAATGTATCTGGATGACTTTGACATTTATAGCACGTGCGAAAACTTACTAGCATTTTCATCTTTTAGCAAAATAAATCTCTTTAAAAACAGGCAAATCCAAAACCCACGAGTTTCTTACAGTTATAATCTGGCCAGATAATTATAAGTTTATTCAAAAGAAGAATAAAAAAGAAAAATTTTCTAATAAACAAAAAATAACAAAAAAACAACGGTTTACCTCAGCATTGTCATCTGTTCTGACGTAGACCAACAAAAAAGACGGCGTATAGCATAATGAGAGAACGATTTTACACTGATAGAAAAGAAGACAGAAATAGAACGATCAATCGACCGATCTGGAACGATACGAAAGCGAGACCTTTGAGCCATCTAACGGCGCTGAGGATAATCACGGAAACGGAGTAGAAAGGTGAGGGGGAAAACAGAAGATCAAACGTGGATTCCGGAAAAAAAAGGATAGGGCAACTAGGGAAAATAATACTTTTAATGGCAAGGAAAATACGATAGAGAGAGAAAGAGGGAGACGAATGAACAACAGTAAAAATGTAAGTACTACATCAGCAGCACAACCAGGAGGTGTGGCAACCGGGCATTTGTCCTCCAAAGATCTGAGATAATCTGAACAAAAGCATTTAATATGATATCGTCAAATGGAAATAAGGTGTACAAATTAACTTCAGTACCGTTACTCGTTAGATCTCATCATTACATCAAGTTTTTTTGCATATAAATCAATGATCAAGTGGTCACATAATAATGTTTTTTTTTAAAGATCAATTTTCGGTGAATTGCCACTGAAGACGGCTTTTTTGTGGTCGAAATGGGAAGCTGGCTTTTTTTAAATATAACATTGTCATGGCTATTGGAGATACCTGAGACAAATACTTTTTTAACGTGCTTGTTCTTGAAGATAATAATGTGCTGAAGTATTTGTGACCAGCGTTCCCTCCCAAAACTAAATTTCTGGCTTCTCCATTGTGCTCAGTAACGGACCCCACACATCTCATTTTTCTTAACGCGCTCAACGACAATTTCATATATTTTTAAGCAGCCTTAATTGTTGCTAGGGGACAAATATGCTCTCGAATACGTAACGAGGCAACCGGTGGCATTGTTGTACGGTCTAGTAGGATGTTGAGGACGCGAAAAACTTTGTGCGACGCGTGTTTACGGACGATTTTCGTTACATTCCGTTTCAGACCGACATTAAGGGGCATTATGGGCGAGAATATTTGAGTCGGTTTTTACTATCTCATATACGTAGTGTATTGAGAAAGTATTATAATCGCAAAAAAATCCGATCTCGAAATTTTGATGGAAATATACGTTTTAGGTGTACCAGAGCCCAAAAAGTTTTCCCCGTGCCGTCAGTCTGTTCGCGGCTTTAGAGCCTAAATGGTACAGCGATAATGAATGAAATCTCGTACTATGGAGAAATGTTTTACAATCCCCAATCCCCAATCTAGGCAATTTTCTCAAAAACGCCTCCAACGATAGTGATCAAATTTCGTACAGTTACTCGAGTTTACGTCTGCAATAATACTACATAGTTCATATTTCTCAAAAAATTAATGCAAAGCTAGTTTATTCTTGGGCAACTTTAAAAACAATGTGAATTTCTAAAAAAAAACGGTTGATAAAATTTTCATCGAATTTCGTATAGTTATTTAAGTTGATGTTTACAATGATTCTACATAGTTCATGCTTTTCAAAAGAGATAACTAAACGACGCATTAGTATATGAGGAAGTTTGTACTATGTATAATGTACCTCGAGATTTTTACGGAAATATACGTTTTAGGTGTGTCGCTGAATCCGAAAAAGTGGTTTTTGCAAGCCGTCTATCTGTCTGTAGCTGGCTCTGGAGCCTAGACGGTAGAGCAAAAATGAATGAAATCTTGTACTTAGGCATTTTATCATACTGAGCAGAGTATACGTAGAAATGGTTGACATTGCTCAATAATTAAGAGTACTTTATTCTAAGCATTTTTAACAATTCGATTTTCTCAAAAACGGCTAAAACGATTTTGATCAAATTTCGTACAGTTACTTCAGTATACATCTACAATAATACTACGTATTTCATTTTTCTCAATGAATGAATATAAGGCTAGTTTATTCTTGGGCAGCTTTAACAAAAATTGTATTTCCTAGAAACAGGCTCATACAATTTTCATTTTCTAAAGATAACTAAACGAAGCATTAGTATGTGAGAAAGTTTGCACAATGTATGTTGTACCGATTTTTTCATTTGGGTATAGCGAAATTGAGGGAGTGTGTTGAGTGACAGACGGGAGGGTGAACATAGGGAAGGAGAGAGAGAGAGGGAGAGAGAGAGAAAGAGGGATAGAGAGAGGGTTGGAAGGAGATAATGGAAGGAAGGAAGGCAGTTGTAACACGTGTCACCCAAGGATGTTCTCACGGGACATTCGGAGAACGGGGGGAGGAGGGGATGGGGGAATAAAAGGGGAAAATGAGAGCGAAAATGATGCCTTAGAGGTCCCCTTTTGTTGTTTCTCTTAAAGACGAAACGAAAGATCCTAAGGGAATGGAGGTCGTGGAGGAAAGATGGAGGGAAATATCGGAAAGAGATGCATTATTTGCCGGAGAGGAACGAAAAGAGGAGTAAGAAATGGTGAAGAATGAAAGTGAAGGAGACGTGTATATAGAGAGAGAGGGATGTAGAGATGGAGGAACGACAGACAGACAGACAAACGACTTTATTTCGGGCGAAATTGAGACTACACAGTCCCTTCTTACAAGAGAGATGGAGAGAGAGAAGAGAGATCGTGGGAGGCAGAGAGAGGGCGGGGGATGAAGAAGACGGAGAGAGAAAAAGAGAAATGAAGAGAAGAGAATAGGGAAGGATAAAATGTAGAGAAAGAGAGAAGGTTAGGGAAGGAGGGAGGGAGGGATTGGTCGATATGTTCTTTATTTGTGAAAAGATTGAGATTTAGGAAGTCCAATCTTCGACTGAATAATTCACGTCTAATAAAAGTCCAGATTTCTCTCTTTCTCTCCCTCTGTCTATCTGTCCATAACGCTCAGAGCACCACAGGCGGTATAAGATCCAGGAGGGGGCACTGTGTGCAGCAGGGGTGCCCAACCTGCGTCCCGCCGTCCGGATGCAGCCCAACGTCATTGTTTCATAGTTTTGAAAACGTTTTTCATTTATTTTAAATAACTACCAAATATTATTTTCCGTGTTGCAAAATCTGTTAAGGTATCTATGTACCGTTGAACTGCGACCTCTTAGTAAATATTATGTCTCGACTCAAGTAAGTTCTTTTCAATGCTGTTTTTGATTTTTTCCTCAAAGATATTTCTAATTGTAAGACTGAATTTCATGACGATTTTTAATATTAAAATCTTAACCTTAAAACGCTTCTAACTTCATTTCCACGCATATGGTGCCGAAGAATCTCTAGGTAACAAACGATTTAACTATAATCCATTGGCTATTTCCACTGCGGTCCACCGAAGGTTTCACTGCCAGCAATGCGACCCAACCATGCAGAAAAGGTAGCCCACCACTGGCGTAGAGCACCACCAGCGGCATGAGATACAGAGTAATTGTGTTAAATCTCATTCGACTCATACGTTCATGATTTACTTGGCCTTTAAAATTTTTAGCAGCTCACCAGCAAACTTGAAGTCATGGGCTCGACTCTAGGAATGTTATTTTCTCCATTTGATTACCACGTGTATAAGAATATCTATCACATTTGACGGGCGATCACGCTAGTATCCATATTAAAACAGACGAGGAAAGAATTGAAGATCAAATTGCAGAAGATGCTTTTTTTAAGAATACTAAACTAAAAATATTCCCCCGCACACCAACCTATCTCGAAAATTTTACGCCTTTAATAATATTCAATACATTAATTATGTAAATACATTTTTAAACGTATGTAATTTCACTTTTGTTTGGAAAAGTATTAACTAATCTCAAATCAATTTATTTTACCATTAAAATGTTAAGCAGCATATCACGTAAACATTTCTTCAAAAACAATTGGCATTAAGTAATAACAACGACAAAATGTTTCATAGAAAATAGAAATTTTAGAACTGTGTAATTTCGCTTACTTTCGCTTAATAGCGTAGTACCTGTTTATTTACTTTCGTTGCTGTGAATACGGCCAACAATACGAAAGCCATAACGGACCCGTATACAATACAATATAAAGTAATTCTAAGTTCCGGTAAGTTTTAGGCGCACACCACCAAATCCTGGCCTTTCTCTTCAAATTCTCATACCCCTATCCCTTCTTTCATCGAATCTAATATACCTATCCTCTTCCTATCCCTTTGGCTCCTTTCCAACATTCTTCCTTTTATAACGTCTTTCAGTAAACAGTTTTATTCCAAATTTCGACCCACCCATTTCATCTGCCTGCTCGTTATTACTGTAATGAAGTTCCTCTCTTCCCCTGCAACATTAAAAACTTCCTCATTCGTTTTCCTCTGTGTCCAACTTATTTTCTCTAATCTACGCCATGTCTCGCACCCGTATAATGCAACACTCCATATCAGTGCTTCCACTAACCTCTTTTTAATCTCTTTACTCAAGGTGCCGTCTCGTAAATGCCTCTGTTGATCTTGCTGTTCTTGTCCTGATCTCTTTCGTGCTTCTTCCGCCATTTGACAGAATACTACCTAAATAATGAAAACATTCTACCTGCTCCAGTCTTTCCCCATCCACTATAACATTGACCTGGGTATATACAGATAGCTCGTAAGGGGGGGTGGGTTTTCCAATATCCTGTTAAAAGGCACTAGTTTATTTACATTCGTTGCTGTGAATACGGTCAACAATGCGAAAGCCACAATGGCCCGTATACATAGTTCGTAATGGGTTTTCTAATATCCTGTTAAAAGACAAACTGACAGACCGGCGGACCCCACATTTTTACTTTCTCATACGTAGTAGGTAATGGGAAAGTATTGTATTCATGAAAAAAATCGACTTCGAGATTTTAACGGAAATACATGTTTTGAGGTCCCTAGAACACGTTTAGACTATTTTCGGAATGATGTCTGTGTGTGTGTATGTTATTGTGGACGCTCTAACTCAAAAAGTACATACCATATCGTTACCAAACTTCATATATAACACTTGAACATGAGCACAAAGAACTGATTAGTTTTTGGACAATGACGGATAAGCGGAAGTCGCGGTTTATTCGAAACCCGATTCGGTTTTTGCGATATTTCTTTGATAAAACATCATTATTCTATATACAATTGTATACTAATGTTATAGAGAATGTAATTTCCTACAGTTTTAATTTGAAACAATTTTCTATAGGAGTTATTGTTTAGGAGTTATTTATAAATAACCGGTTTTTCGGTTTCCGTTAAATATCTCCTTAAAAACATCGTTATTGGTAATCATCGTAAGGACCAAAGTTGTAGAGAATATTATTTCTTCCAAGTTTTGTTTGTAACTAATTTTCGTAGAACCATCCATTTCGGATATATTTCGCTTTTTCTTAATACCAGCCTACAGCGCCAACACCATGTAGCGGTGAATTCTGTAAACATTCAAAATATACGTAATTTACGGCAAGGACGTGTGTTCTTTTACGATACGAAATAATAATTTTGCCTTATAATGCTACTCATAATAATTTAAATATCTATACCCCAAATATGGAGAAAGTCGTGTGTTGGCCACATCAGATTTTTTTAATATCTAGTCCGAATGTAGAACTATATATCGTGAAAATTTGGTGTTTGCAGCTTACGTAACATTTGAGTTATTTTGTACACGGTCAGAGACGGATGAACCGAATACATAAGCTCTTTTTTACTAAAAAAAAGCGCTAAAAATCCAATACAGGAAAACACCACCAGAAGGAGAATTGTGTGAAAAATCAGCGAAACCTATTGAGGTTCACTATAAATACATCAATTAAATGAAGTTTAAAACAAGAGATAAAGAGGGAGGGATACAGTGAAGAGAAATGAAGAGAGAGAGAGAGCGAGGAAAGAGAAAGTTGAAGATAAAGGATGAAGGAGAGAGAGAGAAAGAGAGAGAAAGAGAGAGAAAGAAGATAGATAGAGAAGGAGCGAAGCGAAGGAAATACACCCTATAGGGCACGCAAGAAAGGGCGCTTTTCGAGAGCGTAAAAAAAGAAGAAAACGACATCGGAGCGATTGTGACGCCTCCTAACCACGGCTTCGAATATCACAAGACGCTCTTCGATTCGAACGAGGCGGAGCGAGAAGATGAAAGTACGCATCTGAAGAAAAAATAACGACGTTCCTATCGGTTCGGGGGAACGTCTTTAAGGAAATAAAGGGGAGAGAGAGAGGTGTGCTGTTTCAAGAGAGAGAGAGCGATGATTTTCTCCGGAAGGTAGGCGAGCGCCATTTTCTACGATCGTGACGCGAAATGGCCGATAAAAATAAAATAACGATGAAAAAACTCCTATTATTCTTGATCCCAATAACTTTCGTGGCAAGGTGAAAATCTTCGCAAACGTGCCGATCGGAATGCGACCGTAATTCTAAATGTGGTCAAAATTAAAAAAAGTGCATGTATTTCTTGAGTAGTTTCGGAGATGAGATACGACGCAAAGTTCAATTATTTGTTCGTGAAGAGGTGGCTCCCCTGCTTGGGCAAATGTGGTGTACCTTTGTTATAAAATGATGGAATGAATAATCCGAAGATCCTAATGCGACAGACATAGGCTGTAATGATGGGAAATGTGAAAACAGGTGAAAAAATATCTGATATGACCGGGAACCGAACCCGGACCTTCCACTTGCCGGGTGGTTATTCTAACACTGAACCGTAACCGTAACAGATTCCCGATCATAGCAGATTTTTCACCTATTTCCACATTTCGCAAGATTTTTATTAGTAATTCAAGATCTGAAAAGGGGCTTGACTGAAACTGGTCAACCGGAAGTGGTTTATTCTTGTCATTCTTCCAAATATCTCCTTTAGGACGCAATTTATGCAAATATAAGTCATTATCAAAGTTGTAGACGTAATTTTCTAAAATTTATTTTAATTTTTAAAAACTTGTTTCTTTTGAGAGATACTTCGTCTACGTTCATTTTATGTACGTCGCTAAGAGATACCATTGTTTCCGTTGCCATGATAAAAATTTCTAATATAGGGATGCGTACGCTACCAAGGATAATTTTAATTCAGCTTCGATATTTTGATATAAAAAATTAAAAAAATTTCATGTATTGTTTTATCAATGTTACTAATTCAAAATATTTTTAATGCCGACATAATAAGTGGTCACATACCTTAGAACGTTAGTACGCGAGACCATCTCATTACCTATGAAAATTTCTTTTTTAAGACATTTTACACACAATTTTCCCCTCTCAGCGTTTAAATAAAATATTTACTCTTGGTTCGCTTTAGTTGCAGGGCGTATTTGTACCTACACACGCGATTTTTCCGTCTTTAACGAATACTTGAGGTTAAAAAAATTATCATCGCCATCTATCCGCAAATTTCTGTATTAGCGTATCTCCTATGGCACCGGGATAAAGTTTTATAATTTTTTGAAAGCGATACCTGCCGCACGTAATACTCATTAAGAATTAATACTACTTAATCTAATACAGGAAATTTTCGAAACAAAACTCGAAGTTATAGAACAGTCGAACTTCTATAAGTTCTAAAAAGATTAGAATTACAGAAAATTCGAGTTATAGAAGGAAAGTAACATGAAAAATATTCTGCCATGTAAAAAGAATTCACTTCGAGTTATGGAAAATTAGAGTTAAAGACATTTCACTTATAGAAGTTCGAGACTACATGGAATTTCAAAAACTTTTAACATTCATCGTGTTCGATGCCATGTGTTTTGTACAACGTGAAAATTCTTTAAAAAGTATAAAAAAAGAATGTTTTTTAATGCGATCGCGTGATATTATTATTATTAAAAAACTGATACAGTCGAATATTTAAAAAAATCTTCTAAAATATCGCACGCATGCTAGTGATTGATTAAAATCGTTTTTGATAAAATCAAATTATTGTTAAAAATGCGTAGAATAAACTTCCCTTAATTATTGAGCAATGTCAACCATTTCTTCACAGCTTCTGCTCAGTATGAAAAAATGCCTAAGTACGAGATTTCATTCATTTTCGCTCTATCGTTTAGGCTCCAGAGCCAGTAACAGACAGACAGACGACATTGCGAAAACCACTTTTCAGACTCATGTCAGCTACATCTAAAACGTATATTTCCGTAACAATCTCGAGATAGAATTTTTTCGCAATTACAATACTTTCTCAATATATAATACCTCGTATATGAGAAAGTAAAAAAATTAGAACGAAATTTAAAAATAAGCTTATAAAAATCACGTTTGAATTTTCAGTTAACATTTCCATACTTTTTTTTACTTTCTCGGTTTGAAGTATAGGAGACAGTATTTTATTTGTGAATTAAAATCGAATTCGATATTTCAACGGAAATACACGTTTTGAGGTCCCCTTAGTACGTTATCATTATTTTCGCGATGATTTGATTTTAAGAAAATTATATGGGTGCTCTAAATCAAAAAGTAGTGTGATCAGATCGGCACGAAATATTAAATTTAACATTTTTGCTAATCAATAAAGATTTGAAAATGTTTTGTTCGAACCTTGTCAACCGGAAGTGGAGGTTTATTCATGCCGGTTTTTTCCGATTCCGATTATAAAATTATATTCGCGAGTGTGATTGCCGATAATTATTCCCGAGGACGCTGATGTCGAGACCAATCGTATTCATATCCACTTGGAGAAAGTCATGTGCTGGACGCATCAATTTTTAGCGCTTTTTTATAAAAGTAACTAAAAAATTACGTAAGCTACAAACACCAAATTTTCAGGAGATGCAGTTCTACATTCGAATTAGATATGAAAAACATTTGGGGTCCGTCCGTCAGTATGTTTGCCTTTTAACATGATATTAGAAAACCCCTTACGAACTATCCATACGGGTCCATTATGGCTTCCGTATTGTTGACCGTATTCACAGCAACGAATGTAAATAAACAAGTACCTATGCTAGTAAGCTAAAGTAAATCAAATTACACAGTTATAAAATATTACTCTATGAAACATGTTATTGTTGTACGTATTTAATGTCAATTTTTTAAAATAAAATTTTACGTGATATGCTGCTCAACATTTTAACGGTAAAATACATTGCTGTGAGATTATTTAATTAATCTTTCGAAACAAAAGTGAAATTACATAGGTTAAAAAATGTATTTACACAATTAATGTACTGAATATTATTAAAGATGAAAATTTTTCAAGATATGTTGGTCTGCAGGGGAATGTTTTTATTTTAGCATTCTTAAAAAAAAGCGCCCTATGTAATTTGCTCCGCAATTCTTTCCTCGCTTGTTTTAAATTTACCTATATTTTTTTTCATTTTTGATTCACATAACCAATAGGAAATCGTAGCATACCACACATCCCAGCTCTGATCAAACCGCGAAAAGCGCGAAACATGATCGGCGTTGCGTTTTTTTTTCATCAAAAAATACAAACCGCGTTATGGGAGGATCTAAAATAAAAAACACCAACACCCGATGAAGACCGAAAAGGAGACAGACAGACAAAAGATTTTATTTAGGACGAAATGGAGACTAAAGCCCTTCTTTCATTTAACCCTTTCTTATAGAGACGTAAATAAAAGACGTATAAAATAAAACACAACCGGCTCGTCCATTATTATTACTACGTCAAAAACACGCAGAACGTATAACGCCCCCTTTCATCCTTCAAATGGTCTAATCAAGTTCGCGGGATTACCTGAAGGTGTCGTAGTGAACCGCATCCTTTTCCTCCTCGCGTTAATCCCGCGCCGGCTCATGGACGAACGTATGGCTAGCATGCCTGGAACGAAATGGGACAGTGGGGAGGCCGTGGTGAGGAGGTGGAGGGTTGTCAGGAAAAAGGAGGATGAGGGAGTATCGAGGAACCTTGGAGACGGGATGTGCGCAGGAGACATATACGCTCAAGGCGCAAGGTGTTGCTTGTTACTATGGAGAGGGAAGGCGGAGCATGTACTGAGTGTGTACACGGTCTGCGAGGAGGAGGAGGAAGGTGGAAATAAATAAAAAAGGCGGATAAACGGAGGAAAAAAGGGAGAGGTGGAGAGAGAGAGAGAGGAAAAAAAGAAAATGCTCGATGAGAAAAAAACGAAAGCGAAACAATGAAAAAAACTCATTTAAAATAAATGCAAAATTATGTAAAAAAACAAACTTAATGGCCAAAGTTAGTAGGTTTCCATGGTGTGGGTTTGTTTTAATAAAGGGTTTTCTAGACGTATTATTATATATTTTAAGGATCGACCAAGTTTTGTTGCGGGAGTCCTTCGAAGTCCAAGGGAAGAGCGGTTTCTTTACTAACTTTATATTAACTTCGAAAGTAGTATATATATATATGTATATATATATATATATATACGTTTTCAACCCCCTTCGATAGCAGAAATAATCTTGAAATCTTCAGGATTCGAACCGCCTTTCATCGGATTCGTAGTCTAACGCCTTATCCATTGGGGTAAAGATGTCGTAGACGTTTGCGCTGATTCTTATTGAATAGTAACTTATAATCTGCTCCAATTCCTAATCATCGAATGATTACTATAAAAGTTGGTTTTTAAAAATACATTTTTTATACTTTCAAATTGTTTTGTTCTAAGCGCTAAAAGGAACTAGTGTATTCACTCGTCGCTCGAATTTACACGGTTATTTCACCTTAGAGAAACACCTCGAATACAGCATTCATTCATTTCGCTTTGGGACGTTTACGAAACGATCTCCAAACATTTATTTTTCAAAATCGGTTCGGCTGAAAGGGATTTAATAAATAAGAAATACAGGAAAATATCTGAATTTATAAATTATAAACTAAAATGTAAACGTAAAAAAGCTCAAATTTAACCTGCTGTATTCCTGTGCGCTGTCAGTTACGTACGGGGATTTTAAAAAAAATATGACGTAACTAGTCGTGCGCTAACCAAATGCTGCTTTGGTATTACAAACAGAAAATAAATCTTCGTCGAGAAAGACAGGAGGGCAGAAATTCCGAAAATATATAACATTATTTATTTCAAAAAATAAAAAAAGATAACTCCTTTTTGTGTAGTACGTATGTATTATATACGCATACATGCATATGTGTGTATGTATATGAATAATATGCGTGTCTGTGAATATACATACAAATACGTGTGTATTTAAAACGACCAAGATGGCAAGTGCAGATCAAAGATCAATATGAAATTGGAAAAAGGGATCGCCTAGTATCAACCTCGCCCAAATAAAGACGGCAGGCATATGCTGGAATATATAAGAAATTAAAATTAACTAGAAAATTCTGCCACGATCGGTTATGGCGTGGGTATTCTCTCGACTTCTAATTTCTACCTCGTCTGAGCTTTAGAGGTAAAACGTTCATTGGCAAACCTCTACTTTAGATTTCAATGACGTTTATAAACGGTTTTATTCCGCTAGGTACATATAATACTATAAAATTAGTAGTGAATAGACGACATTCGTTAAAGCAGTGGTGTCGAACCCCATCGCACTCGTGGCGAATCGGCTATTGGTATGTGGCGAATTGATGATCGTTGACAAGTCTACAATTTCTTTTATTAGTTTATTATAACACAAAGCATAAAATTTGTTTATATCTGTTTTTGTAAATTTGATAAACAAACGGCATTTTCGCAACAATATAAAATATTATTTTTTATAAATAGGACTTTACACTAATATTAATTCGCGCATTCTCACCTGGGGAAAAACAGTAGCGTGTTCGTACAATCACACAGCGGGCGAAAACGTGTATGGTTTTTTCGAAAAACAAAACGGTGCTTTTGAAGTATAAATAATAAATTACGAACAGTTTTTTGTAAACCGCCTCCATTTGTTTGAAGAGGTAAGAAGATTCTGAAGAAAGGGATACTGGGGGAGAGAAAGAGAGAAGTTAAGAAAGAATTGCAGAGGAAATTATTACATAAGACGATTTTTTTTAAGAATATTAAATTTTTAAAAATATTCCCCTGCAGACCAACCTATCTTGAAAATTTTGCATCTTTAATAATATTAAACACATTAATTATGCAAGTACATTTTAAGACCTATATATTTTTTCAACACGCGCGAAAGACAAGTAAAAGAACAAAACAAAAAAGAAACGAAAATCCTCCTGTATCTCTCTTCAAGACACGAATACAAAGAGAACAGTAGATTTCTTCTGCGAATAAAACTTCGTGAGAGAGAGAGCAGCTGGGAGCGTGGTGGAGGAGGCAGAAATGCAGACACGTGCGTGCGTGTGTTTTTATTAGCCTGCTGCGTCTTCTAAAAGAAATAAAAGAGCGGAGTGAATTACCTAGAACGCAATCCCGCTTGCTGTTCGCCCAGAGGGTCGTACATATTTTTTTGTTTCCTTTCGAAAAAGAGAAAGCAAAAAAAAGGGTCACGGAAAAGAGTGCAGGCGTGCAGCAGCAGAGCACTCTAAGGTTTCGTATTGAGAGGGCGGTGAGGGTAGAGAGCGGTACCCGCGGCAACACAAAGGGAACCCCTTCGTTTATTTTCAGGAAAAAATTGAAAAACGAAAACACGCGTGCGTCGAAACTGCATACCTTAAGGTGCCCCAGTCAAATATTTATTCGATATTTCGCGTGTCGCATGAGCAAACACGAAACTATGCACTTCAGCTATCAGTGAGAGTTATATAGACTGCAAATCTATTTCGATATATTTTTAAAATAAAATTTTATTTATTGCAATTACGTTGTAAATAACGGTATTCGTTATAAAATGTGCATTATTTATAATTTATACATTGATTTTTCTGTCCACTCTTTTTGGGACGAATTAAGTTCCCCCGCATAGAACCTATCCCGTATTTGAGATAAAATATTTTGGAAAATAAACTCGTCCTATAACAGGATACTTACAATAACAGTCAACAACAACACCGTGAATTGTTGCCGCATTCTAAGATATAACCCCTAAATTGTCCTTCCTGTCACCTATTGAGGGGAGTACGTACGTTTGTTTCGCATTAAATGTAATTTATTTTTAAAAGTAAGAGAGATGCACTGCCGTTCTTAACATCAGAAAGCAAACTAAGCAAATTAAAATGAAAGTAGTCTTCAAATTACTGCATAAAAATAAGTAATGTTGGCAAATCTACCTAGTTCAAAAGTACCAACTGATTGTGAGTGTCTCTGGACATGAGCATTCGCAAACAAATTTACACGTTAGTATACGGAATCAAGGACCTTTTAAAAGATGTAAAATTAGCTTCGCCAAAGTAAAAATTTCTTCGTGTACGATACTAAAAAAAACTTGTAAAAGCTACCATACTGCAATCCTTCCAAACAAAAATATAGCGCCAGAGGAATGTTGAGGGCTCAAAAAAAAAAACTGCCATCGTCGCACTGAATTAACAAGTTAGGAAAGTGTACAGCGTATCACAAATAGGCGCGTTTCGTGCAACGGAGTATTTGAAAGAAATTATAGACGTGTACGTAAGGGAAATAGCGTGTTCAAGTTCTTTTCTTCGACATAAATAATCCATTTTCTTCGAATTTAAAAATACTGCATGCGCACGTAAGTAAATTAAACGTATTTGTCTGAGATTGTTTATGATAACAACAACGAAGAAGTAACCATGCAAGAAATTTTCAAAGTTAAGCTCGAATTAAGACATACTTGAACGACTGTCTTGATAACGGCGACTCCTACTATAAAAAAGTATAGGAAAATAAATACTCTACTTTACTAGTCCTACAAGATTTATTTGAAAACAATTTTGATATGACCGATACTTTACGAGATATGACAGCATGTTCACTTTCTATCACTAGTAAAGTGGTATCTACTCCTGACTGGCTTACGTGATTCATTTACGTGACTTTCTTATTATCTTTGACTGTAATCCCTTCATATCAAATTTTTATGAAAATCCGTTCGGTAGAATCCGAGAACGAACATGCGGACGCACAAACCGACGCTAATAGGCGCTTATGCTGGAAGCGAAACGCGCCTAAAAAGGCGTTGATGGCACAAGCTTCAACGCATCTGAAACAACCCAAAGTCATTCCAGTCCTGTTTACACTCAATAAAAGATCATACGCCTTTGAAGAAGCGCCAAAAGGGACGATATTCCATTCTTCACTTATATAGTATACTCATGGTTATCACCTCTCCAGGTTTGACCCGAAGTCTCCGGGGTTTTCGGACTTGCCTCCGGGCAAGAGAAAAAATTCTCCGGGTCAACATGAATATTTTCGAAATTGGCATTAAAGATTACGACGATTTCCATTCCATTCCGCAGAGAATACCGAAAATCCAGCGCTGATATCATTTTTCTTAAGTATTTTAGCGTGGGTAGGGAAATAACCCTGGCCGATGGGTTTCAGATTTTCCATTTAAATCAAAAGGAAAGGATAATTCATGGAATGGATCCCAGAACTTCAATTTTCGTCATAAAACCTGTCCCCGTGATCTTGGCCTCCGCAGAAAGAGTTTCTAACCAGTTGTCATGAAAGTTGGTTCATCGGTTCAAAATTTGATAGTGGGGACCGGCAAACAAAGACAGAATCATAGACAATTACAACAAAGAAACCATAATCCTATTTTCATTCTGAAAGGGCGAAAACAGTAAAAAAAAAGTTGGCTTTTAAAAATCTCCGGGTCAAATTAGGAAATCTCCGGACAAGACCAGAGAAATCTCCGGGTCAGAATTGAAAATGTCCGGGTTGGCGAGGACTTTGAGGTGGCAACCCTGATGTATACTACATACATCTCTCTACACACATCTGTCAAAAACCGTGTGGAAATCATTACCGCTTTCATATCGAACGCACATTCCATTTCCTCCCTTGATTTATTTTTTTATTTAAAAATCGTCGTTAATCCCTGAACGCGAAGAAAAAGGAAATGGATTTTAACCAGGAATGGGGACAGAACATAAATGTCCGACCCCATTTCTGGCTAGATAACGCGATCACACAGAGGAAAGAGAATATATGCCGGAAATCTTCGTGATTTGTAAACTCCCATTGGTTCGGAACGGTACCGAATCCGGAAAAATACACATCCTTGGTCCGGAAATGTAGCGATTGGATTTCCTCGTTCACTGCGTTTTTTTAAAAAAAATCTTTCGAAAAATTCCGAAAAAACGTTACAAAAAAAACTGACCGTTTCATCCGTTATATCAGGAAGTCCCAACCGCTGTGATCTTTGGAAGCCTGATAATGCTATCTGAATGTGCTCTTCTACAATGCCTAATGTCCCATCTCTTAGGACCAATAATTTCATTTGCTCGGTCGATTTCTTTCTGAACGTATTAAGAATAACTGTGATGCTGGTTTGATTTTATTCATCGTTTATATTATTAGACAAGGTGAGGTGACGCTTTTTGCCAGGTGGAGTTCGTTCTCTAATCTTCCGGTAGAGAGCGTGCATGTAGAGTACAGTTAGTACCCCTTAACGTAGCGGTTGAAAATTACTAGAAGCTACCTTACGGTAATCGGCGGTAATATGTAGGGTGGGGGGAGCGAATTACATTACAAAATATGGACATTGAAGTTGCGCGCGCATCCTAGAAGGGAAATCATCGGACAGGAGGAATACGCCCCTAGTTGTATCATTACTACTCTTGCGGAAGTGTAGTGGTGCTCTTTTGATATTCTAGGATGCAACTTGGTGATCGCTTGATGTTCATCAAAAAGTTTGGGAACCTGGAAACGCCGTGTTTTTCTTACGAAATGAAAGCGACTGATTGGAAATCCTGAAAGAAAATATCGTTTGGTGACCCGCTGTAATTAACTTCAATTTAGTTCCAGAAATCGCTCCTGAATAATTCGCGGCAGATTTAAAAAACAACCTCTATGCATTGATACGCAATAACGTGAGCATTGATACGCAATAACGTGAGCATTGATACAAAAATCGTCTCGATTTCGTACTCGTTGAGACGTTTATCTGTCTGTCTCACTTCTTCCCTTTATCTTTCCTGAACTTCAAAGTACTCTCCTCATCTCATCCTATTTCTCTCTCTCTCTCAACGCCCTCCCTCTCTTCTCTATGTCAACCTCTCTTTATTCTGCTACAAAAAAACGAAAGCTGAACAAGGGACTTATTTCACTTTGAAAGGGCGTGACGCAATGAAAAGATTCATTGGTAGCCAAAGAATGAAAGAAAGATAGAGAGAAGGAGAGAGAGGGAATGAGAGACGTAGAGAGAGAGAGAGAGAGAGGAAGTGGGGGAGAGAGAGAGGGGGGAGAGAGTGAGAGGGGGAGAGAGAGAGAGAGAGAAATAGAGAGAAAGGGAAGGAGAGGGATGGAGGAAGAGGGAAGGAGAGAGAGTGAAGGGGGTAGAGAGAGAGGGGGGAGGGGAGAGATAGGGAGAGAGAGGTAATGAGAGAGGGATTGAAGAGGGAGTGAGAGATGAGAAAGGAAAGGAGAAAGTGAGGAGGAAGAAAGGAAAGAGGGTGGGAAAGTGGGGAAGAGAGATTTATAGAGGCAGACAAAAAGAGAGGGAGAATAAAAAAGAAACAAATAAAGCTTAGGGGAAGGAAAATGCAACACGACCCGGCGAGAACTTTTTTTTTTACGAGCGAGAAATAGATGGCGATGATAATGCACCTCAAAAAAGGCTATTGACTTCAACCAGCGTATTTGTTTTTCCCTACACACACCAAACACTCTCGCGGTTGCTGTAATCTCGGACGATAAAAAAAAAAAACAAAAAGGTAAATAGTGAAAGAGTTCGAATCAACTCGTGAGGCACGTAGGTTTCATTGCGACGGGATGACGGGAAAAAAATACTCGAGTCTTTTTAAAAAAAAGCCCTAAGAAACGTTTCCACAGTTGCGTTGTCCTATTCAGCGAAAATTGATTGAAAACAGGTTAGGGAAGTACTAACAATAAGCTAAAGCAGATTATCATTATAAAACGAGGCCCCGCCCCTTTTGGCCTCGCCCATACTCATCAGCTGATCCAGGATCCACCAAAATCTTGCCACATGTAGCATGCGGTCCAGGGGTCACGTGTTTGACACCCCTTTCTATAGTCTTAAAATAACGTACATCCTTACATAATTCATCAATTACAAAATTTGCAAATAACTTTGCACATTCTCTCTCTGTCTATATTTTGAAATCCAGTCACGCATGTCACGTTCACAAAGAGGCCCTTTTCCTGCGGAAATATTTGACCCGCGTGGCGTGCGGCAATAAATATAGAGAAAGAGAATCCGCGCTTTACACAGACTGCCTCCCAGTTATTACATTAGCATACGCGATCCGATCCGAACGCCTAAAAAGTATCGCGCGTCACGAAGAGCTAAGACTCGAAAAATATTTTTTTAATTTTAAAAGTGAGTTTTTTTGTAAACGATTCGTGACGTACCTTCGACGGCCATTCAAAATATCCTTCTATAAATAACGTTCGAATTCGAAAAAATCCGAATGAAAAATAGAACTGATCGCTTCGTGAAAAAAAGTTGACAAAAACATCAATGGAGATTGAAAGTTACAGAAGAATGGCGTTCGAAATATCGTTAAATAAAATATGCATCGACATTATTTCTTTTCATTAAAATTAAATTGGATTTTTTTTAAAACGGTACTTAGGTATTAACGGGTGGCGGCCAGGAAATTCAAATTTTGGCCGGGAGATGGCATATTTTCCACGATACTTTCGTAATGTTTTCATGTCCGTAAAACAACAACACGCCATGAAACTTGGGCAACCGTGAACAGTTTTTAAGGACATTTTCTCGACCAGAACTGCGAAACCCGAATCTTCTAACGCCGAGAGTATCTTCGAAATGTCGTTTCCAATTTTACCGAACCAGCGCCCATCACGGCCAAACTGTGAACTACTCGGAAATTTCAATCAAATAAAAAGCGAATTTTTCAAAAGTACTTCTTCGAGTAACCGGAAGGGAAACGGAAGTCTTCACAAAGAAAGAGATTAAATAAAGAGCGTCGTTGTATTAAAAAATTACGCGATGATAGAAATAAAAACAGAACCAAAACATGAACAACATATGTGAAACGTTGGAATGCAACTCACGATTCCTGGAGCTTCCAGAATATTAACGCACTCTCTCGTTTTGACAGAGTTGCATTGCAAATAGCAGCATCGAGCCATTCTAAATCCCTGCTTTTAAAAGACAGAATTAGCCCTATCCAAGGATTACGTATACCAACATAATTACGTAAATGCGAATGACTGTGTAATGCCTCTTCCAGAATAACTATATCGACGAAGTTTCATAAAAGAAATCTCGGTCTAAATTAAAAAAAAATAATACGAACATCGTTCAACTGGATAAACCTCATAAACGTTAATAAAAAATCAATTAAAAATAAACAGAATCATCGAAATCTGCCTCGAACACAGAAGTGAGCATTTTCAATGCAAATTACACGGACTTATTCAAAATTCTATAAGGTACGCTTCAACGTTAAAAAATAAGTATGATATACCTATTAGTTTTTTTAAAATGTGCTTGTTATGCAAAAATATAACACCGCGGATAAACAAAACCGCAGCTTTCGAAGGGATTTTTAAAACAAAAGATCGATCTACAAAACGATAAAAAAAATTTCCACAGGAAAAAAACGATGAAATTCCCGAATAAAACAACCAAATTTTAATACTCGAATATTGTCTTCCCCTTTCAACGGTAAGAGTTAGACGCCGATCGGTTTGGATAGAACTATCGATTTATGTTCGAGCGACCGCTCTCGGAATAAAATCACAGCGAAGTAGAGAGAGAGAGTAAAAAGAAAGAGCTATTTCTCTCCATCTCTTCTATTCACGCCAAACAGTTTAACCCGGCGGAATAAAAAATAATAAAAAAATGCGCCAACGAATATATACACAAACACACAGGAACGAAAAACATAGTTCCGTTATCTTTTTATCGTGAATTTTATGCATAAAAATGGCGCGTCCTGGCAGCTGGAGATGTCCTGACGAGTCTGATCCCCTGGGAAGTGCACACATACCCTCCCAACTCCCTCCACTTCTACCCTAAACCCCCTTCCCCCAACCCCCCTTACGTCCCGCATCCCTTTTTTCCCTTTATCACTCAAATGGATCCTAAAGGTTAAAGGTGATGGCAGGCGCGTCAATATTCCCCAGTCCGGCCGACCCATAGGAGGAGTAGGAACAAGTGAATGACAGGGAGGAAAAGGAAGGGAGTAAGAGAGAGATGGGGAGGGAGGCAGAAGAGAAAGGGAGATGAGAGAAATGAAGGGAGAGATACGAGAGAGAAAGGGAGGAGAGAAAGGGAGGAGAGAAAGGGAGAGAGAAGAGAAGGATAGGGAGAGAGGAGGATGAGAGGAGAGGAGAGAGAGGACGAAAAAGAGACAAAGAAAGCTGGATTTACAGATGGAGAAAGAGAAAGGTGAGAGGAGATTTCTCTTATCTCCCCTTATACTCTCACTATATAAAATTCACTTTTTTTTACGACAGCTATTTGGTGTTAACTGCATTTAACTCAAAGTTTTATTTTGTGTTAGTTAAATAGGCCGCCAAAAAATTGCGGTTGGTCACGAAAGATAGATTATTAAAAGTTAAAAAAAAATTAAAAACTTCGAGGCCTGTTGAATAGTTACGTGTTAATTAAAGACAGCGACGTGAACGGACAAAATACGTGGCTCTTCGTCGATATTCACCGGATATCACAAAATAAACGTATATTTATTTTTATATGTTGATAATTATAAGAAAGGGGAAGGCGAACTGGATTGACAATTATCTGAGGAGATAGCATGATTAAAGACGTGTCAGAAGGAAAAGTGGATGGAAAAAGAGAAGGAGTTGGTGAAAATGTTTCAGCTGATAGAGCCAGTGATTCCCAAAGTGGGCGGTACCGTCCCCCAGGGGGCGTTAAGGAATTTTGTGGGGGGCGATGGACATCAAGGTGGTTGCAGGTGAGAATTTAAGAAACTGGCATTATGCGTCCTAATAGTATGTGTGGTATAAATATACCATGAGAGATCAAAGCTGTTAATTGAAGACTGTAATTCAGTGCAACCTCTTTAATCCGTGTTCCTCTAATCCTGGAACTCTAGCGCTTTGGAACGAATCGTGCGTTTAAATTAAAAACTCAAAAAATTGTTTCATACACATCAAAAACATATAAAACTCCGTAATAATATAAAGGCAAAAATTAAACCTAATCACTTAAGGATAATGTCACCAAAAGTTTAACATTATTCCTTTTTTCCCTGCCTATATCCTATCCGAATAGATACGGTAAGCAAACAAGATTTATTAATCGCAACCTATAAAATCAATATAATAGTCAATATAAAACACCACAACGAATAGTTAATTGCCGCAAAATAAATTTATCCATAGTGAACACCTGTAACATGTTTCTTTCATGATTATGTTAACAAACTTCCTTGTCGAGTTTTGCTTCAAGGCCCATAACTCGTATTGAAAGTTATTAAAACCCTCAAGGAAAGGCATTAGTGAGAAGATAATTCATCGCAAACAATTACAATTTAGCGCACCTTATAAAAACATTGCGTGCACACCAATCACCTTTATGCGAAATTTTTGGGCATCCCCTATAAATTTTTACACGATTGAGCTTGATGAATAAAACAATATCGGCAGAATGGCGTAAAGAAATGGTTATTCCAGATGAGAAAGTACAGAACTGTGTGATGCGTGCAGTTGGATGCCAAATCGCTTAATCCATAAAACCAAAAATGATTGCGTAGACTTTGCTTACCCTTCATTATGGCTAATTCCCGTGGTCTGGAATATCCTATGTCCCAAGGGCGGTGGACTAAAGAGGTTGTACTAATACAAATCTATACAAGTGTAGCGTATGGTATTAGTTGGAGCAGGTTTTAGATGTGGATGACTCGACATTAGAGGCGTCTACTGAGTAAACGGCATATAACACGGTCTCCAATCGCCGCATATGGCAAACAGGCATATTTTAGCATGAGATATGGTTTGCAAAAACTACATTCAGCCTCCGCTTTACGATGATCCGATTATACGTCGAATTCCCCATCAAAACAATAATCCAGTTTTAAGTCACCGAATCTAGTTTTTCCACACTATGACGTATTGTGTACATTATGTAATAGTTATTATATTTTTATGTATTTATAATGTTTACATATTTGTTTTTATTAATGTTTAGATGGTCTTATACATATTTCTATTATTTTTATGATGTCCGAAAAATAATAGGTTCCGCTTTATGACGGTAGCCTTGTACCGAACCTGTCGTAAATCCAGGGGCTGACTGTAGTTTTTTAGCTGTGCAGGGCGGTATTCGGTACGGGGGCGGTGGCAAATATTTTTCAGCAGACGTTGGGCTGAAAAACCTTGGGAACCACTGTGATCGACGATTTTAAAATGGAAGAGAGCTATCAAAACATGAAGAAGACTGCGGAAAATAGGAGTATATGGAGAACCAAGTTTAACCATGACTAATCACGGACCTGTCTACAGAGAGACTACCTATGATGATGATGTTGATGAATTTGGACGTTGACTGAGGTTACTTGCACAATTTCCCGCGTTTTGTTTTTCGACTTTGAAGCAACCTAGCGGACAATTCATGAACTGCTTAAAAATCCAATCAAAGGGAATATGCATGGATTGATAAGGGCTAATTACAAAAAATTCCAAATATCTCTTAAAACAAAAAATTCGATTTTCTACGGACAGACAGACAAGTGCGATTGCATTAGGCAGGTTTCTTTTTGTTTTTTCAGTAAAGCCCAAAGCAAATTTCTCTTCATTTCTTCCTCCCCACTTCTCTCTCTCTCTCTCTCGCACGAGGTGAAACGCTCATTTATTGCTTCCTCTTTTGTAAGCAACTTTTTTGTTTTTTTTTGGGTAGTTTGACGCCGGAAGTGGCGAAGAAAAGCGAAACTTTATTTTATTTTTTTCAAAATCGCGAAACGGCAGAGGGTCACACACATTGGCGTGTCGCACCGAAGAGTGGGTTACAAGGTCATGCATGCGCTTGCTCCTTAAAAGAGACCCCTCCATAGTTATTTTATTTTAAAATCTTGATACCTGCGTAAAACAAAAACAACACGAAACATCCGGGAAAAGAATTAACGCATCTATTTTTTCGTGTGTACAGTCATTTAAGGTTACCATGGAGTTTTTTACCCTTACTGAAACTGCGCGTTTCTTCGCGTTTGGCGTCACTTTTTCTCTCGCCCAGTGTTTCCGTGATCGATCGTGTTTTGTTTCCCTTTGTTTTTTTTTTAAAGAACTACCTCTCCGCATCGGCGAAAGGAATATTTTTCATCTCGTGTCCATCGATAAATAATCCGAAAAAGGTCCGAAAGAAAAGAGTTTCGTCAACGGCGAATCCTTCCGACTTAAAAAAATAAATCCTGCTTCGGTTGCCACGAAAAATATATATACAATGCCTTGCTTTCGATTCGATCGGATTGATTTTTTTCAAAATAAATATGTATTCATCCGTAAAAATGCTATCTTGCATCATAGAGGAAGAAGACGGGTTTGTACACATATTTTGCGACGATGCTACCAAGCATCGAAAAAAGTCGTGATTCATTTAATATAAAGTTCGGTTGCTGCCAAAAAATTAAATGTATTGAATCCCATGACAACGCGAACCGTTATCACGCGGATTCAAGTCTAACGTGGGTAAACTTTCACCATGAAAATAGAGAATATTTCAGCTTTAATTATTATAATATACATATTAAAATAATTCTAAATTTAAGGCTAATATATTAATGTTTGACGAAGAATATTAGCTTATGAATTCCACCACATGATATAAAACCGTAAATACGGACAAGTGATAAATCAGAATTTTCCAAAATCCATAAAATATATGGATAATTCTGATTACTCCTGGAAGCCCTCCACAATCGTACGAAATTTGACTCAAATCAATAGCAGGCCTCGGGAAAATACGCGCAGTTTAATGTTTATATCGGCCGCCATTTTGAATCAAACAGACAAATGGAAACGAAATCCCGCGCTGACATTCCTCCTGCTCTATAATCGTGCCAAATTTGGTCGGAATCGGTTGAGAAATATGGGCTTGCATAAAGGAAGAGGCAGAAAATTGGCCGCCATTTTGAATCAGCGGACAGACGGACACTAAAACCCCGCGATGACCTTCCCCTTGGTGCCCTCTACAATCGTGCCAAATTCGGTTGGAATCGGTAGTGGGCGTGCATAAAGGAACAGACAGAAAATTGGCCGCCATTTTGAAAGAAACGGACGGACGGACACTAAAACAACGCATTAACCTTTCCCTTGGTTTCCCCTACAATCGCGCCAAATTTGGCCGGAATAGGTTGAGAAAGGAACAGACAGACGACAGACAGACAGACTTACTAGAATAGGTATAGTGGTGGATATGGGAAGCCTAAATGGGTCAGAAATTTCTGAGAAAAAACCATTGAATTATCTACGCCACGCATTGATCATCTCAATGAATATCCCTTAAAAGCAATATAATAAGAAAAAATTATTCACCTAATGGGTTAATTGAATAGAATACATATACGCTACGCATTGCATGTCTCACGAAAGCAAAAAATATAAATAAAATCGAGGAAACCATATTCGTCCATCTCTACTACTAATTGAGGAAGGGAATTTTTCTTGAAACGAAGAAGCTTTGGAAGAATAACACGGCGTGAAGAACGACGGGTTATTGATCAGTTTAAGATCCACAAAAAAAAAGGATGGCAAAATTGGTCGGTCGTCTTCCGTGTTTTTTTTCGAATAAATAAAAAAAACCGTTGCTTTTGTTGACTATCGTGCCCTCTACCGCACATCCGCCAATCCTTTCGTATTATAACGGTATATAATCCTCGATGAAAAAGAATAAAGACAGGACTTTAGGACTGAGGCAAAAAAATAAGAAAACCTTTTCTTTGTAATTCTTCGTTGCTCGCAATAGAAATGGCGCCTTATATGTGCCACGTGCACTCTCGTTCCCTATTGTGCGGAAGGGCGGATGGAAAAAAAAACGCCATTCGTACAGGATTGCCTACTCCCCAATGCGAGTTATATCTCCTTATATTAATGCTACTGCCATCTTTTAAAGCCGTGCAGAGTGGAGCGAGAAGGTGAGGAGAGGGGGTGGGAAACTTGAGTGAGAGAGAGAGGGCTCACTACACTTTATGACTCTACCTCTCGATCCGCTCGCATGATTCGGACATACGCTCTCACAAATCCGGAGAAAGAAGACCGTTTTTCTGCCCATTGAAAAGAGCCTCGCTTTTATCTTTTTAGAAATTGTTCACTGCGAGATAAATAGTTGTGCCTTAATTAATAGGATTTTTTTAATAAGTAAAATTGAAGAGGAATGGCCATGTAGTGCATTTTTAAGCATTACATTTTTTAAAAAGTTTACGGATTTTTGTTTTCTGTTTGCTGGAAGTCGAAACGGTTTATATCGTATGTATGTACAAATTTTCCGGACATTTTGTAAATCTATGTACGAAATTTGACTAGGCTTGCATGGACATTAATGTTAAACGAAGCAATAACCCAATTGTCACCGACAGCAGAACAGATCACGATACATTTTTATACAACTTTTATAATAACTTGACCTGTATGTATGCCATGTTTCAAATCCCAATAACTAATACATTTTGGACACTTCCATATGAGCTAAGAGTATGAAATTTTTTTTGTTTGTAGGTTATGGCATACCCCAACATAAAAATTTGGAAATATCAAAAAAAAGTCCCGGGTTCGACTCTTAGGGTATAATTTCCATTTCCCATAAGATAAAGCGAAAATGCAATTTTTCGAAGTGCTAGCTTCTATTCTTTTGCAAATTTAAATCGAAAGAAATTGACCTGGACTGTCTTAAAGAAAAAAGAATCGAATATCTCATTAACGAATTAAAAGCAGAATTTCGATCAAGAGAAAAAAACGTAAAACAACAAGCAGACACAACATGTAACAAGAAGATAAATAAAGCAAAAATCGCATCTTAATCACGATCTACCACATTCAATGTTGTAGAAGTAATTAAAAAGGACACTTGGGCGGGAAAGGGAGGAGAGAGGCATGGAGAGAGAGAGAGTGGAAAGAGAAAGAATGTGAAAGAGGAACGGGGAGAGGAGAGGGGGAGGAAATATAAAGAAAAGTCAGAAAGTGGAGGAGAAGAAGGAGAGAGTTAGGAAGAACGATAAAGAAAATGGACGTGAACGAATCTATGTACAGAAAATATAAGCTAAGAATGTAATCTAAAACTAATTGAAACAAAAGAAAGAAAAATGAGAGAGAGGAAGTGAGTCTAAAGGAATGGAGGATTTAATCGCAGAGATCAGCGGCATAGACGTGGACACACACACACGCCTCTTGAAATTCCTCAGAAATCCTTTCATATAGTGATCCCTTGGGAAAGGAAATCCCCATTAATACCGGCTCGGAGAGGTTTAATAAATTGGGCTACCGCGTGATTTTAATCAGCTAAAGGAGTGAACGAAAGGACGGAAATTTAGAGGAGCTAATAACCCACACAGTTTTTTGTGCTATTTATGTACACGACACGAAAGGATAAAAGTCGAAACGTCGCAACTGTATCATAAAGCCACCTGGCGGAGGTGCCTTTAATTACTTACTTATATAGAACTACACGAAGGGAGTTGTGTGGGGTGTTTTTTTATGATACCTATATGGTATCGGGGAACGTTTTTAAAAGTCTTCTTTCAATAACCGACGGTCTGCGAATATATATTTTTTTAACTCACTTGGAAACCAAATGAGAGACGTTGTAAGGTAATCGAAATGAAATCTTTATTCATATGTTTTGCCTTTCTCCGTTCTAGTAACGGTGATGAGTAATTTCGCGCCTATTCTTTTAATCGCCTGCGTGTAAATATAAATGTTCCAGGACGAAATCGTACAGTAAAATACAAACAACTTATGCAAGCAAAATAAACAAATTCACAGAATTAGCCATAAAACTAAAGAAACTATGGAAATTAAAGTGTAAATGTAGCACCTATAATAATATCCTCCACTGCTGTCATACCAAAAGACTTAATAACTCAACTATATGCCTTAAAACTGAGCCATCTAACACCTATTATTCAGAAATCTGTTATTCTCGACACGTCATATTGTCAGACTGTTTTTAAACAATGATCAAATAGGGATGAACTTGACAATAGTCCGTTCATTCCCACGTAAACCACTTTCGAGAGAAAGAGAGGCATGAAAATAAAATAATAATAATAACTTTAAGTGAGGACTCCTAATTCAATTATTTTCCTGCTGTCTGTGAGAGGTGGCAGCACCTTAAAAACAACAGTGTACATAAATACATACTACTTGTTTTAATGCTTCTTCTTCTTTCCTACCCAAACCTATTGTTCAGAATTAAATGTTTTCTTTAAAATCATCACCATGTCGAATTGATGCTTCTCAGTTAAAATGATTAGATCATTTAGTATGATATCGCTGATAATAGAAATTTTAACGCGTTGATAAAGATATAAACTTAGGCAAATTTTCCTCGCCATCCTGCAAAACAAATGACGATCAATGCCCGCACTCGAAGTCTAACGTTCAGTGCTTGATGAGACAAATGTTCAAGGTTCTATGTTTCCATAAATTCAGATTTTCGTCACTAAACGTATGAGTCCGGCGAAAAATCGAAGACAGAAATAAAATTGGTAGCAAACTATTTAGAGCAGACATAAAACGGATGAGCATGCCGTAAATCAATCATGCGATTACAAAGAGACGCAGCGTTTGAACGATTAAAAAAAATTTAGACCTCATCAATCAAACAGACTTTTAAAAAATTTCCTATAGCATTTTACGAGCAAAAATTAGAATATTAAAAGACGAAAGAATTTATCCGGTATAAATCTAAATTTATTATTACGGTGAAAAATACCGCGGTTTATTAATCAATTAATAAAAAATAAAGATGTAAAACTAAGGGATACAAACTATTCGTTGACTGAAAAATAAACACGTTATTATTAGGGTAATTAATGGTGTCTTAGCGACCTCGGGCGTTAAGGAGATATATTTTTTTTTGACTCATTCTCGAAATTTGAGCTAGCGCTAAATTTTGTCGGGGTGGTTGCTATGAAATATACATATTTAGAACAAAAAAAACGACGCGGAGTATTCAGGGCACTTCCTAGGACGATAAGGGAATTACCGTTCCGGAAAATTCAGGAATTAAAAAAAAGGTTTCCTATGCAATTAGTTAAAACAAGGGGCATATGCAAGAGTGCGAGATAATTCAAATTTTGGACAGGTTAAATTTAAAAAACAAAATATTTCACGCACGAGAAAAGAAGGCAATTAAACAGGGAGAGAAGAAAATACGGGAAATTCCGACGCCATTAAACGGAAAACTTGCGAAAATTTAAAAAACAATTACTCGAAACAAATACTTGCTTCTAGGCATACATTCCCCTCCCTTAAGAAATTTGCGTAAAAAACGAGAAAAATTACGTCTCTTGATCCCCGCTGACGTAACGTGTGTGAATTACGACCCTAATCTGCATACAAGGGCTCGCGAAAATTACGTATCACTCCGGAAAATAAAAGAAGGGAATGGAATTAACCCGTTTCTTGCCCGCTCGAAAGAGTGGTAAAAGTAAGTAACACGAACTGAAGAAAAAGAAGCCAATGAAAAACAACATATATACTATGTGAAAAAAACAGACTGCGGGTTGAATGTCTCAGAGACGCCTTCAACTAGATTTTTTAATTTAATTCTCCTGAAAGAAAACTTAATAGTGCGAAAACGGGAGGACTGCTTCATATCCTGAGTTCATCATTGAAAAATTGGGCAAGTAGAGAGGGTAAAATTGGGCATGTAAGGAGTTTTGCACTGAATGGAGAACAGAGATGGAGGGGCGAGAGAGGAGGGGGGAGAGGAAAGGGAGGAGAGGGAGAGATGAAGGAAGTAAGAGGTAGGGTCAGTGGCGGATTAAGGATTCAACCCCCCCTAAACCCTGAAATAATTTCCACCCCATATGAACTTATTTTGGTATTTACGAATTAGTGTGAACTAAATATGAAACTCAAAATCATTATAACTGAACGTTTATGAGTTTTATTAAACATACATCAAATTACTCGTACATTACGTATTTATTGTAACTAATTACGTATTTTGTGCGTGGTGAGAACCGATACCGACACGCACGATCGTGCTCGCACCAGTATTGCCACATTAAATTATTATGCATTAACATTTTAGGGCAAAAATAACTTATTAGGTTCGTAATAAACCATCATTAATATAAAATAGTAATTTCACTTAGTGGACTTACAGACAAAATTGCCGCCCCATCAAATTTGCCGCCCTAGGCCTAGGCGGTAATACGCCATAGTGTAGGATGAGAGCGTGAGAGAAAGAGTGGGAAGGGGAGGGAGAGGAAGGAGAAAGAGGGAGAGAGACGTACGGATGACCAGATAGATAAACGCCTTTATTTGGACGAAATTTAAGCCATAATGTCCACTCTTACATTTAGAAAAGGGAGGAGAGTGGGAAAGGAGCAGGGGCGTAGCGTACATTTAGCGAACCGGTGCAATGCACCGGGGCCCCCAGCCAAAGGGGAGGGGGGGCCAAATGCCCCTGACATATTATATCTTTCATGATAAAATTAATGATATGTGCCTCAAACTCGAATTTTGCACGGGAGCCCCATAAGAGTTTGCCACTCCACTGGAAAGGAGAGAGAGAGAGGGGGAGAGAGAGAGGTAGGGATAGAGAGGGTAGGACGGGAGAGAGGAAGGAATGCAGAGAGAGGAAATGAGGGTGTGAGGAGGAGGGAGGAAGAAAGCGTAAAGAGGAAGGGGAGGGAAGGACGGAGAGTGTGAGAGAGAGAGAGGGGGGAGAGAAGGAGAAAGGGATAGACGGAGGAAGAGGAAAGAGGGAAAGGGATAGAGATAAAGGTACAATGATAAAACTGAAGCCTGCGGGTAGGGAATTGGAAAGAGAGACGAAAGCAGAGGGAAAATGAGACAGAGAAAGATAAATAGAGAGAGAGACGAAGAAGGGAAAAATTAATAGCGAGTGGGAGGAGGGAGAGAGAGAGAGAGGGTAACAAAGAAGCTGCCCGAGACCTCGGATCGTGGGCGGTAGGTGAAAGGCGATCAATAAGCGACGCCTGGAGGCTTGCAACACGCAACACTCTGCTGCCCTCGCGGTCGCATACCGATCCAAGGCGCCGTCGGTGGCATCGAGCACAAAACGGGAACAACCCATGCCCGACCTCTTTTTCCTCCCGACTTCCTTACTCCACCCACGCAAGAAACCAGAACGAGAGAGAGAGAGAAAACACGTGAAGGGACGAAATGCGCGCGTTAACACATAAAGGAGAACGACACGACAAGGCGATACATAAAAGAACAAAATCACTCCCGTGATCGGACCTTGAAAGGGACCAAATGAGCATCGGAGCAAGAGAAGAGCACGGGATTGGGAGTCTGTTCCTTTTTATTATTTTTTGAGGATACACGATATTCTTTTTTTTAAATCTTTTTTCGTTCCGACAGCCGAGGCGGAAGTTGGTAGGGTAGGGGTTGGTAGAGTTGTTGCTATTCCTAAAGGTGAAACAAATGAGGCGAATGTGGGGCAAAGGTGAAGGAGGGAGAACCAGGACGATCAGAGAGCATTATACGTATCCAGGGCACGTGAGCATAAAAGGGTTAGCCTGTTATACTAAGTCGCCATCTTTTTTTGGTGTTTTTTTTAAGGGTAAAGGCTTAAGAGTTCAAACCACAAATAAACTAAAAGTGGATCACAAGATACAATTTTTCTCCGAATGTCATCAAAGCATTATTTAAAAATAAGTTGAGCACTGCGGAAATATGTTTATATCGAAGCGGGTGAATTCTAAGCACCGTGAAATTTTAATTTTAATTTTACGTCAACTGGAGTTCATCTGTTCCGATTATTGAATATATGTCACAAGGAACTCGTATTTTAAAAAAATATGGTTCGCGTATGTTCATATGGGAAATCCAAATGTTATGTTTCAGTATGAATAAAATGCTTAACTTAGGTATAGCCATCAGTGGCGTATCCAGGAATTAGTCAGGGGGAGGGGTTTGAACCCGAACTCGAGAGCTAAACCCCATGGTACTTTTTTTTTAGTGATTCGCGAGCATGAAGGAAATTTTTTAATCGAGAGGGGGGGGGGGGGGTTATGACCCCCAAAACCCCCTCCTGGATACGCCACTGATAGCCAGAGCAAGTTTGTGTATGACATACCAAAGTATATGTACTTCGTTTTAATTTTATTTTAAATATTGAATTTGTTTTCAGCCATAAAACGAGCACTAAATTTCTCTACAGTTTAAATAAGTATAAATGCAAACACACAAACGCGTGTAATAGAATATCTAAATAAATATTTGTTTCAAATTAAAATATCGGACTAAATATCTGTTTCTATTTATTTTCAACATATATAGAGATGACTTTCTGTAATAAGAGATCAATAAGTTTAATTTTCTGTGCAATGTGTGTCAAACCAATGCCGTGATTATACACAGCAAATCTTCTTCTTTATAGGCAGGATTCATTAGTGATAACACGACACGTGCAATATTCACGTAAGTAGACTTTCACAGCGTCCCAGTTTCACAAAAGACGTTTTAAATAATTTTCACCTCGAAAAGTCCATCCCTTTCGGATTAACCGCGTTTTTCCATTACACTAGAATGCTCAACTACGAACTTAAGCGCAGATAATCTGGATTATATACGTATACACTACACGTTATAAAATGCAGATCATCTTAGCTCGAGAACACAAATTCCCAGTTCGCGTCGCTGTATCAACACGTGCTTCCGCGTGATACAAGAGACGGTGGAGGATACGCATCAAGTGTTGTGTCTCACGCATCGCTTCGTGTTCCATCTTTTCGACTGTGGGTAAAAGGCTTTGTCTCGAAAATAATTTTCCTAATCTTCGTTAACATCGCGGTGTATTTATCGGATCTGTAATCCTCCCTCTGCATCACGTTTCGGGTCCATTAATTGGGATCCTTTTGCCATCCACATACATACGTATACACAAAGGCGAATTTAATTGACTTCATCAGTAAAACCATTAAGTTGCTTAATTATATTTGGGAGTGTATTACAGTCTGAAAATTGCGGCAAGGCTCTAATTAAGATCATCGGTTGCGTTTTTTAAAAAAATAATCACGTAGTCGTTTAAAGGGGGTATATTACAGTCTTACAATTAGTTAATGTATCAAATGATACAAATAATACTTCAAATTAAAAGCAGACATTCGACTGCCTTCGAGGATTAATTATTGATACCTGGCAATAAATAAGATTATGGTGAAATTTTTAAAATGGTGAATATTCTAATAGTTGCTGTAAAACTAACTTCTTAATTACAATCATAGCATAACTGTATTAATGGAACTGATATTCAAGTGTTACTAATGATTCTGAACTATTATAATTGCGAAACTTTTTAGAATATTGAGTCAAACCAAGAATAGAGGATTCTAAAATTCCTGTAAAAACCCCTTTACTTAGTATTTAAGAAAATGCATAAAAACGATAAAGAACATTATTTAAATAACAAGTCGTGTCCTAGAACTTTTACAACACTTCTCGTGATAAAAACGCAAAAAATAGTAAAAGGTGAAAGGAATGGTCCGATATTGTTTTTTTTTCGAACGAGTAACCAATGCACGGCAATAAAATTATTATTGTGAAAAATCATTAAATAAGAATTTTTCATTTTGCAAAGATCAATCTAAGAAGGAGTTTCCTCTTGATAAAGGGATTGACTTAAAACATAATCCCAGTCTAAAGACGGAACGTGTCACAATCACAGGAAAGCGCATTCAAAAAGGAACTGCCAGATTACAACATCTTGAATGGAGATAGGAATTAACAAAGATAAAATCGGAAATGCTTGAAACGACTTGGAAATTCATGATTTTTTTTTAAGGATTGGAAAGCAAAAAATTCTCCTCCAAAGCTTCTGAGACGAAAGATACGTTCAAGCCGAGGCGAACAAGGCGAAATTTTACTACTCCAACTGAATTGGATTTATTCCATTGCGAAATTAACAAGCAAGCTTTTTTTATTTTTGACGAATCCTCAACCCAGCTTACTGCGTAGAAACCATAGAGATTCTTCGGGGAGAGGATGGGGCTCAGAAAAATCTCATTTCGAGCCATATATATAGTTTTTAACTGACATGCGACTCCCACACGGTCCTCCGAATTAATGCATATGCATGCGAGAGAAGCCTTTCCAAAACAAAGCGAGAAGTAGAGGATTAAGGCGAATGCGAGAATTCTTCGAGGAAACTAGTGGCGTTTGAGAATTTTGTCTGCAAAGATGACACTCGAGCTTGTCTAAAAAACGTAGAAACCTACTGTATCCAAAACCTCGTAATATTAGCAGATAATATGAGGATCACATTTTGTTCGAGAACGGAAATTCACCGGGGTAAATTTCTGTCGTCTCAAATCGCGAGAAAAAAACGCTCGTCTCCTGTTTTCATTTATTTTACACCCTTGAATTTTTTGGTGTTTTAGTTTGAGATAACAAGAATGAGAGGTCAGCGTCGCACAAGCGTTACGAAATGCGCGAAAACTATTGGTTGAGGAAAAGGTTGAGTAGATGTCTCTGGAATTTACGCTTGAGGAAGGGGAAGTCTCAACGTTCGTACACGTGCACGGACCTCTCCCGCTTGTACGGTAGACCGGCCTCTTTGAGTTTGATTCCAACTTGGCACGTCGTGCCACTATGCACGCCATCCAGGAAAAAGAATCAGTTTATAATAATAACTCAGCGTTTAAAGCAACATTCGGAAAAGTTATTACACCGTATCAAATAAGGCATACGAAGAGAAACATTTTGCATTCTGTTATGAATTATATCCCTCTGGTGACTGTTACGCCACGTGAGATTATGGGTGACTTTTCCCAAAAGAACCGAAACGTGACACACGGCGACACAATTATTCACGAACTTCATGGTCTATTTGGGAGAGTATAATATCATTCGCCCCGGCAACACTTATCTTGGTAGAAATGTTAAGATTTATTCCAATTAAGCCACATTCTCTCTCTTAAATATTTCACATAACGACGGAAGACATACTTTTACATACGTTTGGCTCAATGCAGATAATTTATATATTAATTTTTAAGCGAGGTAGATTGGGTCTTTGTCTCATTCCTATCTATGCCATTCTATGCGATTTAGTGTCAGGATTATTTCGAGCTCCATAAATTACATGAACGCCGTATATATTACGACCTAAAAATATTATATAATCAGCCGCTCTACTGAAATGACACAATATAACAAAAACATAGTAATAATAGATAACGCATATACGTCTCAATGATAAAGCATAGGAAACTAATTCAAATTTTTTATAACGAGCTGACCTTCGAAACGCAATTTTGAAAAACCGTTTTCAGAATACTTCAATACAAAAAAAATATTTAAAACGAGCAAAATAAATTATATAAATTTGGATGCTCACGATATTTGTACTTTTTTTAAGGATAAAGTAGTACTTCATACCCCAGGTGGCAGCGAAGGTGTAAATACACAACAACTTAATAAAACAACAAAAAAACACAATGAAATTTTTCATCGCAATGTTTCTCCATAATTCAGCTCGGCAAACATCCTTAAATCAATACCCAGAAAAATACATCCCCTTTAAAAAAAAACCTCTCAACACAAATATATTACATGATCGGAAGACGAAGCGATACAGAGAGAAAGAGAGAGAACACGCTTCCCCAGAGGAGAAAAATTACTCAGCTATAGCAATTAACACGGTTGAACAAAAATAACTTGGAAATAATTTTTTTTAAGACCTTCATTTAATACCATAGCCTCTTTAATGGACGGAGAAGATGAAAACCGGCAGACGAGGAGGAGATAGAGAGAAGGAAAGAGAGAGAGATAGAGAGAGAGAGAGAGAGAGAGAGAGAGAGAGAGAGAGAGAGAGAGAGAGAGAGAGAGAGAGAGAGAGAGAGAGAGAGAGAGAGAGAGAGAGACGAAACAAAAGGAAAAAGAGCTTTAAATACCAGAAAATAAACACATGAAGAAAGAATAACGGCTAAGCCATAAATAATTGACTTTCCGGAGAAGTGAGAAAGATGTTCCGATCCAACGGACTTCTCTCCTAACAAAGCGTTATCAAAGAAAACTCTCTCTCTCTTCCTCCTTTTCTCTCTCCCTCTCTCTCTCATCCTCCTCTCTCTGTATTCATCCATTCCAACCTCCATTCCTCCCATCCTTCCTCACTTTCCCTCACCCTCCCTCCCTCCCTCCACCTTTCTTTCTCGTATATACTCCTCCCTCCAGCCCCATCTATTCCTCCATCCTTATTCCTCTCTCATAATCTTTCCCTTCATTCATTACTTCTCCGGTTTCTCTCTCCCCCAAAATGGTTTCGCTTCTCCATCGATTCTCCCGTCCTACTCCCCATTATATCCCTTTTCCTCTTTTTCCTTTCTTTCAATTTTCTCTTCCTCTTTCACGTCGTCCGTCTCTCTCTCTCTCCCTCCCCCTCTCTTTCTCTCCCCCTATCTCCTATCCCCCTCACTCCTCTCCCTCCCTCTATTCTTCTTCTTCTAGCCTTTATTTTCTTCTTTTCTTGCCCCTCCATCTTCCCTCGTCTCTCCATTTCTATCTCACGTCATCACGCCCTCTCTCTTGCCTCCTCTCTCCCTCCCTCGTCTCTTTCTCACCTCCTCTCCCTCTCTTAAACCCTTTATCTCGCTTCTCTATCTCTCTCTTCTCTCCCTCCCCCACCTCTCTCGCTGCTATGTTTTCCCTCAATTCTTCTTCTCTCCCTCTCTCTCCATCTCATCCACTTTATCCATCCCTCAATCTCCACCACCTTGGTCTTGTTTACGAGAGAGAAAGAGAGAGAGAGAGAGATGAAGGGGGAGAAGAGTGAGGGGGTTAGATGGGTTGGGTAATTTTTTAATCATCGGAGGCGAGATTAAGAGTCTACATAAGTCCCCGTTTACACGTTCCAGTTTTCGTGCCTGAAAACAGGCTCCTGGATGACTAGTCTGCCTGCGGTAGCGTACGTAGTAGGATGGATTCAGAAAGAAAAGCTGCCCTCTTGAATGGTTCTGCAGGTCACCTGTGTCAGGTGGCAGTCCTCAACCAATCGTGTTTTGGGCAGGCCTGGAATCGGGAGTCGTGCCCGTTTCGTGCCCGACGCCCTTCTTAGGGGGAATTTGCTTGTGCGCATGCGCAGAAAGGTCAGGTGCCTGTTTTCAGGCACGAAAACGGGAACGTGTAAACGGGGACTAAAAGAGAGAAAAATGGATAAAAACAGAGGGAGGATGAAAGCGTTAGTGGGGAGGAGGAATGGAGGGAGGAAAAGTGGAGAGAGAGAGGAGGAGATAATGTAGGATCCGGTCACATGAGGAAGTGAGGAAGGAAAAGGGGAGAAGGGAAGGGGTGTGTGAGAGAGGGAGGGAAAGAGAAAGGAAGGCAGAGATAGAGGGGGGAGAGTAAGGGAGGAGAGGAATGGAAGGAGGGAGGAAGATAAAGGGAGGAAGAAATGAAGGGGAGAGGAAGGGAGGGAGAGAGGGGGAGGGGCAGGGAGGGAGAGAAAGGGAGGGAAAGAGGAAGTGTGAGAGGGAAGGAGGATGGGAAAGAGGAAGGGAGGGAGAGATGAAGGAGAAGACAGACAGACAAACGACTTCATTGAGGGCGAGGGAGGGAGAGATGAATGAGGAGAGGAAGGGTTGGAGGGAGGGAGGGTGAGAGGAAGGGAGGGTGGAAGTGAGGGAGGGAGAGAAAAGGAGGGAGGGAGGAAGAGGGGGAGGGATAGAGGAAAGGAGATGATCGCCGACAAGAAAATCGATACGGAGAAAAGAGAACATCAAGGAACAAAAAAAGATTATATCGTATACTTAGCTCAGGCTAGTGACGATGAACGCCTTCCCTCCCTCCCTTTCATCCTTTCCCCATCTCTTTTACTTAATCCGTCGCGGTTTCCAAGGCGCCGGTTATCGATTCGCTAATTACCTCAGCTGAAGGAAATGGGTGACGGAAAAAGAGACAAAAGACGCGCGATGCTCGTTTTATTTATTTATTTTTTTATAGAGCTCGAGACGAACACTTTGTTGTCACTAGCCAAAGGGATGGCGCGACGGCGTTATATTCATAAGCTTTTGTAATGGGGCCGTTTACCGTAAAAAAAGAAGACGAACGCTAATCTACTTTTGTGAGCGAGAATTTCGCAGCCTTCTCCCGGCTAAGGGCGGAAAAGTAGGGCAAGGGAAGACAAATATCCCTCCGCGGGGCATGGTCATTATTATTGCGAGGATCAGGCGTTCCCCTTTAAGCTTAGTAGAGTATATTTATATATATTATCCGTCACAACTCCCAAGTGCAACGTTTTAAGATGCCCTTGTTAATGTGTTTTTATATTCCAAGAGTTTAAAAGCATATCGTGTTGGCATTTTTTTTCTTCTTGGCACTGATTTCCACCTAAGAATCCCATAGGCATTACATTATCATCTGAAAATACTTTACATGTTGGAGATAACTGTCCTTATTCTTATTAACGAACAAAGAAATGATGCATTTGAGGATATTTTGTGCTGGATCGATTTAAAAAAAACGAGTTACGTAAAAGAACGACGCGCCGATTACCTCGCGCTGAGTACTTAATTACGGTGAAACCTCGTTGACGCACAAAACGTTATGCGCAATTCTCGTCTATACGAAGCATAATTGGGCCACATGTTACAACACAGATATATTTAGGCTAATTGTAACAGGACTTGTTATTACCAAACGAGAAAAATCTTAAGTGCCTTGAAGTTTGGGTTAACGAGGCTATACTATGTGTAAGTATATGTATTTATGTATGTGCATGTATGTATATGGTTGTACGTTTACGTATATATGTACGGATCTATATTAAAACATCTCAAAAGAAAGCCGTTAGCGTCCTTTTACAATGAGCATAACATTTGATAACAAAGGCGATCACATACGTACAATCGTGCCCTCTGAATGAATCGAACATAGAACCCCTAGCATCGGTAGCCTGACACGCTAACCATCCTATCTAACCAACTCGGCCACCGCATAAGCTGCGTATGAAGACTCATATTAGGAGGTAAATTGGACCCCTAGTATGTTCGCTAAATTTAATAGCAAAAATCTCGCGAATGCTTGAGAGATGCGTCTTCTTGCTTTGGCATTTTTCGTCACTAGAAGTGCGCTACATGTTCACCAAGTTTCAACCAAATCGGCGACGAACGTGTCGTAAGGTCCCCTTGTAAGCCGAAAAACCGTATCTGCAGTGCCGTAACTAAGGGGATGGCGAAGGTGGCATAAATGCCATAGGCGCCGCTTGCAAAAAGGCGCCAAACGCTCCAGAAAAAAGCGCCATAACTTCATTTATCCACAAATAAATATTATTTTAACACTAAAACGTTCATTTATATGTAACAAAGACGCTATTATTCTGTATTAAAACGCAGAAAAAATAATATCATACATAACTAAGGTGTTCCCTAAAGTTTTCCCATAGGCGCCACATCGCCTAGGTACACCTCTGCATACATGTGTATGACCGTGTGTGTGTGTGTGTACACACATATATATACGTTTCATTTTATGCATGCATATTAACAGAGTTTCGAGTAAAGATAACGGATTCCTTCCTCCACCCAAACAATTCCACTCCGTAGCTCTATAACGCACGAGGCGTCCATATGGTTCTCCCCCTTTAACCACGAGAATGCATTAGGGACCTCCCGAAAAGGAAGTGTCGGCTTTGGTGCTTGTTGTGTGTGTGTGTATGCTGGCACACACAAACCACCCAATCTCTCTCTAGAGGTGCGAGACCAACAGGTGTGTGCGGTCCAAAATCTTTCGGGAAGATTGAGGGAGAGAGAGAGGACGAAAGAATGGAGAGAGGGAGAGAAAGAGAGAGAGAACAGACACAAAAGCATCACCCTTAGAAGAGAAGGAGCAAAGGGTGAAGAGAGAGGGTATAGCATAAGGAGGAGGAGGAAGAGAGGAGAGGATAGTAAGAAACAGTGGGGGAGGAACATAAAGAGAGAGAGACTGACAGAGGCGAAAGATAGACATAGAGATGAGAAGAGAGACATGGAGAGGAGGTAGAGACAGAGGATGGAAAGAGAGGAGGGAGAGAAAGATAGTAGGGAGGGAGTAGAGAAAAGAGGTGGGAGGGTGAAATAGAGAGACAGAGGAAGAGAGAGAGAGAGGGATAGAAGGAGAGAGAGAGAGAAAGGTGGGGGGGGTGAAAGCCAGAAGAGCGAAATTGCGACTACTATACAGCACCTTCTTACATTAAACCCTTTGCTCATGATTGACATAAGATATTAATTACATATTAAGAGGAAGAGAGGGAGGGGGGAATCAGAGAGAGGGGGAAAGAGAGTGAAATAGAGAGAGGGTGAAAAAGAGAGAGGGTGAAAGAGAGAGGGAAAGAGAGAGAGGGTGAAAGAGAGAGGGAAAGAGAGAGAGGGTGAAAGAGAGAGGGAAAGAGAGAGGGTGAAAGAGAGAGGGTGAAAGAGAGAGGGAAAGAGAGAGAGGGAAAGAGAGAGGGTGAAAGAGAGAGAGGGAAAGAGAGAGGGTGAAAGAGAAAGAGGGAAAGAGAGAGAGGGTGAAAGAGAGAGGGTAAGAGAGAGAGGGTGAAAGAGAGAGAGGGGGAAAGAGAGGGTGAGAGAGGGAAAGGGAGAAAGGGTGAAAAAGATAGAGGAAGGGCGGAGTGTGAGAGAGGGAGTTAGGAATAAAGAGGATAAAAGAGAACGAGAGATACAAAGATGGACAGAGGGCGAGAGTGAGGCAAGGACAGAGAGACAGACAGACAAACGACTTTATTAGGGCGAAATTGAGACCATACAATCCCTTCCAACATTTAACCCTACGTTATTAATTACAAATGAGAATAAAATAGTAATAATAATTTCACAGAAAAGAACCAGAAAATAAAATAAATAGAAAAACATGCAAGCAAAACACCAAATTACAAATTCGGAAAATTTCTATAAAAATACATTAATTGCGGTAAAAACCTAGGAAAGACCGGACTTGGCCATCCTAGCAAAGGACCACGCAGGAAAACACCCACGAAGGGAAAAGGGGGTGGGAAAAAAACCTGCGAAAACCCTAGATACATGAAAGAACAATAGTTGAATTACAATAATACATACAAGCTTAACAAGATAAGATTTACAAAAAATATTTTTATTTTATGACTAATGAACAAGATAATTAAAGAAAATAAAAAAAATAAAAAGATGAAAACATACATATTTAGCAGGAGAAGTGGTGGAAGAAAGGGAGTGATGGAGAGTGAAAGGGAGGGAGAGGGAGGGAGGGAGGAGAGAGGGGTAGAAAGAGGGTTGAGAGGTAGAGAGGGAAAAAGAGAGGGAGTGAGAGAGACTGATGCAGGGTTGGTGAGAGATACGATCCAAGTGGGTTTGGAGAGGTCCCCTTTAGTGATGGTGAAGTGAAGAGGGTGCGGCTAAGGACTCCCAACTACCTGCCCTCTCATCATCAAGCCTTTCCCCGCACGAACGAACACGCCAAATGAACCCGTGCGCACGCACCCCTTAGCGCGCTTACGAAGGCGCACGCTTCGCATGATGCACGGTAACGATGACGAGGATCCCAAAAAAAAAAACTTTTGAACTAAACTTCTCATTGCCACATTATAATTTCATAACTATAAAGATCAGACGGCTGAATTTGGCGTGATTAATGTAATTATTCACGCGTCTGAAGAAACTCAATGTTTATTTAATTATAACAGGGTTTTTATAAAGTCCGCGTGGATTTTTTTAACTTTAATGACTTTGTATGTATGCACATAAGATAGAAACAATCTGCAAATGGAATAATAATGCCAATTTTATTAAGTTTAGTAACAATTAATGGATTGTTACATTACAGTTAACGTAACAGTAACATAATCTGTTCAATTCTTACTGATTAAAATGACAACAGGAGAGGAAAAGGTTAATTGCATGCTATGGCTAGCAGAATTCACGAGAAAGGAATTCTGCGATTGCGCTAAAAATTAATAAAATTTGCTTTAGTATTCCATTTACGGATTGTTTCTATCTCTCATATATATATATAGCATAATATAATATAACGTTCTGGGAGAAACGACAAATGGGGCAAAGAAGGCAAGATGGAGGTGGATGGGAGGCAAAGAGAAGGGAAACCATTTTGGTGGAGAGAAACCTGAGAAGGAATGAATGAAGGGTAAGATTATGAAAGATGAATAAGGATGGAGGGATAGATGGAGCTGGAGGCAGGAGTATATACGAGAAATAAGAGTGGAGGGAGGGAGGGTGAGGGAAAGCGAGGAAGGATGGGAGGAATGGAGGTTGGAATGGATGAATACAGAGAGAGGAAGGGAGAAAGGGAGGAAGAGAGAAAAGTGGAAGGTAGATAAGAGAGTAAAGAGACAGAGAAGAGATGAAGACGATGTAGGGAAGCATAGAAAAGGACAAAGGAAGAAGTAAGAGAGTCGAGTGACGGAAGAATCGAGAGAGAACGCGAGCCTTAGCAGGCGAGAGGACACTTTAAGGGGATGCCATCTGTTGGAGAGACCCATCAACCGAGTGCGGACTGCGCATTGGGACGCGATAACCAAGTAATGCCATGTATGAATTCTTAAATCGAAACGGTAAGGTTTTTCTTTTTTTAAAGGAAATGAAGTACGGCCGAGATTATCTCGGGATGGAAGCTGCTTATGGGATAATAACGCCACCTGCAGGAGACGCCATGTCTGGAGAGAGAATGAAACAAGAGGAAGAGACAGGTGTACAGCGGATGGCTTCGCCAATTTCTATTACAGACTTTAAGCTGATTTTCACCAGACTTTTTATGGGTAAATCATTTAATCCTTTGCGTACGCATATTATTTACCATCGGTTGGGTGGTCGAACCGTTGAGATAGATACAGAAAGTTGCACAGCGCGCAAATTAATTTCCATAGTGTCCGTAGCAAATTAATAATCCCCCAGGCCGGTTCTCAGTACGCGTGTACGGACCTTTTTATCGTATATGCGAAAAAAGACGAACAGAATAAGAACCTTTATAATGTTTTCATCAAAATGGTTCACATCCGAAGTTCGTAGGTCAATTCTTTCTCATTTTAATCTCAAAAAGAGTGAAAACCTGAACGTCGAAATGTCCATTTTTACGTGTTACCTTATAGGAAATTGAAATTATCCCCTGGAGTCGAACCCGAGTCTTTGATCTCGAGTTAGATACATTAAAACGTTCTGTTATTATATCATAATGCTATCCTGAATATTTCATTAAATTCGGTTCAGTCGTTTGCGAGATATTAAGCTTATTAAGCTTCATAAAGCATTACGCTCAAAGTGACAGTCCTTTATATAGGTTGGATAGTCTAAATAATGTTTTACAATAACAACATTTAATTTTCCATTCACAATACATTTAAATTATAAGCAATGAATATAATTTTTACAATAATTTAGTGTCAATATTAAAAATATTCCGCACCCCCGTGGGAAAATGGTACGTATTCGCCTCCCCCCTCCCCCCCCCCCCCTTGGGAAGTTTCTAGATCCGCCCTTGCCAAAACTTACATTTTTTATTCCTATATTGGTCTTTTTATCATCGAAAATTATCCATATATTCGTAATGCTTGGATGATGCTGTTCTCTATTTTTTAAATCGTTAACTAATTACAGGATTAAATGGTTAAATTTTCAATTTCCTTAACTTCAGTTCCAGCAAAGGTAATGTTCAATACAAAGGGACAGGCAGACAAAGTGGCGTGAAAAGCATTTTTCTATGAGGGTTAAAAAGATTGTTTAAGGAAGTCAACTGCATTAACCCAAATGAACGCAAATGAGCTGAACTAATATGCATAGGACAAATTATACTAGTTTTCCTTAACATCTTAACACATTTTCATAAAAGTTTCTTTGGGAAAAACAATCCATCCCTACAGAAACTTTCAAAAGGTTAAATTTTTTATATGCGCTGAATCTTTGATTGTTAAAAAATAAATCATTTTCGGCTTGAACACATTAATATTTTTTTGTTTTTGATAAACCTCAAAGTGATGCAATTCAAACTCTCTCCAATAACGATAAAATTTGCGAAGATTTCAAATTTCGTTTGAATACTTCCAACAAATTTGTGTACACACACACACACGTGTGTGTGTGTGTGTGTAAAGTATATGCATAAATAGAGGAGTGTTTATACGGATAGAATTTTCAAATGCCATACGGAGCCATTTACATTTCAGCAAAACTGCTGCATCACGCATGAAAACAACTGTGAATATAACGCTTCGATATCAACTAACGACATCACGAGTCAAGTTTTTTTAATGAGGTTAAACAAACCAGGTTTTTTCATCTTTTATTTAAAAACTCGTACGTATATGTATGTAAATGTATGCGAATATATTCGGGTAAGTAGAGAAATGTAAGCTTGGAAATGGCTTCCCCGAGATAACTCGGGTTGATAAATTTTGAACCGTATTGAGTCCCCGAGTTATCTCGGACGAATCAATGAATCGGTTAAAGACGGATCAACCGTCACAGAGGACGAAAGATTTGCAGGGAAGATGTACTACGTCTAATATCCAATGAAAGATCCCTGTGGATACAAACAGTCGACTATTTACATACTACATTATGACATCAATATCACGCTGTTTCCATCAAATCGTTAAGCTGATCTGTAGGAGAGATGATTCGTTTCTCGGAGTCGTATGACCTTTCGAAGGTCGCGTCTGACATTATTTCTTCAGAAAGGCCACCGTTATTGCCGGTGTACTTACTCCTATAGGCGTTACAATCACGTCGAGATTGTCCTTGAAAATTCTCCATTCTCCTCTTAACAACTACTCGACGATCGAGGAGGAGGTTAAATTGAGATGCGCGAGCAGTCGTCAACTCTTTCCGTTCGCGAAACAGATGGCAGCTTCAATGGCGGGAGTGTTATTGTCATGGAAACCGTTTGACGCGACGCAGAACTGCGCGCGGAAGATACTTAACGTCAGACGATAAAGACAGTTATTAAAAACAGATGGAAGCTTATCAAGAGTCGTTACAAGATATACTTTTTGGCGCTACGCAAGGTTTGAAAATTGCGCTCTCTTCCTAGTGAAAGTAAACAGCGCAATGCAGAAATAAAATAAAACTATCTGTACCCGCGCAATGTATGCGCGGATTTTTGTCAATTAATTTATTAATAATAATGTGAATCAATTAATGGGGCATATGATATCCTTATAGAAACCTATTCTATTAAAGACGTATTTGACTATATTCTTCCATTATGGAAACATCTCCCTCTCTCTCCCCCCTCCCTTTCTCCCCTTCCCCCTCCCTCCCTCTTCCGCTTCCAATCTCCCACTCAATAAAGTCGTGTCTGTCTGTCTATCCTTTTCCCTCTCCCTCCCACACCCCATCTCTTTTTCCCCTTACCCTTTCATCATTTAAATGGCTTATAAAATACGTTAGTTTTACGCTCGTAAGTTATAAACAATTTTACAACAACAGGAATTCGAGCACGACAATGTCCTGTATTTAGCGTTAAAATGGCAAATTTAGTGCAAATTATGTGCATTAAACTTAAAATGCGGGCGATTTAGAATAGTAAACGAAAAAAGAATATATGAATAAGAATCCCTTATTAATTTTCTTTAAAACGACCAAGGTCTGAAATTCGTATGCCAATATTTCGAATTTATATTAGCAAGTGAATGAAAGCCTGCACGCCGAAAAGTACAGTGGGCACACGTACTTAAACCTCATATATATATATATATATATATATATATATATATATATATATATATATATATATATTGTAATACAAAACGCTACGCTTAAAAGTTATAATTGTCAATCGTTGTGCCCCTAATAGTGCTCAGAGCCCTAGTAGGGTTCCTCGCTCACCTAGTAAATAGATGACTCTGAAATTCAGGTTTGGGTAAATTGAAGTTTGTGTCCGTACACGTGTACGGACAACTTGCTGTTGAACAGGAAGTCAAAGTCCGTACACGAATTTGTCGAAACGACCTCGAGGAGTTAAAATACGTTTCTGGAAAGTCTAAAAAAATTGTATAATAATCCAATAAAAGCATGTTTTTGCACCATTAGTGAGAAATTCTTATTATTTATTAATTATCATTTCTCTAAATTAATTTAAAAAATATTTTGTAGAAGTGTCACGGACCCCAATTTGTGAAACCCTGCTCTACAGTATTACTCACTACAACACTACAATAATACACAAACAGCAATATATTTAAAGTGGAACTTCTAAAAGTAGAACCTCAAGGAAAATAAAAAACGTTCGTTTTATAGAAAATTCGAGTCACAGAAGAAAAATAACTTGAAAAAAATTAATTCTGTCCCGAACAGTGAATTCACTTCTAGTCGTGGAAAATTCGAGTTATATAGGCGTTCGACTTATAGAACTTAGACCGTATTTACGATTACGACGAAAAAAAAGATCGATCGCACAGTCGAAGATCGAATTACACCAAGGTTTAATGTTTAACGCTAATTTGATTCTGCATAAAATCGCAAAGAACGAATTGGGCAGAATTCCACCACGGCGTCATTCTGACTTCTCAAAAGAAGAGAAAAGAGATGCCCTTCTCAAGGACGGACGGCAAAAAAAAGAACAAACATTTGAACCGCGGAGGTCAGTGTTTTGTCGTTTTCCTCAGCGCGCAATGGAAACGTGATATATGACCAGAGTAAATCAGGATGTCTCGAGACGTTATCTCTCTCTCACACACAGCAGAGAGATAACAACTCTCTACAACAAACATACGGGAAGTATATACTGCACGCGCGCGCTACTGCAAATTTCCATGTTGAATACCAGCTTAAAAGAAAATGTGCGAAAAAAATAATTGAACGAACTACGATTCGGTGGTACACATCGGCACCTCATATAACGCGGATTCGATATAACGCGGGTTCTATATAAAACGGATCAAAAACAACGCGGAGTCCCTATAACGCGACTAGTTTTGTTAATACAAAAAAAGTCATATTAAGCGGATTGTGGTTCGGATTAACGCGGTATTTGTCGGTCTTTTTGGGGTGGGACTCCCGATTTTATGAGCGATGAAGAGATATTTCGGACATCTTGAGTGCTTTTTAAGGCGCGTTTCGCTTACAGAGTGAGCGCCTATTACCGTCGCGTCGGTCGGTCCGTCCGCATGTTCGTTCTCGGCTTCTACTGAACGGATTTTCATGAAATTTAACATTAAGGACTTACAATCAAATATAATACGAAAATCTCAAAAATGAATCACGTACACCACTTTACTGGTGATAAAAAATTAAATTTTTGTCATATCTCGTAAAGTATTGCTCATATCAAAATATTTTTCAAATAACAGTTGTAGAACTGGTAAAGACGAGTATTTCTTTTCCTATATATTTTTATCGTAGGAGATGCCGTTATCAAGAAAATCAAACCAGAATGTCTTAATTCGAGTTGAGCTTGGAATATTTCTTGCATGGTTACTTCTTCATTGTTGCTAACATAAACAATCTCCAAAACAAACGTTTAATTTCCTTACGTGTGCATGTAATACTATTAAATAGGAGGAAAATGGATTATTTATGATAAAGAAAAGAACTTTAAAACGCTATTTCCCTTACGTACAGGTATATGATTTCTTTCTAACACTCCATTTCACGAAACGCGCCCATTTGTGATACGTTGTACACTTTCCTAACTTGCTAAGAAATGTGAACTATACATTATTATTGAAGACGTAAACTCAAGTAACTGTATGAAATTTGATCAAAATCGTTAGAGCCGTTTTTGAGAAAATCGGATTGTTGTTAAAAATGCGTAGAATAAACTACTCTTACTTATTGAGCAATGTCAACCATTTCAATGTATACTCTGCTCAGTATGATACAATGCCTAAGTACGAGATTTCATTCACTTTCGCTCTACCGTCTAGGCTCCAGAGCCAGTAACAGACAGACGGATGGCATTGCGAAAACCACCTTTTCGGATTCAGCGACACCTAAAACATATATTTCCGTAAAAATCTCGAGGTCGAATTTTTTCGCGATAACAATACTTTCTCGATATTTCGTATGAGAAAGTAGACTTTGGGAGTGCTTCATCGCCACTGGTGAAGTGCGAGAAGAAGAGAGAATAGGAAGGCGACGAGAGAGGAGGCAAGCTTTTTATCTTAACGCATTCATTGCGAGCATGCGCTGGAGAGAATAGCGGGGTAAATTGCAAGAAGAGAGGATAAACAAGCTGGCGAAATATAGTCACTATATACGTCCATACGCTTCTCAAGGTTTCGAGGATGAAGTAGACGGAATGCGTGCGGCCCATGTTTTATTTCTTGTCCTGTTTCTCGGTGGTAAGAGGGGGGAAGGCGACTAGTTGGAAAGAGGAGAGGCGTAGAATGGGACAAGACCGTAAGTACTCAGTTAGCTAGAATGTGTCCATAATATATTTACTTCTTTTCTGCAGCCGTTTGATAGTAAACAACGTGTGAGAATTTCGATGACTTACACTTCCTTCGTCACATCCGAACACTTTCACATCTCAAAGTAAACTGACCAAATAGATAGAAAATTCCCCCCTAAAATACCGCCAATATCTGGGAGGTGGGGAAAAATGCCTTTCCTTTGGTTCTTCGCTTTTACACCGTCAAATGTAGACATAGGTTTTTTTGAAAGGCATTTCTTGTGAGTAGGCCAGTGCGTGCCCCTGTTGCACTTTGGCGGGTTCGTGGAGGGCATTCCGAGTTCCTTTTGTAAAATTATAATATAATTTTTAAATTCTCGCGAGAATAAAAGCAATCTATAATCTTAAATAAATGTTCCTTTTGTAAAATTATAATATAATTTTTAAATTCTCGCGAGAATCAAAGCAGTTTCATGGTGTCTACGAAGAATTATTGCAACATAAGCTACATGAATGGTTTTCCTAGCCATTAGTATATTAAAGACGCATCTCCTATCGTGTTTAGGTAGTACCAGTGAATTTTTTTCTCTTGCCATTACAGGTGATACGGAATTGTGATTCCCACCAATTTCCAATATCAAACCTGTACCCTTTATTTCATTAGTCAACCCCAAAGTGCTTCTCATTTATCCCCTTTCGCACGTCCCTGTGTAGTGTAATGGTCATTCTGTGAGGAAGTGCCGTGTATATTTGAGTGTGAGGAATTTTTCTCATCGCTGGAGGAAAGGGATTTATTTCTTCTTCCACCGCTGGAACGTTTACACCAGAGCAAAGGTAGGAAAGTTCGTACCTCTCATCTAAGGAATAAAATCCTCCATATCCCCTTTAACTTCAGGTCAGGTTGACTGGCGTTTAGGTCGTCGCAGGCAAAGGTATCCGACTGATACGAAAATTAGTGTGCCCAGAATTTTCAATTTGGATATGACGTAATTATAAATGGGTTGAGTGAGTGTAAGCCTTTAGTTAAATACGGACGAATGGGTTTTATTACAGCAAGTAAAAGACGATTCGCCAACTATAACCCCGCAACGAATTAAATAAATCTAACTATACCAGTGATATATTGCAATTATATGCTCATGAAAATTACACTAGTCTGCCTTTTTACAAACTTTTACTTAACTTCCCTTGGTATTTATTTGTCACATAAAACTGCGATTAAATCGAGAAAGGATCGAGATAGTACCTCTAAATTTGTTCAAGTGATATATGGAATGGTCACAGTATGTCTTGAAGTATCACACGATGCCTCGGATGCATAATTCCACTTCTGGAAATTTTTGCGTCTTCCTCTGAACATTTAAGTGGATGACGCAATATTCGTCATCGGAAAGCGAATGTGTTAACTCCTATATACTATATGAATGTTTTCATACTTTCTATATCTTGTGTTAAAAATGCGACGAACTTTAGTAAGAAAAACCGCACTTGGAATTTGATCCCCGGAACTTCATGAGCGGGATACCCCTCAGCCAACCTAACCTATTCGTAACTCCTTAATAAAACGGGGGTATTTATTATACCGAGTGAAAATTTGAAAAAAGATTTTTTTCCTTTACTTGTTTTTAAGTTTAGATAATCGACGACAACAACACCATTTGCCGAGATATATGGGCATTAGATAGAGGTTTGGGAATTTTTGGGACTGGAAGAGGTTGCTTGTAAGTGTATGGAACACACACCCTCCTTTCACTAAGAAAAAAAAACTAGTTTCCCATTCACGACGTTTTTTCAGAACCCGCCCAAAGTAACAAAATGAGCGATGCATTTCCTCAGCCGTCGATTTCGTTTGAACAAATTTGAACCACTGTTCAGGCTCAGTTGGAAGCTAACTAAAACCACAGAAATTTTCACTTTTACCCGTTTTGACGATTCGAAAACATTCGAGTTTTGTTATGTTTACATAATCTTCTCCCTATCTCATTCTGAAACCGCGCCTCGTAAAAGGCGAACCTACGCACACTCCTAAAGGAATTTCAAAAACTTGGGCGAATGAAATGCAAATCATTACTAGAACTTTCGATTTCGAACGAGTCAGAAATTAGCATATAGCGAGAGAGGAAACGTAGAAGTGATAATGTAAAGACGGAGGGAGAGAGAAAAAGAAAAGATCGGAGATACAGAAAGGAGAAAGAATGGGAAAAAAGAAAGATTTTTATATCCTGGGAGACACCTGGTGTCTCCACCTCGAACTAAGAAAACAACCTGAAGATTTTGAATACAAATGCTTGATGAAAAAACGATTTACCATTATTCATCACATGCAAAAGCTGATTCAAATGTCTTTGAAAAAACTTTCCGAAACAAAACCATATTTTATTTACTATTACGTACATGTTATTCTGGAAAGAACGGATACTAGATCCACAAGCGATGGATAAATAGTTGGAATAAAGGAAAAAGTAAGAAGTCGGGAGAAAAATTATGCCGCGATCGGCAATCGAACCCGGGTCGACTCGCTATAGCACGGGTGTGAAAATATCTAGGAGGATTAGAATAGCAAAACAAACTCAAAAATACGTATTTAAAAATTTTTTTTATTGTAAAGCACTTAATCCCTAAGGTTATACTAGGGATAAGTACATTTTAATGTTTTACCTTTCCATTCTTTATTTTTTTAACAAATTTTACTTTAACTTACCGCGATACATACTTATATCTAGGTAGGTAGATATGTAGGTAAGTTTTAAAACAAATAATGTATAATAACTTTGAAGCGGCATTATGTATTTTAGCCATTATTTCAATTTTAAAGAGTGCCACAGCTAAAGACTCTTATGTGTACTCAAAGTGCAGAATAACGACCCGAGTTCGATTCCAGGGACGTTTAATTCCCCCAATCGGATAACATGGGCGGGACCTTCTCGAATTTTTATCTCCAAAAATATAAGTCGTAATTATTAGCCCTCGCGGAATTTTTTGTTGAAAATGTTGTCATCTATCCGACTACATTTATTAATCGATACCTTACAGATCATATAATGGCAAGGGAGAGTAAAATATGGATTTCTTATTGTTGGCTTGACGGAAATGGCGTCTCTTGTCTGTGGCGCTGAAAATGGCAACGGCCACATACTGAACTACGTCCTACTATCAACCCTTAAAAATGATTCCGACTCTCGAAGAAAATATGCGAATGTTTGGAGACGAAGAAAAGACCGTAAAATTTTTAATTGACAGTAGTCATCACTGAATCAAACCGTTGGGTCGGTGTTTCATCTTCACTATATACGCTTCCTTAAAGTTGTTAATTAAAAAAGTTGTTTATATATACTTGTTAAAGCCGTTAGGCGAGCTACATAATTCTCTAGTGGAGCAATAAAAAAAAAGCTTCAGTTCGGTTCAAGTGGTTATGATAAAAAAATAAAGGAAGCAATCCTGAATAAATAAAAATAATTCGTTGCACGTTGAACCCAAGATGTACCCTTAAATGTTACCTCAAATGCATCCCCCATGCGGTATTTCTACCGAATTTAAATTTTCTCCGTTCTATTTTCAATGGTCGATACCAATCTGACGATATGCTGTTACTTCTCCCTACACATTCCCCCGCGACCCATTAGCAATAGGTGCCTTCTCCACCGACAAAATATTCTGACTATACATGTCTCACCATATCTCATAATCCTACAACGTGTTTTCTATCTGTAGCCCACTTATGGACATTTTCTCTCATCTTCCAGCAGTTTCCGTGCTGAAGCCATCCGATCCTAATTGCATTTTCTTCTGTTGCTTGCCTTTTCCCCATATTTCTTGTGGCTAATTCTTTCTCCACCTTTATATTTGCTATGTTTCGATATACTATTGTTATTTATTAAATTAAATTGTTGTTTTATCTTACATATTTGTCTTTGCTAAAAAATCGAATGTAACAGGTCCTTATTTGGCTGTTTTTGGTTTTCTTTCAATAAATAAATGTGCTGTGCAAAGCGAGGGATGCATATGGTAACGTAAAACAAGTTATGAAAGTACTGCTAAAACAGTTATTATAAGGCGATTCTTTTACATTGTACAAATAAAAGCATTGAGCTCGTTTCCATGGTAGTTAACTATTTCCTTTGTTGAAACCCAGAGAAACCCCCCTTCCATCCGATAAAAACTAAAATTGAACGCTAAATTTACAGGGATTTGGATTCCGCCTTCAAAAACAAGAAACTACAATTTCAAAACTTTCCGAAAGTTAAAATCCCGATTTAGAAATAATTTTAAAAAGCAAAAAAAAATATATATATATATATATAAACCTCATCGCCGATTTACGTGCTTTTCTTATAGGGCAATATTGGGGCTAACTGAGGCCCCTAAAATTGGAATTTTAACAATTTCCACAATTGTCACATGAAGTTCTCATATGTAGTAAATTATCCTGAAATTTTGGATTCTCTAGGTTGAAACGTTTCAGAAATATCGCCTGCACAAACGGACGGACAGACACACAGACAAAGTGAATATATAAACTGACTTTTTTGTAAAAAAAATCGGTAAAAAAAGGAGACATAAAGTTGAAAGAATCTCATAGAGAAAGAAAAAGAAAGGCAAGAAGTAAAATGTGGAGAGAGAGAGAGAGAGATAACGTCAGTATATAATTAAAGCTGTAGGACAAATCCGACCGCACTTGAGGACGACGGCTAATCGGGACGAACAGTAGACAATCACGTTCAGGTATAAGGGAGGGGGGAAGGAGGGAGTAATAGACCCCCCCCCTTTGCAATAGGGTATCGTCCGAACCGGCGAATCAAAAGGCTTATCATCTTCCAACGTTGCACCTGACGTCATAACACGGTTGCGCTCCCTCCTATCTCTAACTCCTTCAAAATTCCATTCCACATCCAACCAAACTATCCCACAAAACCCTCTCACACACAAACTCTCCCGTTATCTCTGGATTTCGAAAAATCGAAAAATAAATTAATAATTTACCGTGAAAACTACATAATAAAAGGTTTGATCGGCCATTATCTTAAACAAAAATAATACGAAACTATCCGTAATGAAATAAAAATAAATTTGTATCGCATCACATTCTATCGCCATTTTATTAAATTCGGGAGATTACGAGATGATAACAGCATTTAATAACAATTATTCGCAGCGTGTGTTGACCTTAATTGTGAAATATTCTGGAGCATATCATTTTTACCCTGATCTTATGCTTTGTTTTTCTTAAAAGATGTCGATTGGTATCCTTAATATTTTTAAAATTTCTGATAGTATGTAAAAAGACGATTTATTGCGAGGTGGCAATAATGTTGATAAAATAACAGACAGTAATTTTTTTTAAAAATCCGATAACGGGATGCTTGTTTCTCCATCATTTTACTTCGGTCATAAATTATCTGGGACGTCTTTTTTTTATAGATAATAAATTGATTTTTATACTTAACTAATATACCGCTTTCTCAACTTATAAGTCACATAGAATAAATGATAATAGTTAAACCATAACATTATTTCTTCTTGGATAATTTTAAATTGGCACGTAAATTAGTAAAGAATAACAATTAAAAAACATCATCGTGAAGATATAAAAAATCCAGTTTCTCCGCTTTCATTTTAGTATAGCGCACATTCTTGATTACAAAATGGCTATGCGATAACCATTCTTCCTTTTTCGTTGTCATGGAAAGGGCCTCTCGCGCGCACGAGATCCCATTCATTAGGGTGGGAAAATGGCGGTTGATGTTTTAATGGAAGATTAAGGGAACATGGTTAGGCATAGGGATAATTAATACACCACACACGTACACTATGGAATGTGCGTTGATTGCATCGTTCACTAAAACTCAAAACTTTATGAAGCTGTAATGTACAAGAGACCAGGATGAAATTTAATATTCATCGGCGGATTAAAATGTTGAACGAACACATGCAAGCACTTTAAAGGCTAAATATAGTATATCTATTATATACGTGTGTGTGTGTGTATATATATATACACACAAACACACACACACACGTCCTTTCCTGTAATTTATCGTTCAAAGATCTGACTAAAAGCCTTTTGATTATAATCCAACGGATAAATGGAATCTCAAAACTTTGAACACGTGTGAATAACACAGTCCGAGGAAGACATCATTACTAAAAGCGAAATTCCGTTTATAAAAGCGACTCGCTAAAACGCGGATTAGGCTATAACGCTGGTAAAGTGAGCGCATATTATAGTCGATCCGAAATCGGAAGACTCCTGGCCTACTTAGAGCAAGTAGCCAATCACGAACGTTTCCCCTTCCATCGCCCCTCTCAACTTTCGTGCGGGAGAGCAGATGTCAGTGCGCGCTGCCAGCTCTTGCTCAGCTGATATACTACGCAGTTTCTAAATAAAATACTTCCCATCCTTCTTTTTGATCCACAGCAAGGAAACGGCGGTAGAAACGGCAACGCAGTCCGATGCGATCTCTTCGAGAGCAGGAGTGAGACTGGTTTCCTCCCCACTACCTTCCCAAACAAACAGTTTCCTACTGGCTGCTGTTAACTGGTGTCCGCCCCTTTTTCGAGGCCAGGAGTCTTCCGACTTCGGATCGACTATAGCTTCGGACCGTCCGTAAGCAGGTTCGTTTTTTTGGCTTCTACCGAACGGGTTTCCGTGAAATTTGCTATTAAGGACTTCTGGACAAAGTCAATAAGAAAATGCCACAAACGGATCAGGGGTGCCAATTTACTAGAAACTAAAAAAAACGAACTATTCCTAATATCTCGTAAAATATTAGACAAAAACGAAAACGTCTTCAAATAAAATCTGTGGAACTAGCCAAAAGGAATATTTCTTGCAAAACACATTTTTACCGTATGAGACTATCTGTCATCAAGAAAATGCAACGAGAATGTCTCAATTCGCTTTGAAATTAGCAAAATCCATGCATGGAAACGCAATTGCTGTTAATGAAAAAAAAACTGATGTGGCCGACTCATAACTTTCTCCATACAGAGCAATGAATATGATTACTCTCGACGTCAGCGTTCTCAGAAATATTTATCAGCGGTTGCACTCGAGAATAATTTTTTTTAAATTCCCAATATTCTTTATTTAATAAACACAACATGAACGTTGTTACCTTTTTCTACGGATAATAAAATTTCGATGCGCAATTAAAATGACCCTTGGCAGCGTACGCACCGCTATCAACAATTATAAAATTGTATCATAGCAGCGGAAACAATGGTATAACTTAGCGCCGTATTTAATATAATTTAGAATAAAAATCCAGATATCTCTTAAACTATCGGTTTTATGAGAAATGTTTCAAACAAAACTTGTAGAAAATTACATTATCTATAATTTTTATAATAACAACTATTTGAAATAATGGCGTTTTGAAAGACATATTTGAAAAACGGCAAAACCACTTCCGGTGGGATTCAGTCAAAACCTTTAAAAAAAAACTTCATTTGCCAATAAAAATCTGAAGTACATATAAAGTTTTGTGCTGATCTGATTATTAGTTTTTGAATTAGAGCGCCCACAAAATTCCTATTACATACACGCAGACATCGAGAAAATAGTCAAAACGTGTACTAACGACTCCAAAACGTGTATTTCCGTTGAAATCTCGAAATTGATTATTTCACAAAAACAATACTTTATTTATATAGTACGTATATAGTTAAAATCTTCGCAGTATGACTGAAGTAAATAAGATCTGCTATAATTACGAAAATACGCTTAATTTCCTTACGTGTGCATGCAGAATTAAGTGAGCGGATGGAACGAACATGCGGACGGACGGACAGACAGACACGCCTAAATGGAAAACCCTCTTCATTGATTTAGAAGTTGGTCTAACTAAAACCCCGACCTATGTACATCCTCCTCTCGCAGGGGCTAATGGAGGGAGAGGAATCTTACCGATAATCGAGGATCCATCACTTATTCAGCCAACCGCACTAGCGCTCCCTCTTAACTCCTACATGGGGACGACCAATAGCGACACCTTCAATTAAACCTTCGATCCATCAGCTAATTCGATTCTCCCGACAAGGTAATGGGACGGTCGGCAAATCACGTAAAGGCAATTATGCCCAACCAACAAAACAGCACAAGTGCCGCTTAACTCTCATTATCCCGAGATCGAACGAAATTATACGGAGTTATTACAGGTGTCCCACGATTTACACGCGAGGGTTGCTTTCCTTGGGAGATCGCGTGCGTAAAGCAAAATTGAGTAAAGCGAAATTGCGTAAAGCGGAATTGCGTAAAGCGAAATTGCGTAAGTCGAACATATTCGGAAATAATGTAATGTTTACGTTCCTGAGGAGATGTGTACCACTTAGAAACGTCTTTAAATTTTATTTGAAAAGCGTGTTTTAACTACTCAAAGCTTTTATGACGACGTAGGTGTCGTTCTGTAAAGCGTCTACTTTTACGTTTCCTCAATTTTTTTGTGCGCGTTATATATATATATATATATATATATATATATATATATATATATACACACACACACACACACCAACACACATGCACGCACGCAACTAGGGGACAAGCCCCCTGATCGTTCCTATCATGTACCTATTGGATTTAGATTAGTTTAACGGGAATATGTTTTGAATATATTTTATAAGGGATGTATGTTTGGTTTTTAACATGAATAATGCGTTCGATTTATTTGCATTAAATTCATATCTTCGGTCATTTCGAACAAGTTTTAATCTTATTCTCGATCTTTAAGCCTTTATTTACGTGCATATGCACGGAAATTACCGAGGACAACAATATCGGTAATCATGGAATCTTATTATTGAAATGTTAAAAAATTTACCAAAACTCGGGTATAAATTCAAAATATGAGCGAATTCGAACGAGATTGAGTATTCTACGGTAAGAATAAGAATCCTCATACATTTTGGCGTGTTTTAGCGCAAATTTCGTGTGGATAACTTAATTTACAGATATTTTACAGGGTAAAAGAATGAAAGCCTTCAAACCAAAACGATGATTTTTACGTGGTATCTTATGAGAAACGATATTCATCATCTGGAGTCGAACCCGTGACCTTTTCTGAAATTTTTTAGTCATAACGTAAAGATTCATCAAAGCTGAAATCCTGAGAAATTTCAGGCTTCTAAGTTTATTTCTAATCGACTTATTCACAAAATTAGAGCGATACGCATGACCATTAAGATTTTATTATATATATATATATATGTATGTGTATATGTGTGTGTATGGTATAGAAACATAGTGTAGAAATAAATGTATGCAAGGACGATAAAGGTAAATTTTATACGGCCTGGAATCGAGGAAATATTTAATGGATAATTAAAATTATTAAGGGTACCTACTGTGCGCATAGCGAATCCCGTTAATAAAAACGCGACACGTATATAAAAATTTGTAAAAATAAAATCGCTTAAACGAGAAACACGTAAATCGATACATACTACCGAGAACGTAAAATAATCATCGCGTTTATGTGCCGTCCTGAGTGCCACTGAAGTTTACATTTCCAATTTGCTTAACCTCCTTTAAGCCGTTAATTTTCTTTGAACCATGTTCGCCACAGAAAAAAGCGGCCATGATATTATATTTAAGCATCCTTTCGGGCGATTTTAAGGTTTATTTTCCTGCTGAGAGATAGAGAAAGGCTCTAAAAAAAGTTAAATAAAGGGAAGTCTAGAGGTCCATAAACGCGTACGGAGGGCGCTGCTGAAGCGGAATGACAAGGTCCGTACATGTGTACGTCTAACAGGTTCGGGGGGTCAATTCGAAAAGTTATAGCGGATGATGAAGTAGAATAAAATAAATCATTTTCCAACGCTGGGATCTCTGACGCGGATTTTAATTGTAAGACGTTTAATAATTGTGATACATACATATTCATCAAAAACGTACAGAATTTAATTATACGCGGGGTCCTGAGTTTTAGCACGTACGTGATTTTACGCGTTTGTGTGAAGTGAGAAAGCACGAAGTCTACAATAAGACATGATTTTTCTGTAAAATGTTAAATTTGTTCAACGCGGTTTCGTACAACGCGGTTTTTCCCCAAGAATGCTTTGTATAATGGAGTATTGTTTAATAACTTTCATCAATGACCTTCCATCTGCGCACACTAATATCCGTGGTTCAGCGAAATTATTTTCCCTTTTGAGCGTCCTCCGCGTATTTCGGGAACTTATACGTCTACCAGCAAGTGGTTGTCGACGTCCGAAGGTTGTCCTTGAAAAGGAAAAGTGATAAGAATGTCAACGGAAACACTCCATATCGAATATGCGACAAAACTGCGTGATGCATCATCCAAGAGACGGAAACGTGGACGTTAGAGAGAAAAATAATTGTAGAGAATACTTGAATAACTTGAAAATTGTTCTGTGGGATGGTGCGCAAGATATAAAATGGGGGAATAACTTAGAAACTGAGAATTTACATGTAAGACAGAGTGGAACGTCAGAGAAAATATATAATATGAAACGCAACAATAATATGAAACGCAATAGATAAGAAAGAGAAAAGCTACGTTGACTCCAGAAAATACTATTACTAAAGAGGTTGCTGAAGGACTATCTGATGGAAAAAGAACAGGAACGAAAACAATCCAGAAATTTTAATATATTAAAGACAGTTATAGAGAGATTATGGTTGCAGATGACAGGATTTAGAAAAAACAGTGCAATATCTAATAGCGGATTTATGTGAATAGGCTATATTTATGAATATAATAACTGTTATGTTCGCTGAGAGATTCTTGATTTTATGTTATGCCGAGTTATTCACATTTTTCTACCTTGGAATAAATCATTATGTCTAACCAAAAATTCCAGGGAATGATGATGTGGTATTTTTTCCCCTGCTTTCCGCGTCACAGCACTGTAGCCGATCAAGTACTTCCGGCCACGCCAAATATTGTGGTCATATACCTAGCCATCAATTTTTAAAGCTGTATAAGTTACTAAGAATACTGTGTGTATATATACACACATACACACTATATTTAGTATACCTATATATTTACACACACAAATATATAAAGACATACACACATATAAACATACAGTATCCATCAGTTGAGAATGCACAGCATATCGCGCTATCTTTCGACGCTCCCATTTTTTATGGGACCTTCGAGGCGTTCTCTTTTTTTTTTATTGGGAAAATTTTCCCATTTCTAAAGATGGAGGAAGACGATACCATACAAAACTCCCTCGGCCGGGTTACAAAAAATAAAACATGAAAAAAACCCGCGGTTAATAAAATAAAATGTGAAGATGTGGAATAAATTGGAGTTTTTTCCCACCTCTCTCTCTCTCTCCCTCTCTCTCTCTCTCTCATTCTCTCCACCACTTTTTCTCCCTTTTGGTCCCCATCTCCATCCTCTCGTATTTTCTCCTCGCTTCCACGGTCGCGTAAAAAAAATATATATATATAGCCGAACGAGATAATAGATAAGGATTCCAGACGAAAAACTTCCCGAAAGAATATTATAACTATTTTTTTGTCCGTGAGTGGATAACGTCCCCGAAGCCCCAAAAAAGGTCAAAGGTCGGTTGCTTTTCAGGGTTGGAGTGTGTAACGACAGAGAGGGAAAGAGAGAGAGAGAGGGAGGGAAAGAGAGAGAGGGAGGGAGAGGGAGAGAGAGAGAGATAGAAGGGAGAAAATGAGAAAGATAGGGAGAGTGGACAGACTATTTTCCATATAACACGCTAACGCACATTCACAGACTATATAAAACTAGAAAATGTTTAATAAAAAGTATGCAAATGCGTATAATTTTCAACATAAAATGTAAAAGAAAGATAAAATGATGTAGTGAAGTTTAAGTGGGGAAAAAGCTACGTATGAAGAGAGCTTATAATATTTAGTAAAAAAAGTCACTTGAAGGTAAACGCCCGCAAGAAAAGGGGAGTGTGAAAAATCTGCGCAAACATATAGGTAATAGGAGAGCTGTGAAAGTACGTTATACAATTATGATTATGGTGGAGAAAGACGGAAGACAGACAATGAGAGATGGATTCATGACTGAATGATAGACTAAGAGATAAGCACTGAAGAAAAAAAAGATGAAAATGACAAATGATGAAAGGAAGAAACATCGGTAAAGACGGAGATACAAATGGAGGGAGAAACTCCGAAAGATGGAGAAACGTGAAGGGAGAGAAAGAGCGAGAGGGGGAGGGCGAAAGAGGAGGGAGAAAGGGAGGTCTGAAGGAAAAACACATTTATCGTATCGTAGAAAAGGAGCGGAAAAAATACTTATGGCAATTCTGAAATTTTTAAAACCAAAGCGAAGGTTGAATTTATACACACACACACCCACACAAACACACACACACATATATCTTATATATCTATAAAATAAAGTTTATGTATGTAATTTTATAGCTCTGCGACTACAACATGTAGAAACAAGAGAAAGGTATTTTAACCGGAATAACGAGTACGGTGGTGTAGTAAGGTTTTTATATCGATTTGATTGACCTTTCTAATTTAAAAAAATATTTTCTTTTTTCATTTGAATAACATTGGGACGAGTGCAGCTTATTTTTCATTTGAATTTTAAATTACTTATAAATATGGTACGAACTTGAGACTTGGATGGTTCTACGAAGAAAAGAGCAAAGTTTATTTTTATTGAAGGCAGAAACCGAATTCTGATCGAATTAGCATAAAAATACATTTAGAATCAGAAAAATATGTGATTTTATCAGTTTTACTACAATACCAAATATAAGCTACCATGACAACTCCCATTGTCGCCGAAATTGAGAGTCCAATGCATATATATTGGAAAATTCTTAAAGTAATATCGTTTTTCAATTTCTGTGTGCGAGTTTGCTTTGTTTACATGACAACCTAATATTTGTTGATTATAATTGAAATATTACTAATAAATAGTTAATAATGACATTTTCGTGTGGCGTACAGTTTTCCAAAGCAAACTGTTTTTAAAACTACGTAAGTAACTTAAATAACACTGTTCGACAGCATTTTTGTTTCCTGAACTTTGAAGGGTGATTCTTTATGATTTCGGCACGTTGAAAACAAATCTGCAATCCGTTTTTTTCCATCATCCTCCATTTTTTTTAAATTGCAAAAGTCTATTTTTTCAGTCGATTTTTTCTCGAAAATTCTCAGATGGCAACAAAAAATGATAACGCAATCTGATTTGCGGCTTATTACTCCAAAAGGTTGTTACTATGAATAAAAAAAATTCATCAGTTCAAAAATAAATTACTGTAGAAGCCACAAGCACAAAACTCTGACATTTTTGTGAAAAAACGGGAAAGAACGGAAATTTTTGAAATTGAAAATGACATAACTCTCCGAAAAGAAATCGTAAAAAATTTTGGTAAGCGTAAATTTGAAGCTTATTTTCCCTACTTTAAGTCACTTTTTCAAGAACCGAATTACGATTATTTGTTAAAAAGTTATTAGCATTTGAAGCACCGAGATGCGCATGGCTCGAAGAGTCCAAGGTTAGGTTCGTCGCCGCTATAACCACCGCTAGGCTGCAACGCAATCTATCCGTACAGCCTTCTCAGCTCACGCAATGTGCCGCATCAAATGCAATAACTTTTCAACAAATAATCAAAAATGTGTTTCTCTGTTGTCCAGTGAATTATTCTTCATCAGATATTCTTTTAAGTATTAAAATTATTTTTGCACATTGAAAACAAAAGTAGATTTTTATTCCTCAAAGAAATGTTGTAATAGGTATAGACGATATTTATTGCCAGGATAATTATATAAACTGCATCATTGAGTTCGATAACGACAATTCTATAAAATATAATAAAGGTTAATATTCTAACATCGAAAATATTTCAATATTATTAAGTAGAATAAAATAAGGTAAATCTCTCTAGTAGAATCATAATCTTACACCGATATATCTCACTTTGATTAAAAGCGCGATGTCGCGTTCGCGACTGTTTCTTTGCTTTTTTAATCGAAAAATATTTCCATGTCAGACGCGTAAAAATAACACTGTTAAACACAATTTTTGTTCCCTTAAAAAGCTTAGGTGATTCTGAGCTTTTTTACGCTGAATCCGAACCTACTTTAAAAATTTTTGTATCACGTATAGATTTCGAGAAATGAGAGTAGCTGTATTTACTCCGTGATGACGGTGAAATTGTGCCTAATCTCGCATCAGCTATTCGACCAGTTCCACATTCTGTTGATTTACCAGTGCCAAGACCATTAACAAATTCAGATTTGGAGAGCAGAGATGAAGAGCCGATGTTTGTAGAAAAAAAACAGTTATGATACAGATTGTGAAGCTGATGATTCAAAAAGCCCCCATTTAGTTACTCAATCAGAGTTAAACGATCTTGTCAGAGATCTCAATCTATCAAAAATTCAGGCAGAGCTTTTAGCCTCTCGCCTTCAAGGATGGAATCTTCTTGAAAAGGAAAACAAAGTAACTGCTTTTCGGAACCGCCGAAAAGACCAAATTAACTTTTTCTCAGAATGCGGTGAACTAATTTTCTGTAAAGACGTAAATGGATTAATGAAATGCCTGGGACAAGATCATAAACCAGAAGAATGGCGACTTTTCATTGACTCATCAAAAATAAGTTTGAAAGCTGGACTTCTTCACAATGGTAACACGAAGCCATCCATCCCACTTGCACATTGTCAATATGAACGAAACTTATAAAGATATGAAGTCCCTCTTAGAAAAAATTAATTATGATAAGTATAAATGGAATATATATGGTGACCTTACGGTTAGGAATTCTTCTTGGATTACAAAGTGGATATACAAAATACTGTTGTTTTCTCTGTGAATGGGATAGTAGAGCGAAAAAGGATCATTACGTGGTTAAGCAGTGACCTGATCGTGAATGTTTAACGCCAGGAGAAAAAATATTAAAAATAAACCATTGGTGAACCCACAAAAAGTATACTTGCCACCATTACACATAAAGCTTGGGTTTATGAAGAACTTCGTGAAGGCAATGAATGGTGATGGTCCAGGTTTTCCGTACCTCCATAGTAAATTTCCGAAGATTAGCGAGTCCAAACTGGAAGAAGGCATTTTTGTTGACCCTCAAATTAGGCAACTACTTTCAGACACAAAATGTGAAGAACCTTTAAACCAGAAGGAACGTGCTGCCTGGACTGGATTTAAGCAGGTTACAGAAAATTTTTTGGGAAAAGTGAAGTCTTCAAATTACGAAAATATTGTGGCAGTAATGCTACAGGCATATCATAATTTAGGTTGTAATATGTCCCTTAAATTACATTTTCTGGATTCCCATATGCATTTTTTTCCTGCCAATTTGGGCGAGGTCAGTGACGAACACGGAGAAAGGTTCCACCAAGATATTTCCACCATGGAACAACGATATAAAGGAAAGTGGAGTTCTTCCATGTTAGCTGATTATTGTTGGTGTCTCATCCGAGAAATTCCACAGTCATCCTACAAGACGAAGTCATCAGCCAAAATATTTTAGGTAAGAGAAGGCATATTTCACTTTTCTTATCGTAAACACAACTATGTTCATTTCTCAAAAAGTATACGTGATACAAAACTTTTAAAAACGGATTAGTATTCAGCACAAAAATGTCTATAAGAAACACATATTTTAGCAAAGAAAACAAAAAAAACTTTTCATTTGTTGGACTGTGTAATTAGACGTAGATTTTCCACAAATTGTGATTGGATAAATAGTTTCATTGTTTCCAAAGTATTGTTGATGTAAACAATTTTCTTGTAACAGAACTCGTGGATGAGAGCGTATTATTTATCGTTCTGGAATACTGCATTGCTAATGAACAGGATATCTTGGAGTATTAGTATTAACTAAAACTAATTCAATAATTATTTTCCCTTAAGCTTACATGTAATTTTCGATTTTTCAGAGCACAAGATTTTCTTCTTTCATTCATCTAAATACGTAATTGCGAACAGGTTTTCTTCATTTTCGCTTTATTCGACGGTTAAAACTGTGTACTATCTTATTCTTGCGATGCTTACATGTTACACGGTCGAAGTTTTAGATTCACTAAATCCGCTGAAATTCAACGGGCAGTTCTGCTAGTATATATATATAAAATATATATATATGTAATTCTCGAGAGCACTCCGGCTTCGTACAATGCGGCAATCCACGTGTGCATCATCAGCCTTTCTCTCCATCCCTCGTCTCTCCTTTCTCTCCCATTCTTCTCGAGGAATTCCTGGGTGAGTTTCAGAAGATATTTACGGACCAAGTGAAAGAGAGAGAGAGAGAAAATAAAGGAGAGAAAGGAGAAGAGAGGTGCTTAGAGAGTGCTATTCGCAGTTTCCCAGGGAGATACACGACCTCTCTCTTTTTCATTTTCTCTTCCTTCTTCAAATGTCCATCTGGTTTGTTTGCAACCTTGATGCGGCCATTGGAGATACCTTGAGACAAGTACTTTTTCATATGCTTGCTCTCGAATAGCTTTCAATATGACACGGTGGTCAATTATTTTTACTTGTCCCGACAGAAATATTGCGATAATCGAAAACGATTACATGTGAATCTCTCCCCGACTAACGGAAAAATTACAATGTCGGAGAGACGCTGTGCATTATTTAAAAATAATGTACAGAAAATAGCGAGCGAAAATATCAGTATGACAAAAAACACGAATAATTTTTTACGAAATGCTCCTTTGTTGTAAGGGGCTGACTGTTCATTCCATCGGTTAGCTTTTAGTAAGCTACGCCACTGCTCCGAGATATCCATAAAAAAAAACAACAGCAGTAGAAGGTGGGCTTAGTTCACCTACAGAATAGAGGAACTTTTCAACTTAGCAGTTCTGGGAAGGTCGAAACACCACAAGCTTTAAAAAAAACCACCAATTTTTAGAAATGAAATGTTTGGAAAACACGAAATTTTCAACAGCTTCTTCCTTCATTGCCTAGCTGAATAAGCGCTTCCTCATAAGCTTGTTTTTTTTAATGTTACAGCAGTTGTTTTTTTTACTATCTCCATACACTCTTTTCTGAAAATTCTCGAGAAAACTCTGCTCTAGAGAACTGCTTCTCAACCGGCGTTCCGCGAGCACCACGAATGTGTTTTTCAACCTTTTGGAAAAATAACACAAAAATCTAATCTAAAAATGAGAAATTTCCCAAGAGTAGGCAACACTGTTGCGATCCCATATTAGTTTATGTTCTAAGTAGTAAGAATTATTATCATTACGCATATATTTTTAACAAACGGGTGTTACATTCTATTACAGTTGTATTCAATTCAGTTTAATGAATCGTCTCCGCAGGAATGGGTAATCTGCAGATATTACAACCATTACAGTCATATTCTTTCGATAAATTTTTTAACGGGCATTCCGCGTAAAGTAATTTATACATTTAGATGTTCTCCAGCCAACTGAAGGTTGAGAAACACAGCTATAGATAATGGTGTCCCAGGAAGTACAGTAAACTCCGGAATTACGAACACCAAGCAACATCTTAATCATAACTTAGTCATTAGTTGAATTTGGCGTCATTTTCCATATTAAGCGGAAGTTTAGGGTGTGAGGTCAGATTAACAGGCGTGATAATGTGGATACTGAAAATGAATGAAAAACGCATCCAAGGAAGTCTGAGGGCACAAAGCAATGAAAAAAATCTTTTAAACGCCCTTTGAAAGAGTCCAGCAACAATTTATTTAAGTATGCCAGAAATAATTGTTACTTTATAGTACAATGTTTTAAAATGATGATAGTAATTGGAGTTGAACGATTTCAAGTTCGTACGATCGAATTTTGAGATCGCAAGTGAAATTTGTGGCGTAAAAAGTCTTGTTCGTAAGACCAAAAATTCGTAAACCGTCCATATCACCGTGGAAGACTTTCAAGTGACGTAGCCGGCAATGTTAAAAACCATTACCTACTCAATACGGCAATCAAGTTCGACCTTTTCTTTTCTGCCGGAAAAGTCTTAACAATCAAAATAAAAGCGTGGAACAATATGTTGTCACCCGACTTTATTGCAACACGAATTAGATACAACACGGTTGGTTTCATTTTAATACAAAAAATTTACGCAGCGCGGATTATTGTTCGCATTAACGCGATTTGTTCGGTCGGTATGGCGATGGTTGTTGAGATGCGGGATTCCAGATCGCAGAGCGAGGAAGATATCTTATAGAAGGCGATGTTTTCATTATTAGATAAGCTGCAACAGCATTCTATTTGTATTTATAAATGTGCATCAAAGGAGGGTTTTGGAATATTGGGTCAGGAGGATGACACGCAACACTCGTTTAACTATGCAAAGCTAATTTCACATGACACGGAACTTTATACCCTGTAGTATGCCCAGCGCTGTGGGGAGGTATAGGATGTAACCATAACTAGTAGCAATTCTCTAAATTATTCCGCTTAATCAAGGTTTTAAATAATAATGTAGTAGCCTCGGATTTGATGTTAATATTTCGACATCGCAGATAAATACGAAATCAAATAACTTCATCAAAGGCAGGGATATTAGGTATTTTCTCATAAATATTAACGTAGTTTGCTTCTTTAGAAGATATGTAGATCGAATTTTGGCAAACAAAAACAAACATCGCAACGAAAGCAATCTATCGCTTCGCAATCAACTTGCACGACTCACCATCATTACGACGATGGAATTAAATTCGTTCCGGGAAAAATAAGGACACCTCGATTCTGAAGCGTGTGGCGATTCGCCCCCCCCCCCCCCCCCCCCACACACACCACAACACCACCTGCTGGTGTCAATCTCCCTCTGGTTTATTAACAGTCACTCCACCTCCCCCTTTTTAGCAGGCAACGCAGGAGTTCCTTGCATATGTATATGTGTATATATATATATATATATATAACCTCAGCACCCCCAGCGGCTCTCCAATCTAGGTAAGTGTCCACTGGGCTTCCTCCAACACCTTGTTGCCACCTTTATTATTACCTTTCCTTTTCTCTAAGCTTATATATATATATATATATATATATATATATATATATATATATATATATATATATATATATACGTATATATAGTATAGGCATATTTTCGGTATTCGTAACTCACCGCCATCCACCTCGTTAGTAAGCCTCTTAACGGAAGAGCTGTCTCCGACGCTCGTAGACAACCCGGAGGTCTGCCTCTTCTTCTTCCAATAACCTCCACCACTCCCGACGATCCTGCAGGTGCCTCCACCGCCGTATCCGGAAGAGGTCGAAGGACCCGGTGGGGCGTAAGAGGCGGAGGACGAGGCGGAGGAAGAAGAGGAGGTCCGTGCCGTGCTGTAAGGACCTCCTCCTCCCTCACCCATTAAGAACGGGAGGAAGCGCCTCCATCGCGACGTCGGCCTATTGCCGGGGGGCGTGGAGGAAAAGGAGAGGCGCTTCCAGCCGCGCCTCATGGCGGATCGTGCGGCGCGTTATACTACGCGCTTGCAGGTCTGCTACACGTTATGAGAAGATGCCAATCTCCGGTGAATCCGTTGGACCACGCCCTATAATCTTTAAAGACGATGTTGCCTTCTCGTACGATAAGGAAGATAGCAATTTCCCAGGAAATAGTTTTATTTATTTTCTTAATCCTCGCGTGTATAATACAACGAATTTTCACTCTAGTCAAAAAGAATATCCATCGAGAAAAATATTATTAAAACGAGAGGGTTTATCTCTCCAATCGGGAAATGGCGCGTATTCCGCCTTGAGCCGCACTTGTCCAATAAACAGACAAAACACTCTTTTCCTAATCTTCCAAAAGTCAGGATACGTGACGGATTCCTTTATGGGCCGCAATCATACGGCACTTATCACCATGATAAAAACTCAACAACCAACAACCCAGGACCGGAAATCGTCCCGCCATACAACACAGCCGAATAAAAAAACACGCCGGAGCACTACCATACATCCAACGCGTCAGAAGACGGGCGCGTGACAGCAGATCAGGTCAACATCCCAGGCAAATGGATGACCCTCTCATTTCATAAACGAGAGAGAGAGAGAGAGAGAGACACACCCCCTCTCTCCTTAAATGTAAAAATGTACCTTATGGTCTAAATTTCGCCCGAATAAAGACGTGTATCTATCTATCTATCCTTTACACTCCCTCACTCTTCAACAGCGACGCGCGTTAAAAACGAAATGCCAGGCGGATTCGAAACGAGATCGATAATCTCTTAACAGGTCGAAAAACTGGACCTGCCTCCGGCACGCATACCTCGCTAGTGGACGGATGAACTCCGGTGCGTAACATTAAATATCCTCTTGTCACCTTCCCTCGCCACCTCCCTCTCTGTAAGAAGGGACTAAGGTATATAGTCTCAATTTCGCCCCCAATAAAGTCGTTTCTCTGTCTCCCTATCTCCCAAACTCCCTTTCTCCTTCCGTTTCCGGCTAGGAAGCACCTCCGCGAGATATAAAGACTTTTTTTCTCTCATCCGCAGAAAAAGTTTCCGCGTCCTCCTGCTTCAGACGCACACACACACACACGCTCTTCCACAAAAAAGAAACACACCCACAGACATCCACTCTTTCCGGTCTCTTGATGTATTATCGGCTTTCCCCACATCCGCTCCTCCCCGGTTTATCTCTCGCCTCTTTAACGTGGTGGAGATAGCCAATCAACTCTCACCAAGGAAGCAGGAAGAAGAAGCCGTATTAGCCTTTATTTTTAATAAAATAAAATAAAAACATAAGCCTCTTCCAGAATAAGCTCTTCACCTTGATTTTCGCAATCTCCTTCCTTCTCTCTCTCTCTCATATGTGGACACACACGCTCATTCACTTTAAGAAAAACAAACAACCACAGCGGGATGGCGGGGGGAGCGGGGGGGGGGGGATACCCGAGTTCGGCACCGCGCACACGCACAAAACACTACAACAGGTTGGCCCCCGGGAGTTCACTTTAAACAGTACAGATGAAAACTCAAGGTCGATGGGAGGAAATATAAAGAGTGTGTGCGTGTTAAAGAATGGGAGAAGTATATCTCCGGGAAAGGTATGGAGGGAATGAAAGGGAGAGAGAATGGAAGTTTAGGGTGTGAGAGAGAGAAATGAAGAGAATTAGAGAGGAGAACGGCTATAGGAAGGGATATAGAGAAATTAATTTGGAGACAGAGGAAGGAAGAGAGGAAGGGAGGAAGAGGGGAGAGGGAGGCAGAGGGGAGAGGGAGGGAGGGGGAGGGAGAGAGGGGGAGGGAGATGAAGGAAGGAAGAAGATGGAGATGCGGGAGGAGGACAGGACACAAAGAGGTGCGTGAGGGATCGACAGAGGAGGCAGTGAAATAATTGAGATAGACCGTTGTATTGAGGATATGAAGAGAATGGAAGAAAAAAGATAAAGGTGTGAGAGAGGGAGAACTGTGGCAAAGAGTTTACGTGAATGAGAGAGGGACGAAGGCAGAAATAGGGAGGGAAAGAGAGAGAAAAACAACACCAGAAAGATAAATGGATAAGAGAAGGCAAGACGGTTAAGAATAGAATGCGAAAAAGAGGTATAAAGAGTAAAGGGAAAATCGCAGAGTAAAAGAGCGACTGAGAGAGAAAGGGAAAAATATTCAAACGGAAGCCATCAAAAAAGTTCGCCTCGATACATACACACAAAAAAAACAAATATAACTTCACTCGGTAAATAAACTTCCAGGTAGTACGGTAATATAAAACAAACTCGCTCTATTAGTATAATCCTTCAACAGTCGATTTAAAAAGACTTGGGTTTCTCTCTTCTCTCGCCACCAACCCACTCGAACACTATTATGCCAACACCGCGCCTTTCGGTTAAATTAAACCGTGAAAGGGAATATCGCGAGGTTGAGCGGCGCGGAAGACCTCGCTTCTACGCGGATGGGACGCGAACTGAAGGGACGACTAACTTCGCGGCGATAACGTCGTCTCCCGCGTGGCACTTAAAAAAAAAAGAAGCGACCTCTGTCGCCCGCGAGCTGAGTTAGCTAGTTATCTAACTCTTGTGTTTTCCTCAACCCCCTCGAGTCGGTTCACCACGCTTACGTCACTGCAGTGAGGAAAGAGAGAGAGAGATAGGTTATAAAGAGAGAGAGAGGGAGTGGGGAGGAGAGAGAGAGAGATAAAGAGCGAGGGGGGGGAGGGGGGAGAGAGAATAAGAGAGAGAGGGTCCAAGTGAGAGAGAGAGAGGGTCTTGTTATTTCCGAGCTGGACCACGAACAGGACGCGTTTTTATCCTAAGGTCCGTAGTCTCGTCCTTCGAATCGCACGGCTTCGTTTAACGCTATTTCGGTTTAGCACGGTATCGTTTTACACGTTTTTGTGTTTAATGCTGATTTCTCTTCAGAGAATTACCTTAAAGTGAGAAATAGTGAGGCAGACAGAGAGAGCTTTGTTATTTTCTAGCCAGGCCACAATGGTGCCTGTGTTTTTATTCCAACTTTCTTAGACCTGTCCCTTTGAATTGTACGGTTCCGCTTAATTAATGGGAAGTTAGAGAAGGAGAAAAATTCTGAACATGATCTGGACTCGAACCCGGGTCTCACACTTCCCGCGTAGGTGCTTCAACAGAGCCGGCCGGGTTAGACTGGTAAGCAGTGCGCCTGCCTTCTAACCCAAAGGTCGCGGGTTCGAATCCCGCTTTGGGCATGGATGTTGTGCTGTATGTTGATTTTCTATAACAGAATTTGACGGTGGAAAATGACCTTAGCTGTCGACGCACCTAAACACCTAATTACTACTACCGTTTTAACCGACCAATTCGATTACGGAGAATTAGACTGGTTTGAGAGCTCAGTCGGTTAAAGCATTTACCCGGCAAGTAGGTAGACCAGTGTTCGAGCCCCGGTGAAGTTCAGAATTTTATCTCCTCCTCCAACTTCGCATTTGTGACTATTAGCAGGAAAAGCTACAATTCCTAATATTCCACCCTGTTCGGTTGATAAGTTACCCTTAGCAACAACGCCCATTGTTCGATTAACTTCTAAACCTCTTTATAATCAGTCATCTCTCACTTTACCAAGCCGTATTTCAACAAACATCCAAACAGATGAAAACAAAACCCGTCCCTCGAAATGCACGGATTTCTTTTACTCGGTTTCACAATAGCACGGCTTTCATATTTTTTTCAGATAACGAAGTAGAATTGCGCGGCTATCAGTTTCGCTTTAGCAGGATTTTAGGAACGGTCTTCAAGAAAAGGAAATTTCATAAAATGTTTCAGTTAGACTCAAGAAGTTATAACAAAGAATAAATGAAGAAACTCAATAAAATATGCCTATTTGAGAGCTTGCGTAAAGTGGAAATTCTAATTGACGGATGCAGTCTAAAATCACAATATGGCAATAAATTTTAATAAGGATCGGTCATGCATAATTTAACAATAGTCAATAAAGCGGTTAAAGAGATGAAAGACGCGACAGACGGACGGACGAGACTCGCTTCGGTGGTGAAGAAAGTCTTAAAAACGCACGTTTTCGTTTTACACGGTCTTTTTCTGGGAACCCATTCATCGCGCAAATCGAGAAATAGCGTTCGGGTTGTTAGTGAGATGCCGAACACGCGCGAAGCGTCGTCAGCAACAACAACAACACTCCCTGTTGATGGTGGAACGAAAACAACACAACAACGCTAACACGATGAGCCCCTTCGTTTCCTGGTGAGTACACGCTGCGACTTAATCAGCGAGTATGCCAATTACACAGGGCGGTTTTTAATAACTTTTATATTAAGATCACTGCATGTATATATAAGTAGTTATATGTGGGTTTGTGTACAACACGGAAAAAATTAACGCGTTTATTCTTCCGCTGTATTAAAAAGTCGGTAATATGTGTATTTTGTGTTTAATTTCGCCATGAAGATTACTGCCATTATCCTGACGAATAGAGGAGAATTTTGAATCACCTGTTATATACGTACGTACATTCTGTATCACTTATTTTTTATGTGATAATGCCACCACATATACGGTCGCTATGGTCTTGTTTATAAGTGACATAAATACGGAAATGCACGCTCAACTTTTCAGCTTTCCACGTTTTTATGCCTTTGGAAATGCATATTAAAAATAAAACAAAATGGGTCCTTATCCAGCCCTGTATATTTTTCAAAATCTAAATAAAACCAAATGGCAGCAGTATAGAAATATACCCACTCCGAGTTTAAGCTCTCAAAACTTTTACGGTTTCATCGCAATTTCAATTACGCAAGTGCACAGAGAGAGAGAGAGAGACGCCAAAGTGAAACTATACCAGCGATTTTTTAACCCTTTAAAATAAAACGTTAACTTCACGAAAAGTGCGCATACGTAACTGCGCCTGTGTACACGCATCTCTAAAACGGTGTTACATAATAATGCGACTTCCTGCGTGTCCGGGAAAACGCGCGCGAAATCCGATTCGTCGAAGTAAATATGTGAAGGATGTTGAGATATGCTGGGACAAGGTCGAGCAACTTTGTTTGCGCATGCGTGCGTAAACTTCCATCTACCGAACACTTTCGTCGACATTTATTCAACGAGTTAATTAACAAAACGTGGCAATGAGCGTGAATGAGTGGAATCTCTTAACCAGCATTGGCATAACTTCCGTCACGTGACTGAGAGCGCGGCGACTGTCATGTGTTCACTTATCTTTTCTGTGGGTTTATATATATATATATATTTTTTTTTTTTAGTTAAGTCAGGGAGTTGCAGTGAGGACGATGCGGGCAAGGTTATAGCATTGGGATGCGCTTCTGAGTGCAAGGGAAACGATGAAACGTCTCAGTTCCTAAACAACCGTACACAGACTGAATGGCTTTCAGTATTTTTTTTAAAAACTTGTTTACTGAAGATTAAGTCACCGTATAAAATAGGAAAGAAAACACAGACACGCGTTCAGGATACAAACTAGGCGTCCTCAGATATAACCCACTACCTATTTTTTTCCGTACAAAAAACTTGGTAAATTAACAATGAGGACGGCTGTTTAGTAGTTCAGAGGCGCATCTAACTCCGTCAACGTTTTCTGTCAATATAAAGGGTGTCTGATAAGTCAATCCCTATTTTTCAAAATTGTTATTTCTTAAAAAAATAGGGAATAAATTATCAGACACGTGGTATTTACAGAAATCGTTTGCACAGAATTGCACGGGAATATAATTTTATTTTACAACGTACGAAAAATATCTCACTCGCGCACTGAAAAGACAGGTATTCACTATCGCGTAGCTTTTTTGCACGCTACGAAGCTTTATCGAGTTATTTTCCCGACAACCCAAAAGTGTAACACGAAGATTAATGAGTTGAAGCTCTCTTATTCGGGGCAGGAGGGCTTTAAAATATATATTTTTCCGAACCACCCGTTGTTAGAATATAATTTCATGTCTTTAACACTAGGATACGAATGAATAAAGCAAGGGAAGACATTAAACAATATAAAAAATTGATGTCTATGTATGAGGTTTGTCATAGAGACAGTTTGGTTTACAAGATGCAGATTGTATCACAAATGAAACGGACGGTTTTTCAGGTTTTACAGGCATTCATAACATTTTTTTAAATTCTTTCTTAACTTGTAGGAGTACAGACAAGGGACAGTGGCGGATTAAGGATTCTTCCGCCCTAGGTCCTGAAATAATTGCCGCCCCATAGGTTGATATCATAAATCTAAATCATAAAACGAAGTACGCCGAAATTCTACTCGTAATTAAAATGTCCTCTGATATTCGTACCGCGGGGCTGTTTTTTCTCTCTCGTTTCTCCCTTTTTTTTAAAAGGGCGATGCCCCCGAGAGGGCGATTTGGCACCATCGCTTTAAAGCTTTCATCCGTTACTCTCCTCTCTCTGCCCCTTGCTCCCCCCTTCATCCCGTACCCTCTCCTCTCCTCCACCCCCACTGTAAAACCATTCTATCCTACACCCCCTTTCTCCAGACCCATATAGACTAACTGCGCAGACAATTGAAAGCTAATGGAGATCCATTCGGCCAATGGTGGAGAGAAAGAGGCTACGCTTCTTCTGCGAATCCAGAAGAAAAAAAATCGGTACAACATACATTGTACATACACACTTTCTCATATACTAATGCGTCGTTCGGTTGTCTTTAGAAAATGAAAATCTTATGAGCCGGTTTTTAGGAAATCCTATTTCTGTTAAAGTTGCCCAAGAATAAACTAGCCTTATATTCATTTTTTTGAGAAATAGTATTATTGCCGGTTTTTAGAAAATCCAATTTTTGTTAAAGTTGCCCAACAATAAACTAGCCTTATATTCATTCATCGAGAAATATGAAGTATGTAGTATTATTGCAGACGTATACTCAAGTAACGGTACGAAATTTTATCAAAATCGTTTGAGCCGTTTTTGAGAAAATCAAATTATTGTTAAAGTAGTCTAGAATAAACTACCCTTATATTAATTTTATGAGAAATATGAACCATTTGGTATTATTGAAGACGTAAGCTCAAGTAACTGTATGGAATTTGATCAAAATCGTTAGAGCTGTTTTTGAGAAAATCAAACTCTTGTTAAAAATGCGCAGAATAAACTTCCCTTAATTATTGAGCAATACCAACCATTTCTGCAAAGCTTCTACTCTGTATGATAAAATGTCTAAGTATGAGATTCCATTCATTTTCGCTCAACCGTTTAGGCTCTAGATCCAATAACAGACAGACGACATTGCGAAAACCACTTTTTCGGACTCAGTTACACCTAAAACGTATAGTATTTTCGTCAAAATCTCGAGGTCGAATGTTTTCGCGATTGCAATATACTTTGTATATGAGAAAAATTATGACAACGACGATAATGATGATCTTGATGATGATTAAAAAAGTTATCTTTTTATCCTTCACAACTTCCTTTCTCTCTATATACTCGTATATCTCTACGTCCACTTTCCCTTGTAGCCTTTTCCATACCTCGTAAGGATCAATTGAGTGCAAATATTGGCATGGTAACCACTCGACGTCTCTGTCCCCCCCCCCCTCCTTTCCCGACAACCGATGCTGGTCTACGACATGCGAGCATCATCCTTTTGTATGATGGGTTTTCCCTTAATGATTTATGTTAATTATCAAGTGACGATAACTTGCAATATGATATAATACGATTATATTTACAACACCATAGTTTTGAAAAAACTGACACCTATAACAGCGTTTGGGCTAAAGTTGTTCCAATCCATCTATTTCCAAAAGTAATTTGACCGACGGTTCTCTCTATCGCGAAGCTGTTTATGGTTACACAGTACAGGCGACTCTCGAGATTCGACAGTTCGAGGTTCGACAAATTCGAGATTTCGACACAGCCTCGAATTGGGAACTAGTTTACGCCAAGTAATTTTCGTCCCGATCAACTACGCGAGGTTTAGTATGTATATATGCATATATAAAATATATATATAACCTATCGAGGTGGAAGCTTACTTTATCATCAAGGAAAACAATTTTTTTATACGAAGTTCGCTTAACCACTGTGCATACATTTTATTTCGGTACGTTTTTCTTTTTTTTAACAACACTATTAAGTCCCGATCTCTCTCTCTGTCTCCTAGCGACGGCAGGATCGAAGTCAACGAAAGGAAGACGTGAAGTACAAAGCGAAAATTATACACGTGGCAGTTAAGTTCTAAAAGTAAGGAACCCATTTACCGCCAAAATTATTTTTAAAAATACTGCGTTATTGCCATACATATTGCATGGAGTAACAGTCGACGTTCGTATTTCTTATAAACATTCTCTTTCTTTGCAGCATAGGCTAATTACCTGACAACTTTACACGTTACCTTCTAATGCATATTTTCATATTTAAATGTGTTCAACTATCGAAGGCAAAAAGAAACTCGTAGCTTTCAGGGGGGCGCGGATATTCATGCATAATTAAAGCACTTTAAAAGATTGTCGTAATCACGACAATGCAATAAAAAACGACGATTGGAAAAATGCTAATCTAACGAATTCACGGCAAATTGTTTTTTTTAATGAACAAAACGCCCTAATTATTCGATCAACGCGAGGATGGGTGATATTTTTTCGCCGGAGTTTTGAGTTCTAAAGCAGATGTGTGTTTGAAAAAAAGAAAAAAACGACATGAATAAACCCACTTCCGGTGGACGTTTCAGCCAAAACAATTTCAAGTCTTCATTTGTTAAAATATCTTAAATATAAAGTATTGCGCTGATCCGATTATTAGTTTTTGAGTTGTAGCGCCCACAAAATCACACACACATACATCATCGAGAAAATACATAGTAAAAACGTGTTCAATCGACCTCAAAACATGTACTTCCGTTGAAATCCCGAATTCGATTTTTTCGTGAATACAATACGTTCTCTATACTACATATATGGAGGACGTAAAAATTCATCACTTTGTAACGAGGTAATTAAGATAAATTCAGACGAAAAATAAAGATATCTCTTAAACAATCAAGTTTACGAAAAAAAGTTTCAAACAAAACCTGCAGAAAATTACATTCTCCACAAACTTGATGATGATACTTAATTATATAAACTGAGTTCTAAAGCAGATATTTGAAGAAAAAAATAAAAAACGACGAGAATAAACCTCAAATTCCGGTTGGCCAGTTTTAGCAAGTAAGAATAAAGTTTTGTGCTGACACGATTATTATTCTTTGAGTTATACCCACAAAATTCCTGTAACACACACGCACACAGACATTATCGAGAAAAAAGTGAAAACGTACTCGTGGGACCTCAAAACGTTTAGTACATATTTCCAATGAAATTTCGAATTCGATGTTTTTCACGAATAAAGCACTTTCTCCAATACACTACGTATGGAGAAAGTAAACAGAAAACCGTGCTTATAACGAAACCGCGAAATTCTCGAGGGGTGAGTATATAATATTACAGTAGAGTTTATATGTATCTTGAAAGCGGAATATCCTCCGTAGATTCGATAAAAGATATGCGAACCTTTCTCCGCCCATCTTTATTACCTCTCCATCTCTAGCACAACATACCAATAGGAGTCGACCTCCTATCGGAGTTTTTTTTTACAACCGAATAGTACTTGACTGCGTTCTAGTCGTAAATTAAAGGGAATCCCGACGGCGGCGCCACATGATAGAAGATCGAACTTTCCACAAAAAACAGTCTCTGACCTCCGACCTTGGAGGTGACCTAAAGTGCGCTCCGTAAGCAGATACAGAATCCGTCCGGTCGCATAGCAATTCGTTTGTTGGCATGTGGTAAAATTAGGTCGCAAGGCTTACACTGAAATATCTAAATGAAAAAATTTAATTTTTTTTAAGATTTCAAAAATAAAATTTAATGTTACGCTTTCAACGAAGATATTTTATCAATTTTTGGCGCGTTTTCCGCAAAATCCTAACGAGCCCGACCAAATATTTTTCACGATGTTATGCGCGACGAATATTCTAGAAATATCGAAGACTCAGCTATAAATTCGTAAAATGCCTTACGCCCTCTTAAATGCCAAAACACCAATTATAAAAATTATGAATTTTCCCACGACCGCCAGCGCCTATGGCGGACACAACGCGAACCAAGCATTCAAAAAATCAATCGCAGAATAAAAAAAACATTAACAGATTAATGGATTCTACGCGTGGAATCCATAACATCCCGTACACTTTTTCAAAGTGGAACTGGCTGTGAATTGAAAACAGCGATGCAAAAAAGATGACACACTTTTTATTTTATTCACGTCAGCTCGTGATATCTCTTTCCGTATCCCATAACATAATCAAACCGCATTTTAAAAAAATTAACAAAAGAGCTTGCATAAGCGCGATGAAAAATAAAAACGACAGAGAGGGAGAGAGAGAGAATCAACCGGAATTGCCTCGCGGCGCAATAATGGAAACCAGGACGGAGGCCTTCACGAAAGCGGCCGTCTCCAGGCGGAAACGCACGGAAGAAATACTGCGGTTTAAGATTGGAAGTTATTTACGAACTGGTAGAGAGGTCGCTTCACTAACACGAGGCAAACGTCACGAGAATACTGGAAGATAAAAAGAGAGTCTCTCTCCAGGAATAAACTGCATATCACACACAGAAAGCTTTTCCTGTGAAACAAAAATTCAAAGATAGATGATACATACACACACGTCGAGCTAATATAAACTCTTGCGAGTATTTGTTTTTATCGGCTCCAGAATTGAGAAGAAAATAACCGATTTATCACGAAAAAATATTCTTGTGGGGCAGGCGCGTATATTCATATTTTCTTCCGTCAAAATAAAAAAACTACAAAAAATTCAAAATGTTTCCTCTATTTGTTTGAATAAAAAAAGCAACAATCTTAGAACTTCGTCAAATACGAAATGAATTCGACCAAAAAAAAAATAACTTTTATAAAATGCGACTGTAAAATTACGCAGGAGGGTGAATTGGAACGAGAAGTCCCAGGTAAAATATAATTCGTTTATTTTTATAAATCGGAAGATGGATGGAAACAAGTTAGCGTCGCAAAAAGAAAAAGAAGATATTTCAATTTCCTAAGGATTCAATTCACGGCAGCGTGCTAACTTTAAGCACAAGACGCGAAAAACCTCGTGTATTAAAAAAAATGGAAGGTCTAGGTCGATGGGGACGAGATTAATTAATCACCCACGAATACCAGCTCTCCAGTAAGAAAGAAAAATGAGTTCGCTTAAGACATATCGCCTATCCTTCCATCCTTCCCTTTCTTACAACCTATATAAAATTGTAACCTCTGTCTGTACATTTGTTTTTTCGTCGTGGTTTAACTTTTTTTTGTGTGTTTTGCATCACAAGAAGACGTTTGAACCGGTTTGCAGAATTGTTGTCAGTCTGTCTGTTTGTTTGTTACCGCAGCACGCAAAAACGGCTGGTCGAACTTTTATGAAACTGCAGCGTATCTTTAGACTGGTCCAGTTAAAATATAGGTTATGTGGTGTATCTCAAAAAAAATTTTAAGTGGAGATTTGGGGGGGCATCGATTATTGTTAAAAATGCGTAGAATAAACTTCCCTTAATTATTGAGCCATGTCAACTATTTCTTAATAGCTTCTACTCTGTCTGATAAAATGCCTAAGTACAAGATCTCATTCATTTTCTCTCTACCGTTTAGACCCTAGGTCCAATAACATACAGACAGACGGCATTGCGAAAACCACTAGGTATTTCGGACTCAGCTACACCTAAAACGTATATTTCCGTCAAAATCTCGAGGTCGATTTTTTTCGAGATGACAATACTTTCTCAATATACTTCGTATATGGGAAAGTAAAAAAGTAGGAATCGATTCCGAATCAGCACTGTTGCGCCACTTGTGAGGCAGTCACGCACGCATTAGATGAATGTTTTTATTAAAATTACTCTTTCGAAATTTAGTGCCAATAAATGGAAACCACTATCGATAATTGACGGCAAAGTATTCCGTGAGCAGCAAAAATGATTAAGTGATTGCGGCTGAAAGTTCTGCATCTAAAATCTCAAAGGAGATTAAAAATATGTATAAAAAACATCGAGTAAATATATCTGCCGTACCAGTGATAAATAGGCCTTCCTACATTTCGGAAAATTTATAGAGGTTCGTAAAAATTTGAAGTAAGGTACCAGGTACATATAAGTATCTTCGAAGTTTCGAATTATAAAGGTCCGTCTGAATTCAAGTCATGATATCCGAAGTCTATTTTATATATTAGATATAATCATCACGCTAAGAATTAACGTTGATTGCTGCATCCTAAACTGAAACAACTACATAATAATATTCTAAAATTTAATGACAAGCAAGGTGGAAGTACGTTTTCTCAAAAAAATTTCAGGTTTCCAGTTTGTCAGTCCCTCTTTGGGGAGGGGGGAAACCCGCACCTTTGTAATATAGATCCTCACTGGAACTTCTCGTCCGTTAAAACTTCACTTCTCTCTAGCTTCAGTAATTTAGCCATTTATAAATACCATTTCCAAATTTTTAAAATTTTCCCACTTTGAAGCCGCCTAAATCTATGAACTAAAGGTAAAATACAACAAAAGGAAAAATCGTAGATTAATAAGAGCCACCTTATTCACAAAGTATTGTTTTTTAATATTTCAAGTAGTTATTACTAGAAAACTCTATAATCGATGTAAAAATCAATAGGCTAAACAAGAGCTATCTAATCCAAAAAGAATTTTCAAAATATCTCTTGAAACAAAAAAATATATATTGTCCAGGGAGGGAGGGACAGACAGACGAGAGTGTTTACATAAGCACGGTTTTCTTTTTACTTTCTCCCTACATATTACAGGATAAAATATTGTACTCGCGGAAAAATCAAATTCTAGATTTCAACGGAAATACACGTTCTGAGGCCCCCCGAGTCAAGTTTTCATTATTTTTTCGATTATGCCCGTGTGTGTCGATGTTTCGTTATGCATATCGACAGTTAACAATTTTGTTTACTTGTAGTTTGTAAATGAAAAAGTGATTCAAAGCATTTTTAATGCGAAAATTATTCTGTGTTTAAAAACTAATCGCGAGTGTAATTGCCGATAATTATTGTTGAGGGCGCTAATTTCGAGAGCAATCGTAATCATTACCGTGTACGGAGAATGTCATGTGATGGACACATCACATTTTCTTTTTAAAGAAAACGTGCTAAAAAGAATTAAAATTTTTCATAAAAATTCGCCGCGCTTTTCCATTTGCTGCCTATATTTCATCGCATTCGAACGAGCCTCAAATACACCGAAATACCGCGATTATAAAACGTTAACATCCTGGCGTGGTGCTCTTGGGGAAACGAACATAAATTCGCATCCGTGCATTCGTCGTGAATGGCTGAATAGGAACCGGAAGCGGAGATTGATGGCTTCGAGACCTGGGCGTGGCACGAGGAAAAAAAGAGGATGAAAATAGAGAAAACATGCAATGGACATAGGGAGAACAAGGGAAAATGAGAACGCGTCGGAGTAGAGGACGATAATTAATAGGTTCCTATACATTTCATCTAAGGAGTGAGAGAGAGAGAGAGAGAGATAGAGAGGGCGTGGTCGGATCTTTAGAACTTATAAAATGTTTGTTAGTCCGAGGATGCGATTATTGGACGGCGAATTGATCGGAGTCGGAAGTTGGATGGCTAATATGGACAATATTGGATCAAATAAAGAGATCCTGTCACGTGACCCCAAAAACTTATCTTAATAAAAAGTTAAAACTAGCGTTTTTCAATAAATAAATAAATAAACAATTTAACTGATTTCAAAAATGTTTCTTAGAGGCTTAACTTAAAGCTTGTTTCGGAATGAAATACTTATATTACAATTTTATGAAATTATATTCGTTTTATCGGTCCGAGAATTGCATGAGCTTGCCCTTGAAAGACGCAGTAGCCAGGGTCAACAATCTGACCATGACTGGATATTATTTTCTCTAATAAACAAATATGCTTTCTAATTTAAATTATTGCACATTCTGATGATTTTCTTCCCTTTTTTTAGAAAGATACATCTGCAATAAAATTTAATTACCCATTTATGATTCCCAAAAATTCTATTTCTTAAAAAGTTCCTATCCCTCGAATATATTTAAGGAATTTTTCCTTAATAATAATAATAATAATAATAATAACGGCGCAGTTTTCCTAACGAGAATGACGTCACAATAATATTTATTTCAGGGGGTAAACCCAATTATTCCCTTTGGTAGGATTCAAGAAACTTGAGGGTTAAATAACGCAAATGCGTAGAGGGGGAACACGAGAGGGGTAGGGAACGGAGAGAATCTCCACAAGAAATCTCTTCGAAGCAATCTCCGCAGGCCCGCCCAAATTCCTTTCCCTCGGCGGAAAAGTGTAATGCGCATACGTTGGCAGGATGAAAGATTGAAGGGGGAAAAAATAAACAATTTCGCAGCTGAGAATGAAGAGGGAGGGAAAGGGAAGGAGCGGAACGGAGAAAAGAGGCGGTTATATGTGGTAGTATATAAAGGGGGGGGAGGAGGGGGGGGGGGAAGTGGGATGGAGTGGGTGGTCTGAAGGAAAGTGATAGTGTGTGTGGTAAACATAAGAGATAAATGTAGAAAGTAAACGAAGGAGAGAGAAAGGAGTGAAATGGAGGGGAGGAAAAATGAAAAGGAGAGAGGGAGAAAGGTGGATGGAGATGGGGAAAGTTTTGAAGAAAGATGTATGTACATAGAGTGAGAGAGAGGAAAAAGATGGAAGGGAATGGGAGAGAAAGAGAACAGAAAGAGGGAAAGAGAAGGGGGAGGAAGGGAGAGAAAGGGAGGAAGGAAAAACGACAGTGAAAGATAAAGAGAGGCATGGAGGGAGCGAAAAAAGCAAGGCAGAGGCGGACCTAGGCGCATAGTTTAGAGGGGGGAGTGGGGGAAAATAAAAAATTAATTTTATCACTGATACATATTTATATAAAATAATAACGCCTCGTTATAATAAATACACTATATTATATATCGTTTAGATATTTGCACAATATTACTAAAATTCCGATAGCATATTAAAAACATGAATCTACTTGTATATAACATTTTAATAAAGATTGATCACCTCCCTTTAGGGGGTGTAATCACTCCAATACCCATACCTCCCCCTCCCAGCCCCCCCCCCCCCCTCCCCCCTCATGAATACGTCATCGAAGCAAGCTGATTAAGGAGATAGTGTACAGATGAAAAGGAGAGAGGAAATGATATAGATTGATGGATATGGAAAGAAGGAGGGAGTGGGGGGGAGGGGGGAAGGAGGAGATGGAGGGAGTGATACGACGATAGAAGGAAGGGTAAAAGTGAAGGGATTGAGAGAGAGCAAGGAGGGAAGGAAAAGAAGAGCCATGAAAAGAAGAGAGAAAATCTTCTTAATGTATAATTTAGTGTGTTTGTATGTATGTCCGTTCATAACTTGAGAACCAAAAGTTCCACAACTTTCAAAATTTGCACATGATTTTACATCATCCCTGAAAATATTTTAGACAACTTTGTTTGCCCCCCTATAACCCCCCCCCCCACTCTCTTGGAAATTTTTTAAAAATTTCAAATTTTTTCATTTTTTTACTTAAATCGTACATTATCCCTTCTACAATGTGTATACCAAATTTGGGAGGCCTATGTCTCCCCGTTCCCCCATAATTTTGATTTAACGTTACCCAATCCTTAGACAAATTGACCCGGGCAACGCCCGGGTACTGCAGCTAGTTAGATATAAAACGATTGAGAGATGGGAATGGCGAAAGGGAAAAGAGCCTGAGGAGAGAAGAGAGAGAAAGAGTAGAAAGAGTTAACGTAAGGAACGAAGAGAGAAAGAGGAAGCGAAGAGAAATAGCTATGAGGAAAAAGAGAATAGTCAAGAGAGCAAAAGACAAGCAGAGAGTAGGGAAGGAAGATAAAAAGAACGAGAATACGATAATAAATTTAGAGAGCGAGAGAGAAAGCAAGAGAGAGAGAGTCGCTTAAGAATTTCTTCAGCCGGATTTTTCAGTTCCTCTCTCTCCCTCTCTTTCTTCCCTCCTCTACCCTCTAAAGGCAATGGAATGCAGGGAGAGCTTTATTCCTTTCGGGAGGAAATGGAGTAAAAATAAGAAAGCGTTATGAGGAACCTCGTGCGGTTCGAAGGACTGGATAAGGAAAGGTGTCCTAGCGTTTCTGTAAAAATTCAAGAGAGGAGAGAGAGAGGGAGAGGGAGTGAGAGATAAAGAGAATGAAGGAAAGAGAGAAAGAAAGAAAAATGTCTTTATTGGCGAGGTTGAGGATAAGTAGCTACCTCTTCCACCTAACCATAAAGAGTAAGGAGATAGAGAGAGTAAGGAGGGAGGGAGATGGAGGGAGGGACAGACAGACAGACAGACAAACGACTTTATTTAGGGCGAAATTGAGACTACATAGTCCCTTCTTACATTTAAGGGGAGGGAGAAACGAAGAGTGGGGGGGAGAAGGGGAGAAAGGGAATGGGAGAAGGGGAGAAAGGGAATGGGAGAAGGGGAGAAAGGAAGGGAGATATATGGAGGAAGAGAGAGGAAGGGATGGAGTGAGAGATAGGAAGGAGAAAGTGAGAGAAAGATGTGGGAGAGTGGGAGAAAGATGTGGAAGAGTGGGAGAAAGAGGGAGCGAGAGGAGGGATTGACAGGGGAGTAAGGAAGAGAGATGGAATGTCGCATATGAAGGGTGAGAGATGGGGGGGAAGAGAGAGAGGGGGAGGAGGAAAGAGAGGGGAAGATATGGAGAAAGAGAGGGGGGAGGGGAGAGAGTTGAATAGGGATAGAGGGGGACAGAAAAAGAAGAGAGAAAGGGAGGGAGTGAGAGAGATGAAGGGACAGACAGACAGACAAACGACTTTATTTCGGGCGAAATTGAGACTACATAGTCTCTTCTTACATTTAACCCTACAGGGAGAGGGGGAGAGAGAGAGAAAGGAGTGATAGAACGAAAGAGAAGGGATACAGAGGTAGATAGAGACAGGAGAGAGAGAGAAAGGGAGAGATTGTGAGGAAGAAGAGTGGATTGAAAGGGAAAGAGAAAAAGGTAGAGATGGAGGAGTGGGGGAGGAATCAAGAGGACGGAAGAAGGTCGAGATGAGATGAAAATTCCGAGTAGATATTGCAAATTAGCAGAAATGTGTGGCATTTGTAACAAACATTGGAAAAAACAAAATGTTCTTACAATTATAAATTGTAGGGGTTGTTTTACCCCAATATGGTCTAAAAGAGAAAAGCACGTAAACAGTTGCAGAGGTGCAAACTTTTTAAAAATTATTTGTCAGCTCTTACTGTGGGATGAAATGCTTACAGAATGCAAGCACCTATTGCTATCATTATATAAATAAAAGCCTTAGCCTGTAGCAAACGTTGTGTGTAATGCTTTTTGAAGCTTAATATCTCGCAAACGACTGAACCGAATTTGATGAAATTTTCAGAATAGCATTATGATATAATAACAAAACGTTTTACTGTATCGGTAATATATAAAAGCCTTATTCTGTCCCTTTGTCATTTTGTCACTACCTCTGTCACGCTCCGAAAAAACCAGCAATATACCTGGCAAGAGGGAACTAAGGTCAGCTTTTGAAGCACAATAGATACTCGCGGCGAGCGTTTCGAACCTTCGCTCGGATCGAAGGCAACCCTCTCAGCAGGAGGTATGATTTCAGGTCAAAGAAGACTGCCTCAATTTTATTTCAGAATAATCAATCATCCCGGTCATTTATGACGGGCACTTATACTAGTTATGTATATATATAAAAGTCCATCGCTTTAGTTTAGACAACATAGTCCCTGGGCTTGGGAAAATCTCGACGACTGATGGTGACGGATTACGGTTAATTTGAGGAGCGATCAAACTTAAAGGTTTTTATCCCCGCCGAAATTTAAAAGAAACGGAAACTCCGCAGAAAAAGTTTTAAAAAATCGATTTTAAAAAGTGAATTCGGACGAAAGTTATAATTGGTTAGATACGACACAGGAACCAGCAGCAAATGAAATCGGTTTTCGACATTATCTCGTAAATTATATAGGGGACAGGACACGTTTTGGAGTTGGAAAAAGTTCGACTGGAGGTACCTATGATACTTTTCAAGCAAAACGGATCGTTGAGTCATCGTTAAGGTACTAGTATAAATTCCCGTAAAAAAATTACGGGTGTGCATGGACAAAGGATTGAATATAAATTAAATTAAAATTCATTATAAATGAAAATAAGAACAACTGAGGTGTTATGGATGGACACGGTTAAAATTAGCGTGTTTTTTGCTTCTATTACTAAATCCGGTAGTATTTTGTGGTTTGTTTCGCTATAAAGTTTTCTCCCATTAACGAACTGAAGATAATGCAGAATTTGATTATATACTTAATTTTTTATTCGGTTACTAGTCTCGTTTTTGAGTGAAATAAATGTACGCTCAATATATATGCTTACCATTTTTTAAAAAATACCTTCTGGGATATATTTTTTAAAATTCTTTAAATGGCCCCCTATCTTAACCTATATATTTCACAAAACTGCAATCTAAAGAAAAAAACAACTAACAGCAGTACAGAAATCTACCCTCCAAGAGTCAGCTCTCTATCGTTTTTACGGTTTCGTCACAATTTAAATTTAAGCAAGTGCACAGGCAGGCAGACACCCAAGCGAAACAATAAGGGCATGTATTTATTATTTATAAGCGCCAAATAAAACATGCACATAATGACAGTATTTAGCAGTTCACTGACTGTGTTCGACCATTTATAGCGCTTTCGTCACCAGCTTCAGCGACCCAGATAATCATTTATGTACTCCTACTTCGAAAAACATCGGCGTGACGTACCGAATCGACGGAGCGTAATGCGTAAAGGGTCGTTCTAAGAGAACGCATCGTCGATTTGAATCGCGTCCAGGTTGTATTTCTCTCTCTATCCTTTCGCTCCCCATGCGGGTCTAGAGTTAACTCTATTATCGGACCTAGTCGCTTGTGAAATTCGATTAAATCGATGGACCTCGACATTTCCAACTACACGATCGGGGTTTGGTAGACTGCTGCCAAGAGAAACGTGTTACGGAGCGGTTACTGTTTTGGCGACGGATAAATCTGCGTATCCTGTGTGTGTGTGTGAGTGCGTGTGCTTGAGGAAAAGGAAAGATAGTGATAAAAGTGGCAACAAGGTGATGGAATGAGTCCAGTGGACACTTACCAGAATTGGGAGAGCCGCGAAACACGAAAGCAACAATAATGGAAGCTTTTCGGGCCGGAGTTCTTCGTCAGCGACACATTGAGTAAGGGTATGGGAATGACAGGGTAATTGGAGGAGTTAATGGGTAGGAGGCGGGGAAAAGGGAGGGAGGATGGCCAATAAAGTTAGCGGAGTTTAAGGCAGGGGGGAGGGGGGGAGAGAGAAAGAGTCGAGGAGATGTATGTGGACAAGTTCCCGCTGTCGAAGTAGGGGGGAGGGGGTGTCGTCTGGTAGGGTGCGAATAGTCTTTACTTACATCCCACAATGTAACCTTCAATAACACTGTTGTGCTGACGAAATGATCATCCCGAAAGTTCCATCACCTACGTTTACATCTATCCGACACCCCTTCTGGTAAGTGCTCACTGGGTTTCCTTCAATACCTAGTTGACCTCGATATATATCTATAACATATACCTGCTTCTTACATGGGATATAGGAGGATACAAATTATGAGACGCCTCCCGATGTGCTAGAAACTTGAAATGTAGCAGAATTATAGGTTTTTGGCCACAGATGAAGGAAAAAAAGCGCCTTGTGTAACATTTATCTGCAATTCTTCCAGCGCTTTTCAAAATTCTAATATGTAGCTACGGGAAATTAGAAACGTCAACCACACGGCATTTCCGAACCAAAGGATGTTTTTTTTTCGAATTAGACAAAATTTCGGTACCGTTCCGAAACCAGGGACGTCAAACGACCACAGAATTCCTGATCACAAGGGATTCGACTATCATTATATTTTACATGTTAAGTAATAATGTACACTATGCGGAATCAGTTCCGTGGATGTTCGGTGAACTAAAAAGTACGCATAATTTGTCCATAGAGATCCATAATTTTTTTAAAAACTCGATAAAATCTTCAAATCCTACTAAGGAGTTTTTATGGCGATTAATTAAGGATCCCTAATAAAATAAAAACGTTTTAATTAGAAAGTTATTTTTTAATAAAACTGTCCATAAATGATGAAATGGGTACGGAATTTTTTTTCATTAAATGAAGGGTTTCATCTAACTTCTCATTAAGTTTATCATCCATAAATTATTTCGATCAACGATAGCTATATAAGAAACGACCCAAGTGACGTTTATTTCTCGCAATCAGTTGGATTGGAACCCGACATTTCCTAATCATTTCTCGTCGTACGCGTGATTTTTTTTAAATTTCTCGTTAAGCTTTTCCTTCTCCTAGGATAAGTCCGGTCACGTCTCCCGTAGTATCGATCCCATGAGACCGCCTTTCTCTTACCTTTATTGTCTCACAGATAAGGAAAACAAAAGTGAAACAAAAGAAGAAAACCTGCTAGGGACCACGAGAATAAAAACGCAGCGAATTTATCCAGCTTTGCGGCCTTTCACTTTTTGTATCCTAGCAACCGTCAAATCCCATTATTACACTCACACACAAAAAAAAACAATTCTTTAATTTACCGTGTATCGCGCCTCTGCGGAGGATAAACGACCATGTTGTGCTTCTCAAAATAAAAATTTTTTAAGAATATTTCCACGCAGCAGTTATGGAATTCTCCTAGTGATTTTTTTCTTTTAACCAGGGAAGCGATAGTAGAGGAACGTCTGATGGACACTTCTCGTCTCCGCATAACTGTACTTTCATCGCAAATTTCTCCATTTAACCAATGAATGATTAATAATTTGCCATTTTCACTGATGATTTCACACGCGGTTTTTTAATAAAAAAATCCGCTATGTATTCACTTTGTCTGCCTGTCTGTCCGTCCGCCTGTTCAGGCGATATCTATGAAACGGTTCAACCTAGAGAAAGCAAAAGTTACTACATATGGCTACATGGTGGGCTAGCTGCTGGGGATAGGCGGAACTTGTAAAAAAAATCGCCTTATATCTGCTTCCGCAGTATTTTCCTAACTTGCTATCTCGGTCTCCATGGTTACCGCGCGGGACCGTTAAATTACTCCTCGTCATAATGCGGCCGTTTAATTAAACGCTCCGATCATTGGGGAACTGTCTTTTCTTTTTAAAAGGACCGCGTTCTTCGACTTCCTTATCGGAGTACATGAGTGAACCGTTCTAAGATTTACAGGAGAAAGCGAAGAATCTGAATCCCGCAGGCGGTATGCCGTTCCGTGCACCATTTATTGTACAAACCGTGACCTGCATAAGCTAAGACATCGATGAAGGAGGCTCTTATCGCTGAGGACGGTGCGACGACTAAGGGATTCCGGGATTATCTATGGGGAGATTAGAGAAAGACCAAGGGGAGGAGAGAGATGGAGATAATGTGAGACTACAAAACTCTGAATTATCCACAGTGGCCTTCCGTAGAGGAAGGAGAATCTCTAAGATATATATATATACAGTAATTATATTATACAGAACGATAAGTCTACTCTCACACTCTTCGAATAACATCACGACGATTCTTAATAAAAGGCTAGAGAAAAAGGCAAAAGAAATGCTAGGGGATGATCAATTCGGCTTCAGAAAAGGACGAGGAGCCAGCTATCGGTGTAGTGAGAATCATATCAGAAAGGGCAATAGAGTACAGCCAAGATTGCTGCGTATGTTTCGTCGACTGGCAGAAGGCCTTTGATAGAGTAAATTGGATACTGCTGATGAGGATATTAAAGGATATAGGTGTAGACTGGAAAGACAGGAGACTGATCAGGAATCTATAAGTGAATCAAGTTGTAAAGGTCAGGTTGGAGAATACGGACACCAGCGGACTACATATCGGTAGAGGAGTAAGATAGGGTTGCTGTCTATCGCCGATCCTATTCAATATATATGGAAAGAGGCTAATGCAGGAAGCGTTAGAAGGCACGAGAGATTTCAAAAGGATTATAAGAACAGTGAAATACGCGGATGATCGAGTACTTCTAGCAAGAAAGGAAAAGGAACTCCAGAAAATTATAAATGCACTAGTGATAACAGGTAGAAAATACGGTATGGAAATAAATACAGAAAAATCCAAGGTCATGCGAATATCAAGTAAATAAGAAGAAAATTTGAACAAAAGTATTGGGGGAAAGCCATTAGAATATAAATATGTACTTCGGAAGCACCATAACAAGAGAAACAAAATCTACCGATGAAATCAAGACTGAAATAACGAAAGCAAAAGCCGCTTTCAGAAGAAAGAAACTCCTACTAACAGGGAATATAAAGGAGGATATCCGCAAGAAATTGAAAAAATGCTATGTGTGGAGTAAAGCTTTATATGGGGCAGAAACATGGACGCTAGGGAAAAATTATATTAAATACTTGCAAAGCTTCAAAATGTGGACATGGAGAAGAATGATGAAGATAAAATGGGCAGATAGGGTGAAAATCGAGGAAGTACTAAGAAGAATAGGAGAGGAGCAAACGATTATGCAGATTATCAAAAAGAGGAAGGCGAACTGGATTGGACATTACCCGAGGAGAGAGAGTATGATTAAAGACGCGTTAGAAGGAAAATTGGATGGAAAAAGAGAAAAAGGTAGGAAAAGGTTTCAGCTGATAGACAACTTGAAAAGGAAAGAGAGCTACACGACATGAAGAAGACTGCGGAAAATAGGAGTATACTAGCTGACACGTCCGGCTTCGCTCGGGAAAGTTTTCTTTTAAGTGACAAACGATTTTTATTGCTCGGGGCAAACGTTCCCCATTCCTTAATTACGCAAGAGAGGCTTACATTAACATTTACTATTTTATGTATTGTACTGTAAAGTTTTACCATTAATATAATTACGCAGTAACGTCTTACTTAATATTCAAATGGATATATGCACCGAAGCCTTTAAGGCAGCAATAAAATTATGTGGATTATGCCAATACTATTAGCCAAAACGTAAACAATAAACTACAACTTGGTTACTGAACAAATGTATCGATTTATGTTGCGATAAATCTTTCAATGTTAATTTTAAAATATAACAATGTTCAAATATTCCTTAAAAATCATTTGACTCAGTTTAAAAATATTCATAGACTATATTTAGGCATGAATCCATTGTACCCTTTATCTTAGCATTAGCAATTCTTCCTCTACGGCGTGCCGCGGCGTGGATTTTCCTTGCATTAATCTTTACGTGGCCATCTCCCTTTGAAGAGGACAACAATTAAGAAATTTAGCTTTGTTGCTGCCTTTGAAGAGGACAACAATTAAGAAATTTAGCTTTGTTGCTGCCTGGAAAATGGACATCTAAACCGATAACTTTTGCGTTTAAAGAAAATTTCGAGCGATTTAGCATGTGAAACGACAAAACATGAACAGAATTAAAATATTCAGTCTTTCGTGCATAAAATAATCAATTTCCCGTGACCGTAAGTTAATATTTAGGTATATTTATAACCACATCAGTGAAGGGCTGCATGGCATTTTGGGGTTTCTCCACACCATTTTCCATGCATTCTTTGGAAATAGTATTTTGTTGACCCCATGGGGTATAAGAGATCCCAGTCTGCTAACCTAGACCAAGTTCTTCCTTTGGTCCATACGATGGCCCATGAAACTTTTGAATTCGATAGCTTCAACGGTGTAAAAATGTATAAAGAACATACATTCACACATACACACACACATACTCTAAAATATTTATAAGATGGAGAACCAGGTTTAACCATGAATAATCACTAACCTCTCTACGGACAGACTACCTGTGATGATGATATATACGTATGTCCATGTGTGACCTCCCGTCATATAATGACGAAATTTTATAGATGCGAAATTAATCAACTAGATTTTCGCATACAGTTTATCTCATTGTCAGTGAAATACAAAATCACCTACGGTATTTTAAAGTGCTTATCTACGTGTAAAGCAAACCGTAGAAGTGTTAATAAGCCAAGTGTGAAAAAATGTAAATAAAGCGTTATATCAATGTTTTCGCGTTATGCATTTGACTCTCGTTAACAATAATAGACTAAACGTTTTCTCAGTTAGCTTTTCACACATACAATATTAAATGAGGAATAAACGTAGAAAATGAGGCAGATTCTGCGGACACGTGGATATGCACACACATCTATACATACGCTTAAATACATATATAATGTGAAAATCCGACTACGCTAATATCTTTAATTTTATGAAGAATTTTAAAAAAATTTCAGCAGCTGTGACTGAAACTTGTCAAAACACCTCAAAGAATTCCAGATTTCGTCCGTTGAAACTTTGAAAGAGGAAACTTTATAAGAAAAACCGCTAAATTTCGAATGAAACTTTAAGAAAATACCTGAAGTTTCCTATTCCTGACGTTCTCGCGCCATAAGGATCGTATTTTTATAACGCACGTAAAGTAGATACGACATAATGATGGCATTGGACGGAACTAGAAAAAGAATATGAAACTTAACAAGAGTACAGATAGGCCATATGTGCTGAATTTTCCAAATCGAAATACGCAGAAACAAACTTGGTAAAAAAAATCCGCTTTATTACAATCGTATTATTTAAAAAATAACAAAGTGTCGCGAAATGATTTTCCCGTGTTGTTTAATAAAGAATTACGTCAAATTCAAGTCTCCCACGGCGGATTATAATTTCATACTCCTTTCGCATCAAGTTATCAAGCTTTTAGTTTGATTGGAACTGCATGACTATATAGTAGTTTATCAGCAAATATTACGCCGTGCGTGTGAGCATGTGTGTGTGTGTCTGTATCCGCGAAAACATTTTAACTTAAAACTTACAGAGGACACTTCACCTAATTGCCTGTACTTTAGCAATTTTTTTTCGATCAAACTTTTCTTTCATTGTTTCCTCCCCCCCCCGCCTTGAAGATAGAGTATACGCAATTTCGTTAAGACGTGAAAAGAGTTCCAATTACTTAACAGCGGAAATGGAAAAAAGTGGGCTATCCGTTCTATCTGACCCATTTAAAACAACAAAAAAAAACACCTCTCTCAGAACAGACCGAATGGCGGCGGTTTGAAGGAGAAAGAGGTCATCTAAAAAGGTCATATATCCCGCGTCTGTAAGGAATCTTCTCTCGCTGATTAATCGTGACGCAATTTAAGTAGGACGTCTTCATAGTAACATATATATCGCGGAATTGAAAGTTAACTTAAAGCCTTTCCACCTTAGCGTAACATAAAAGAATGAGAAGGATAACTTAGTAAAAGTTTCACTTTTATTAACAGAAAAAACGACCGGTTTCTACTAATATCTAGTCATCATCAGGAAAAGGAACACTAGAAAATTATAAATGTACTAGTGATAACAGGCAGAAAATACGGTATGGAAATAAATACAGAAAAATTCAAGGTCATGCGAATATCGAGTAAAGAAGAAGAAAATTTGAACAAAAGTATTGGGGGAAAGCCATTAGAATATAAATACTTCGGAAGCACCATAACAAGAGAAACAAAATCTACCGATGAAATCAAGAATAAAATAACGAAAGCAAAAGCCGCTTTCAGAAGAAAGAAACTCTTACTAACGGGGAATATAAAGGAGGATATCCTCAAGAAATTGAAAAAAATGCTGTGTGGAGTAAAGCTTTATATGGGGCAGAAACATGGACGCTAGGGAAAAATTATATGACCTGATGATGACTAGATATTAGTCGAAGCCGGTCGTTTTTTCTGTTAATAAAAGTGGAACTTTTACTAAGTTATCCTTCTCATTCTTTTATGATGGAGTTCCACCAAGTAAAGGCTTCCTCCGTCGATTTTAGCGTAACATCGTTATCACGCAGGCAAGTTAAGCGTTAGATCAATAGAAGACGGAATGTAATGAGCAAATCAAGTTTTCGAGAATGCATAATAATTATAACGTGTGTCCGACACAAAATTTCAACGCTGATAAGGAGAAAGATTATGATTTTCACCGGGTCTCGAATTCGGGTCTCCAAAAAAATGGTTGTTCTACTCAGAGACGTACCTAGGCGATATGTCGCCTTACGGCAAGATTTTAGGAAACCCCTTGGTTATGTAAGATATTTTCTCTGCGTTTTAATAAGGAATAACAGCGTTTTGATTATATATATAAATTAACGTTTCAGCATTAAAATAACACTTGGTTACTGGAAAATGAACTTTTCGCACTTTTTTCGGGAACGTTTAGCACCTTTTGGAAATCGTCACTCCCTAGTTCTGGTTCTGCTAAAGTGTTAATTTTCAAACTAATGCGTTCCAAGTGAAATAATTCACACTACATTTCTCTTTATCATATAACATACATTGCCATGTCTCCACGACAAAACAAAAACAAAGATTCCTACATTCATCGTTAAATTATAGATTCATAACGCTATCGACAGTTTTTGTTAAATAGCTGACTAGATATTTTTGCTATTTGAAATCGCCAGTTTAAGAAATCTATATCAAAACTGGTACGAAGTGTTTTTTTAGAATGTTTTTCTAAGTGCTAAATAAATCACTAACGTTTTGTTTGTTTTACCTTAGAATAAGTAAAAAATGTGACGCGTTTCGTCCGCAATACTTTAATGTCTGCGGGTCATTTTCTGGTGGAAATATTACTAACCACTAAGAAACTTCACGTTATTAAAATATCCGCTGGATGTTGTCATAGCATATGTGAAATAATTACAACGGCTTAAAGCGATTTTATGAATTACGAGGCGATGTGCTTCATTTAAATACTGTAATTTGCCTAATCGCAATGAAAGACTTTGAACCTTTTCAAGCATGGTAACTTTTTAAATAATCGGAGTTACTCCAAACGTGAAAATTTTCATATTTTAATTTTAAACCAAATTTTTAAAGCCTGCATTACATTCCAGAGCCGGAATTTTTCTATCGGGGGAAAATGGCGAAAAAAAACTTTTCTAATAATTAAAGACCGGCCTGCTTCCATATTAATTCGAGTAATTTTCTGCATGAATGCCAGTACAATCTATTATTTTATTTAAAAAGCCCAGCGCGTGGGAACATGCGTTGACCTGTATTTAATACGGCTCACGATTCGCCACAAGTAGAATTTAATTTCAGTCCGACTACCGAAGGTTTCAATTCACAGAGAGAGAGAGAGGCTGAAATAGCTTTCGGGAAATTAATACCCGGACACGCAGATTAGTTTGAAATTAGCCAAAGGCGGTTTCTCATTCGATCGATAGATAGAACAACAGACCTACGCCGACGTGAACGCGACTCAAAAAAATTTCCGCATCGACACACCTAAAACAAAAAATAAAATCGTTTCCATTAGCCACCTTTATATTATCCAAATCCCACAAAAAATATTTTTTTTAAATAGAGCCGCCAGAAATCGCGCAGGGTTAGACCTTTGACGTGGACGGAATTTTGCTAAAAAAAACTCTTCCGATAATAAAATGAGAGATTGTGAGCGAAAAAACAAAAACCACACACAGGTGCAACAAATAAAAACTCGAGCGGAAAAAAATTCAACGTCTTTTTTTATTACGCTCCTATTTCGAGTCTCGTTTGTTTCAGTGAAACTTGAGTGGATGTGGTAGTAGAACGAAATGGTAAAAAAGGGGTTTTGGGAGTGAAGGGAAGTTGCTTAAAAAAATAGTAAAGCCTTTTTTTCTCCCGTTAAAACTTGCGGTGACCTGTTTGACCCTTTGAGATATCCCCCTCTTTCCATCGTATAGCATTCCGTCCCATCTCTCTATCTTTTTAACAACTTTTATATTAACTTACTACGATATACTCGTATATATTTTATATATATATATATATATAAGTATTACGGAAGAGGAGAGGTAAGTAAGGATATTTAGGGCAACTAGGTGTTGAAGGAAACCCAGTGAACACTTACCGGAAGTAGAGCCGCTGGGGTGTTGAAGAGACACATTTGTAGAGGTTAGAGCTTTCGGGATGATCCCTTCGTCAGCACAAGACACACACACACACACACACACATATATATATATATATATATATATATATATATATATATATATATATATAAATGCTTAAGGAAAAGGAAAGGTAGTAATAAAGGTAACAACAAGGTGTTGGAGGAAGCCCAGTGGACACTTACCTAGATTGAAGAGCCGCTGGGGGTGCTGAGGACACGAAAAACACAAAAGAACAAAAACGACACAAAAATGGAGCTTTCGGGCTGACGCCCTTCTTCAGCGACGGAGAGACATATACTGTTTAACACGTTCATTGCGGAAAAGAATTATTGCGAATTCCCGGATTACGGGAAAAATTTTTATTGAAGAAATTCAATATGACTTCACATTTATGTCCTAAATATGATGTTAAAGAGTGAAAATGTCGAAATTTCTAAAAATATTTATTTTTTGAGGAGTACTGCATATGCAGTAGTCAGTAACTTGAGTTGGCCAAAAAGGTATGCAACCCGCCGAACAAATTTCGGCAAAATGTTACGAATTTAACCTCAGATGGTGCATTCATCCTGGATGTGTAAAATTTTGGAGGGATCATCCTAAAAGCCTCTTCTCAAGATAGCTGAGGAAACACGCCGTAGGTTCCAATACTGGGTGTGAGGAGACCTTACACCAAGAGTAAGGGAGAGAGACTTAGCCCAGCTGCTCTCTAGCCGTAACCCACTTCACACTCCACGTGTGGGCAATAAAAATGTCCTTGCATAGGAGAAGTTTCTTGAAACCCTTACCATTATTTTCTTCCTCCCTTTTTTCTTCTGCATGTTTAGACCGCGTATATTCATTCGTTAGCGGACTTTCGAACAGAGCTTTAGTTGGGACGAGAATATTTTTCTTGATAGAACAGTGAAAATCTCTATTTTTTCCTTGGTAAGCTGATTTTTTTATATTCATTCTCCCTTTGCCCTTATATAAAACCATTATTCACGATCCACCGGGAGAAGGAAATTTCAGTGATGAGCGGGGAAATGCACTGAGGCCGAAAATTATCGAAGACTACAATCGCCACATGGGTTACGTAGACAAGGGGGACAGGATGGCGACTATATATTACTAATGAAGGTGTGCTTGCATTCTGAAAGCATTTTCTCTCACCCTAAAGTAAAGAGTATGAGCTGACAAATAATTTTTAAACGCAACAGTTTGCACCTTCTTGCCGATTTACGTGTTTTTCCTTATTGTAAATTTTGGGGTATAAACAACACCAAAAATTTATAATTATAAAGCGTTTATAGGTTTTTAGCATTTTTTATGAATTCCTCACATTTATGCAAAATTTCATCGATATAGCACCTCTAGAAGTGGATTTATATGAATTTCATTGTTTAAATTTTATGAATTTTTAACAGCCACAATATAAAACTTTTATGAAATTTTCAATGTTATTTACCACCGGAACATTATTTCCTAACATTGTTAAAAGTTTCAGCTTCCTAGATCTTCAGAATGTACATAAACATTAGTCAATTTGTTTAACATTTAGGAATTTATTACGGCCGAACGAATAAAAATTTTCAAATTTCTATATTCCCGTTTTCATCATTTGGCAAATTCTACCGATAGAAAAAATTTCAGCTTCATACCCCATTTAGAAGTAGCTAAACCATGAAATGTTAGTAAAATAGTTTATAATTTGTACCGGTCAATAAAATAAACATTATCGCAATTTTGCAATTTTCCCTGAGATTATTTTTTTCGATTCACCTATGTATTAAATTTCAGCTCTCCAACTATTGTAGTTTGGGCCAGACATTACTAACCTCCTATATCATTATCCTATATCCTCCTCTGTAAGAAGAGTGCTTATATAGGATAGCTATGACATTATAGCTGCCGTAGCTGGAAGTGGACGAAAAATCTCTTCTTCCACCTCCTCAAGAGGGATAATTTGAAAATATTCATGAGTAATGCAACAACAGAATATCTCTTACTTATTTACAGGTATGCCGCGAGAGTAACTCGGGAAGAGTTCGGCGTCACGGGTAATACGTAATTCTGAAATTCGAAAATTTTCGATTATGAAATATTTTACTAATGGTTCTAAAAAGTATTAATTTGACAGATTCAAACATTAAAATAAATAATATTCCATTTGTAAGAGAAAAAATAAGGCTTACCTTAAAAATCAACGAAGAGAAAGAAAAAACGACTTTATACACCTCCGGCGCAGAAACGAACTTCAAGTGACACACTGGGAGGGATATGGGGAGGGGGAGAGGGGTAATGAGAGGAGTTCGGGGATAGGAGGAGGCGGGTAGGAGGGACGGCCAATAGGGTAGTGGAGATTAAGACCAGGTGGGGAAAAAGAGTCAAGGAGAAAGATGTAGGCTAACTCCCACTGTCGAAGTAGGGGAGCGGGGGTATCATCCGGTAGGGCGCGGATAATTCTTACAGTAAAGAAATTATTAAAAGTTGCCTGGTGTAAATTGGCGTGAGAAGCCACCGGAAGGGGACGGTTAGTATTTACGCTGTTCCGGTGGCCATTAATTCTAATGTTGAGGGGGTTACTGGCGAGGCCAACATAAAAAGCAGGACAGAGTGTGCAGGTGAGGAGGTAAATAACGTTCCTCGTAGTGCAATTACTTCTGGAGGGGATGGGATAGGTGATGTTGGAGGAGGGAATGAAAATGAGGGTGGGTGGATATATATATATATATATATATATATATATATATATATATATATATATACTTAAGGAAAAGGAAAGGTAATAATAAGGGTAGCAACAAGGTGTTGGAGGAAGCCCAGTGGACACTTACCTAGAATGAAGAGCCGCTGGGGGTGCTGAGGAGACACAAAAACACAAAAGAACAAAAACTACACAAAAATGGAGCTTTCGGGCTGATGCCCTTCTTCAGCGACGGAGAAACATATACTGTTTGAAGTGACACACTGGGGGGATATGGGGAGGGGTAATGAGAGAAGTTCGGGGATAGGAGGAGACGGGTAGGATATATATATATATATATATATATATATATATATATATATATATATATATATATATATATATATATATATATATATATATATATATATATATATAGGTAGGTAAGTTTTAAGGCACCACAAATAATACCTAGTAAATCAAGAATGGCTGCATGTATTTTAGCCATTCTTTCAATTTGATAGTGCCACACATAAGACTCTTATATGTACTCACCGTCCAAAATAACGACACGAGATCGATTCCAGGGACGTTTAATTCCCCCAATAGGATAACATGGGGGAGACTTTTTCGAATTTTTATCTCCAAAACTATAAGTGGTAATTATTTGCTCTCGCGGACTTTTTTTGTTGTAAATGTTGTCCTCTATCCGACTACATTTACTAATCGATGCTTTACAGATCATATAATGGCAAGGGAGAGTAAAATTTGGATTTCTTATTGTTGGCTTGACGGAAATGGCGTCTCTGTCTGTGGCGCCTAAAATGGCCACGGCCACATTCTGAACTACGTCCTACTATCAACCCTTAAAAATGATTCCGACTCTCGAAGAAAATATGCGAATGTTTGGAGACGAAGAAAAGACCGTAAAATTTTTAATTGACATTAGTCATCATTGAATCAAACCGTTGGGTCGGTGTTTCATCTTTGCTTTACTGAGAGAAAGAGAGATACGGGGGAGGGGATAGGAGAGGAGAGTAGGAAGGGATAGCAGGATAGAAGCAGGTGGGGGCAAGAAAAAGCAAGAACGTGTTATAAGAGAGGGACAAGAGGATGGAGTAGGAGGAGGTGTAGGAATGGGGGAGGACATGAGTGGCGAGAGGCTGGAGTTGGGTTCAGGAGGGGTAAAAGAGGGGACAGGAGGAGGGGAAAGAGGGGGCCAGAGAGCTCTAGAGGGGAGAAAGGGAGGGAGAAGCAGGATGAGTGGCAGGAGAGGAGGGCAGGAGGCGTGGCGCAAGTGGGTGTTAAGAGGGGGCAGAGGAGGAAAGCAGAAGTTGGGTGGCTGGAGTAGGGGAGGAGAGGAGGTAGGAGAGGGGGACAGGAGGGGAAGGAAGGCGGAAAAGGAAGAATAGGGGAGGGGTCAGGACGGGAAGGATGGAAGAAGGGGATGAGACAGAGAGAGACAGAAGAACGGAAGGGGGGTGGGGGGAGAGGCAGGATTGGGAGGGAAGCGAATGGCCGCGAAACTTTTATTTCTTCCATCTTTCACTCTCTCTTGAAAGACATTTGCGAAATTTCGGCGGATCCAGAAAGAGAGAGCTCGGGATTCCATCGATTCATATTTCTCTCTCTCTCATCACATCTCTCAAGATCTCTCTTTCTCTCCCCCACGCACTCCTTCACCCTTTCTTGTTTCTTTCGTATTCCCTCGTATTGTTTCCTTTATTCATGGTCTGTCTCTCCATTATTAACAACTTTTATATTAACTCACCGTGATATAATATATAGGTATGTTTTAAGACACCAAAAAGAATGTCAAATAACTCGAGAACGGCTGCATATATTTCAGCCATTCATTCAATTTTAAAAAGAGACCCACACATAAAGTCCTTATGTGTATTCACGGTGCGAAATAACGATCCGAATTCGATTCCAGAGACGTTTAGTTCCCCCATTTGGATTTTTATCTCCTAAACTGCTCTCGCGGACTTTATTGTTGCAAATGTTGTCCTCTACCCGAATAAATTTAATAATCGATACCTTATAATTCATATACGGTAAAGGAGGAGTAAAATGTGGATTTCTTATTGTTGCATTAATGGAAATGGCTGACGTCATTTTCGTAGAAACGAACGGAAACAAATACAAACAATATAATTTATAGCAAAGGATGTGTGTGTGTGTGTGCGTGCGCGTGCGTGCGGGCGGGCGTGCGTGTGTGTGTCCATGGACGTCCACAACACCAAGTAAGTGTCCACTGGCTCCCTCCTATCCCTCTCAACTACTAGTTGCAATCTTAAATAAATAAATAAATATACATATATATATGTATCTATGTATATATGTGTGTGTGTGTATCTGTATATATTAATATATACAATACAGAATTCTCTTTCCCAACACTCCTTTCAGCGCTCTCTTCTTTCTATCTTTCCTCCTTCGCTCTCTCATTCTCCTTTCTTCCGTTCAATAATGTCTTTCTCTCTTCTCTATCACGCTCTCTCATTTCCCCTCAGTACGTCCACATCTTCCCTACTCTCTCATCCTCCCCTTCATTATTTTATCTACCTCCATATCTCCCTCTTTATCTCTCCTTCTTTCTATCCCTCCCGCTCTCCCTTCATCTCTCTGCTGCCCCTCCATCTCGAGGGTTAGATGGAAGAGGGGACATTATGGTCTCAATTTCACACTGATAGTAAAGGCATTTATATATCTCTCCCTCTCTCTATATATATATCCAGCCCTCTTTCTTTCCTTCCTTCTCTCTGTCTCCTTCCCTCTCTATCTCTCTCCTTTCTCTCTGTCTCCTTCCCTCTCTCTGTCTCCTTCCCTCTCTCTCTCTCCTTCCCTATCTCGCCTCCTCCCTCCCTCTCACACTCCCTTCTTTTTCTCTGTCTCTCCTTCCCTTTCCCTCCTTTCCTCTTCACCTCCATCCCTCTCTCGTCTTCCCTCTCTCCCTCCATCCCTTATGGTATCAATAATAAAGACAATTATCTATCTATCTCTCTCCGTCCCTCTCCTCTCTCTCTCTCTCTCTCCTTCCCTCTCCCTCCATCCCTCTCTCTTCTTTCCTCTCTCGTCCCCTCCCTCATTCTACCCCATCCTCCCTCTCACTCTCTTTCATTCCCTCTCTCTCCTTCATTCTCTCTTTCTCTCTCTCTCACCCTCTCCCTCTTTCTATTCCTTCCTCCCTCTCTCTCCCCTGTCTCTCTACATCTCTCATCCACTTTTCCTCTACATCTTCAACGCAACCTCCATCTCTCTCTCTCTCTCCCTCCTCCCATCTCTCTCCCCTCTCTCCCTCCCTCTCTCTCCATCTCTCCCCCTCTCTCTCCCTCCCCCCCCTTTCCCTCTCTCCCTCCTCCCCTCTCACTTCCTCCTCTCCCCCCCATCTCCTCCTCTCTCCCTCCCTCTCCCTCTCCCCTCTCCCTCTATTCAACTCTCTCCTTCTCTCTCCTCCTCTCTCTCTCCCTCCCTCTCCCTCTATTCAACTCTCTCCCTCTCCCCCCTCCTCTCCCTTTCTCTCCCCCCCTCTCTCTACCCCTATCTCTCTCCCTCCCTCCCTCTCCCCTCTCTTCCCCCCCTCCTCCTCTCTCTCTCCCTCCCTCTACCCCTCTCTCTCCCTCCCTCTCTCTCTCTCTTTCTCTATTCAACTCTCTCCCTCCACTCTCTATCCCTTTTCTCCTCTTCCCCTATTCCCTATCACTCAACATCATCCTACCCTCCCCCTCTTCAATTCTCTCCCGCCCACTCCTATCTCTTCAATGAGACCTCCCTCATTCCATTGGAGTGGTAATAAACCTCCACCCCCCCTCCCCCTCTCTCTCATAACAGTACTTCCTACCTAACCCATCATCCTCACACCCAAAACTACGCCCACTCCACTTTCTCTCTCTCTCCCCCCCTCCCAATTCACCCACTCACCCTCTTCACTCCCACACTCAAATTCTCCCCTTCGTACTTTTTCCGAAAGAGTAAACCGGAATAAAGAAAATGAAAATATCTCCATTTTTCTCTCGTCCGAGATCGAATACTTTTCTTTTCCGCGGTGGAATGGGAAGAATAAAATTCCTTTTCTTTTTAAAAAATCTCAAGAGATCCGTGTTCGTGTCGTTTTCAAGCACGTTTAGCTTCCAACATAAGCGCCTATTAGCGTCGGTGTGTCCGTCCGTCCGTCCGCATGTTCGCTCTCGGCTTCTACAGAACGGATTTTCGTGAAATTTGACGGCTATTTCTTCATTGTTGCTAACATAAACAATCTCACAAAAATACGTTTAATTTCCTTACGTGTGCAGGCAATATTTTTAAATAGGAAGGAAATGGATTATTTATGACGAAGAGTAGAACTTTGAAACGCTATTTCCCTTATTTGTTATATGATTTACACTTTCCTAACTTATTATATTTCGAAACACAGCAAAATTCGTTTTTCATTTTCTCTTTGTTGTGTGTGTGTATACACACACGCATAATCCCCGGCGAAAAAATGAGATCTCGAATTTCATGAGGATAAAACAAAGACTCCGCTTTTCTTTAGTTTCGTTCGTTTTTTTCTCGCTCATCGTTTTGTTTTTGTTTATTTTTTGGTCCGATTTAATTTTTTTTCTAATTATCTCGCGCCTCGCTCATCTTTTGTTTCTTTTTCTTTCTCGCTTTTCACACTTAATTTCCTGTTTCCCGTAAGTCGTTTCCTTGCTTCGCACCTGTGCTGCCCTCGTTTTTATTATATTTTTTTTGAAGTGGTGAGATCGTACAGGGTTCGAGATTAATGCTTCTAGGGTTTTATTCTCATACGGCGGAAGCATTGGATTATTCTATAGACGCTGGGTTTTAAGCGGCGCCTAAATATTTCCGAGGGAGCACTTTAAAAGGCAGGAAATGACCGCGAATAAAAAGGTTGGGAAAGTCATGGCACGAAATTTCGGCTAAAAAGCAGTGGCCAACAATGGAAATTCATGGAGGATAGAGTCTACATACAATTTTTGATAACAACGATGACGTCCACATTTTTTTGGGCCTAAATTCGCATCTGGTTTTTTTGAATCCTTTTAAAAGGCCAATGCAGAAAGTCAATTCGATTTCAGCCACGTGAATAATTTTGAAACATTTTCTATAGTCTTTATTAAGAAAAAAATAATGAGTAAAGAAAATTGTTGGCCGTTTCTATGGATAACAACATATCGACGCGCAACTGAAATTACCCTTGGCAGCGTAACCAACGCTATCAACAATTGGAAAATTTCAACATAGCAACTGGAGCAATGGTATCACTCAGCGACGTATAAATTTAGAAGAAAAATCAAAATACCTCCAAAACCGTCGGTTTTATGAAAAAATGTTTCAAACAGAATTAGTAGAAAATTACATAGTCTACAACTTCATAATAAAGATTATTTACGTAGATTGTTTTAGAGGAGGAATTTAGAAAACAGTAAAAACGACAAGACTAAACCTCCACTTCCGGTTGAGAATTTTCAGCCAAAACCTTTTCAGATCTTCATTTTCTAATAAAAAAATCTTAAGTATAAAGTTTTGCGCTTATCTGTTTATTAGTTTTTTAGTTAGAGCGCCCAAAAAATTGCCATCACACACACACACACATATATACAAACACAGACATCGAAAAAAATATTGAAAACGTATTAAGAAGACCTCAAAACGTGTTACTTCCGTTGAAACCTCGAATTCAATTTTTTCACGAATACAATACTTTCTCCTAAAATACATAGGGAGAAAAGGATCAGTGATCGACCTTAGAACAAAAACAGCCCGAGAAACCTCACTAAATGGCCCTAAAGGTCTTAAATAAGCCATTCCACAGACAACGAGAAGTTTAATATATATCATTTACGCATAAAAAGAGCTTCATTCCATTCGCCGGGGAAACTAAACGTCTCCTTTCTGTCTTTTTTATGTGAACCATGGCCTCAAGAGGACGAGTATAAATTGCAAAATAAACGGACCATATATTCTGGGAGAGAGAGGCTCACGAAATATTATACGAAAGCGAACCGCCATCTAGCGATGTTGACGACTATATACGACGAAGACGATGGCTTGAGGAGCCAGTCAATATAAGACAAACGACGCCGTGGCGCCCATATAATATACATGGTCACTTAAAAGTCTCCGTTTAACCTTGAAATTGGAGCAAATCTATTTAAATTGCATCATAAAAATCTCCAAGTTAAAAAATAGATATTAGAATACAGAATTGTGCGCAATAAAAACGGAAAGACGATAATCACGTTCGCTCAAAGGATATTATGTTCTTGCTTTAGTTTATATACATGTATATATCAACGTATATATATAGTGTGTGTGTGTGTGTGTGTGTGTGTATTTAATATAATAAAAGTCGTCGTCGGTTGGTTGGTCACGCTATGCAAACGCTAATAACTCGAGAAATAATAACGATAGAAACTCGAAATTCGGTAGGGATGTTTGATTAACACTTATTCAGAGAATGACGAATTTAAATCGCGAAAAAATTCCTTGGTTCGTCTCCAAGAGAGGCATTTCCATTTCCCATTACTTAACATCTAAAACGCGATTTTTCGACGTGCAGGCTTTTATTCATTTGGAAATTAAAATTAGAAGATATTAACAGACGACCTTCGGGTTTGAACCATTTTGAAGAAAAATTTATAAAGTTTCTTAATCCCTTCGTCTTTTTTCGCCCACAGGTCGAAATATTCCATGTTAAACGTTTAATTTGCATATTTTGTGGAAATCTCGCCATTTTAACGTGATGTTCCTATGTCGACCATTATCATTGTTACACCTCAAATTACTATTATTGTGTACATCCTTCTGGGAATAAGCGTGCCTTGAATGCTTCAATACGAGAGAGAGAGAGAGGAAGGAAGGGGAGAGATTAGCGTGTTTTGTGGAAAATAAGTATATTAACGTAAATATAAAAAATTCTAAGTATCAACAGTGTCATTTTAGAAAAATTGGAAATTAAAAGCATTCTTAAATTAAATTCTTTGTAAACCATACGTGCTTACGAATTTATATTGTTATTCCTCGAATTAATTTCGTAACAATGGCCGAAGTTTGGAAACGAATATAAATTAAAATTCAATTAAAATTAAAAGGACATTTAAAACTGTTAACAGGCAATTTTCGAAGAAGGAACAGTGGATCTTTTAATGAATTGATTTGTTTTTATAAAAGGAATTTGGGTGCTTATTTAATACAGAGTAAGTTCTAAGGCTTATAATCCATTTAAATCTAATATCAGTGGCTATTATAGTTTAAAGAAAGAACTTTATTTATTCACTTTACAGAATGAATTAATTTTAGGCTAGCATTGCCTATTATAAGAGTTACTTTGGAATTTACAGTATGTAAACTGGAAGTTGTACTGAATTGACTCCAGTACATATATTTCAAAGCAAAAATCAATTAAAACTATTGAAAGTTGTTGTTTCGGAAAATGAGAAGGCAAGAGTTCTGAGCAGACGATAAACGATATTGAGGTACATTATATTCCAAAATCTATTTAAAGTATTATCAGAGGCAACTGCAGATTGAACCAATTTTTTGGAACCGGAATTCTGCTTATTTAATGAAAGTGAAATCCTAATGCTATAATTTAAAACTAATAACAATGGCTATTTCAGTAGAAAGGCAGGAATTTCTGTGAGATTTTAGTTAATTAATTAAAACAGACTTATAATATAGAAATATTCGATGGTTAAAACAGTGCATAATTTTATTCTTGCGATTTTTACATGTTGCATTGACGAAAATTTAGATTCATTAAACCGTTGAAATTCAACGGGCACTTATGCTAGTGTGTGTGTATATATATATATATATATTTAGGGCAACTAGGTGTTGAAGGAAACCCAGTGAACACTTACCGGAAGTAGAGCCGCTGGGGTGTTGGAGAGACACATCTGTAGAGGTTAGAGCTTTCGGGATGATCCCTTCGTCAGCACAAGAGAGACACAACACCTAGTTGCCCTAAATATCCTTACTTACCTTTCCTCTTCCGTAGTATTTATATTTATATTTATATATATATATATATATATTATGACAGAGAGAAAGAGTTTTTGAGGGCCACTTCCATTATAAGTTCAAAAATAAAAATATTTGTATTCCCGGGTATTAAACTATAAAAACACACACATATATTATACATATTACATATACAGTGAAACCTCGATTTTGCGCTCTCGGATTTTACGTATTTCCGATTTTACGTACCACAGAACCCCATAATAATAATAAATATACATATATATAGTATATACAGGTGGGGTATAGAAGTGGGAGGTAGACATAGCACCCCTTTGCTTTTCAGAGGTGACAAACAACGTCAACTCCTTTCAAGCGACTAGATTGTGAGCGAGAAAGAGAGACGGAAGAAGCCGAGATGACAAGCACTTCCGCCTGGGCGCAAACTTCCTCCTATATAATAGACGGCGACGGCAACTAGGCTGCCGAATTATGTGCGCCATTTTCGTGAGAGAGAGAGAGAGAAAAAAATAAGAAGCTGTAAGGTGGAGAAAACAACCGTCTATCACCACTGCCCTTTAAGGAAGACTCCCCCTTCCCCTCCTCCACCTTTTATATCTTCCCCCTCCTCCATTCCGACAAAACAGCCATCTTCCCATCCCCCTCCCTCCCCCCCCCCCCCCCCACACACCCAGAACCTTCACAGGCCATGTCCTTTTTATCCAAGCAACCCTCCCTCTAGTACCTTAAAACCGCAGCTACCGCGCAGTCACAACGGGGGAAAGGGTCCTTTCACCGAGGCGAATTTAATCAGACTGGTAAGAGATGGCGGTAGTGTGTAGCGGGGAGTTGTGGCGGGGAAGGGGGGGGGAGGAAATCGGCGGGGAAAGGTCTTTCGGAACGTAGGGACAGGGAAAGGAAGGGAGAGACGGAGCGGATGGACCGTAAAATGGAGAAAATTGAGGAGAAAGGATGACGTACGCAAAGTGGGAGGAGTGAGAGAGAAAGGGTGGAAGAGGAGGTGATTAGAGAAGAAAATATAGGAAAGGATGAGGGGACGAAGATAGGGTTAAATGGAGGAGAGGAAGTGAATAAATCGATAGTTCAAACTTTGGATAAAAGAAAATTTAATTCAACGAATACGCCACAGACTCGAGGAATTTCATCTTTTATCGCGTTCGTTAGAACAAAGGTCGGCAACCTACGGCGGAGCCACGATGAAAAAGTGATTGGTATACTAATTTAACAGATTCTTTTTCGTGGATTATGGCCTCCAAACTTTTTCTGGTGGAGTTTTAACGCTATTAAACTAATTAGTCTATATTTTCGCTAATATGAGGCCACAAAACCTCCAGGTAACTTCTGATTCAAACGCTCATCCGGCCCGCCGGAGTTCTCGTGATTTCCGATGCGGCCCTCCGTAGCATTCACAACAACGAATGTGACCCGCCATTTAGAAAAGTTTGCCGACCCCTGCGTTACATTGTAGAACAATCCGTATTGAGCAACAGAAAAGAGTCAATTGTCTCCTGGATCGTCGGTTATTCGGAAAAATACACGGTGTACACAAAAAACCTTCCCTTTGCACGGTACATGCCTTCCTGGAAAAAGGTCGCGTAAAGCTAAAACCGCGCAAATCGGGATAGGTTTTCCCATAGAAAAACAAGAAGTTTACATTTTTTTTCAACCTGCAAAAGAATTAGTTGTAAGATATTCATAAATGCTTCAATTATTCTTTCTAATGACCTCTTCAACCAAACAAAAACATTTTTTAAATGTTTTTCTTTTTAATGCTTGGAGACCGTTCTGAAACAGTACAAAAGTGAAATCGAGTCAGTTCCCTTTTTAAAAAAAGTGAAAAACGTGCTAAACCGTAAAAGAATAAAGCGAAACCGCGCAAATCGAGGGATGGATGTAGTACATACATGTTTTTTTTAAATAACGCTTTTCCGGAATACATCCTCTTTTTAACGGAAATAATATCGTTTTTTTTAAAGAAAATATAGTGACTGATCGTGAAGCAAACGATAAAAATTCGTTTGGTGACGAAACTACAGGCTTGTTAAGAACCAGGGGCGTAACTACGGTTTTGGGGCCCCCACGCAAGTACGGCAGATTACGGGAAAAATTCTAAATATTTCTGTGGGGCCCCAAATATCTTGGGGGCCCCACGCACTGCGTGGCCCTGCGCTCCTCCCCACCAAGTTACGCGCCTGTTAAAGAATTATTATTCAATTCTGTTAATTCTCAACTATTTGAGACAGGAAAAAATAACGTCCCTCTTTATCAATTAGAATTGAAATTCCAGAAGAGATTCCTCTGTCGTCAAGCAGTTCTCCAGATTATCACACTAGGGTGTTTTTAAAAAAAATGACCCATCGAGACATTTTCTAGCGCAAACGATAAGATTATTGCTGTTACGCAAGAAGGGTATCATACAGTATTATTGTCTTGTTTGTCGTGGAAACCGCTAGTTTGTCGGTTAGGAAAGCGAGAGAGAACAACGAGAGTGTGGAGGGAACAATTTCACCGCTAGAGCGAGCAACGTGCGAATTCATTCGAGCGTGAGTGAGCATTTCGAGCAAGTGGACCGTAATCCGCTTTCATCCGCGTTAACTCCTGAGTGGAAATCTGACGCTTCAGCTGATTCAGTAAAGACAGAATTATCCAAAACAAAAAAGTGGAAGCGAGCTACGCTAGTTATGACTGAGAAATAAGGTGGAAATAAGGATAATGGTAACTGAATAAATGTTGGGAAATGTTGAAACGGGTGTAAAATGGTGGGCGGCAGGAGTTGACTTTAAAGTTTTCACATTAAGATTTGGAGCAAAATGATTACAGATAGAAAATTAAAATTTTCACTAACTGAGTGATCTTTAATTCCATCTATAACGCTGTAGAAGAGTATTGTTTGATAAAACCGTTGGGCGGTAGAGGTGCCTTAAAAGATATCAAATTAAAATTCTGGGCAAATGACTTTAGATACAATTTTTCAATTAATTCTAGAAGAAAAACGCTTTATGTCACATCATTATATTACTACTTTTATAAATATGTAATTTTAAGTTTACAATTTTAGATGAACTTCACTATACTGCGTCAGCAAATGAAACTGTCATTTTTAAGGACTCTTTGGACCAGTGGTGCTCGACCCTTTACCTGTCGTGCGCCATTTTCCCTGTGGCAGAGTGTGCACGTGCCACTTAATTTTTAGCGTGAAATAAACGTATATTTAATAATAATAAATCCAACCTTTTTACTCACAAAAAATCCAATATATGAAATGGTTATATAAACTGCGTGTAGCACAATGTTTATGCTTATGAGATGCGGATGCGCCAGAAGTAGTGCATGCGCAATAGGTTGAGCACCCCTGGCCTAGATAATCGACAATAACAATATTTTTACATGTGAATGCGCATCATAGACAGGTTTGGGAATTTTGGGTCTGGAGGAGGGTGTCTGAAGTAGAACTTTGCAGGGGCCTGATTTTCTAGGCCCGACCCATACAAACTCGGACTCGGCGCGTACGATGTCAAAGAAACTGTAGGCCTGGTTCGGCCAGTGAGACATTACGGAGGACCAATGAGACTTGGTGATTTTCAAAGTCCAGGCCCGTAACTAATTCCGCGGGCCGGACGGGCCTAGGCCCGGCCCTTGCAGGACTCTAGTCTGAAGGGGTATGTAACGCAACCCTAGTTATGCTATGCATAGCTAGGTTCGCATAACACGGATTCACGTGTGAAGTCTAAAATAAATTAAAGCTCTTCAAGCATTAATAACATGATATCTTCGCAGACAATACAAAAGAGCACGTTAGAACCATTTGCTACATCGTAACCATCTTTTCCGAGAGAATTCTTTTACGCGAGAGGAAATCTATCCGCGGTTTAATTTGGCAACAAAGTTGCTAGGCGACGAAAATAATTAAGTGGAGTAGCGTCATTAATAAGCGTTCGCTTTTCGTTCCAAAAGCTCGAGAAATCCGAGAGCGTGCCCTCAAAATGTGTGTTTGTGTGTGTGCTCCGAAAGTCTCAAGAGCTTGAAACCTTAAAAGGAGTTTTTTATTTTAAAAAAATGATTGTAAGCGAAGCGAAAAGACGTTACAGAGAGAGGAACAGAGCTGTTTAACGCATGGACGACCTTATCAACGCTTGAAGCGGCCATGATGCGATGCCGGCTGGTGTGCACATCAGAGATCAAAACTCTTAACTCCATAGGGGAACGAGTGGATAATTACGAGGGGTGAAGGGAAAGTACAGAATACAAGGGCCCTAATTTTGGTCTGATGGGAAGTTCTCAGATACCTCCCTTATTGTACCTATCATAGCCCCAAGTTGATACCATTTGTTTGGACCTCTAAAAAAAATCTTGAGAGGTCCTAGGTTTCATTCGGATGCGGAGGTTCAAAGTGAATTTTGCTTTTGGCTCAGAACACAGGCTTCGTTTCCTAAACCTACTAGTGTAAAGTAATTTGATTTCTCGTTACAACAAATTTCTCAATCGGTAAGGGGACTGCGTGAAAAAAATAGTTCATTGATATAAGTTTAAATTTGCATTATAATAATTTCGAAATAACATGTCATTTGCGAAATGAAGACATGGTATTCTTACTTTACGATCATCCCTCGTACTTTCTCCATACGTTGTATGTAGGAGAAAGTATTTAATTCGTGAGAAAAATTCGAATTCGAGCTTCAACGAAACTACGCGTTTTGAGGGTCCCCTGAGTACGTTTTGGCTATTTTCTCTATGATGTCTGTATATATGTGATTAAATTTTGCGAGCGCTCTAAACTAAAAACTTATATACAGATAAGCAGAAAACTATATATTAAAAATTTTCATTAGTAATTCAAGGCCCGAAGAGATTCTGGCTGAAACTTGTAAACCGGATGTGGAGGTTTATTATTGTCAATTTCCCGTTTTTTACACGTTTCCATTGTGTGCAATCAATGGCGATGACGATTCGAAGTAGTTCTATTTAAAAAAAAACGTAAACCGCGCTACATTGAGAACACGTAAATTGAAACCGCGCAATTCGAGGAACGAGAGAAATTTCTACATCGTATAAACACGAGATTAAGGTGGATATACTAATTTCGTAACATTAGGATGTTTTGGCTTTCAAAAATTTCGACTTGCATAACCGTGAAACGTCATACGCAAAACGTTATTGATCTATTAGCTCCAACTACTAGGGGAGAGTCGTGACAAAGAAGCGTCTCTTGCGCTTAACGACAATCTCGGTCAACGGCGTTGCCATGGAGATTAATGCGAGAATCGGAGACAAGAAAGAGAGAGAGTAGAAGCACGCAATGGAGCGGGTTGCGTGAGGACCGAAGCTTTCGGGTGAACAGTTTCAGTTTAGCTACGGATAGGGAGAATTTCCCTTTACAAGTTTAAGATTTTAAGGCGAGTGCCAAATCACCTGAAAATGTTGGTCGTTGTTCTAGATATTTTTTAAAAATAATACGGTTATTTTTAAAACAATAGGTAAATTACCACTGATGACGGCTATGGCGTAGTTAAAATGCGAATCTCTTTTATTGACACTCTTATAAAGACAATAATGTAATTGCCCATCATGTTCAATGTTTATTAGATAAGATAAGCGCTTCACAATGTGTTTTAGCCTCAACTTATGTTAAGGAAAATTTATGTGATTCCATTAAATGCAATTTCCGAATCGTGGATTTTTAAATGTGATAAAATCATGACATTAAAACTGTTTTAAAACTCCTGGGAAATTAGCATTTCCTTAAGGATTGGAATACGCACGTGACGTGTGGATGGCATTATATCGGAATAAATGGCACATTACGTGACACATAACGGAATTTTATAATTACAACTCTAATTAAATATGAATATCTTGGAACAACTCAAATATCTCCAAAAAATATTAGACATATAAATAGAATTTAAAAGAGAAACATCAAATTCGCATTAAGTCTAAGAATGCGTTTGAGGAACTACGTTTCTCCTATTGTGAAAAAAACTATTGGGAAAACCAGACGGGTATTTTGGCTAGTAAAAAAGTCATCATCAGTGATCACTGGATCTATGAGGGGTTTATTCTGTTATAGAACCATCACTCAGAAATCTTCGGTTATAGCACCACAACTCACGCAATATTCATTGTTGAGAGGATCATGGGATCGCTATGTAAATATTTATTTTGCGAGATTATTTACATTTGGAATTTTTAATTACAAGTAACCGAGGACATTGGCGAGCCTTCGGATCGCTTTCTTTTTATATTATAATGCCTTTTATGTCGGGTGTAGTCGTCTCCGGTCGCTATCACGCCCTTCGCCTCTCCGGAACGAAAGTATCCCTCCCTAGTGTCCGGTGATCGGGTGGGTAAATGTCGCCACAGGCAGATCAAACAATATTTTGAGATTATCCTTTAAAGCAAAACGAAAGCTTGCTAACCCATGACTGATCTGCCTGTGGCGGCATTGACCCACCCGATCACCGGAAAATGGGGAGAGATACTTTCGGAGCCGGAGACGGCTACACCAGATATAAAAGGCATTATAATCTAAAAAGAAAGCGAGCCGAAGGCTTGCCATTATCCGCGGTCGCAATATGCAGTTCTGCCCCCAAACCCCCGTATGCTTCGGCTCGGTTTGTTTTCATTGTTATTGTTGAGTTAATAGGTTTCAAGAAACTGGTGGTGCTATAACAGAAAATATCATCTTGGAGAGCAATCCTATATCGTTTAACAACAACTCATGATGACTGCTATGTACCCGAATTGTCGAATATTCTTATTTTATTATAGTAAGTCCTTCCACAAAAAAAAAACAATATTTATTTATTTAAAGTATTCAAACAAATCACTCAGGGGTCTTTTAAATGGGAAATTATAACACAATAATCTCTTGCAACCGTCGCACGCGCTATGCGAGCCCTGGATAAAAACGTTTAAATCAATAAATCTCTTATGTACGTTTTAAATTTTATCGCTTTTATGTAGGTTATTCTCCCAACTCCACCCTTATGAAACCCTTCTATTCATCTTCTTTCTTGCAAAAAAACTTACTTCTTCCGCTTTAGAAAACTATCCAAAATGCCTTTCCTTTTCCTTGAAAACTGTTTACTTTTTTCCTAGCATTATACATTGCGTGACGTCATTCAATATACCACCCTTTTGAATTCTTACCCAACCGTTCCTTTTCATTCCGCCTATAATCGTCCATAATTAAGTTGCTGCTCCTCATTCTCCTCCTGTATTTATAAAAGTGTTCATCGTTCGTTTCTCTTTCAATCCTACTTAACGTTTTATTTCCAGCCCAGCCCAAATCTGCTTATATCCCAATCTCTTCCGCTTCGCTATATTAGTCCGCACCAATATACAATGCTAAGCTTCGCGCCATGATGAATTCCACTCAACACAGGTTTAATTCCTTTGTTCGAACTTCTAATAAGTCCTCATTAATTCCTGCGTTCCCCCCCCCCCCCCTCCCCCTGTTTCCGTCCTAATCTCTTCGTTTCTCCAGTCATAATGAGCTTAAGGGCTACCCAATAGTTCCTATCTACTCTTATCATTTCTACATCCGATTTATAAATGGCCTCCATGCCTAATTAAAGCGATCTCCTTACACATTATTATTATCGATACAAAGAGAAGAGTCGTGTAACTTACAATTAGTAGATAGTTAAAAGACAAAATATTTACCTCCAAAAGAAAAATAAAACGATTCAAAGAAATATTTTTTATATGCAAAACGATCGAAAATTCGCTTACGGCAGTGGTTCTCATGCTTTTTGTAGGTGCGACACCCTATCAAAGTCAAACATAATTTTGTGGCAACCTCACCTTGGAACAAAACTTTATATGTATTAATGTACACGAGAATCGCAACGCTTGTACGAATCCATTTGCCATTAGAAATTCATAGAGGTAATGCTGTGGCTAAAATGACCTAAAAACATTTTTAAATCGTTGATTTATTTATTTAGCAAAGTTTTTCGTGACACCCCTAATAATATACTAAGGCATCTCAGAATGCCGAGTTTGGAAAACACTGATTTAATTTTAATAGTAATATAATATAAGGTAATGTAATATAATATAATAATTTTAACGGTTCTGAAAGAATCGTTCTTTTGCACTTTTATCAGAAAAAATGTCAGTTTTTAATGCGCATAAAATGTTAAAATGACAAAAAATACTTACTCCTCTCTTAGGTCAAAGGACTGAAAACATACGGGTTACGTTTTTTCAATAAAAAGAAAAATTCAACAACGCATCCAAGCGGACAGAACTCGAACTAAACCGCAAAGAAACTTTCGTACGAGCTCGTCCTCGACTGTTATAACTCTGGATAAAATTTCCCCAGCATACAGCCCTCCACCTTTAAAAAAAAACCTGGTCTCAAGAGATATTCCCAGGTTATTTTCCTCCCGGAACGCTACTCCGGGGAACTCCGGTGAAGAACTCTCCCGTCCGAACTCGTAAAACAGAAAGAAGGAAAAAAATAAGAGAGAAGAATTGATCTAAGAAAATGATTCCTGTTGTATACGACGAGCGGGAAGTTATTCTCATATCGCCGAAAGATAAGCAAAGGGAACGAAGTTTTACTCGTTGCTAAAGAAAACGGACGGGTACAGAGAGAGAGAGAAAGAAGAACCGAACGACTAAAAATAAACATCGAGAAAATTACTACACCACGTGCACAACACTGGAGGAGACGCGGAAAAATATATATGGACTGAAGTGACGTAAAGGAATTGGAGTGCGCGGGAACGGAATGCAAAGTAGTAGAAGGTCGTCCTCGGTCAAGGTAAAATGAAGCGGTGCGAGAGGGGACGGAGAGAAGAAAAAATGGAAAGCTTATTTATTCAAAGTATGTAAAAAAAATCTTATGTGGCCAACACATTACTTTCTCCATATTTGTGGTTTAGGTATTTAAATTATTATGAATACAGTTATAAGGCAAAATTATTATTTCGTATCGTAAAATAATACAGTTGTCCTTATTGCCGTAAATTATATTTTGAATATGTTTACAGAATTCACCGCTACATGGTGGTGGCGCTGTATACTGGAAATTAAGAAAAAGCAAAATATCTCCGAAATGGATGGTTCTACGAAAATTTGTTTCAAACAAAACCTGGAAGAAATATTATTCTCTACAACTTTGGTCCTCACGAAGATTACCAATTACGACGTTTTTAAGGAGATATTTGACGGAAACCGAAAAAACCGATTATTTATAAATAATTCCTAAACAGTAACTTTTACGGAAAATTCATTGAAATGAAAGTTGTAGGAAATTACATTCTCTACAACCTTTGTATAGAACTGTATATATAATAATGAGGTTTTAACGGAGAAATATCGCAAAAACCGAGTCGGGTTTCGAATAAACCTCGACTTCCGGTTAACCGTTATTGTCCAAAAACTAATCAGCTCTTCGTACTCATACCAAAGTGTTATATATGTAATTTGGTGTTAATACGACAAGTACTTTTTGAGTTAAAGCGTCCACAATCACATACATCCACACACACACATCATTCCGAAAATAGTCTAAACGTGATCTAGGGACCTCAAAACGTGTATTTACGTTGAAATCTGGAAGTCGATTTTTTTCGTGATCACAATACTTTCCCATTACTACGTATGGAGAAAGTAAAAAGGGTCGGGTACGAAACGGTTGGAGTCACTTTATAAACGAAGAAGTTAAATTCATAGACGGCGGTAGAAAAAAAGATGTCTAGGCGAAGAAATCAAATCAAGCTTTCCGAGATTTTAATAGATGTGATTTACTTTTTTCACTTTCTCGTCCATGATATGTAAGCGTTTGTTGGAAAAATTCAACTTTGACTTCGATACGTCAAATACGATGCGTCGACTTCGATATGTCGACTGATACGTCGACTTCGATGCGACGACTTCGATGCGTCGACTTCAATAAGTCGACTTCGATAAGTCGACACGTCGACTCGATATGTCGATTTGTATGTCTATGAATACGCAATTTTTAAGTGTAAGGCAAAACCGGGTGACGCGACGCACCGGGACAGTTGCCGCACTAGCTCTAGTTTTTAAGTATGAAGCTATATGGCTCCACTGACCATGGCATCAGCTCCGTTGAGTGAAGAACAGTATTGTGATGACACGTGGTCAAACTACGTTGTGTTTTTTAGTCGTGGCTCTTGTTTTTGTTAGGTACGTGCACAAATTTTATCATGAAACTTTTTATTCATAGTTGCTTTATCGTTTTCTAAACTACTTCTTTCAAAGTTTTACTGTAGCTAATTATTTTAAACGAAAATAGCCGCTGTGCTGATGCTTCTTCATTCAAAGTCCGCCATTACAACACAAGTGAAAGCTTATCAGCTAGGTACGGCATCTATCCCGGGAGTTCGGGACACTTGCCGCGGTTTTTTAAGGGCGACATGCCGCACCCAATAGTATTGATAGCAACAAATGTCTCGAATGTTGGGAGAATTATTATGTGACAGAAAGCAAAGCAGTTGTAAAGTTTGTAAATATTGGCTCCATGAAACTTGCACAATTTATGGTGAATTGTGTGGCAACTGTGGGAGAACCAAAGTACGGCATGAAAATCAGAAAACTGCTAATTTGTTGTTCTCATTTATGTTATTTTCTATTTTCATTTGTTTTCTCATTTGGTAATTGTATTTCTGTATTATCAAGAGGACAATGAAACTTTTTTGTTTACCTTTTGCCAAATTTTTGAAGTTGTAATTTTTAGACCTAAAGGTTTTCTAAAAATTTTCTTAATTTTGAAAACTGAACATAAGGATAATATTAAATCCTTTTTTTTAATTGTTCAGGCCAATCACATAGGTCTGTAATTACACTTTCAAATTGATTAAGTGCCTTGTATGTTTTTGAATTTTCCCTTTCAAAATGTGTTCAATAAATAATTTACAACAGTTAATACTACTCTCACAAATCATTTTATTCTTTTTTTCACATTCTATTCTAAAATTTATTTTTATCATCACAAAAATGAAAGGCATTTCGGTTTTTTACATGTGCGCGGCAACTCTCTCAAGGGTGCGGCATAGCACCCGGCAATGCGGCAACCTACCCTGTCTGCTAACTTCTTTTCTTTCACAGTAAATGCCATCTAAATAATTTTTTAAAATTATTTTTCTAGTCGAAATATGTAGTTCAAGGACCACTCTTTCATATATACATATAGGTTTTTTAGGCCTTTAAATTTGTATCGATTTATAACGGATTTTCAAAAAGTGCGGCGCGTCACCCGGTTTTGCCTGATTTAAATCGTAATAAAGAGGGTTTCTACGATTGAAACTCGAAGTAACTAAAACTACTACATCTCAAATTAGAATCGGCGACACGATAATCCGCGCCGCAATTTATAAAAATATGTAGTACCGCACCTGTCATTTCGACGAAGGGAATAAGACCTCCCAATAGACGTCCATCCTCATCCATTAAAAACCAAAAGCCGTAAGGGTTTGACAATCCCGCTTAGTGGAAGAGACGCCAGATGGAGTTAGGCGGATGGAGTGGCGTAAAGAGGAAAGAGTGGGAGTGAAGGAAACACGGAAAAGGGAGGGAAGAATAAGGTCGTTGTATCTCGTGAGGTAAACACGAAAATCACCATGGAGCCTCCCGCGGGGAGGATGTGACTCCCAGGGCTTTAATTTTTAACGAAAGAAGAGAAGGCAGAGCCCTCCCACGATGAAAGAGAGAAATAAGGCAGGAAGAGGGTAAGAAGATTGGTTTCGCGGACGACTAAAAAGACGGAAAATAAATTGAATGTAACTTCTTTTTTAGGCATTATCCTTTTCATGGATGGTCTCATAACGAAAGATATGGGAAAAATTACGGGAAAGAATGTATTTACGAGAAGACGAAAATTTTATTTGAGGGGATTTCGATGAAGATCATACAAATAAAAGCCTTAGTCTGTAGCAAACATTGTGTAATGCTTTTTGAAGCTTAATATCTCGCAAACGACTGAACCGAATTTGATGAAATTTTCAGGATAGCATTATGATTCAACAACAAAACGTATCGATGTATCGAACTCGAGATGAAAGACCCGGGTTCGATTCCAGGGGATAATTTCCATTTCCCATAAGGTAACACGTAAAAATAGACATTTCGACGTGCAGGCTTTCATTCTTTTTTAGATTAAAATTAGAAAGAATTGACCTACAATCTTCGGATATAAACCATTTGAAGAAAACATAATAAACTTTCGGTACTTACGTATTAACGGGGAGCCCATTTGCGGCGCAACAGTCAAGCGAGTTATTAACATTTAAATGATTTGTTATAGATAATTTAAAAAAACAATCACATTTTAATTTATGGTGGCCAATGTTTAGCAACTTCTTCTAAAATGGTATCAAAAGCATCTCGACTGATTGGCCTGTCGCGACATTTGCAAACCCGACCACCGGACAACGGGGAGGGATAGTTTGGTTCCAGCGAGGCGAAGGGCGCGGTAGCGCCCGGAGACAACAAATAAAATAAAAACAAAGCGAGCCGAGAAATTTTCATGCATGGTTACTTCTTCATTGTTGCTAACATAAACAATCTCACAAACAAACGTTTAATTTACTTACGTGTGCAAGCACTATTTTTAAATAGGAAGAAAATTGATTATTTATGATGAAGAAAGGAACTTTAAAACGCGATTTCCCTCACGTACAGGTATATTATTTCTTTCTAATACTCCATTGCACGAAACGCGCCCATTTGTGATAAGTTCCTAACTTGTTCTTATTGCCAACATAATTTATTTCATTGCTAATTATGTTCCGATATAAATATGCTCCTGTTTGCAAACTGCAAGAATCTCATACCAGTAAAATGTAAAAATGAATACGTAATTCATACGATTCATATTTTTGGTAAAATAATTAAACATCTTTCACAGCATGCAAATTATAGCAACATAAGACATGTTTCCTTCGGATATAACGGACACTCGGCAATAAGGAGCAGACCGATATATCGAGGGTCCACTGTTTAAGAACTTGTAGACATCTTCGATAGCCAATGAAAGAGAACTTGACTGGAAGCATAGTGAATAAGCGATTATAAAACCTAGTACATCTACGTGATTACCCTGCGAGTCGTCAAAAGCATATTATAGCATTGGATTCCATTATTACATTCCTAGAATACATTGAACCTCAGTGAAACTGCTTTACCGCGTTTGAGAAAAGAGGACCAGGAGCACCTACCGGTTTTAGCATTCGTTAGCACGTTACTTGCTCGCGCACCACGGTCTATTCTTAAGCTAATTATCAGCAGTGGGAACCGCTACGGTACGCACGTCCTAAATAAATTCATGGTTACTAAATTTACACAGGTTATTATTACTTTCTCCATACGTAGTATGGGACAGTATCGTGATCACGAAAAAAATCGACTTCCAGATTTCAACGTAAATACACGTTTTGAGGTCCCTAGATCACGTTTAGACTATTTTCGGAATGATGTATGTGTGTGTGGATGTATGTGATTGTGGACGCTTTAACTCAAAAAGTACTTGTCATATTAACACCAAATTACATATATAACACTTTGATATGAGTACGAAGAGCTGATTAGTTTTTGGACAATAACGGTTAAGCGGAAGTCGAGGTTTATTTGAAACCCGATTCGGTTTTTGCGATATTTCTCCGTTAAAACATAATCATTGTATATAAAATTCTTTACAAAGGTTGTAGAGAATGTAATTTCCTACAACTTTCATTTGAAACAATTTTCCATAGCAGTTATTGTTTAGGAATTATTTAAAATAATCGGCTTTTTTGGTTTTCGTCAAATATCTTAAAAACGTCGTTATTGGTAATCTTCGTGAGGACCAAAGTTGTAGAGAATAATATTTCTTCCAAGTTTTGTTTGAAACAAATTTTCGTAGAACCATCCATTTCGGAGATATTTTGCTTTTTCTTAATTTCCAGTATACAGCGCCACCACCATGTAGCGGTGAATTCTGTAAACATATTCAAAATATAATTTACGGCAATAAGGACAACTGTATTCTTTTACGATACGAAATAATAATTTTGCCTTATAACTGTATTCATAATAATTTAAATACCTAAACCACAAATGTGGAGAAAGTCATGTGCTGGGCACATCAGATTTTTTTTAATTAATAAAAATGAAATTAGCGAAAATGTCTTCTGCCGTTTCTCTTATTTCCAAAAAAAAAAGCTGCAACTCCATAAATTCTACATACTAAAAATGACGAAATCTCTATAATGATGGTACGTAAATAAATTCAGTTACCGAAGGTTGATTGCCTCCGAGTTTTTAATAATTTGGACGATAGAAATAAATTTTTTCGCTATCAAAATTCGAAGAACTTTCAAAAACACTTCTCGTGTGGAATTATCTATCGGTGTGCGTGAGACTTCTGCCTCTTTAAGTTTGAAGAGAAAAAGTAGCCTTTCAGATACGTGGGTTTAGTGTAAGGGTATGAGAAAGCTAGTTTGGACTGGAAGGAAAGCTAACGAGGAGGCAACAAAGACGGTAGGAAAACAGATGGGGCTTAATTAGTGTAATTGGAGAGAGAGAGAGAGAAGAAACGGGTGAGATGTTGAGAGGTGACTTTTGAAGTCGGAGATAGGGAGGATTGAAGGCAATGAGGTTAGGACGGGAAAAATGATTTCGGTTTGAGTTTGAGAAAGACTGAAATAGGAGGTGGTTGTGACAATATGGATTGAGAAGCGGTCGCATGACGTAACCCACGGGGTACGCAGGTTATGCTACGCAGAAGGGTCCCCGAATGAGGGGGATCCAAATTTTCTTTGCACCATAACATATCGTCGTCGATAACAGGGCACAGTACATTTATAAACATCGATACAGATAAATGGGCTGTGTTTAGGGGTCAGATGTCATTATCATTATCTGATGACCACAAACGAAATTATCTGGTGTTATGAAAGGTAGTAATGATTTGACAAGGTTTCAGGGCATATTGGTCGATCCCAGCTAAAATAAATAAATAAAAATATCGTCCGCTAAGGGGCCAGATCCTTTGGGTTCACCTTCCCTTCCGAATGCATGGGAATGCCCATTTTTTCCCATTCGATAAACGACAGAGAAAAGTACATTTGACTTAGGGGGCGAACTCTACATTGCGACAGAGGAGAAAAACGACGAGTTTTCTGTTGGAATTTCGATATAAATAAACGCCGACTCGAGAGCACGAGGCGGTCACGCGAGGAGGGAAGGAAAAGAAAAAGACAGACATTCTAGGCCCCTAATCTGATGCGGGACAGTTCCAAAAAAAAGCGACATTCAGGGGAGGGGAGGGAGAGATAACAAATCTACCTTCGATTCCGACAAATTCGTTCGACACCTTCGTTTCCAATGGTTTTCACGAAGACAAAGACGACGCTCATTCCCAAACATTGTTACCGCGATGAAAAACGCACGCCTTTGTGCGTCCAAGATACGCGCGTGCCTGGAAGAGTAAGGGCGTAAAGCGAGACTGTGCAAAATTGGATACATATATTCACCCACGGTAAAGCACTCGGATACGTTTAAGCGCCGTCTTTGGGTTCAAGGTGTAACAATTTCGTTATATAACACATTCAGAATGCTTCCTTTTATTCTTTCGCATCCTCAATTTCACTGGAACATTTTGTTATTTTTATTTAACGTTTTGAAGCCGTTCCGAAACCGTGGTAAATCGAACCCGACATTCGCGCAATTCGAGGTAATTCTCGAAAAAAATAAAAACCGCGGAAAGCCAAACACATGATGAGCGAAACCGTGATATTTAAGGGTCGAGCGTGTCGACGTAGGAGAGAATGAGATGCTCCCGCGCGTCAATGTCAATTCATTCGAAACCGTGCAGCTACAGAATCAAATAAATATCGCGTGTTTCACACATTTTTGCTCGTGAAATCAATCTTTTTCATTCGTATAAGCTAAAAACGTTTCGTTTTGATGACCTTGTTCTTTCGGATATCAGAAGAGACTATTTCGTGGTTAAAAATCGACAAATCGGGCTTATATAATCCTTTATATAGACAGCCAACGCAAAAAAGTTTTTCAACGATGATTTAATGCAATCTTCTTCCCATAGAGAATATTAAATTGTGCAGTATCAGGATAGAGCGGGCGATAGATCCAGAATTCTATTTCAAATCGACCGATAGGTAATTTCGTAAAAAAAAATTGGAAGTTGAAGAATCTGGCGTGCAGAGACTTTTTAATGAAATTGAATTCAAGTATAATTTCCAACACGAAAAGTTAAACAGTGATAAATAGTCGTAAACCTCGAAAAATAATAAAAGGTTTACCTCTGTAAAAGTGGATAAGAAATTAAAGGCAGTGGGCGGGTCATATTGCTAGATGAATTCACCGGTGTTATATGTTTAATGAAACCCAAGAAACATCAAGAGACCGGAAGGCAGATGAGACAGGTTATGAAGTTGTTGGAGCCAATTAGGATGAGGGAGGCAGGCGATAGGGAAAATGAAAGTGTGGTGGAAATCTTCATCCATTACCGGAATGAAATGGGCCGATACTATATTCATACATATGAAAATTGATTAGAATAAGATCCTAGATGTATAATTTACCAAGTGTCCATCCGTCCGTTAGTCTATCCTCCTTCTCATCTCAGGGAATGTTTTCCGTAGAGAAATGCGGCAGGCAGTTTCCACAGTCTAGGACACCTCAGGAAAAATATTTCCATTTTCATCCGCCATTTTGAAACAATATGGCGGTCGTTTAAAATATTTAAAAAATTTACATTTCGGAATCGGCAAGTCGGAGAAAAAAAACTTTTTTGACAAAAAATACGCATCTTCATAAGAGCACTTCCGAAAAATTATTTTCAGCTTAGCGAGGCGAGTAGCGCGCAATGTCAGGGTTTCTAATGATAGAAAAATGTCATCATGACAATACATTAACCGAGACAATTTAACGCTGAATATACACGTAATATGAATGAAAAGGGCATTCGGTCATATCCCGACTTCTTTTCCTCCATTTTAGAGCTCATCTAAGCTATTATTTTTTTAAACAGCCTAATCACACTTGCTTGGCCGGGTTCTCCTTTTAATACGTTGAAATTGGCAATAATTCCAATCTCCAGACGAAATCCGCGAAAAAAATCTCGAGAACGAAGAGATGAAATGAAAGCTAAAAAAATATTAATTTTCCCCGAAAAATAAATATACCCTCGGATGTTCTTATTTCTTTCTTCGGAGAATGAGAAATGAGAATAAAACCAGCAGTGTATCCAGGGTAACACGTGGCGTAACATTAATTTCTCGAGGAAAAAGAGGGAGGGAACTGAAGAAAGGTACGCCAGGAAATCCATAATTCTCGCGTGGAAAGATTTATAAAAAAACAAAAGAATGAAAGCTTCCGTGACTGAACTCGAGGAAGACGAAGAAGTTGTAAGGTGGAATTAGCCGGATTCACGCTGGCAGGGTTGTGAAAGCGAGAACCACGACGTTGAAAAGGATAAATGCACGATGGAGCTGGAGTACGTAATTAATTTATTATATGAATACATACATATGTATGTAGGTATGTGTTTTGCACGTGTATGTATGTTAATGTATGTATATAAAGGGTTCCACAGGAGGAAACAGCGCATTCTAGGGGCCATTTGGAACAAAAAAAGTTCCTTATAAACTATAGTCCCATTCAGCTCCGTTACCCATTTAAGCGCTAGTGTAGTTTTACGCGTTGTAGTATCACAATTGCCACGTCTGTGGTCAGTATTCTGTGTGTCGGTAAGCAATGTCAACTTCGTTTCTTCGGTAAAAATGCCTCACAAGTTTACAAATGAAGAGTATGCGGACATTCACTATGTCTACGGATTTTGCGATGGCAATACTGTCGCAAGTCAACAACAATACGGGCGAAAATTTCCAAATCGTGGACATTCTGGAAAAATGATTTAAGAATTTACTGTATTTATTACACTAGGACTTAACTGGGCATCGGAGCTGAATAGGACCATAGTTTACAGGGACTGTTTTGTTCCAAATTACCCCCAGTTTCAATCTCGTCCAGAAATAAAGACGATATTCTATTCTATTATAGTTATGACACTTCCTCCTGGGAAGTGTCATAACTATAATAGTGTGTGCGTGCGTGTTTGAGTGCGTGCATCTTTCGTTAACGCAGGTCGTTGAATAATATGGGTGAAAACTGGTTCTCTATATATATTCCTGTTTTCCACAATCATCTCCCTTCTTTACTATCTAGACTCTGAAACAGCCATGTATGTCTATGCATAACCATAAATATATTGAAAAGCCATAAAAGGTTGTACAAAACACACAAAAATCATCCTAAGTGCTGAATCGCCAATCATAGAATCTTCACCAGAAGTTTACTACCACTCACGATGGCTACCATGCAATAGATGGAATGTTATCTATACCATTTGCTGTATGCAAGCCATAATGTGAGGTATATTAATCCATTAAACGTCTCTCAAATTCTCGCGTCTTCCAGAAAACGCTATTATTGTCTGCAGTTGATTAACAAATAATAGGAGACGTGGTACTTAAAAATTGCTATCGTTGTCCCTAGCATGTTTGCAGCACTGGCTCGAATTTTCTATTACGTCACCGAATAATAATAAAAAAATCACGTATGACCAATTAATTAAGGTTGAGTTGAAATTTCATTCCCCAACATATGGTAGCCCTGATTTGGCGAAACGACCGGCATTGTCATTTTAACCCCGAATTTTAAACATGACGAGCAAACAGTCGTAATTGAATGATATGACCCGAAAATGCCGTTTTGAACTGTATGCAAAACGATGCAGCGATAAAAGCATCCGATGAATGCACATATTCATTTAAAACTTTTTCAATTACCTCTATCGCAAAAAAATAACGACGAAAAAAATGCACGAGACGATAAATTTTTATTTCGTTTCGCTCCAATAACCCGAGATGAAATTATATTCCAGGACCGAATATTTGTCGAGGAAATGCAAAAAATTTCATTTGTTTTTCCCCCCAATAAGTTGGAAAAACTGGTCGTGCGACCTGACCCGTTTTTCGTGTTCTACTGTTTAATTCCTGAATACAAAATTTCGTCCTAATAAATCCAGCGGTAAAGCGCATGATGCATCAGTACAGGCGGACAAATACACAAACCCAATACAAGAGGCGATTTTAAACTGTCGTATGAGGTATACAGAGAAAATATTTTTTGGAGGTGCTGAAAAAGCAAGCATTTAAGAATCAGAAACCCCAACAATATAATTATCAATCTCAGGTATCTCCAATAGCCATAACAAGGCTATGAAAAAATACCTACTAATATAAATGATAATTTATTCAAGTTTTGATTCTTTTATGTATTATTAATTTTTTATTTGTTTTTTTTTTAGCCATAAGACGAGCTGGATGATTTTCCGTCGAATATTATAAACGTGAAAAAAAAACCGACTTCGAGATTTTGGCTTTGAGGATTTCGTTGAAATCCACCTAGTCACAAAGAAAAATGTCGTAAAACATTCTACGTAAAAAAATCTACATAAAAACATGCCTCACAAAATTCACCAGCGACTTAAAATTAAAACTGGTGTAACCCAAGATACGGTCAAGATCTGTCCGTTCCTCTGGCGTCACGCGAAGAACCTCGTGTTCAGAAAACCATATTGTTTCCCCCGCCCCCTCTCTAACGCTCGAATTCAATTCCCGACTCTAACAGACTAATCCAGCATACCGACTGCGACAAAACATTTTCCGCACATAAATTTGTAATATTAAGATGACCTGCGACGTATTACTGCACTGATTATAAGCCTACAAATATAAGAAAATATTCACAATGCATGTTGCGCCAGTTTTCCCCCTTATAAAAAAAACTACCAAATAGAGATGAAATAAAGCAAAAGAGAGAGAGAGAGAGAGAAATAAAAAAAGAGCGCGAGAGAAAGAAAGACGCGGAGCGAATAGAGGCGAGGCGTGAGATGGATTCATTTTACGGTTTTGTCAAGGACACCGAGGAAACCTGGGATCAGAGCCACCTGGGCGCGCTTTGATAACGTCAAAACTCTCTCTCCCTCTCACACACACACTCTTTTTGTTTTTTTACTCTCTTATTCTTTTACTCTCCTCTGGGAAATCATTTCGAACGTTTCCTTTTTTTATACCAAAAAAAAAGAATGAAAATGAAACGGAAGAAACCAAAAACGCGACGGGAGTAAAATCAACGTCGTCACAGTGAATACGGCGGAATGATTTCCAAAGGCGACGAGTTAATTAAACAAGTTAGGAAAGTGTACAACGTGTCACAAATGGGCGCGTTTCGTGCAATGGAGAATTAGAAAGAAATTATATACCTGTACGTGAGGGAAACTGAGTTTTAAAGTTCTTTTCTTCATCATAAATAATCCAATTTCCTCCTATTTAATAATATTACATGCACACGTAAGAAAATTAAACATTTGCTTGCGAGATTGTTTATGTTAGGAACAATGAAGTAACCATGCAAGAAATTTTCTAAGTTCAATTCGAATTAAGACGTTCTTGTTTGATTATCTCGATAACGGCTACTCCTACGACAAAAATGCATACGAAAAGAAATACTCGTCTTTACCATTTCTACAACTGTTATTTGAAAAATATTTTGATATGAGCAATACTTTACGAGATATGACGAAAATTTAATTTTTTGCCTCCGGTAAAGTGGTACTCCTGAAAGGCGTACGTGACTCATTTTTGCGATTTTCTTATTATATTTTATTGTAATTCCTTAATATCAAATTTGATGAAAAACCATTCGGTAGAAGCCGAGAACGAACCTGCGGACGGATAGACGGACGGACAGACCGACGATAATAGGCGCTCACGCTGAAAGCGAAACGCGCCTAAAAAAGAAGACAGTCATTCATTGCGATTGGTTAATTGACGTGCCGAAGGATTTTCCTTAATGTTTCTAGTGGAGATTAGAGGAAAAGAAGATGTAATCCCTGCGAAAAATAACTCCCGAGTCAATATATATATTCTGATATACATTCCGGTTGGGCTATAACCATCCCTCGCTTTACACGGTTATGTATAGCGGTGAAACCATGACTCACCACAAGTGAGGACACTAAAACTGGGAGGTCTTACTTACAATTAGATGTGTTACTTTCAGGAGCTTAGGTATAGGACGGGTGGTTTCAGTTTCAGGGTCTATCGACGTGTATCGTGCTATGATTCGGTGGCAAACGTAAGACGGGTGGCATAAGATTAGGGGGCACTGGTGTAAGTTCGGTGGTGGTATTAGAAGACAAAATAGTGAAGGATTTGTTGGAATAAAATCAGGGGGACATTTAGAATCAGTTATACGGTGTACGTTTAAGAGTAAAACAAGTGAAAGGAGGGTTCCATCAAATTGGGGTAGTTTGGTGACATACGTTTTGGGGACTACTTACTGTAAGACGGATGGCATAACATCAGGGGAAAGGCCGTTTCGTGTATGTTTGGTGGCATAAGTTTTAGGGATCGACTAGTGTTAGAAGGGTGGCATAAGATCACGGGGCATTTGACGTGAGTTTGGTGGTATACGCTTTAGGGGCTAACTAATGTGAGATGGGTGTAGGGTTGCAACATTTTCAGAACGGAAAATCCGGACATTTTTCACTTTTCTTTACAGAAAATGCGGACATTTTCCAAACATTATTCAATCTAAAATATCTGAATATTTTTTTAAAATAAGTATGAAAATATATATTTCCGTTAAATACCTTTATTAAACCTGCATATAGTGTTATTTTATAAGAGAGCATTTCAATTGATTGTGTTAAAAGGGGTATGCGGTCAAAAAAGTTTGAGAAACCCTGATATATAGCATAGGTACAAATTCAAACAGTGTATGTGGACCAATAATTTTACATTAGGATGTACATAATATTTAAGTGTTTTTGAATATTAACAATTCAATACTGTCATATCTTTTATGTTCCTATTCACGCCTATCTTGGAAAACCTAATACAGAGCCTGAAGCAAAGGCCTCTCAAGCTCTGATGTCACAGAAAGAAATATTTTTTCAAAGAGACAGAATCATTTCTGAAGAACCGACTGATAAAACTGAATAATCGAATAGGCTATCTCTTAACTACCTAAACGCGAGACAACTAGATCAAAAGAGAACATCTTTCTCTCCCTCTAAATCCTTTAAAACTAGTGAAAAAATATCACGGTTAAAGAGAAAAAGTAAGCATTAAGGATTCTCAGAACATTTCCTTTGAAGTGGAGATACAATTTGTTTTTTTTTTAATTTTTTGGATTTCCAGCCAGCCGAATCGGGCTCAGGTTCCATCCCGGGACCGTTTTCGCGTCCCTCGAGTAAAAGATGCGCATACTGTAAGCCGCCTTAGTCCGTTTGCATTTCGCCAAGGTAGGCTAACACGGAGAGAGAGAGAGAGAGATGGAGGGAGTATACCACCTCTTGAATTATTCAGCTGAACCTGCGAGCAAACGGCGCTTATTTCCTGGTCCTAAAGACTGGAAGGAGGGAGTAGATATAGAGGTTGGGAGAGAGAGGGAGAGGGAAGGAGGGAGTAGATAGAGAGGTTGGGAGGGAGAGAGAGAGGGAGGGAGGGAGAGGGAGGGATACTGGGAGGGAGATGGAGGGATACTGGGAGGGAAAGGGAGGGAAAGGGAGGGATACTGGGAGGGAGAGTGATGGAGGGAAAGAGGAGAGAGAGAGAGGAAGGAAGAGAGAGAGAGTCAAAGAGAGGAGGGAGAGTGAAAGGAAGATGGAGTTAGGAGAGGGAGGGAGAGAGACATATGAGGACAGAAAGGGTGATAAGAGAGAGGAATATAGACGGGGAGGGAGGAAGAAAAAGGATGGAGTGTGAGAGGAAGGACACAGACAGCAAACTTAAACCACAGGCCCAATATTTTTTTTCAAATAAGAAATCGCAGAAAAAGGAACGGAATTTTTAACAGAAGCATGATACGATAACAATAAAATCTTTTCCCCTAGAAATATATTTTTTTATTCCCTCGACAGGTCAAGTAATGTCGATCGCCTTAAGGACCTCATGATTGTGCTGAATGGTAATTTTGTCGAAGCGTGATGATTGACTGGGTGTTTTCTGAGATTTTTCTTCGTTTCAGACCTCCCACTATTTTCTGTTCTATTTCGTTGTTTGTTTAATTGTTCTTTTTTAAACTCATAAACTATACCATATCTATTTGATTTTTAAGTATATACTTTGTCTACTTCATTTTAGCCAAAACTCTAGCTCGGTCATCCTACAATAATGTAGGCTTCTAATTAAATCGTTTGTTACATGACGATAGAGATTTAATAAAATAATAACCTTTTGCACAGACATTGCCGCTGCTCGAGTCAATACGATGGCTTTACAAAACTTAAACAAATCCGTGCAATATTTAACAGCTGTTTAAACAGAATCACTAACGCAATATATATTGCATACAATCCAGGCACCAATAAAATCAAACAATATTTGCATTTCGTTTACAGAGAAGTCGTTCTCAGCGATAAATAAAGAAGACAGCCGATTCGTATTAAAAAATACGACTAAACGAACATTACTTCTGCCACTGTGGCGGAAAAACCGCATCTGAGTATTATTTTTTCTATAGTTCCATGGCATCGACAATTCATATTTTTTTTTTGAAAAACCAACTATCGAACTATAAAAACCAATTTCTTCTAAAAGTTCGTCGCCGACTTTTTCGAAAGAGCGTCTCCTAGGTGACGGAAAATTTTCCAGAGTATTTGCATATTCCGGCGGAAGCAAAACGAGCCCAGACGCATGTACAGTCCCCGCCTTTTGACAGAACTTCACGTCCACAGAGTCACGGTTACGAATCGAAGGCGCGGAGCACTAACGAGTGACATGAATAATGGATCGCTCGATGCGTCCGGGGAAAGTACGAAAACGGAGGGGGGGGGGGGGGGGGGGGGGGAAATAAAGCATCTGGCACAAGCCTACCACTTTCCGATAATGCGCGCATGCACTTCTAGCGTATAAATAATTTTTTCTGGACAAAAAATATTATTCAAAACTCTGTGTGCTTCGTATAAGTGGGTGGCATTAATATGAGTATATGTTAAGCGGCCAACAATAAGGACTAATTTATGATAAAGATAAAATATAAGAATTAGAAGAGAAAAAAGCCACCCACTTTTACAAAGGATACAAATATTTAAATAATATTTTGGTTCCTTTCGGTTATATTTCCCCTCTTATTATTTGCTAATTATGTTATAGTTGTCAACGAGATTAGTAAATGAACAATGAAATCATAATTATAACCATAGACCGTGTACGACATCTTAATTTCCAATTTCGTATGCGGTCTATGTTATCCCTGACCCCTTTCAAAAAATAATTTTTTGAGATAACACTTTCACGCAAAACGAAAGCTTGCAAACTCATGGCTGATCTGCCTGTGGCGACATTTACCCACCCACAATGGGGAGGGATAATTTCGTTCCAGAGAGGCGAAGGGCGCGATAGCTCCCGGAGACGGTGAAACCCGATATAAAAGGCATTATAATCTAAAAAGAAATCGAGCCGAAGGCTCGCCAATAACCTCAGTTATTTGTAATATTTACATAGCGATCCCATGAGAATAACACTACTATAGACCGCATATTGGAAGAGTGCCGTTAATTAAATTCGTTTTCATTGATTTACGATGGGTTTAGAAAGATATATTAATATTATTTCACGATTCTTTGTATAATAAAGTATGACAATTATTCGATTGTTTATTAAGTATCTCGTTGGCAACGTAATTAGTAAATAATCAGAACCGAGAAGAACCAATATTTTTTGTCCAGGAAAATTTATTTTCTACCTTTGAGTGCTGTTTTAAGTAAAAGTGTGTATACACTAAAAATGTTTTTACTCACTTTTATTTTTATCTTTTTCAGCTTATAACTGTTACTAATAATGCGTTTTTTAATGCATGAGAAATAATTATGAAATATAAAATTTATTAATTTGGAATAATTGTTAATTTACCCGTTTTATCTGACTGATGAACTTTTCACTGAATAATATTTTTGATTTAACAAAACTTCAGACGACGTGAGAGTATAGAACTCAAAATTCAAAATTATGTTATCATACAGAAATTTCTGAAGTGAGAACAATTATAACTTAAACTTCAAACATTTGCGTATATTCTTCCACGAAAGAGAATGTATGTATATTCAATATAATAATGCACAAATGTTGTTTACTTTGGTTGCTATGAAAATAATTTCCCTCGCCTTCCTTCTCTCTACCTCTTTATCGCGTACTAGCTGAAGCGCCCGGCTTCGCTCGGGGAAGTGGCAAACGATTTTTATTGTTCGGGGCAAACGTTCCCCATTCCTTAACTACGCAAGCGATGCTTACATTAACATTTACTATTTTATGTATTGTATATTGTTAAGTTTTACCATTAATATAATTACGCATTAACGTCTTACTTAATATTCACATGGAAAGATGCACTGAAGCCTTTAAAGCAGCAATAAAATTATGTGGATTATGTCAATACTATTAGCCAAAACGTAAACAATAAACAACATCTTGGTTACCGAACAAATGTAAGTAGGTGTATCGATTTATGTTGCGATAAATCTTTCAATGTTAATGGTAAAAGATAACAATGTTCTAATATTCCTTAAAAATCATTTGACTCACTTTAAAAGTATTCATAGACTATATTTAGGCATATCTTGGCGTTAGCTATTCTTCCTCTACGGCGTGTCACGGCGTGGATTTTCCTTGCATTAATCTGTACGTGTATATCTCCCTTTGAAGAGGATAACAATAAAGAAATTTAGCTTTGTTGCCGCCTGGAAAATGGACATCTAAACCGATAAATTTGACGCTTAAAGGAAAATTTCGAGCGATTTAGCATGTAATACCACGAAACATGAACAGAATTAAAATATTCAGTCTTTCGTGCGTAAAATAAAACATTTCCCGTGATCGTAAGTTAATATTTAGGTATATTTATATCCACATCAGTGAAGGGCTGCATGGCATTTTGGGGTTTCTCCACACCATTTCCCATGAATTCTTACGGAAATAATATTTTGTTGACCCCATGGGGTATAAGAGACTCCACGGTCTGCAAACCTAGACCAAGTTCTTCCTTTACTCCATAGGATGGCCCATGAAACTTTTGAATTCGATAGCTTCAACGGTGTAAAAACGTATAAAGAACATACATACACACACACACACACACTCTAAAATATGTATAAGATTAAAAGCATTCAAAGCACGTTTATACCCATAAGGATTGAAATAACAATATGATATCGAGGTCAAACAATGGAATTTGTAGGCAAGGCAACATCCCGTTAAAATGGCAAGATTTCCTCAAACCGTGTGAATTAAACGTTTAAATTGAGCTATTTCGAACTGTAGGCGGATAAAGATGAGCAGAATAAGAAACTTTATAATGTTTTCTTCAAAATGGTTCATATCCGTAGATTGTAGGTCAATTTTTTCTAATATTAATCTAAAAAAGAATGAAAGCCTGCAAGTCGAGAAGTCAATTTTTACGTGTTATTTTTATGGGAAATGGAAATGTCTTAATGAAGTCTAGCCCAGGACTTTTTAGTGATTTTTTCGTCATCACCGTAAAATATGAGAATCGAACATTCCTGCCAAATTTCTATGTCTATTCTTTCTACAGTTATTCGCATTTTTATAGCGAGGAAGTGTTGATGTGACAAATAAATAAATAACTATGAAGGGAAGTTAAGTAAAAGTGTATAAAATACTACCCATTGACATTTGCAAATGGCTAACTGAACTAACTGAAGGGCAATACATACAGATATATATATATATATATCCATCCATAGTTTTCAACCCTAAGGTTGATTTGAAATGACTAGGGAATGAACACATATGATGTGGTGGTTTACCGTTGCCTTCCACATCAGACACACACACACATGATTGATGAAATATGAAATTATGAAAACGACACAAACATCCATGCCCTTGGCGGGATTCGAACCCGCGACCTTAGTGATGGTAGGCCAATACGCTAGCCCTTCCACCACCTTACTATAAACAACTCCATTACGAGGCAGAAAACTCAAACAACAGCGTCCTTGACGACCAAAGTGAAAGCATTCATTTCAGTTCTTATTCCTTCATTGCTTTTTTAAAAAACTCAAACTTCCCCCGCATCACGTATCGCGTTGCCTACTAAAAGTTTTACCGTAAAACAGTAAAATGAAATTATATTATTATTAATATGTTATAACTTCTAAGAAAAATAAGAGATAAAAAACGCAATAACTCGACCTCTTATAAGATACTGCATGAGCATTTAAATCTATATACGAAAATGTTTTAAAATTTTTTGAAAATTATCAATGTTCGGTGTGTGTGGGATTAAATTTTGAAATTGAAAATTGTTCGAAAAAATTGTTATATGTAAAAAAGAAGGAAAAATTCGCAGTTAATTATATTTGACAGCGAGTTACCAAATCACCCGCCTGACATTTCATTCGCGTCACTCAAGTTATTTCCGTGTCCCTTAGTGTAGAGCAGAAAAGCAGATGTAACGTGACCTAGTAAGCGACTCCTCCGTTTTTAAGCATACAGACTGAATCGTTTTGCAGCAGAGCACGTAGAGAGGAAGTTTAAAAACAAAAAGACAATCGGAGGAAGAAGTCTGAAAATTGAGGCATGAGAAGAAGGTTGTCGCGACACGAAAATGAATTTGAATTTACCTAAGAGCAGCTCTGGAAAGCTTCGATATAAGTATACGGATATGGAAAAGCGTTATTAGGGATAGGAAAAAAATGACAATATCGCTGACGAGAAAGAACAACAATTGAAAATTTCACTCATGCCTCGCACTGCACTGTACATACATACATACATATCCGGAAATGAATACAAAGCGAAATCGTGTAAACTGAGGTGAGTGTACGGACTTTCCAATCCTACTTTGGAAATGGTAGTCCGTACACGTGTACGGACTTTTCTCTCAAACCTGTAATATTTTAACCACAGTTTCCTCGACAGAGAAAAATAATAAACTCAAACGCCGAAAGGATACCGAAACACATGGCCGCTTCCTGAGGATCGGGAAAAAATACCCAAATGATGGGTATCGAACTTCAACGTCACCATAGCCTAGCGCATGGGTGGGGAACCTCCGGTCCGCGGACCGCATGCGGCCCCCAAGAGCGTTTTGTGTGTCCCGCGAAGCAATGGTGAAAAAGAGACCCGTAAAATTTAACACATAAACACATTTTTTAATCCAAATAATCTCACTGTCACTATCTCCTTTTTATCCTTTCTTATCGGATTTTAATGGATCCATAGGTTCCTCCGTAGAAGAATCAGGAACACGATGGAACCTGAAGAATTAATCTTTTCCAAAGAAAGAAAGGGAAGGCATAGCTCGTTTGAATTCGGCGAAAAAGAGGTTGTTCTCGGTTGAGAGTAAGAGAGAAGTAGCGATAAAAAAACAGGAAATGACGTAGGAACGGTTTCTTCTTACCTTACTTTAATATATACCTCATCGAGCAGTTTTTTTTCCCTTTCCAAAATAACGGAACGGTTTTAAGTTTATGAATTCAATTTTAATTTATATATTATTATCGGTGACGTTTTTACAGGTTTTTTTTTCCCTATTATTGGTTTCATATCGGCAGTTTAAATGTATAGTCTCCAGACTACGCGGTCGCAAATGTAAAATGAAAATAAAAAGATAAAAAAACCTCTAAGAATAAAATGCTTTCTTTTTAAATTGCAACTAAATTGGATATTGAATACTCAATACTGCGTATGAATGGCTGATCCAGTTTTAAATTAAATGCGTTAATTCCAGCGTTACGGAGAAGTAGGATTCTTTGCTTTGTCTATAATTATTAAGTCAACGAACAATAAATAATATATGATCCACTCTCATAAATATAAACGCGTTAAAACCACAGGCTAAGAACATTTCTGGCAGGTTTTTAGCGGAAAATTTTTTTAAGCAAGGGTCTGTCGACGCGAAGATGTTTGCGAACCGCTGATTTTGATCAAGTAGGTATATATTGCCATTATTTTAACGCTTAGAGCAGGGGTGCACAAAGTGCGGCCCTCAGTTGACGTTTGTATGGTCCGCGGAAGATTTATGCATCACAAGGTTAATACTGAACAATGTTTAGGTTAGATTAATTTGGCAAATCATAAGAGAGTGCAAAATTCTAATGTTAACAAAACGCACTACTTTTTAGCAAATTCGTACTCCTGAAAAATTTCACTCCTTTACTGCTTCTTTCAAAAAGAGTTGTACACCTTTTAAAACTCGCACCGCATTGTATATTTGTGATAATTTCGCGTTTGATTACTGATAAGTAAAAATGCTTTTAACTTGTTATCTGAATTTTTATTCTCGTTTAATTTACATTATTCAGCTTTCAATTAAGTGCGGCCCTCGGATAAGTATAAACCATCAAATGCGGCCCGCGGGTATGAAAAGCCTGTGCACCCCTGGCATAGAGAGCGCGAGAGAAAGATATGGTATTGTCCTACCAATCCGAATGGCCACGTATCCAAAGTTAAATTCCTTTATGACCCGGCTCGTTATGACGCAGCCCGCAATGACGCGGTTAAAACCGCTTACCCCCTTAAATTAAAAATGGGAAGTTTAACGCCGATAATGCAGAGGGGTGTGTGATGTTTAAAAATAAAATAAATCCCCCGAAATGAGCAGAAGTCCTGGGGAGGAAAAACATTAACGAAGTAACGACGTCGGCTGGAGGGATAAAAATGTTTCCATCTCTCGCCTCGAGGGGTCATTAATGTCGGAGGAACGCCATCGCCGGTAACTTCAAAAAAATTAAAAGCAATAATAATAACTTGAGAGTTTTACTAGGGCTAAGTAAACGGCAAAAAAACAATAACGGGCGCAGTTGACGTGAAATACCGTTTTAACGTATTATAAAAAAGAAGAGACTCTGCAATTTCATGAAAATGGTTTATCCTAATAGATATTATAAGCAGAGGCGGGAGAAAGGTCCAAGGCGAGCGATGCAGCCGCCTAAGGCGCAGCACGCTTAGGGGCGCAAGGATTAACAATATGTACTTTTAAGCGTTTTATATAGTGGACCCTCGATATATCGGACTAAAAAAGGGAAGGGCTGTCCGTTATTGACGAATGTCCGTTATATCCGAAACATCCGAAGGAAACGTATATGTTGGATTAAATTACTAAAATTTCCATGTATGAAAGATAATATTTAATTAATTTGCGAAAAATGTGACTCGTATGAATTACGTATTCATTTTTACATTTTACTAGTAAAAGGTACTTTGTTTGCAAACAGGAGCATATTTATGTCATAATATACTAAAAAATGAAATAAATTATGGCGACCATAAGAAAAATGGCTACGGAAATGAAAACTGATTTTCCCATAATATATTCTTATTTGAAACGGAATTATTCTTAGGATTCGAATTTGGTAACTTTTTTGAGATTTTAGATTTTTCCAGACCTTGGTGGAAATTTGGGAGAAAGTAACATTAGGAAAGTCTGTCCGTTATATCCGAGGTCCGTTTCATCTAGGTCCGATATACCGAGGGTTCTCTGTAATAGTGTAATTTATTTTACTTCTACGAGGTAAATAAACTATTGTTTTGAGAGATTAAATTGTTTACTGTACACTTTCATTAGGAGGAGGTCGTAATTTTCAAACCTCGCCTAGGGCGCAAAAAATAATTAGTCCCGGCTCTGTGAATATGCGTGAGACGTTTTCTCAGATCGGCAATCTTCACAGATCAAACATAATTTCAACGCGATAACCTACGCTGCGAATTGTTCTTCTGACGTGGAATGTAAGCAAACGGAAGTTTTTTTTAACACGTGAACCTCATAATGCTGGACATAAATTTCGACGTAGAGAGAGAGGGGAAAATTTCTGAATTTGAGCGGAAATCGAACCCGGGTCTCCCAATTTCCGAACAGGTGATTTACCCGACTAAACCAGGGTTTAGTAACCTTTTTCTAGATGGCCGCATTGGTGTGTTGGCGAATCCTTCAGCAATGGAAGTTGCCAGTGCTTCGGAGGGGCCGTAATCAGAGTGTAAATAAATCGTATGTTACCTAGAGATTCTGCGGTGTAGTATATTCGTGCAAATCGAGTCTGGATTACTGATTTTTAGGGTTAACATTTCAATATCAAATGTTTCATCATTAAAGCTTCAATTAAAGAAAATGAATTCGTGCGTTGTATGTTAAAGATCTCTTTTTCGTCGTAGTATATTCGCGAGCCGCACAAAACAGTCTCGTGGGTCGTAGATTTCCCACCCGTGAACTAAGGTGCCTAGCTTCTCGATTTTGGAAAATTACCAGCGTGGAAGGGCTGATTGGTAAACATCTATATATAATAATTCTCAAGTGTCCGTCTGTCTGTCTGCCCCCCCCCCCCACCCCCTGCATCTCGAGAACCGTTCGTCGTAGAGATATGCGGTAAACAGCATTTTGTTTCTACAAACTACGAGGTCCCTAGAAAAATATTTTCATTTTCATAAAGTCCCGGGTTCGAATCCAGGAGACAATATACTTTCCCATAAGTTTCCCAGGGATTTTCGATTTTTCAGAGTGAAAGGTTTTTTTCGTTCATTCATCAAAATAAGTAACTATGGACCGATTTTCTTCGTTTTTACTTTATTCGACGGCTAAAACTCTATACTATCTTGCGATGTTTACATGTTACACGGTCGAAGTTTTCAGAAATACGAATTCTTTTTCGAAACTGATTATTTGCAAGCTTAGCTGCAATTGGCTGCTAGTACTATTTATAAACGTCCTAAACCGACACACACCTTAGCAAAGTAGCTTAATTGGTTTAAGAACTTGCCACTAATGTTGGAGATCCTCGATCAAGTACAGAATTTTCCTATCATCTTCTTGTCATGACTTTTCTTAACAGCTCGCATACTTCGTTCATCGCTCGGAACAGGATTGTTTACAAATTCCTCCATATTCTAGTCTAACGAGATTTCGTCAAGTAAAAAAAAATACCTCAATGTCGCTCAGCTTCTGCGATTAACGAGGGAGTAGATTTGCGTGTTCCGCCTTCTCATTCATTAATTGCGATGATAAATTGCGGGAAAATATCAAGTTTACTTTAAGCGAGTAGTTCGTTAAAAGGGGCGTTTGCGAAAATAATCACGCAACCGATACCGTCGGAAATTAGTCCTTCGTCGGCGCTAACTACCGTGATTCAAAAGTCTGCAGATCGACCGTTTGCTTTAAAAAGAGGGCGTTGAATTGCTACAAAACATCTGTAGGATGATACTGACTGAAGCTATTTGATAACTGCGTGTAGAAGTTTTCAATGGAAAAGTGATGAAACGAAGACAGTAAACACCATATCCAATTACAGACTGTAATCGTGTAAAACTTTTAGGAATTACTGCGAATAATTGGAGAACGGTCTCTTCGATTTCGACGAATCTTTCGCCGGATATTATGGCGCCTCCCGTTCCAGGTTCTTAAATGTGAGTCGTCGTCCACTATTAAGGGAACTGGTTCGTTTCTACAACGAGTTTACTTGATTTATTCGATAAACAAAGTGAACGAGCGTAGGAGATATTTCGTCTAAAATTTGAAAATTGTTAGAATCGAGATGCGGACTCCTGAACTGAACACATTATTACTGTTATTATTGCTACTAAATTCTTACAGAGATACTAACTACCAACTTGAACATATTATTATAACGAGCCCTCCTCGTCTAAAGAGCCTGGTTAAGTGTCAGGATATGAAGCAGAATTAGCTTATGTTCACTAACGCTTCAAAATTTTTAGCACACATTTAATTTTGTAGAAATAAAAAGACAACTTGGTAATTCCACATAAACATTTATTTTTATACGACCTAGGTTTCGTTGCTGTGCAACATCATCAGGTGAAATAAACACATAGCTGGTAGCAATTTGTAGTTATGAGTAACATGAGTTGGTGAGGGTGACTGATTTGGGAGAGGGTAGTTAAAGGGATGGTGGAGCGAGAGATTATTGGAGAAACGTATGTACGTCTGAAGGGGGGGGTCTAAGTGAAGCCCAGTTACATGGGTAAGGAGATACGGAAAAACAAAGCGAATTGTTAAATAAATTGCTACCGGCTATGTGTTTATTCACATGATGACGTTGCAAAGCAACGAAACCTAGATCGTATAAAAATAAATGTTTATGTGGAATTACCAAGTAAGACTTTTTATTTTTACAATATGAAGAAATTCCACAAAATCACGCCTGAAACAATTAACTCTATATATTTAACATTTAAGAAACATTTACTGTTATACGCAATATAGTGGTTTTTGTTAATTAGTATATCCTTAGTTTAATTAAACGGTAATTTTTTGAGACATAATATAAAAATATTACATCCAGAATGTCATTAAAAATTCAAAAACGACGAAAGAAAAACACAGAGTAAGTACAGACACGAACGACGTTTAAGATTGGCCATATTTTCAGGTGGTGAGAAATCGCTATAATATTTGCATAAAATATTTATATATATATCATGTTGTTATTTACTGATTTTTGTGTAAGGATTGAGTCTCCAGAGTCCTTGGTATGCCATTACGTCTACGTGTATTCCTAAATCCCCACCGTAGGTACTTTGCTCTACCAAGCAATCTCCTACTTAATCCAACCCAACTGTCTGCTTTTAAGTACAAAAATCTTAATGTCTCTTCATGATTAGCGGCATTTGAATGAAAATAGTCAAGTAGTATATACGTAGATAAATACCAGTACTACAGAAGGAAGTTTATATTCATTGCCGATTTACCTCAAAAACTAATTTTACGGTGCCAAAAAATTTCAAGTTTTCTGTTCTTTTTAACGACGAGAATTCTTCGCCTGACCATTTCCAACTAGCCCTGTCGCTAACGGATGCCTCTGGGAACACAAAACGATTTTTCTTCGAACTAACGTACTTTTGACGAAAGGGTTATGAGGGAAAAACACATTTCGACTGACTCCATAACGACGACGACTGTTTTTTAGAAAGAAAAGAAATCATGAACGTGCATTTACGTCTTCGAGGGATATGTGAAACCGACGTAAAAAATACACCTCGGTCGATAAGAAACAGAATCCTCTCCTTTTTACGTCTTACGCTGTGATGCAGTCAAGGTACGCCAACCGGGGAAAAAACAGGCCATCCGCTCGTCTTTTACTCTTTCCGCCCCTCTCTCTTTCTACGGAGTAGTGAGCGCTCGAAAAGTCAAGAGCAGCTACGGTAAGTTAAGCTAAAAAAAAAGCATCGACGATCGTTTCCATGGTTACGGGTCGCTAGAGAGAGAGAGGGGAAAATATAAAACGAGCACCTCGTAATACGATTATCGATTCGGGCAGAAAACTCCCACCTTTGAGAGGTAACGTGTAAAAAAATGATAAAAAGTTCGAGGAGCTATTTTTAACCCGATGCTATTATTACTTCGCTCGAGGAAAAAAAAGAAGACCTACGCTTCTATTCGCTAGAGCAGCATTTTCAAAGCGGAGCACCGGGTTTATCGCTGATGGTGTTTCGCTAGAAATACAGCCATGTAACACTGAACTAAAGAATGTTGACACGTTTTTAATACGAATAATATTTCTTCTACTAAAATAATTATACTTTAGGTATTACCACGTAAATGAGTCTACAACCTACATACTTTGTAATTACCTTGTATTTTGATACCGGTATAATCAACATTAAGTTTTCTACATCCCTGAAGTTCTCATCCAACCCAATCTGTCACATCAAAGTCCGTTATTTTCACATTCTATCCCCCTTCTTTTAAGAAATCTAATATTACTTTAAATTTACCGTATCTTCTCCTCTTTCCTAGCATTATATGACTTCTTTCGACGGACCGCGACCCTATAAAATTGCACTCATTCATTTCTTATCTTTCCCTTATTGCTCTAATTAGGTTCACATCTTAACCCTATTACCCCTACTTGAAAATCCGTTTTTGCATTTTTTTTCTTTGAGCCCAAGGAATTTTATTCCGTCTGTGCCGTATGAGAGTACATTTGCTCAAAACTTCTTTCCTCATATCCCATGTCTTACCCTCAATGTGAATTTATCATTCCGTGATAACGTTTACATATCATCATCATCACCGTATGTAAGGTGTCCATACACAGGCTGCTCCGTCAGTGGCGTAATCAACATTTTGGTGGTCCCAGCGAAAAATCCTTTTTAGTGGGTCATACATATTTTTATTAAAAAAACAAAACCTTTCTATAAGAAACCGATCCATCTATAAGCAATACTAAGCTACTATGTTTGATAGGGAGGTAGAAAACAATTATCAATTATCTGCACGAGTTTCGTCAGAAATACTGCTATGATAGAAAACAGTTAGGTGTTTCGCTCTCCCGAAAAAGGAAAAAATTAATATGTCGGAGAGATTCGTATGTTATCGTTGGAATAGCTCTGCGCGCGCAAAAATATTTGGGATCATCGACCTAGAGGAATGAAAAGATATGAAATTCCACCAAAAAAATTTTCTCCCGGAAAAATTTAATCTCCGATGGAAAAACGAGGACAAAAACCAAAGGAAAAAATACAGATCGAATTTCGCATGAATAAAATTTATACTTATAGGAAGAGAAAAGAGGTGGGACGGCCGTTTGCATTCGATTAAGATAACAACAGAAAAGAAGGGATGATGTCATACTTGGAATGTTAATCGGGGAGAAAACTCTCTCAAAACCAAGAGAGTTTGTCACTCTCGCCGAAGAATTCGCGGATCGTAAAAAAAAATTAGTTTTGCTCTGAAAAAAAAAATATATATATATATATAATAAAAAATTGCCAAAAGAAGAATCTCATGCCTATTATTACGGAACGGTTTTCTCCAGCTGAGCCATTTAAACTGAATTTGGATGTTTGCAATAGAATTTCAAAGTCTTATAGTCATATTTTTCATTGTTTTCTATCGATGAATTACCACCAAGGACGGTCGTTTTATTTCAGAACTACAACGAGAGCATACTCTACAAAGTTATCGAGGAGTTCCACATAAAAAAGAGAAATAAACGTCACAAGGACATATTTAAAGGAAAACATAAACGAGGAATCGCTATCTTATTCAGGAAGATGGAGATAGAGAGACGGAGGTATAAACTTGAAGGGCAGGAGAAAATTGACACTCGGACGGCGTTGATCGTAAGCTTTATAACACAACCCCCGCAGTTCACCTCGTTTTACTGCTCGCGTAATAGAGGAATCAAGGTCTCAAATGCAGGGCAGCATAAAGAGAGGAAGGGAGGGATAGAGATAGGAAAAGAGAAAGAGAGGGAAAGAGAGGAAAAAAGAAAGAGGGGAGGGAGAATAATGAGAGGGAGAGAGATAGAGGGAAAGGAGAGAGGGAAAGGAGAGAGGGATAGGAGAGAGGAAGAGAGAGGGAGACAGAGAGGGAAAGGAGAGGGGATAAGTGAGAGGGAGAGGAGAGAGAGAGGGGGGAGAGGGGGAGGAGAGGAGAGAGAGGAGAGAATGGTAAATGAGGGAGAAGGATGGAAGAAGAGGGAGACAGAAAGGGAGAGGGAGTGGAGAGAATGAAGGAAGCGAGCGGAGAGAGATAGGAATGAGGAAATAGCGAAAGAAGAGAGAGGATAGGAGAGAGGAGGAAGGAGAAAGATGGGGAAAAAGAGAGTGAAGGAAAGATGGAGGTGCCGTGACCTCGCCGCCATAAAGGCGTAACGTCAAAGTAGTAGCAGCAGAAGCATCAGGAGGAGGGTGATGATGCAGAGAACAAAAGAAAAACGCGTCAAGACGGCGTCTTGAAGAAGAAGAGAAAAGTGAGTTTCACAAGGAAAGAGAATGAGAAATGTTCTTCTTCACCCACTCCTCCTCTTCCACCTCAACCCCAATCCCCATTAACGGACACAATTAAAAGAGAGGTAGGAGGAGAAGAGGACGTGGAACGGAGAAAGGAATTTTAAAATAATAATAATAAATGGAGGAGAGAGAGAGAAAGAGAGAACGTGAGAGAGAGAGAACGAGAGAGAAAGAGAGAGAGAGAAAGAGAGAGAGAAAGAGAGAGAAAGAGAGAGAGAAAGAGAGTGAGAGAGAAAGAGAGAGAGAGAGAGGGCGGAACTTGTGATAAACGAGACGAAGGGAAAGGATGAATGTAACGGGCACCTTGAATTTAGCCTCGGAGCTGCTTTCAGAAGTGAGGCGGGAAATAGCGCAGGGAAGGGAGAGAGGGAGGGAGGGATGGAGAGGGAGATGGAGGGGGAGATGGAGGGGGAGATGGAAGGGGAGATGGAAGGGGTAGATGGAGGGGGGGATTAAGGGGGAGATGGAAGGGGATGGAGGGGAAGGGAGAGAGAAATAGAGAGAGAGAGAGAGGTGACGAGTTGGAGAGGAGGAGGAGGAGACATCAACCTCCCCTTAAATCCTCAAATGGAGGCCGCCTCCGCCAAACCATCTCACCACAACCCTCTCTCCTCCCCTTCTCCCCCCTCCCCATCCTCTCCACCCTCCCACACACACACACACATTCACCCAAGGGACATCGATCTGCTAAGATCTGTGGAGGAGGTCAGGATGGGGATGAGGGAATGGAAGGTTACATTGAGGAGGGAAGGGAAACGCAGGATGCGAGGGGGGAGGAAAGAGGAGGAGGAGTGAGGCCGTGTATCAGGGAAGGTAATGGTTGAGGAAATGGATGAGGAAAGCAACCCCGCTGAAGAGATGGTGGGTGTAGAGGAGAGGGAGGAATGTAAAAGGTGAAGGAGGGAGAGGGAAAACGGAGGGAATATGAGGGATGAGCCGCAGGAGAGTTGTGCGGTAGGAGAGGAAAGGGAGATGGAGAGATGAGAGAGGGGGAGGAGAGGGAGATAGGAGAGAGGAGAGGGTGAGAGGAGAAAGGGAGAGATGAGAGGGAGAGATGAGAGGGAGAGAGGGGAGGGAGGGAGGAGATAAAGGAGAGAGAGACGAGAAAAAGATATAGCTGGTTGGTAAGGGTAAAGGGGATGAAGACGGAAAGAGGGCGTGAGAGAGAGAGGAAAGACGAGAATGAAAGAATGAGAGAGGGAAAAAAGAAATGTGGAAGCATAAAGTGAGAGGAAAAGAAGAAAGGAGAGCTACAAAGGAGTGAGGATGAAGAGTTAAGGGGAGAAAAGCGGAGGAATTCGAGGGGGAAAAGAAGGGATGGAAGCAGAGAGGGAGGGAGGAAGAGGGAGGGAGGAAGAGGGAGGGAGGAAGAGGGAGGGAGGAAGAGAGAGGAAGAGAGAAAGAATTAGGGAGGAAGAGAGGAGAATGAGAGGAATAGAGAGGGAGAGAGAAAGTGCAAGGGATAGGAATAGAGAATAAAGATAGGGTGAATGGAGAGGTCAGAAAAACTAGTAAGATAAACATTTTAACATGTACTACGTGAAATTAAGACATAACAACCAGGAATAAGGGCAGAAAAGAGGCCGACAGAAGGTATAAACAGTTACGAGAGGTTAAAAAATAAAAAAACACAACTGCGGACTCCACCGTCACCGGAGAAACGTAGCAAAAACCGAGTTTCGATGCAGCTTTTAAAGACCTGGAAACAATATCCTATATTTCAAAATAGCTGTCAAAGAATCTGCTCCAAATCCTTCTATTGAATAAATGAAACTAACCCTTAAATTATGTTGAACGTTTGATTTAGAGGTAAAAAGAAAGATAAAACAAGGAAAATCTCCAAGAAATGAAACTCCTTCAAAAAATTAACATCTAGCAAAAGACTTTACAATTCATACTTGACCTATAAACTAAATATGGCAGAAACTGAACTAACAGTTGAAAAGTCATTTTGATTCAGCTTCTGGGCGAAAAACAAGAATATTCAATAGACATAAAAGATTTCTCGGTCCTTGAAAGGTAAACTTGAGGTTTCTCACAGACTTTTCTGGTTGTGTCATATGGCATGAAATCAGGGGGTTTGGTGGGATGCTTTTAAGAGTTATAGGAGTAAAAGTTTGGTAACACAAAATCAGGAGACACCTACGGTAAGTTTGGCTGTACGTATATGTTTTGGAGGAAGAGGAGTATAGGTCAGTGGCATAAAATCATGTGCTATTTGATGCAAGTTTGATGGTATACGTTTAGAGGCGGCCGAGCGTAAGATGGATCGCTTAAAATCAGAAGGGAACTTGGTGTCTGCGTGCGTAGTATCATCGATCTAGTCACATATCCCAGAAAATATTTTATGCCATTGAAATACCACGGAGAGAGAAATAATCTCCTGTAAATGCACTTTCCATCATTGTAAACTTTTCCGTATTTGTTTTACCCAAACTCTTAAAGTTGTTCGTAAAACCATGATAACAATAACAACAGCCTATTCAACACGCATTTAGGTCTTATTTAAAAGCTGTACGCAGGATAAATTTTGAAAGAATTTTTTTTCGGGTTCTGATCCAGTGAGCAGAAGAAGAGCCGCTGGTGTGTCGGAGAGACACATTTGTAGACGTTGGTGGGTCTTTCGGAAGTTGCCCTCAAGAGATATAAAGAAATATATATACATACTATATATTGTTGTGTCTCTCTTGTGCTGATCATTCCGAAAGCTACACTGACGTCTACAAATGTGTCTCTCCGACACCCCAGCGGCTTTCCTGGTAAGTGTTCACTGGGTCTCCTTCAACACCTAGTTGCCCCATATATATGTGACATTCGATGTGTCGAATACTCCGTTTCCTCCACGCCTGCATTATTTAGACGAGATCGAACTGAAAAATTGTGGCCTCTTCAAATCCTTTCGCTTACCTTTCTAATCCCCATCCCTATTCCTATCGAAGCCGACATACCAACCGAACCCAAAATAGTTGTATTACACTCATCCCTTGAATTGCACGATTTCGCTTAAAATTGTCTTCGGTTTGGCACGGTCATCTTTTAGGGGACTACCTCGAATCGCACGGTAATCAATTTCACTTTAGAACGGTTTCGAAGCGATCTCCAAGCATTAAAAATCATGAAAGGCTTCCATTCGAGTCATATGTTTTACGAAAATAAAAATAAAGGAAACGATTCAGAATGCAATATAGCGAAATCGTTCCTTTTATGTATATTATAAACCGCCGATAGCATCCGATTGGTCATTCAACAATTGTTTCCTCTTAATAACTAAATTGTGAGAACCAAGGTAACTTTGACTGTTACACAACAAATAATCTTTGAAAACCAATATTTCGAAAGAGACAGCGACAAAAACGGAGATTTGAACTTCTATTATGTTTAGGAAAAAGTTATCTCGCAAATGGATCCGGGCATGAAATTAAAATTAATTCCGACAGACATTCTACAAGAATTGTAACCATAGTAAATTTCTTTATAGCATCACACTGAAAGAATATAATACACAAAAATATTCAACGATTGAAGATATCTTAAAGAAGCAATGTCAAATTCTATTTAACCGGCCTTGGTAGAGGGGTGGTTAGCGTGTCTAGCTCCCAATGCCAGGGTAGCAGGTTCGAATCCTGCCGAGGGCATGGTCGTATGTGTTCGTCATTGTTATTGTTGTTACGATATTCAGTGTAATTTGCCCTGTGCTTTCTCTGAATTCCAGCAAATAAATAAAATAAATATAAATTAATTAATGGAAGAGTGTACGACCGCACACGAAGTTACGCAGCAGCCGAATATGATCTATAAGGACTTCAAGAAAAGAGAGAGCGAGAGAAAGGGCCAAATGGAGACAAGAAACTGGACCAAATTCAAATGATTTTCTCGTTAAAATAAATTTTAAAAACTCACCCGACGAAATTTATGAACGCGGTGGAAGGATAATTTATAACTCAACTGCGCCAGAAACAAAAATCGGTTTGTTGAAGAGGAAGTAAGATTTCATCGCCACTGCGACAAAATAAATGTATCGACTCTTTCGATCATACCGCGCAATGGCAATAAAAAAGAGATCCAAGAGAGAAAATTTACAACTCTTGAATAGCTGCTATGAACTCACAAAACGCATCAATGGTTTACCCATCCATTTCAATCTGGGGCCAAGAATACGCTTGCTACAAAAAGAGCGAACATAAATCGAAGATACCCACTGGGTTTTTTGACATTTTTTTGGAGTGTTCGGCCTATAGTTTAGTAAATGAACTCGTAATTTCGATGAAGTGTTTGTTCACCATCGAAACTGTGTGAACATTTGAGCCATCTTGAATGTCGACGAGAATAGAACGGTTTTGAATGCCGTTTTATAGGCGTCAGAACTGTCTATACTACCAAAAACAATATTTCCTCACTACAAAAAATAAGATATAAAGCATTTTAATAAAGTTTCAGCAAATAAAAGTTGCGAACAATAATCCGACAGAGTTATTGAGATATACGTTATGGCAGGAATCAAATCGACAAACTATGGCTGTCCAATAATATTTTCTTTTAAATGTTGGATAACAGGATGCACATTTCTAGTACACATCAGATGTCATCAGCGGCGACTCACCGATAATAGTAGATTATGAAAAAGAATCGATGAATCGCCAATGATAACGCCCGCTTTGTGGCCGAACTGAGCATTCTGTTTTACCAACATTTATACGAGATAAAGTTTGTCAAACAAACAACATTTGATTAAAACGTTCCACCTATTATTCCACGAACAATCGACCGCTAAAAAAAGTTCGAACCACATTCCACGCGAGACGATACATTTTTTAAAAATCGAACCATCATCCGCAACTTTTTTACTTTCTCATACATGAAGTATATTGAGAAAGTATTATTATCGCGAAAAAATTCGACCTCGAGATTTTTACGGAAATATACGTTTTAGGCGTCGCTGAGTCCGAAAAAGTGGTTTCCGCAATGCCGTCTGTCTGTTACTGGCTCTAGGACCTAAACGGTAGCGCGAAAATGAATGAAATCTCGTAATTAGGCATTTTATCACACTGAGCAGAAGCTATGATGAATGGCTGACATTGCCCAATAATTAAGGGAAGTTTATCCTACGCATTATTAACAACAATTTCATTTTCTCAAAAACGGCTCTAACGATTTTGATCAAATTTCGTACAGATACTTGAGTTTACGTCTTCAATAATACCAAAGAGCTCATATTTCTCAAAAAATTAATATAAGGCTAGTTTATTCTACGCAACTTCAACAGTAATTTGATTTTCTCAAAAACGGCTCTAACGATTTTGATCAAATTTCGGACAGTTACTTGAGTATACGTCAGCAATAATACTACACATACCATTTTTCTCAATGAATGAATATAAGGGTAATTTATTCTTGGGCAACTTTAACAAAAATTGGATTTTTTAAAAACCGGCTGATACGATTTTCATTTTCTAAAGATAACTAAACGACGCATTAGTATATGAGAAAGCTTGTACAATGTATGTTGTACCGATTTTTTTCTTCAAATAGAACAATAAAACAAAGAAAACCATTTTTTATTTATTTCCTACCCTCATTTCAATAATGCTCCCTCTCTCCCCGATACCAAAGCAGCATTAAGGGAGGAAGCGACCAATTTGATGTCATTAGCATCGAGTGACAAGAGGAGGAGGAGGAGGAAGGGGGAGAGGGGATGGATACCACCGCCCTTACCGCTCTTTCTGATTCCCGAAATTCGTTTAGTCACGCGCGATCCTCCGTAAATCAGAAATAATTATATTTCTGATTTACGGCGCGTAGGTTCAATCCGTTTCATCCCCATACCCTTTGGCTTTCTCTCTCCTCTCCGTCCTACATCATGGAACACGCCACTACTGATTCATTAAACTTAGCGAGGAAATAATGAACGATGAAAGGTTTCGCCAGAAGATAAAACTGACTGTGTTTTTAAAAAAATTATTTTGTATTTTTGTATTCGAAGGGGAATCGAATTCCAAACCGCCGTACACGCGCCCTAGCTTGAATATTTTTTTAAAATTTTTATTATTAAAACGCGAGCTCGGTTTTAAATTCCGTTATGGGAGCGAGAAAACGGAAACGGAAAGATATTTTAAAGAGTAAAAGAATGAAAGCCTTCAAACCAAAAAAGGTGATTTTTACGTGTTATCTTATGTGAAACGAAATTTATCCTATGGAGTCGAACCCGTGACCTGTTTCGAAATTTTTTTAGTCATAACGTAAAGATTCATCAACACTGAAATCCTGAGAAATTTCAGGCTTCTAAGTTTATTTCTAATCGAGTTATTCACAAAATTAGAGCGTTACGCATGATCATAATGATGACCATTACGAATTTATTATATATACTAGGGGGCAAGCCCCCTGCTCGCTGTCGCTCGCCAACCCCCTTCTCCTTTGCGTGCTGTTTCTTCGTTTCTACCATGAAGTACATATTGGATTTACATTAATTTCAAGGGAATATGGGTTTAAATGAATATAAGTATTTTATACGGAATATACAATTGCTATCCAATAATAAATTAACAATAATAATTTATTTAAATGATTCTTAATTTAACACTTCATTATAAATTACATTTTTAATTATTTGATTCTCCCCTCTATTAACACTTCCAGTAACTGGTATTTTCACACCTTGATGTGACTTTGCTCTGTATATAGCTACATAAAGTTGACCATGTCCAAAAATTGGTCTATTTTGGTTTATATATAAACAGACTTTTTCGAAACTTTGTCCCTGGGCTTTATTAACTGTCATAGCAAATGCTAGACGAACAGGGAACTGAGTTCTGTGCAAAATGAATGGTAGTTCTGTATCGTATTTTGTAGATAATTTTATTCGAGGAATAGAAACTATTTCTCCTTTGTGTTCTCCTGTTAATATCTCACAGTAAAGAATACGTTTCTCTATTCTGCGAAAAATAAGTCGGCTGCCATTACAAAGTCCATCCTTAATACAAATATTTCTAAGTAATATAACTACTGCAACGATCTTTAGTTTCAGTTGTTGAGGAGGGAATCCCGTTGGAATTAAAGTTGCTAAATACTCAGGCTGGTATTGAATCATTGTATTGTCCGTACTGTCACTATCTGCAGAAGTCGCGACATCAAAACCGTCACAAATTATTTCAGGTGTAGGAATTTCTGTAATCATTCTAAACAAATGCTATTACCATTAAATAGTTATTTTCATTATTTATTTTTCAAGATAACAAATAAATTATTATTAGCAAGAAAAATAAAATTATATTACAATTTCATAACTTATAATAAGAATTTTTAAATATCTATTTAGAGAGAGAGAGAAAGAGAGACACGCACAGGCGAGTCGCTGTCGTCTAAAGGGGACTTTAGTGCATATGCACTGAAATTATCGGGGACAACAATACCCGTAACAATGGAATCATACAATTAGTATCGAAATGTTAAAAAAATTACAAAATCTCGAGTATAAATTCAAAATATGAGAATACGCATGAGATTAGTATTCGACGATAAGAATAAGAATTCTCATTCATTTTGGCGTGATTTAGCCTAAATTTCGTATCGATAACTTTAAGATATTTAAAAATGTAAAAGAAAGAAAGCCTTCAAACCAAAAATGTGATATTTACGTGTTATCTTATGAGAAACGACATTCATCCTATGAGGGTCAAACCCGTGACCTCAATCAAAATGTTTTTAGTTATAACGTAGAGATTCAATTAAACTGAAATCCTGAGAAATTTCAGACACCTCAGTAAATTTTTAACGGAGTTATTCGCAAAATTAGAGCGTTACGCAGCATGGTGATGATGACCATTACGATTTTATAATACAGATATATATGCACACACATACAAACACTAACGTCTCTCCGTCGCTGAAGAAGGGCGTCAGCCCGAAAGCTCCATATTTGTGTTGTTTTTGTGTTTTTCGTGTCTTCAGCACCACCAGCGGCTCTCCAATCTAGGTAAGTGTCCACTGGGCTTCCTCCAACATCTTGTTGCCACCTTTATATATATATGTGTGTGTGTGTCTTGCGCTGAAGAAGGGATCATCCCGAAAGCTCCAATAACCTCTACAAATGTGTCTCTCCAACACCCCAGCGGCTCTCCTTCCGGTATGTGTTCACTGGGTTTCCTTCAACACCTAGTTGTCCTAAATATCCTCATTTACCTTTCCTCTTCCGTAGTATTTACACACACACACACACACACACACACACACACACACACACACATATATATATATATATATATATATATAACCCGAACGATAAATCATGGATAAGTTCCGTAGAGGTTCATTTTTTATCACCTTATATACGAAATATAGAGAGAGAATGTTACCATCGAAAATATATCTCAATATTTCAAACTTGAGGGAGATTTTTTTAAGGTGCCTCCTGAATAGTTTAGCATTAGAGTATCAGTACTGAATGTGAAAGTTACGGGTTCGAAACTCGTCTGATCGAGATAAAACCTTTATCTCGATTTTAAAAGGAATTCTTCTCGAACAGAGAGATTAGGTGTGATTGAAGAATAGCCTTTTAAATATAACAAAGGATAAATTTTTATATCACTGGCAGGCGTGCTGTTAATATGAAAGTAGCAAATAACCGTACAGTAATCGTCAGATTTTAGACAAAAGTCCATACAAAAGCAAATGAAACGTAAATGTCCTCCGCCCACGCACACCGTAGAAAACTACCATAATTTTTGTAAAAACCATGACGAAAGCTCATTCTTACACAAACGAAACAAAACAACTCGCTTAACAGAGAAGGAAAAAAAGAAAGCAAAACGAAAAAAAGGAGAAGAATCTGGACGGTACTCTTTTAACCTTTCACCGACGGAACATATTTCTAAAAATAGCAAAAGTGAAAGGTAGTAAAATACTACTTTGCGAAAAAATAAATAAATGAAACGAAAAATCGATGAGAAGAAAGAGGGCTTATCGAGACAAGAAATATATAAAATGCAGAGAAACAGAGAGAGATGAGAGAAAATAAGGGTTGCAAAAAAAGGGAGAGAGGAGTGGTAAAAAAAATAGGAGAAAGTAAGAGGGAATTGGAGAAGAAATAGGATGAGATAATATGAAAGCAAGAAAAATAAGAAGTTAAAAGGGACGGAGGAAAAGACGAATAACAAGAAAGATGGAGAGGAAAGAGGTGAGGAATGGCAAAAGAAGTTGGAAAAAAGAAAATATAAGGATATAAACAGTGGGTAAGTAAATGATGCATAGAGAACTGAGAAGAGAGAGAGAGAGAGAGATGTCGACAAAAGTAGAGGAGGAGACTAAAAAGAACAGGTAAAAGCAGTGAATGAAAGACAGAAACATAGGGAAATATTAGGTATATTTTAGATGATGTGTGAGAAAAGGAAACGGTAGAATAGGAGAGGGAAGCGAGAGATGGTGAGAGGGCCGATGGTGGGCGAAGGCAGAACTGGAAGAAAGAGGGGCATAACGGAGGGAAAGGTAGAAAAAGGGCGGAGGAGGACAGGGGGAGAGAGACCGTAGAGGGAAGGAGTGGAAGGAGGAAGGGAGTGAGAGTCGGAGGGAGTAGGCGAAGGCCGGAGGGAGGGACAGAGAGCATGGAGAAAAGAGGGAGAGCGGGTGATTGTGGGTGAGGTCCGGAGGGAGGAAGCGAGGGCCAGAGGGATGAAGCGAGGGCCAGAGGGAGGGAGCGAGGGCCGGAGGGAGGGAGCGGGGGCCGGAGGGAGGGAGCGAGGGCCGGAGGGAGGGAACGAGGGCCGGAAGGAGGGAGCGAGGGTCGGAGGGAGGGAGCGAGGGCCGGAGGGAGGGAACGAGGGCCGGAGGGAGGGAGCGAGGGCCGGAGGGAGGGAACGAGGGCCGGAGGGAGGGAGCGAGGGCCGGAGGGAGGGAGCGAGGGCCGGAGGGAGGGAGCGAGGGCCGGAGGGAGGGAGCGAGGGCCGGAGGGAGGGAGCGAGTGCCGGAGAGGGGAAGCGACGGTTGGAAAGGGGGAAGAGAGTCGGAGGGAGGGAGCGAGGGCCGGAGGGAGGGAGCGAGGGCCAGAGGGAGGGAGCGAGTGCCGGAGAGGGGAAGCGACGGTTGGAAAGGGGGAAGAGAGTCGGAGGGAGGGAGCGAGGGCCGGAGGGAGGAAGCGAGGGCCAGAGGGAGGGAGCGAGGGCCGGAGGGAGGGAGCGAGGGCCGGAGGGAGGGAACGAGGGCCGGAGGGAGGGAACGAGGGCCGGAGGGAGGGAGCGAGGGCCGGAGGGAGGGAGCGAGGGCCGTAGGGAGGGAACGAGGGCCGGAAGGAGGGAGCGAGGGTCGGAGGGAGGGAGCGAGGGCCGGAGGGAGGGAACGAGGGCCGGAGGGAGGGAGCGAGGGCCGGAGGGAGGGAACGAGGGCCGGAGGGAGGGAGCGAGGGCCGGAGGGAGGGAGCGAGGGCCGGAGGGAGGGAGCGAGGGCCGGAGGGAGGGAGCGAGGGCCGGAGGGAGGGAGCGAGTGCCGGAGAGGGGAAGCGACGGTTGGAAAGGGGGAAGAGAGTCGGAGGGAGGGAGCGAGGGCCGGAGGGAGGGAGCGAGGGCCGGAGGGAGGGAGCGAGGGCCGGAGGGAGGGAGCGAGGGCCAGAGGGAGGGAGCGAGTGCCGGAGAGGGGAAGCGACGGTTGGAAAGGGGGAAGAGAGTCGGAGGGAGGGAGCGAGGGCCGGAGGGAGGAAGCGAGGGCCAGAGGGAGGGAGCGAGGGCCGGAGGGAGGGACGAGGGCCGGAGGTAGGGACGAGGGCCGGAGGGAGGGAACGAGGGCCGGAGGGAGGGAGCGAGGGCCGGAGGGAGGGAGCGAGGGCCGGAGGGAGGGAACGAGGGCCGGAGGGAGGGAGCGAGGGCCGGAGGGAGGGAGCGAGGGCCGTAGGGAGGGAACGAGGGCCGGAAGGAGGGAGCGAGGGCCGGAGGGAGGGAGCGAGGGCCGGAGGGAGGGAACGAGGGCCGGAGGGAGGGAACGAGGGCCGGAGGGAGGGAGCGAGGGCCGGAGGGAGGGAGCGAGGGCCGGAGGGAGGGAGCGAGGGCCGGAGGGAGGGAGCGAGGGCCGGAGGGTGGGAACGAGGGCCGGAGGGAGGGAGCGAGGGCCGGAGGGAGGGAGCGAGGGGCGGAGGGAGGGAACGAGGGCCGGAGGGAGGGAACGAGGGCCGGAGGGAGGGAACGAGGGCCGGAGGGAGGGAGCGAGGGCCGAAGGGAGGGAACGAGGGCCGGAGGGAGGGAGCGAGGGCCGGAGGGAGAGAACGAGGGCCGGAGGGAGGAACCGAAGGCCAGAGGAAGGGAGCGAGGGACGGAGCAAGGGCCGGAGGGAGGGAACGAGGGTCGGAGGGAGGGAACGAGGGCCGGAGGGAGGGAGCGAGGGCCGGAGGGAGGGAGCGAGGGCCGGAGGGAGGGAGCGAGGGCAGGAGGGAGGGAACGAGGGCCGGAGGGAGGGAACGAGGGCCGGAGGGAGGGAGCGAGGGCCGGAGGGAGGGAGCGAGGGCCGGAGGGAGGGAGCGAGGGCCGGAGGGAGGGAGCGAGGGCCGGAGGGAGGGAACGAGGGCCGGAGGAAGGGAGCGAGGGCCGAGGGAGGGAACGAGGGCCGGAGGGAGGGAACTAGGGCCGGAGGGAGGGAACGAGGGCCGGAGGGAGGGAGCGAGGGCCGGAGGGAGGGAACGAGGGCCGGAGGCAGGGAGCGAGGGCCGGAGGGAGGGAACGAGGGCCGGAGGGTGGGAACGAGGGCCGGAGGGAGGGAATGAGGGCCGGAGGGAGGGAACGAGGGCCGGAGGGAGGGAGCGAGGGACGGAGGGAGGGAACGAGGGCCGGAGGGAGGGAGCGAGGGCCGGAGGGAGGGAGCGAGGGCCGGAGGGAGGGAGCGAGGGCCGGAGGGAGGGAGCGAGTGTCGAAGGGAGGAAGCGACGGTTGGAAGGAGGGATCGAGGGCCGGAAGGAGGGAGCGAGGGCCGGAGGGAGGAACCGAAGGCCGGAGGAAGGGAGCGAGGGACGGAGCGAGGGCCGGAGGGAGGGAGCGAAGGCCGGAGGGAGGGAACGAGGGCCGGAGGGAGGGAGCGAGGGCCGGAGGGAGGGAACGAGGGCCGGAGGGAGGGAGCGAGGGCCGGAGGGAGGGAGCGAAGGCCGGAGGGAGGGAGCGAGGGCCGAGGGAGGGAGCGAGGGCCGGAGGGAGGGAACGAGGGCCGGAGGAAGGGAGCGAGGGCCGAGGGAGGGAACTAGGGCCGGAGGGAGGGAACGAGGGCCGGAGGGAGGGAGCGAGGGCCGGAGGGAGGGAACGAGGGCCGGAAAGAGGGAGCGAGGGCCGGAGGGAGGGAACGAGGGCCGGAGGGAGGGAACGAGGGCCGGAGGGAGGGAACGAGGGCCGGAGGGAGGGAACGAGGGCCGGAGGGAGGGAACGAGGGCCGGAGGGAGGGAGCGAGGGCCGGAGGGAGGGAGCGAGGGCCGGAGGGAGGGAGCGAGGGCCGGAGGGAGGGAGCGAGGGCCGGAGCGAGTGTCGAAGGGAGGAAGCGACGGTTGGAAGGAGGGATCGAGGGCCGGAAGGAGGGAGCGAGGGCCGGAGGGAGGAACCGACGTCCGGAGGAAGGGAGCGAGGGACGGAGCGAGGGCCGGAGGGAGGAAGCGAAGGCCGGAGGGAGGGAACGAGGGCCGGAGGGAGGGAACGAGGGCCGGAGGGAGGGAACGAGGGCCGGAGGGAGGGAACGAGGGCCGGAGGGCGGGAACGAGGGCCGGAGGGAGGGAACGAGGGCCGGAGGGGGGGGCGAGGGACGGAGGGAGGGAGCGAGTGCCGGAGGGAGGGAACGAGAGCCGGAGGGAGGGAGCGAGGGCCGGAGGGAGGGAGCGAGGGCCGGAGGGAGGGAACGAGGGCCGGAGGGAGGGAGCGAGGGCCGGAGGGAGGGAGCGAGTGTCGAAGGGAGGAAGCGACGGTTGGAAGGAGGTATCGAGGGCCGGAAGGAGGGAGCGAGGGCCGGAGGGAGGAACCGAAGGCCGGTGGAAGGAAGCGAGGGAGGGAGCGAGGGCCGGAGGGAGGGAGCGAAGGCCGGATGGAGGGAACGAGGGCCGGAGGGAGGGAGCGAGGGCCGGAGGGAGGGAACGAGGGCCGGAGGGAGGGAGCGAGGGCCGGAGGGAGGGAACGAGTGCCGGGGGGGGGGGGAAACGAGGGCCGGAGGGAGGAAACGACGGACGGATGGTGGGAACATGGAACGGCCCTCCGGAGGGAGGGAGCGAGACGGGGGAGGGAATGAGGCCCGTGGGGAGGGAGCGAGGGACGGAAAGATGGAACGAGGGACGGGGAAGGGAACGAGGGCCGAGGGGGGGAGCGAGGGCTGGAAAGACGGAACGAGGAACCTGGGAGGGAACGAGGGCCGGAGGGAGGGAACATGGAACGTGGAGGAGAACGAGGGCCGGATGTAGGACAAAAAGGAAGAGAGAAAGGGAAAAGTGGACGTAGGATAGAGGACGTGAGAGAGGAAGGGAGAAACAGAATGAGAGCAGGTAATAGAAGGTGGAGAATCAGAAAAAGATGAAGGGAGAGAAAAAGACATGAGAAGAATGAAAAAATGTGAGTGAGATGTGTAACTGAAGAGGTAGAGAGTGAATGTGAGAAAGTGATTTAGAGAGACAGTTGAAGACAAGAAGACCGCAAGAGAGAGAATCGCGAGTGAAGGAGAACGTATCCTGGACCTTTCCCTCTCTCTTCATCGCAAGGGCGACCGCTGCTGATCGATAGAGGCACGCATAGTGCGAGAGCGCTAAAATAAAAACGAAAGACGTCGCAGCGGAAAAAAATCAAACACGGACGACCACTGCCTATCTTTATTAAATTTATTTGTTCTTTTTTCCCTCGCTACTGAACGGGGGCAGGATGAATAAATAGACGCGACTCCATTATATCCCAAATTAGGAGAAAAGAAACCAAAATGAACACTCCTCATTGTCTGTAGCCAAAGGGCATGGAAAAATAAGCCATGGCGACGCAACAAGAGTTTTGAAATGTCCAGTTTTCTTTAATTAGAGTCATGTGCAAATAGACGTGTATTATACATACAGGCACGCACGCAAGCGCGCGCGCACACACATATATATAATTATATATATATATATTTAGGGCAACTAGGTGTTGAAGGAAACCCTGTGAACACTTACCGGAAGTAGAGCCGCTGTAGTGTTGGAGAGACATTTGTAGAGGTTAGAGCTTTCGGGATGATCCCTTCGTCAGCACATGAGAGATTATATATATATATATATATGGACGTATGTTCGTGTGTGTACATGCATGTATAGATAAATGCATACATATATACAGATAAATATATACACGCAAAGGAGAGGACAATAAACAGATACACGACGGGAATTAATTGAAGAGGCCACAAGGCTGCTGTGAACGAAAGCAAAACCAGAGCCTGTGACGCAATTAAATAAGGATGGCGGCGTTAAAATCGCACCGTACATGTGCCATACTGATATCGATCACGAAGAACAACATGATGAGAAAGAAAAAAAATCGGTACAACATACATAGTACAAACTTTCTCATATACTAATGCGTCGTTTAGTTATTTTTAGAAAATAAAAATCGTATCAGCCGATTTTTAGAAAATCCAATTTTTCTTAAAGTTGCCCAAGAATAAATTACCCTTATATTCATTCATTGAGAAAAATGGTATTTGTAGTATTATTGCAGACGTATACTCAACTGTACGAAATTTGATCAAAATCGTTCGAGCCGTTTTTGGGAAAAACTAATGTTGATATTGCGTATAATAAACTAGCCTTATATTCATTTTTAGGCAGGTTTCGCTTACAGCGTGAGCGCCTATTATCGTCGGTCGGTCCGTCCGTCTGTCCGTCCGTCCGACCGCATGTTCGTTCTCGGCTTCTACATAACGGATTTTCATGAAATTTGATATTAAGGACTTTCAATCAAATATAATAAGAATATCGCAAAAATGAATAACGTACGACAATCAGGGGTACCACTTTACTGGTGACAAAAAATGAAATTTTCGTCATATCTCGTAAAATATTGCTCATATCAAAATATTTTTCAAATAAAAGTTGTAGAACTGGTAAAGAAGAGTATTTCCTTCCCTATATAATTTTATCGTAGAAGTAGCCGTTATTGACAACATCAAACAAGAATGTCTTAACTCGAGTTCCACTTCGAAATTTTCTTGCATGGTTACTTCTTCATTGTTGCTAACATAAACAATATCACAAATAAACGTTTAATTTACTTACGTGTGCATGTACTATTTTTAATAGGAGGAAAATGGATTATTTATGATGAAGAAAAGAACTTTAAAACGCTATTTCCCTTACGTACAGGTATATGATTTCTTTCTAAACTCCATTACACGAAACGCGCCCATTTGTGATACGTGGTACACTTGCCTAACTTGTTCGAGAAATATGAGCTATTTGGTATTATTGAAGACGTAAACTCAAGTAACTGTACGAAATTTAATCAAAATCGCTAGAGTCGTTTTTAAGAAAATCAAATTGTTGTTAAAAATGCGTAGAATAAACTTCCCTTAATTACTGAGCAATGTCAACCATTTCTAAAGATACTCTGCTCAGTATGATAAAATGCCTAAGTACGAGGTTTCATACATTCTCGCTCTACCGTTTAGGTTCCAGAACCAGTAACAGACGGTATTGAGAAAACCACTTTTTCGGATTCAGCGACACCTAAAACGTATATTTCCGTAAAAATCTCGAGGTCGAATTTTTTTCGCGATTACAATACTTTCTCAATATACTTCGTATATGAGAAAGTAAAAATACAAAAAAACGGAACGGAGGGAAATTTTGCGGAATTCGTCAAAGTCAACTTCGAAGAGGTACCGATGATTAAGGGAAGGCATGAGACTAGGGTTTATATAGCGGTTAACCGGGCAAATTTTTTGTGTCCGATAACGGGTTAATTCCTCTCGATTAACCGATTTTTAATAATTAGTTTATAATGTTTTTAAAAATGTTATTTCTGTTAGTTTTTTATTATACAGCGCTTTCATTTCTTTGTTACCGTTTAAAAAGAGTCACCTTGGTAAACGGACACGTCCTCGCTAGATGATTTGGGCGCATCACGACTATGTATTGAAAGTGACATAGAGAATTTGGAAAAATTATCGGAAACTCTAAAACCAATACAATTAACAGTAGAGACGCTGAGTAGGGAAGACGCAACATTATTATCTAGTGAGACATACAAACTGCAAGATACGGAAAAGTTCTTGATTTTGAGTATACGTTTTACACTTTCAAACACCTTACTTACGGAACGAACAGAAAATGTACTTTTGACAGTTTTTCGTATCAGAAAACAATGTAACGAATGAATCGGCCTTAAAAGATAAACGAAAAATTAAAACAATCTTAAATGATGACATTTCTAATTATCAAAACTCTTATACGGTAACAGATTTTTCTAATATAAGTATAGCACCGTTTATAAAAAATAAATACGTTGAAATTTTATCGTACAAGATTACATTGGAAACTTTAAAAATCGAATAAATATAATACGTAGAATTTTTTCGCTATTATAGTTGCTGCAACATTCACAACCGTTCAATTCGCAGATAATAAAATATTACTTTAATTCAACCGCGACTAAAAATAGACGCTGTCGGCCCTTCGCAAAAACTATCTTTTCAGCACAATTTAACGAATTTGCTTTCAAATTATAAACGAAAACTGTCCCAAAATACAGAGAAATTTAATAATTTTCACAACATTGCAATAATTATTAGTTATAATTAATTTATAATATTGGTGGATTACACGAACAGCAAAGAAAAATTGTCGGAAATTTTTAAAGGTAGACGTTGACTTCGGCCCAGGTGAGGCATGTATGAAACCCGTGTATACAGAGGTGAGCTGTGTGATGCCTACGCTCAAGGATACAAATCTAGTTAGACCGGGCAAACTCTGAAACTGGCTAGTACAACTATAGCAATAAAATGTTTTTGCGAAAAAATCGAATTTCAACTGAAAACCAGCCGTCCACTTTGGAAGTTCACCAAGTCACTTCCACTATATTTTCATCGTAGCTTCTCCGCTTTATATAATTCGCAAAGAAAATGAGACGATTTTTTTCCGAAACACGAAACCGTTACTTCTTATTAGATAACACCACATGAATATCTGTTTGATGAAATAGCAACAAAAGGTGATATCTACAAATTCCTTACGCTCGCTTTCAGGAAATAACCTAGTAAATATTTTATGCACATCGCCACCAAAAGGGCGATTCGTATTTTTAAAAAAGCTGACGAGAATGTTATCCTAGAAACGAAAACTCGAAATACGTAAGAGTGCTCGGAAAAAGCCGTTATTTCTCTCTATCTCTTTCCGTCGACCTTTGCCCTTTAGAAAAATCGGAAATCGCAGAGAATCAAATGTTTTTTTTAACGTAATTCCATTTCATCCGTGAGCATCACCGACGAAAAAGCCTTAAAGCGTCAAACAGCAGTTTCAGTTGGAAAGATAATCCGAACACGTCAACAATTGAGCGAGTTGGAAATTTTCCGCCAATGAAGGCTTGTAACGACGGAAAAAAACTGCCACCCCGTTCCTTTTTCGCATTACCATTTTTTTCGATAAAATTCAATAGACCTTCCCTCCCTTTCTCTACCATCATCCTACCCATAGCCATATTCCAACAAATATCCTAAATGATGAAAACAAAACTCGTCCCTCCAATTACCACTTTTTGTTCCAGTTTAGCGTATTTTTCTTTTTTTTTAAATCTCCCTCGAACTGCACGACGGCCATCGATTTCGCTTTAACGCGGATTCCTAACATGTCCCTCTAAGCATTCAAAAAATCATTTAAATGTTTCAATTCGAATCAAGAGGTTATACTTACAATTAATTAATAATAAAGGAAGAATTTCTTAATGCAATACTATAACTTACTGGAGACATTATGAACCGCGCCCGAATGAAACCTCGTGTTATATCTGTGGGGAAACCTATCCCACTTTGCACGGTTTTCCTTTAGACGATTTTTTAGGCGCGTTTCGCTTTCAGCGTCAGCGCCTATTATCGTCCGTCCGCATGGTCGTTCTCGGCTTCTACATAACGGATTTTCATGAAATTTGATATTAAGCACTTATAATAAAATATAATAAGAAAATCGCAAAAATGAATCACGTACGCCAATCAGGGATATCACTTTACTCGGGACAAAAAATTAAATTTTCGTCATATCTCGTAAAGTATTGCTCATATCAAAATATTTTTCAAATAACAGTTGTAGAACTGGTAAAGACGAGTATTTCTTTTCGTATGCATTTTTGTCGTAGGAGTAGCCGTTATCGAGATAATCAAACAAGAACGTCTTAATTCGAGTTGAACTTTCTTGCATGGTTACTTCTTCATTGTTGCTAACATAAACAATCTCCAAAACAAACGTTTAATTTACTTACGTGTGCATGTAATATTATTAAATAGGAAGAAAATGGATTATTTATGATGAAGAAAAGAACTTTAAAACGCTATTTCCCTTACGTACAGATATATAATTTCTTTCTAATACTCCATTGCACGAAACGCGCCCATTTGTGATACGTTGTACACTTTCCTAACTTGTTTATATCTGGAACGATTGTGCCGTGCTGTGCGAGGGGACTGGGTACTTGGAAATGCATTTGTGACATTAAGTTCTGACATCACACGGTAAAGAAATCGTAATTATTTTTTCTCTGCTAAAATCTACATTCCTTTTCCAAACATCTCTTCTTCGAGTATGAATTCCTTTGAAAGACTTATTTCAACCGCTCGTTCCCCGTGAAATCCATTTTTCTCCGTGTTTTTGTACACCAACTGAGCTCCTTTATTCTCTTACTTTGTTAAATACCTCTCAAATCTGATTCCTTCGCAGTATGAGCAAACCTCCTGTGTTGCACATAAAAATAAATCTGATGTGGCCAACACATGACTTTCTCCATACAAAGCAATGAATATGATTACTCTCGACGTCAGCGTTCTCAGAAATAATTACCAGCGATTACACTCGTGATTAATTTAAAAACTTTTTTAATAGTCTTTATTTAAGAAAAACGATAACAAAGAAAATTGTTAATTTTTTCTATGGATAAAATTTCGATGTGCAATTAAAATGACCCTTGGCAGGGTACGCAACGATATCAGCAATTGTATCATAGCAGCGGAAACAATGGTATCACTTAGCGAAGTATTTAACATAATTTAGAATAAAAATCCAGATATCTCTTAAATTATCGGTTTTATGAAAAATTGTTTCAAACGAAACTTGTAGAAAATTACATTATAATTTTTATAATAACAACTATTTACAAATATGGAGTTTTAAAGGAGATATTAAAAAAATCTGATGTGGCCAACACGTGACTTTCTCCATATTTGGGGTATAGATATTTAAATTATTATGAATAGCATTATAAGGCAATATTATTATTTCGTATCGTAAAAGAATACAGTCGTCCTTATTACCGTAAATTACGTATATTTTGAATGTTTACAGAATTCACCGCTACATGGTGGTGGCGCTGTATACTGGAAATTAAGGAAAAGCAAAATATCACCGAAATGGATGGTTCTACGAAAATATGTTTCAAACAAAACCTTGAAGAAATATATTTCTCTACAACTTTGGCCCTCACCAAGATTACCAATTACGACGTTTTTAAGGAGATATTTGACGAAAACCGAAAAATCCGATTATTTTAAATAATTCCTAAACAATAACTGCTATGGAAAATTCTTTCAAATGAAAGTTGTAGGAAATTACATTCTCTAAAACCTTTGTATAGAATTGTATATACAATAATGATGTTTTAACGGAGAAATATCGCAAAAACCGAATCGGGTTTCGAATAAACCTCGACTTCCGGTTAACCGGTATTGTCTAAAAACTAATCAGTTCTTCGTGCTCATGTTAAAGTGTTACATATAAAATTTGGTATTAATATGACAAGTAAATTTTGAGTTAGAGCGCCCACAATCACATACATACACACACACACACACACACACACACACACACACACATCATTCCGAAAATAGTCTAAACGTGTTCTAGGAACCTCAAAACGTGTATTTCCGTTGAAATCTCGAAGTCAATTTTTTTCGTGATCACAACACTTTCCCTATACTATGGAGAAAGTAAAAATGGAAAAATGACTAGAAGAAATACCCACTTACGGTGTACCAGTTTCAGCCAAAATGTTTTCAAATCTTCATTTGCTAATAAAAATCTTACAATTAAATATGAAGTTTTGTGTTGATCTGATTACTAGTTTTTGAATGCCCACAAAATTCCTATCATATACAGACATCATCGAGAAAATAGTCAAAACGTGTTCTAAGGACCCCAAAACGTTGAAATCTCGAAATCGATTTGTTTCATGAAAACAATTCTTTCTCTATACTAGGTATATGGAGAAAGTAAAAAACACCCTCATCCCAAAGCCTTATTTAAACTGCACTCTATTATAACCTCTCTTTGACACACCCAATGGATGATACAATCAAACGTTCTGCAATCTACCGTTCTCAACACCTTCCGTCCTCGAACTTCCTGGTAAAAATTCCTATTATCTCATACCCATTTTTCTCACACTACTCCAGTGTTGACCTATTTGGTATGACCATCCTACTGACAATGAGTGAAAACAACCCCTGGCACTCTACGGTTCCCGACCTCAGGGTAATTACCCGACTTTGGAGTAGTTTCGCATTTCCAAAGGAGCAAATGAACATTGGCAGTCCATTACACCACTACCACATGATGAAGTAACACACTGGGGTGTCGAATACGTTCGCTAATTACCAAGTGCGGTGAAATCAGCTATAGCTACATGAGATGCCATTCATCTATATTTCTTTTTCAAGTTTCGGAAAAACAATTAACGTTTTATGCTATGCGTGAAAATGCTTTCCATAATAATCGTACTGTTAACAATACTTTGAATTTTGGAGGCAAGAGTAGTATAAAATACTTATTTATTTCAAAACTCGCAAGTTAACTATGAGTAACAGTGCACGGTATCAAATCTTGTCTGATGTCAGATTTAAATAAAACAACAAACCAACTTTCGAAGGGTTAGCCGTCATATTTCATAAATTTTCGTATATTTAGTTAACATGTTGCGGATATGATGTTCGCAAGTATGGCGAACAACAAAAATACTGTTGGACGCCCATGGTCTATACACCTTACGAAATTTGAACCACCTGGGAACACGCGTCGTATTTACCCTAGTATTAAGACTAGGTTTTCAATTCCCATTTCAGCATTACAAATAGCAAGATTCGTCGCATGTTCGCGCGGTGTGATAAATACTACTTTGGTAGAATCTCGTGCACCTGATGCTCGCTGAATACAGCAAAGTTAGGCGTGTTATTTTTATAAGCTCCGCACTTTTGCTGCACAAGGTAAAGACTGATTTACTTGATGAAAAAGGATACTGCGACGAAAATGGCTGAGTAACACCGTCCTACATAAATAATATTTCCCTTTATTCCCAAAAATTCCTTATCAATATAAAAATTTCATTTTTTCTTAAAGCGAACGTTAAAAAAAATTAGTAAAAATCTGAGACGATCTTGAAAACGAGACAGACAGACAAAGTGCGAAATTGAGACTACATGGTCCCTACTCACGTTTAACCCTGAAATAAATAAATAAAGAGAGAGAACAGCGGATGAAAACGTAACCTTTATTGATCCAGCTCTCTTCGATTTCCATTACAAAAAAAGTTCCCCGAGTCCTCTCTCACTCTCTCCATTCACGAATGGCGCATGCAACAGCCACCACCGTGCACGGTTAAAGACCCTCCTCCCCTCACACCCGCCACCTGTCACCTCCACACCCTCCCCCCCCCCTCCATCCATCTCCCCCCCCTTCCTGATCCAGAGCGTGGAGCCACTGTAATCGCGTGTGTTGGAGATACGCAGAATCCTACATCTATCTCTTTCTCCCTCTCTCTCTCTATCTCTCTCATTGTCAGACTCTCTCGCTCTTCCATACCTCTTTTCCTATTAATTCTTTCTTCCTACCTCTATCACTCACACACACACCAGCACACCCTGGGTGTCCGTGACCCGAATTCTAGAATAGAACGCATTAACGAACGAACGAACGGGTGATGAGAGGAGGAAGCATGAAATGGACTAGGATGGATAGGGGAAATAAAAAAAGTTTTTTTTTTAAACGGTGATCGAACGCCAGAGGTAGGAGAAAGAAGTGAGGGGCTTGCTGAAGAGGGAGAGAGAGAAAAGAAGTTTTCCTTTTTGTTTTTAACATCGGCCGCGTAATAGCGAAGAGGAAACGGACACTACCTGGAACGTTTATAACGAGAGGAGATGAAACTTTTCAACGGAGAGGTAATTTACGTATAGTATGAACACATTTACACGCACACACGCAAATATCGAGGCAGGGGATATTAATACAAAACGCTTGCCGTGGTGCGGTATATAAATAAACTCGGACATTGAGCGATACTCTGAGAGTTTGTATCCATTTATTTCCGTTCACGTACGGTGGTGTCACTTTCGAAAGGATTCCATACAGAAGTAACATTTACCGCCATTCGTACACTTTATTCGTTGCGCAAAACAGTAAAATGTAATCGTAGACTAGATGGCTAAATTTGCCGAGTATTAAACCTATTTATAAAATATCCAAAACCTTAAGTTAAAATGACGGCATAATCCCACGCCATTATAGCAACAGAAAACGTTTTATTATTTTTTCTTCCAAACTGAAATATAAAATGCGCGATTGACCTTTTTAAAAATACGATCGAAACAATCCTTCCACGCGCGCAATAACGAACGAAAGAGGATTACGTTAAATGACGCAAAAATATTACAACGCGCAAAGCCCAGGAAAATAAAGGATTACACGCAGCATTCGACAAAACAGGAGGAAAATCACAATTTCATCGAGCATATCTGCCGCACACGAAATTAAAGTTTAATTTTGGATCCTTTTTCCTTTGGTAAAAAAATAATTAATTATTTATACCATAAATTGCTGCATTTATTTCTCTCCCAAACATACTATATACAGGGTGTGCACGAAAAACGTACCCACATATAAAATAATTTTTCTAATTAAAAAATGGAAAATAAAGACTGCGTTTATTTATAGATTGGTAATACAAAGGTCCATAATCCTAATTCACATAAATGATTAGTACAACTCGTAATTGAGTTGAGATTCAATTGATTTGAAAATTATTTATAGCAAAGAGATATATATCTTCCACTTTGCAGGAAATTTAATTTGACCCCCCTTTTCACAAGGAGAAAAATACTGATCTAACTTTTCTTCGGAATATATCCAATGGAAGAATTGACTGCACTAATAAAGATCAATGTTCCCCCAAATAGGCTCCGTCACACCACCTTGTTTCACGTCCCATTTTCCCGTGTCAATGTGCGTAAGTGCTCACCAATTCCGAGAATGCTACGCACGTATAATGAGGTGACCGCCAATAATACTAATGTGGATATCTTTAACGACACTCCGTAGTATGTTTATTAAAAAAATATTATTACGTTCTTTAATGTAACTGACGTATGATACCATATTGTAAAATATATTTGTGTCCATGTGTGTTGTACGTTGTTGATTGTATTTATATATTTATCTTTTATTGTATTTATATATTTATTTTATATTGTAACAATTATTATATCACATGTAATTGGGGTTTTTCCCTGTATGTGCTCAATACATGATAAAATAAAATAAATAATAAAATAAAATTTTAGTTAGCAAGCTGGGTAATTTGTCACTGTTACAATGTTGCGTTCAATGTGTATTGTCCCCTGACTGACTTAATCATCTCGTGTGTAGCATCGTATATGGATGTATTAATAGAGCTGTGTGGTGAATTGAAGTGGTTGTAAAATCCTGGAAGTGGTAATATTGAATAGAGCTGTGAATCTGAGAAGAGTCCAGAAAGTAATAAAGAGAAAATGTTTAAACCTACTGTGTTTTATTGGGTGTGATTCTGAAACGGGTAAAGATGTAATACAGAGAGAATCTTTTAAATTATTGTTTTACAACGTGTGTAACATAAAACACGTAATCATTATCTTTCATTTAAGATAAACCCCAAGATGCATTACCGATTAACAGTGGCGCAAAAAGTTCAAATTTTAAAATGGTATTGGAAATATGAAAATATTTGTGATGCACAGAGGCAATGGCGCATGAAATTTGGCACAAACCCACCTACAAGGGAAATTATTGCACGTATACGTAATTAATTTAATTACGAAGGAACTGTGTTAAATTTCAATAAAGGAAGATCTGGGCGCAGCAAGACTGTGACTATCCCTGAAAACGTGGCCCAGGTGCAGGTATCATAGCAACGGTCTCCCCAAAAATCGCTGCGACGAGCTTCAGCGGAACTTGGTATCAAAAGAGAATCCACGAGAAAGATGATGAGGGCATTAAGAATTAAGCCATATATCCCCAGATTGATATATGCTTTGTCTGAAGATGATACAGATAAACGTCGAGTTCTGTGAATGGGTAATCAGAAAAAATGTTGATAATCAGGACTTTGTGAATTAGACTGTTTGGGGTGATGAGGCTACATTTAAGCTTAATGGAACACAAAACCACATAACTCGGTTTATTGGTCTCAAAATAATCCACACATTTCTGCAGAACATGCAGTAAATCTACCTGGTGTGACAGTTTGGGGTGGTGCTTCCTAACGTGGAATCATTGGACCTATATTCTTTAGTAGTACCGTCACTGGTAAAAGTTATCTTCAGATGTTGAAGGAGCAAATTTTCCCAAGGATACGTGATCTTTACGGAAGTGAAGAGTTTTACTTTCAGCAAGAATTGTACGTCAGTATCTTAATGAGGCCTTAGTAGGATGTTGGAATGGACGACGTGGGTCGGTAGAGTATCCTGCACGTTCTCCTGATCTTGCCCCTCCCGATTTTTTCTTTGGGGATATTAAAGAACGCTGTATAAGCTACCAAACCATCTACAATTGAAGAACTCAAATAACAGATCAATAATGCTTTAAATCTAATTACAGTTGAAAGTTGTGCTACAGTGTGTCAATCAGTCACTCGCAGGTGTCAACAATGTTTAGATGCTGGAGGACTTCAATTTGAAAACATTCGGTGAACCAAATGTGTATTATGATTATGGGCCTTTGTACTACCAATTTATAAATAAACAGTCTATATTTTCAATTTTTAATTAGAAAAATTATTTTATATGTGGGTCCATTTTCGTGTATACACACACACACACACATATATGAGTATGCAACTAGTAGTTGGAGACGCTGCGTGCTGAATTAGAGAACTAACAAACTCGAGCTATGCGGAGTCAGTTACCTCTCCCTCATTATAACCACATTCCGAATCATAATTTTCAGATCGATACGAAGCATTCCCGGAACAAAAAAGGTAAACCAAACAAAGCGGCGAAAAGTGGACGGCTTTCTCACGAGAAGAACGTGGTTTGACCCCTCTATCTCGTAAAAAAACGCGAACCGACAACAAAGAAAAAATCGTATGACGTTTTTTAGAAAATCCAATTGTTTCCCAAGAATAAACTAGCCTTATATTGTTTTACGAAAAATATGAACTATGTAGTATTACTGTAGACGTAAACTCAAGTAACTGTACGAAATTTGATGAAAACGTTGGAGCCGTTTTTGAGAAAATGAAAGTTTTAAAAATTGCCTAGAATAAACTGCCCTTAATTATTGTGCAATGTCGACCATTTATTCATATCTTCTATTCTGTACGATAAAATGCCTAAGTACGAGATTTCATTCCTTTTCGCTTTACCGTTTAGGCTCGAGAGCCGCTAACAGACAGACGGCATTGCGAAAACCACTTTTTCGGACTCGGGTACAACTATAACGTATATTTACATCAAAATCTCGAGGGCGAATTTTTTCGCGACTGCAATACCTTCACAATATACTACTTCGCATATGATAAAGTTAAAAGGTAATACAACCGTTGAAGTTCCCGAAACCTCCTCTATATACACACACAACCACCCGCCACGGCGCGGCGAGGGTTGAAAGCCACGACCCGAAGTAGACGACGAAAAAAAAACAAAAACGCGGAACGACATCACAAACACGCACACAAATACACACCTCCGCCTTTTTCGTCTCTCGCAAATTAATAATAATAACCCAAAAAAGCCGACAGGGATAAAACAGTCGGAAAAGCCGAATCGATAAGCACGTTTCTTTCCCGCCATCCGCGGAGGAGGGAGAGAGAGGGAAAAAGAGGAGATAGGCGAATGAGAACTAACAAAAGAACGTCGCATTTACGGGCAATCCCTAAAGGGAATAACGACGACGAAAATAAATACATAAGTAAAAAATAAAACGACGGCGAAAAAGCGAAGAGATAGAGCAGAGAATAAAAAAAACGCTATAAATAAAGATGACACACGTCACGCGAGAAGGATCTCCTGTACATTTTTGTTTTTTTTATATATATTTTTTGGCTCCTGAGGGTAATAAACGTGAAAAGTACGTACATTATATATGTGCATATGTACATATACGATATACAGATACAAGTAGAGTTTGGCAATAAAAAAGAGGACCCTATAATATATGCTATAATATCTATAGCAGCAAAACGATTCTAAATTGATTTGCATGTATTAAAACACGTTTAATTGTCATCCTTGAACGAACATTTAAAACCAAAAGGACGCACTTATTGAAGAATGGCATGGAAATTAAAGAAACGGGTGATATAATTTGCGTTCACCCGGCGATATCACTTAATTACAAAATGATGCAACTTTTAACAACATAATCCCGCGAAAAAATCATTACTCGTTTTACTCCACATGCCATTTTACTACATGACGAAATTAACTCGCTTCGCAGCCATAGATTTTATAGTATATTAATTATTTTTATTATATAGTAATACATATATTATTTTTCTAATATTTTTTTTTACATCCGCGGACTCGTGCACATCTCCATGCACGAGAGAGAAACTCGTCTCACCTGAGGCGCAATATTCCGCTTTGAAACTGTCGAGTTCTATGTGTTCCCTCCCTCTTCCAACCTTCCTCTGCTGGTTCCTCCTCTCTTCCCGCATGGTGGCAGCGAAGAGCAAGTAGCAGGCAAGCTCTCTATACTGCGGCACAGACAGAAGGTGGAAGGGAGGCGTACGGAGGCGGGGCGGCGACCCCCCAGGTGGGGGGGGCAACGGAAGATGAAGGAGCAGGCAGCAGCAGGGTAGCCAGGCGATGTGAGATAGACACACGCACTCACTCACACACAAACAGGCGCACGCACACTTTGTAGGATAGACATATATAGAGAGAGAGCGTACACGGTATGAGGCTCTCTCTCTCTCTCTAACTCACTCTTCTCGAAGGCACGAGAGGTAGAAAGGCAGAGACCACGTGGGTCTTGGACGGGACGAAACGGTCGTTAAGACGGAGACCTCTCAAGAGTGGGATCAATCCTCATTCTCCATGTCTCCTCCGCGGGCTACGCACTTCGATTATTATTTTTTCCCTTCAATTTCTTGCGTAATGCCGCACGGATCCGTAAGATGCCGTGCCGGGTGGTAGTGCGTGGCTTAAGAACATCGATCCTGTCCTGTCCATTTATTTAAAAAAAAACGGAACTCCAGGCACAGAAGACGACAGGAAATACCGAAATAAAAAAAAGACAAGAGTCCCGCACGGTTCGTTAAAGCACCGATGATCTTTTATTTAAAAAATTAACGAACACAATCACGTTGCAGGAAAAATATTACATCACACGCTAAAGGAGTATGGATATTATAAAAATAATAATAACAACACTACACGCGAGGCTTCGTCGTTAAAAAAGGAAACAATATAATAATCGTGGTTCACTTGGACTAATTTCGACTCTTTCGTACCACACACATCTCCGTGTGCACGACCTACGCGTCTACTAGAACCTCCTTTGATAACCTTTCCACAGCCACTATATTCTCCCCTCTCCCTTTCCTGTCTCTCACACTCTCCCTCTCTGTCTCTCCACAAAACACTTGTATCCTTGCAGATTGTCCCGAACCCTGTGAGAGAGAGTCGGCTACGCGCGCGCAAAACGCCCGCCGCCCAGCCGCATAGCCAGCGCCGCTCCGATTCGGAAGTAAGGACCCTGTTGGAAGAGAATGTGAAGGGGAGGGTGGTGTAAGGGGGAGGGTGGTGTAAGGGGAAGGAGGGAGGGGAGGGAGGGGAACAGGGAGATGGAGGTATGGAGGGAGGGGAAGTATAGGCGATGGAGGGGAGTATGTATGGGTTAGGGAGGATGGGACGAGAAATAGGGAAGGAGAGAGGGGAAGGAGGGGGGAGGGACGGGAGGGAGGAGAGAGAGGGAGAGAGGCATGGAGGGTAAGGAGAGCTGAAGGTTAACCCAGGAGGAAGACTCCAGAAAGGGAGTCGAGATTGGAAGAGGAGGTAGTAGGTGACAGTAAGTATTTTGAAGAGGGGGCAAAAGTTGAGGGATGGAGGACGGGAAAGAGTGAGGTGGGGAGAGGGAGAGTGGAGGGAAAGGGTGCTGTGCGGTAGGAAGGAGAAGGTAGCCTAAGAGGTTATATGAAGGACGGACGGAGAATATTATATATAAAAAAACACGAAGGAAAGTTGAGAGAAGTGCCCTCTTCATACGTCGATATTTGCTCCTCGATTTGACTGTTTAAAAAAAAGTGCTCGCTACAACGCGGGTTCGGATGTTACGCTGGTGGAATCGTGCCTTCCGATTGACAAATATTAAAGAGGAATGAAACGCCCATATAATGAAGACTGTGATTTTTACGCGTTCCATAAAAAAAGCGAGCAAGTTCTAGAAAACTATAAAGGAATTTTTCATAAAATTATGGCACCAAAACGTGTTAGTGATGTATTTACAGCAATGTATACGTTTTTTACCGTAACACGAAACACGAAATTTGCTTAACACGTATTTTTCAGGAACCTATCCTTCGTGTTAAGTGGGGCATTGCTGTATACTGCTTAACTTATCCTAAAATTCTCGTATTCGATCGCAGATAGTCATTATTTACGATCTTATATTCCGGGGATGCCAAATGATTTTTGTGTCGCCTGCCAAGAAAGTAATGTGAACCATCAGAATTTTATCAAGTGCCACTAGTATACTTATTCTCTAGGATACTTCGCATTTTATAGAGAAAAAATGCGAACTCACGCGTGCCAAGTAAAATCGTAAGCGTGCTGCGTATTTGCCATCTCCTATATCAATCCTGCATAACGAGAATTCACAAAAACATTACTCATTAATGGGTTTTCAACATTATAGAAGCCTCAGAATGGATGACTGATGACTGCGCAAGGGTTTCGTATTCTGAAATCTATCCAATCACAATTTCTACCCAACGGTAGGTTCTTGGATCGAAATCATTAACCGACCTAGAACGTCAAGAGATGCCGGTTTTCAGTACTGTGTCCCTGTGTTTCGATCCATTTATTTTCATTTACTATTCGATCTGTCGTCATCGCGAAAAAGTATTACCTCGTTAATCTGCAATAAAAGTGACCCTAAAATGTTTATCATCATTAATTTCGTGATCGGCTTTGTAATTATATAAAGTTCACGTATAATTTGTATATGTAAAATTATGTTACCTTTTGAACAGAATTATGAGCAAGCTACACAAAATTAGTTTACATATATAGTATACTAGCAGAATTTTCCGTTGAATTTCAACGGATTTAGTGAAGCTACTACAGCACAACATACAATCTCTTTAAAATACCTATACCTATAGTAGATACTTTTTAAATTACAATTAGCTTTTCTTAACAATTAATCATATTTCCTTGTAACAATCCGTTTCCGAACGTATTGCATTCAAATATAACGATAACTGTATTTCCTATCATATTACTTTCGCCAAATCCAGCTTCATTTCTTGTGTAATTATGCCTATGAAATGTTTACTTTTATGGCTTCTAAGCAAGAAACCCGTGAAAAAGCAACATACAGTTGTCCATGATTGAACACTGACTCCGGTTAATGTACACCAGATACGTGAGCTTATTTACGTTAATAAACATTATAATGTAGTATATAATTATTTTACTTACAAAAAATGTAAGAATCCAGTATTCAATGGACGAAATAAGGTTCAATTACATTCATCAATAAACGCTTCCTGAATAATAATCAGTATCTATTTACGTTGCTATCCATAAACATCGATCGTTTCGTTGCTTAAACAAAAGTGCGAAGCGAATAACGCTAAACTACCGTCTATCTGTAAGCTTCATTGAAGCTAATTGAATAGGAGGTAACAATGACGGCCGCCTTGGCAACGCACGGAAAGGGTATGAAAAATCCACAAAATTTCGAAACAAATAGCGTATTTCTGAAAACTTCGACCGTGTAACATGTAAACTTCGCAGGAATAAGATAGTATAGAGTTTTATTCGTCGAATAAAGCAAAAACGAAAAAAAATCGGTCCATATTTACGTATTTTGATGCTTGAAGGAAGAATACCTTGCAAGTCAAGAAATCGATTCATACGTGTTATCTTGTGGAATAATGTTAATCCCCTATATTGGCAGCACTGATTAATCCCGGTTGACCAAAAATTGACCATTCACTAAGTTAGAATGTAAGGAAAAATCGTACCAAATTTGGTTATTCTAGCTTTTATCGTTTAGGAGTTCCATGAACAAACCAACAAACAAACAAACCAACAAACACAACCTTCAAAACATATTATGGGAGATTAATGACCAAATAACACTAAAATTCCCACATATCCTCCCGGTTTTTCTTCCTGAGAATCTGCTCACCCAATAAAACCCACCCCCATCCAAAGTTCATTTTACTTAATCCTCTCATAACTGCAACCCTCATTTACAACATCCACGAAATCCTTCCAAAACTTTCGTCTATTTTTCAAAATACCCTCCTTATTAAACAACCTCCTACAGCAGTGCTTACTATACTCTCAACAAAATCTGACCCTTTTTTATCTATCCGTCCCGACCTTATTACTCCAATTAAGAATCTCCCTCTTGCTTCAACCTTATTCAACAGGAAACCACTTTGACAATTTTCCCTAGAAAATATACGCCTCAAAATTTTTTAAATTGCCGATCCTAAACCTTTTTACAAAATATTTTAAACGTTCTTCGAAAATTCAACACTTACAACGTTTACGTTATACTCTTGCTTTCCAATTTACATACAGTTAACGATTTTCTGAAGCTCCGTACTAGTAAAGAAAATTGTTAGCTATTGCTATGATTAACAAAATATCGATGTGCAATTAAATCCCCCTTGGCAGAGTACACATTGCTATGAATAATGGCAAAATCTTTCCTCAATATTTAACCGAATCTGAAATGGGAATCCTTACTCTGTCGAACGAATAGTTAACATGTAGCGAGCTATTTTTGGTTCTCCAAAAATTGACAACGCAACTATACTTTTGGTTGATTTATAACAGCCATTCCTTACACCACGCTGAAATGTCCTTTTAAATCATTTTGGAGATACTGATGGTCTTCCGGATTGCTTATCAAAAGCATATATAAAAGACAGTGTTACTTTGTCTCTTTGTCCTTTTGTCCCTTTGTCATGTAATGCTTTTTGAAGCTTAATATCTAGCAAACGACTGAACCGAATTTGATGAAATTTTCAGAATAGCATTATGATATAATAACAAAACGTTTTAATGTATCGGGAATATATAAAAGCCTTATTCTGTCCTTTTGTCACTCCCTCTGTCACTCTCTGGAAAAAACAGAAATATACCTGGCAGGAGGGGACTGAGGTCAGCTTTTGAAGCACAATAGATACCCCGGGCGAGGGTTTCGAACCTTCACTCGGATCGAAGGAAACCCTCTCAGCAGGAGATATGATATCAGGTCAAATAAGACTGCCTCAATTTTACTTCAGAATAATCGATCATCCCCGTCATTTTGACGGGCCCTTACACTAGTTTCTCTATAAATGACAGTGTCATCTGCAACAAGCCTAATTTTACTTCTAACTACTCAGCTGATATCTTTTATATAAATTACAAATAATCACTTAGCGAAGTACTTAACATAAATTTAGACGAAAAATCAGAATAGCTGTTAAGCAATCGGTATTATGAAAAACTGGTTTTAAAAAACCTATAGGAAATTACAGTCTACAACTATAAGAGTTATAAATATTTGCATAAATTAAGTTCTAAAGGATGTATTTGGAGAGTACTGAAAAATGACAAGGTTAGAGCGCCTATAAAATTCTGTCACACACAGGCATCATCGAGAAAATAGTCAAAACGTACTAAGGGAATCTCAAAATGTACATTTCCGTTGAATTCTCCAATTCGATTTTTTTAATGAATACAAAACTTTCTCTTACACTACGTATTTTCTCCAACACCACGTATGGAGAAAGTAAAAAGGAAATTTTCTTTAAAATGATGACCTTTGGTCACACAAAAAATTTTCACCATTTTTCATGTAATTGAAAACAGTTGCAATTCATGTAAAATTTTATCAATAAAAACAATTTTTTTAGAACCGGGAAGTGTTCCGGTTCCTTCTTTTGATCTCTCGGAAGCGAACCCGGAACGGAAGGAGTTGGAAAATTTAAGGTCGGAACCGGAACGCTCAGAACCGAACCGGAACATCCCAGTTCTGAACTTCCGGGATTTGTTTATGTATATATCATATACATAAACAAATCCCGAAAATTCCCGACCTGCGAAACGGATTCCTTGATCTTATCGACACTGCTTATAATTATAGTGGCAACAATCGACAAATTACGCACTTAGGTTATCTCCAATAGCCATATTCTGGATTTTGTTTCCAGCCGCAAGATGTTCCCGATAACGCTATAATGAACCACCTAAAGTTGATTAATCCACCTCCATTTTAATCAAAGAAGAACGCACTTCGGGTACTATATATTATTTCTTGCGTCGTTTAATCGGAATGATTGGCTTAGGGCGTGATCCGCAAAAGAACGAGCGAGCTTTTTGAGAGATATCAAGAAAGGAAATAAATCGGAGGAGAGAGAGAGAGAAGGAGATAAGAGGAAAAAGATGGACGGTGATGAATCCGATTTTCGTTATCGTTTTTTTGTTTCTCTCACGAATTTTCATCCCGTCGTAAGGTACGATAGGTAAAAAAAAAGAAATTTCTAATACGATTGCCACAGAAGAGAGACAGACGGTTTCTCCAGGAATGAGTGTGTTAAAAAAAACAAAAAAGAAACAAAACCGTAGAACACTCAACGGGATTGGAAACGGTGAGAGAGAGAAAAACCGCGCCTCTCGTGGGGGAGTCACGCGAAACGCCCTTAACTTACAGGGTCAGGCGAGAGATGGGGAGCAAATGGAAGGAATGCAATTTTGTAAACAGGAAGGCGCCGCTTATTTTTTTCCGAAAAAAACAAAACTTTTCTCGAAGGTAATTTCAATTTTGTCCTCTCGAGAGAAGAATGAAACTCGAAAAACAAAAACGTAAAGGGATTCGCACGTCATTTTTTTCTCTTTCTCTCTCTCTCTATTCTGAAAAATGTACGCGGAGGACGAATTAATTTCGCCAAGCCCTTCTTTTTTTATAATAAAAAAAGAAAGACACACGATCTATGGATGCAGAGAGTAAAAAAATATCCGATCGGTTGAGGTTTCTTTCTGTGCGGCTCGCATGAAATCAAACAAATGATAAAAAGGAGTGTTTTGGAATGTTCCTTCGGAGTGTGTTGTGCGCGGAGTAGAGAAAAAAACAGGCGTTTCATCTAAAAGGAAACATTTTCATTTCCGTTGATCTTTCACGTTAAAGTATGTGTAAGCAGTTGCACGATGAATACTTTTCCGAGATTAAATTAAAATTAAATTAAAAATTACGAGAAACAAGTAAAAAAATTTACACGAGAATTATTATTAACTGGTGTAATGCCCGTTGTAATATCAACGGAAGAATTATAGATATATTATTAATATTTTCATTTAAAATAATTAATAACACGTTTTTACACATGAAATATTTCGTCATATACAACATTTCTAGTGAATATTCTGTTGTCGTTTAGTAAATGCCGTTGGTTTTTATTTTCGGCTATAAAATTCTGATATTCTTCTCCCACCTTGTTCTCGTCAATGCTACATATAACTGTCGGTGTGCAAAGACAGGGAAATAATTACATGTATATATACCGTAGGTAAAATAATTAAATTTCGTGCACTTACGTTACCTATGATTGTTTTAAAATTGTACTCTGTACTTACGAAGAAAGAAAGCTTACTCGGATCCTCAACATGTTCTCCGTCGTTATGTAAATAAAACTCTTTAAAAGATTTAAATTAAAAACTAACTAATTAATCAATCAGCGGAATAATTTCTTTGTAAACTATCTGAAAAAAACAAGTCACCAATTTATTTCAACACTGTAAACTGTTAACACACCAAACTTGCCTAAATATTGCCTTTCAAATATTTTAATTTGCTAAAAAAATATAATTTTCAGTGAAGAATTTATCGAAGAAAAATTGATTTTAAATCTATTCTGAATAAAGTTGGCTTTGCCTAATAATACAGACGATATATTAAAGTCAGGATTACAAAACAACTATCACAAAATATTACTCCTTTTATTCTAAACACATCAAAATAAAATATTAGACTTACCGATACCTAAATCAAACTCCGATGAAACGTTATAACAATGAAACTCGGTCGTAATGTAAACAAAAAAGTATCGATTCAGGCCACTACTAATTAATCAATCACCGGAATAATTTCTAGACGATATATTAAAGTGAGGAATACAAAGCAATTATCACAAAATATTACGCTACACTCACATATAACAAATAGTTCTCGATTCTCACGCTCCTTTATAACGGCTATTTAAGAGCGGCGCCACAGTCGAGCGTTATACACAAACACATCAAAATAATAGCGACGAAGACAGAAAAAAGGTTAGGGAGATAGGAAAGGGATAGTGGATAGAGGAGTGAAACGAAGATGAGGGAGAGTGATGAGAAAGGAGAGGGAGAGTGATGAGGAAAGGAGAGAAGGGAAATAAAGAAATGAGATAGAGAGAGAGAAATTAGTCAAGGAGATAAGGGAAATAAATATGGCGGAGTAAGAGAGAATAGAGGGAGAGAGACGATTGAGAGGGAAAGCTAAGGGGGAGAGAAAGGTTAGGGAGAAAGATGTGGGAGAAATGAAGATGAGGGGGAAAGAGAGGAGGGAAATAAAAATGAGAAAGAGATGGAAGAGTACAAGAAGAGAGAGATGAGCGAATATAAGGAGAAATGAGAGAAAAGGTGAGGGGGAGAGAGGGTAATAAAAATGAGAAAGGGGAAGAGGAGAAAGATGAAGGAAGAGAAGGAGAAATGAGGGAAATGGTGAAATAGAAAGATGATGAAAGGAGAAAAATAAAAATGAGAGAGGGAAGAGAAGGAGAAGGAGAAAGATGAGGGAAGAGGATGAAGGAGAGAGAAAGGGCGAAGGAGAAAGATGATGAGAGAAGGGAGGGAAATAAAACTGAGGGCAGAGAGGAGAAAGATGAACACGAGAGAAAGCTAAGAGAAAGATGGGGAAATAAATATGAGGGAGAAGGTAATAAAGACATGAAAAAGAGAGATAGAGGAGAGGGGAAAGAGGAAGAGAGAGAATAAGGGAAAGAGAGAGGGAGGAGAAAGATTCAAAGGGGAAAGACTAATGGAGGAAAGAGAGAGGGGATGGAAATAAAGATGAGAAAGAAAGAAAAGACAGACAGACAGACAAACGACTATATTTAAGGCGAAATTGAGACTACACAGTTCCTTCTTACATTTAACCCTACGTTATGAATTACAAATGACAATAAAAATAACAACATATAAACATACAAACAGAAGACAAATACCTGAAACTAAACAAATGAAAAAAACACAATTAAGATATTGGATTACAAATTCGGAAACTTCGTAAAAAAGAGAAGACTTAAGCATTTGTGGTAAAAACCTAGGAAGGACATGCCGTGAGGAGTAAAGACGAAAGATGTGGGAGAAAGTGAGAAAACGGATGAGGGACGGAGAGAGAGAAAGATAAGAGAGTTACAGGATAGAAAAAAGGATGGAGATAGGATAAGATCGAAATAGAACAGAATGCAAGGAGGAGAGATTGAGGGAGGGGAAGGAATTGGAGGAGGATTGAGGGAGGGGAAGACAGACAGAACAAGTTAGGAAAGTGTACAACGTATCACAAATGGGTGCGTTTCGTGCAATGGAGTATTAGAAAGAAATTATATATCTGTACGTAACAGAAATAGCGTTTTAAAGTTCTTTTCTTAATCATAAATAATCCATTTTCTTCCTATTTAATAATATTACATGCACACGTAAGGAAATTAAACGTTTGTTTGGGAGATTGTTTATGTTAGCAACAATGAAGTAACCATGCAAGAAATTTGCAAAGTTCAACTCGATATAAGACTTTCTTGTTTGATTTTCTCGATAACGGCTACTCCTACGATAAAAATGTATAGTAAAGGAAATACTCTACTTTACCAGTTCTACAACTTTTACTTGAAAAATATTTTGATATGAGCAATACTTTACGAGGTATGACGAAAATTTAACTTTTTGTCACCAGTAAAGTGGTACCCCTGATTGGCGTACGTGATTCATTTTTGCGATTTTCTTATTATATTTTATTGAAAGTCCTTAATATCAAATTTCATAAAAATCCGTTCGGTAGAAGCCGAGGACGAACATACGGACGGACGGACGGACAGACGGACCGACCGACGATAATAGGCGCTCACGCTGTAAGCGAAACGCGCCTAAAAACGACTTTGTTAACGAAGAGGGAGAGGGACGGAGGGGGAGGGTGATGGAGGTGAGGAGGAAGTGAGCGAAAAGATAAGACTTTAGAGAAAGAGAGGAAGAGAGTGAGAGAGCTCCCTAGAAAATAACGTCGACGCACAATACATGCACGAGACGAGAGACCCTTGAATGCAGACAGATGAGCAATCGCTTCACTAGAGGCGAGTACTATGGAAAGTCATTCTGGGCCAGATTGTAACGAAACCGAGAATCGAGGGAGGGAATTGAACCAGCGCCTGTTATGAAAGTCAATAATTACTGGACGGAAATATTCTGTAGTTAAGGCTCCCTCTCTCTCTCTCTCGATACGAGTTTCAAGACGAGAATTATCTATCTAATATATAAAATTGACTTCGTCGTCGTCGGTGGGAAATCGGAACTCTGTAATGCTATTTTTAACAAACTTTCCGAATAGCTAGAAGATTCACATTTGGTAAGAATGTTCGGTTCTTAAAGTAGAAGCCATTTACGAAAAAACAATTTCCAAAATCGATCCGGGTTCGATTCCCGAGAATGATTTCCATTCCTCATAAGATAACATGGAAAAATCGATATTTCGACCTGCAACCTTATTTTATTATGGTTATTAAAATTCGCATATTTGACCTACGATTTTCAGACTTGGACTGTATTAAAGAAAAGTAATTGCAGTTTCTTATTCTTATCGTCTTTTATCGCTTTCGAATCTTAATCTTTCGAATTTAACGTTTTAATATCATATTTTGACAAAAGTCAGCGTTTTTAACGTGAAGTTGCCTTGCCAACCGATTACATTTTTAAACTCGAAATCCTATTACTCTCACGTATGCTCACGTTGTCTCCGGATCTCCATGGACCCTCCCGGCCCAATTCATAGGTATCAGAGATATCTCAGAATTAGTTTTTACTTTCTCCAATATACGTAGTACAGAGAAAGTATTGTTTTCATGAAAAAATTCGAAATCGAGATTTCAACGGAAATACACGTTTTGAGATGCGCAAAGGGAGAAATGATTGTATTACCATAAAATACATAATTTTATTCGCCAAAGACGTCTGGCATTACCAGGGCATCGCCGGGTACTTTTAGCTAGTCTATTTATATAAAAGGCTCAGGTATGTTTCCAACACTTCCAATTCTTCCAATGGGACTAACATTCAATTCGTCCTTCCCATGCTCTAAATTCCCTCCCCCATCCTCCTCTGCCCCTTCTTTCCAATCGTCTTCCCCTCTCCGCGGCTGTGATCCTTCCCTTCTTCTCGGCTTGGCCCCCTTATTGACTGCCTCCTTGCAAAATGTTCCCATTAAAATACTCGCAATAAAATCTACTTCAAATACGAATACCAGTATTCAGTCACGGGCAATTGTTTGTAGCTCTCTCAATAGTTCGATCATTGGACTCATTAAGTGTTGTATGTGAGAAGAACGAGATTATTAATTGCGTTTACAATGAAGTATATGAAGAAACGTGTTTAAAAACACTAGACCGCGTATCTTACGCGGGCGTATAGCTAGTGTGTGAGTGTGTATAGCTAGTGTGTGAGTGTGTGGGTGTATGTGTGGGTGTATGTGTGTGTTTATATAAACACACACATACACCCACACACACACACACTCACACACTAGCTATACGCCCGCGTAACATACGCGGTCTAGTGTTTTTAAACACGTTTCTCCATATATTTCATTGTAAACGTAATTAATAATCTCGTTCTTCTCACATACATACGGTATATAAGGTTTAGGTACATGTGCCCACCCTCATTATCTCAATTATATTCAATTATATTTTACATAAGATAACACGTAAAACTCGAATTTTCGGCGTGCAGGCTTTCATTCATTTGAACATATAAATTCGAAATAGTGACATACGAGCTTTGGATCATGATCGTTTTTAAGAAAAATGATCAAGGATTCTTATTCTTATTGTCTTTTTTCGTTTAAGATTCTAAATCGCCCGCATTTTAAGTTTAATGTGCATATTTTGCATTAAATTTGCCATTTTTCGCTAAATACCTTGACGACGGACATTGTCGTGCTCTAAGTCCTATTGTTCTAAAACCGTATATAGCTTACGAGCGTAAAATTAATGTCTTTTATAAGCAGTTTAAATGAAGAGAGGGTAAGGGGAAAAGGAAATGGGGGAGGGAGGGAGGGGGAAAAGAGGAAAACGATAGAGGGGAAACAGAGGTGTGGAAGGGAGATAGGGGAGGGGGAAGCGGAAGAGGGGTATAGGAAGAGAGGGGGAGGAGGAAGATAGGGGAGAAGAAGAGTTACGCAAGAATATAGTAAAAGACGTCCTTAATAAAATATCATTTTCACCATTAATTGAGTCACATTATTATTAATAAATTAAATGAAAAAATCCGCGTGGGAACAGATGGACATCAAAATAACGACCCTTTTGCAAAGCGGTCTACAAACAAAAACAGTCGACATTCGATAATAATCGACTATATAATCGATAACGATGGAATAACGCCCTTAGGAATATGGAAATAGTCGAAATGGAAAAATCGACAGGTAATTAATCGATTTGAAAAAATCGATGTGTGAATGATCGATGCGTGACGAACCTAAGATGAATCGTGCGGTAAATCAGATTTTATTACAGAGAAAACAGAAAGAACGCAAAAAATCGAGTAGTTCCGCTTCTTCCTCTTCGTCGTTTAACACCCAAGGAGAAATCTTAAAATCCTTTTCTATCTTTCTTTTCGATATTTCGTGCGCGACTCAATAACTGGGCAGTTATGCGTTTAAAAAAAATACAAATACCGAGTAAAAAGCTTTTGACGCTGGGTACACCTGTCCCTAATATCTTTATAGAATAAGCTATTTATACATACTGATTCAAGGATTGTAGAAAAAACAAAACAAAATGGAATGGATATAATAAAGCCTACTACTGACAGAAATAAATTGTATGTACAGTGAAACATCGATTTTACGATCTCCGATTTTACGTTTTCCTCGATTTTACGCTTTTTTTAAAATCGGTCCCTTCAAAAACGTAAAATCGAAGTTTCACTGTATTACGATTTTTTTATGCACGGTTACATGATTTATTTAGGTATGCCAATGTTTTAAGATGAGGATAGTAATTGGAGTTGACTGAATTCAAGTCCGTACGATCGAATTTCGAGGTCGTAAGTCACGATCTGCGGCGTAAAAATGCTTGTTCGCAACCGAATGCTCATAAATGTTCGGGAGTCAACTGTAAAAAAAATTGACCCCGAACTCGACGTCAGAAAACAAATTATTTAACATGCTTAATATTACACGCTTTCCATTAGTAGGAAATTAAGGAAACCTGTGTGAGAATTAATTTTTAAAAAGCCAGAGGAAGGACGAAAAAATAAATAGAAGAAGACCGCGAGCGCGAATCACGTTTCAGCGACCTTTTATACTCCTCGGACGCGAAGAATAAAAAAACTCATACTCACCAGAGAAGGTCATATGAAAGTTGACGCGAAAAGCCTTTGACGACCTTTCGAACTTCGAAAAATGAAAAATAATAAAGGACCTTTTCCCCTTTAGAGATTGACATTTCCACGTGTTCCAAAACCGTAAAAAGGTAAAAAAAAATCCTCTTCGTTAATGTTCCTCTCCTTGATGCGCCCTTTCAAAGAGTAACAAAAATTCCCCTTTTTTATTTCTCTACTAAATCAAACTCACTCGGCTAAGGAGTTTAACATTTGGAAAGCTATAGAGATACGTAAGATTAATGATATGAACATTCACGGCGTATTCGTTCACGTTATGTTTTTAGCGGGAGAAGCCACGGAAATGTTTTTTTAATTAAATAAATAGGTCGGATTTGCTTGGAAAACTTATTCCAACGTATCTTTCGGCTGCATTCGAAAGCGTCTCAAATATCGGTCCGTAATTCACATAGACCAGGGATAGGCAAATACACAGATGGCACGCGTGCCGAACTTGGAATGCCTTTAAATATTATTGGCAAAATAAAACTTTGCGATCGCGAAGTAAATTTGTTTTTTAATATGGTTTTTCGAACATTGTATTTCGGACAGCCAATCCGAACCAAAATCTTAATGTGCGCGCAGATTGCCAGGCGGAGATCCAGCTGATTGTGTTTCTATTCAATGGACAAACCAAACGCCAAAAAATCCAAAGACGTTTCTTCGAAAAAAAATTATATTTTTTTGGCACGCTAATGTAAACCTATGTGCCATCCTTGACATTGGCTAATAGAGTTTCTGTTCGACACAATAGAATCCTTTGCGTTGGAACGAAAATATTCGGGTTTGTCGAGTACAACTAACTGATGTATTCAGAGCCGTATTAAAAGTTCGCGGGGCCATGGGCCCTAGGTTCAGTGCGGTCCCCAGTGCACCGAAAAATGTTGGGAGGGAGGGGGGGGGGTGAATTGGGGGCTTTATCCCTTCTGTGTGGGGGCAAGCAAAGAAATATACCTGGCAAGAAAGGATTAAGGTCAGTTTTTGAAGCACAATAGCTACTCGCGACGAGGGTTTAGACATCTAAACCCTAGTCGCATCTATTGTGCTTCAAAAACTGATCTTAGTCCTTTCTTGCCAGGTATATTTCTATGCTTACCCCCACACAGAAGGGATAAAGCCAGATACAAACTTTAAAAATAAAACTAGGTGAGTAAATAATTATTAAACAAAGAAAAATTACAAGGTTTATGTTTTACATTGCTTTTTTTCGTGGTTTGCTTCTAGCGAAAATTTCGATTATTTGATCAAAATTTAAATTTAGAGTAATAGACGAGGTAATTTTTAAAATTGATATATCGCTCACTTTATCTTGACCTAGGTTGGAACGTAACGTATTATATTTTTTACGCGCCTGAGAACAGAAAAGAAGCATTCTCCTTCTGTGTTTGCTACTGGCAGTGTCAGATATATATATATATATATTTCAACGTTTGGGAACACATCGCTAACACCGCATACCCGGATGTGCTTTCACGTTTTGAGAGGCGATGACAGATCTTTGTTTATTTTAGAAATATAACCTTCGAAATGTATCAATTCGGTCACAGTCGAATTAAGAGTTCGCGGGGCCCCTTAAAGTGCAGGGCCCTAGGCCATGGCCTACTTCGCCTATGCCTTAATCCGGCCCTGGATATATTGACATTATATGAAGGGCTCAGTGCCAGAGGTGCCTAACCCACAATTCCTGTGTTTTTACTCATGTACTATTAATGTGCAATTTTTAAAGCCATTGTTCATATAATTCTGTGCATTTTCTTAGAAAGATTGGATAATAAAAATTACAATATCCTTAATACTTATTTTTTTAAATTAATTAAACTTTACCTTCATTTTTCTCTATTTGATAAAATGTGGGTTAGGCACCTCTGGCAATGAACCCTTCATATATGAAAAATACGGCAAAATAAAACAGAGAAAAAGTTAATTTACAATTGATAACATTAAACCGAGATGAAAATTTTGTAGGATTTTAAATAGGCCTACGGAGTAAACCCCAGCTAATGATCATATATTTAGGGTTGCCAACCTCCGGCTTTCGGACCGGAGATCTCCGGGTCATCGCCATTATCTCCGGTCTCCGGGTGAGTAGCACAAATCTCCGGTTCAGTTTCGATTGCAGCGGAAAGCCCTTCTTATGACTTTTTTGCGTATTTTTATAAATGATTCGAATTAAGATAGTTTGCATTTTAATTTTTATACAAAAAACAAATTTACGATGCTCTTACAATTTCGTTATTTAGCGATATTTTAAAAAATGAACGATTTTTAATCATATGTCCTAATATCGTGAGTGCCTTTAGGAATATTGAATATATTTATCATTACATTTAATTCCTCTTGGGTTACTTCTAAAGTATCAAGGTTTCAAGCAAACTCTGGTTTATGCATATCCGTAACAACTCTCATGTTCATGAAGATCTAAAAGTTGGTAACCCTACATACGTTCTCTTTATTCCACATCGGTTGTGTCTTTTGCCTGAATTTTTGCATTACAGGAACCAGCCTTATATCGTCATTGCAGCAAAGCAAATTTCGCCCAATTGGATCAATGCAATTTTACTATCTTTATTTTATAATTTTCCTTATAATCATACCGATTACCTAATTATCCTATTATTATAACGTTTATTTTCCGTAACCAAAATTTGAACCGCACCTTGTTTACGCGCATTTAACCGATCATTCTACCTGGTTCCCCGTCAGAATAGTTCACCCGTAAAACCCCCAGTGTTCCTAAATCTTATGATTTTGACATTTCCAGGATCCTCGTGAATGTCGGGGAGGTGGGGGGGGGAGTTCCTGTCTTGACCCCTGACGGGGGGTTCTGGTCACACGTATGGCCAAGATGTCCTTATTTTAAAAAATCTTCCTCTGCAGTGTTGTACATGGGATAAATAATCACACAAATATAATTTTAACTCTCCATCTATAAACATATATGGACAGAATATAACACGTCTTTATAAACGCAATAAATTTAACATATAATACCGATTTCTCAAAAAAATTCTCCGGCAGCGTAGTATATGACATCGTATATGACATACACCCGGCAAATTTCAGCCTATTATGTCTTACCTTTTACTTGCTATTTTGATATAATCGATTGCACAGACGGACAGACAAACAGACGTGCGTGTTTATAGTCAAAAAGGCGCCAATGAAAAAAATACTTTATCCCGACTGCTTAAAGGAAGGAAAACTCGTAATTCAGTCACTCTATCCCGATGCATAAAGGAAATTTTTATGTTCTATAAATTTTACCGTCATAACTACGATTAAAACTAAACGTAAACGCATTTCAAGGGTACAATAAACAAGCAAATTAACTAATGCCATCAAGAAGGAAATAACGAGAAAGAGAGGAAAATTCCGCAAAAACACTAAAATTAGCGAATTTACGCAACCATTCAAACGTGACCTACATTCGCCGAAACCATAATGTATATACGTATATATAAATTAATACAAGAAAATCTTAAAATAAGCCAATATTTATATTTATTTTTTAACAATAATTTCCACGCAACGAGTTTTCGAAAGCGATCCTGCTATTAATTTACTCGTGAACGTAACAATGGCCTACATCCCTTATTGTTAGATTCCGTTCCGTAGAGAACTTGAACGCTTATTTTATGTCGCTTCGTTGTTAATAACTCGTGTAAATAGGGCAGAAAGGATTATAATGAGGGAAAGGGATAAAAAAAAGGAACTTGAAGTGCTTTTAAAGGTTGGGATCCATGACAGAAAAAAGCCACGGTTACAATTCATTCTCCATTATTTTTTTTAAATTATCATTTACATGACGCGATTGGCGCTGCTAAACGCCATCTGTCAAAGGGTTCCCGAGAAAAAATAAACAAATGGAATGACGCTTGTTAAGTCGACCGAATAAGAAACAGTGCCTGCCAACATGAAATTACTGCCATTTTAATAATGAATCCGACGACATTGGCTACGGTATATATAAATCCGCCATTTCAATCGACGCGGCCAAAATGACCGCCATTTTAAACAAATTCGACTACATTAAATATTTAAAAAATCCGCCATTTCAATGGCTCCAACTGTTCCCTAACACAATATGACTATTACATTGGTTATTGATTACGATTATTTTTTTAATAACATCACTTAAAGAAATTTGTAACCGGGTTACGTTTCTTTCTGAATCTTTTAAGCCTTTAGTTGCTCTGTGTATTATCACAACAATCGTTGCATTGGTCTCTACGCGCGCTTCCATGTATGATATAACCCGATAATATAATTCAACGAGAGCCTTTTTCCGCCTCTAGCAGTTCTCATGTCACAGCATATCCAACCACACGTCTTTTAATGAACGACTCTCCAAAGTTTTACAATTAAAAAAAAGCGATACTAACTGACGTATATAGCCGCGACGAGAAACTGCAGAGGCGTAAATTGCAAATTTTCTATTCGCGACACACACGATTACCGTGAAAAAGTTAGAATGCATTTTAAAGGAATAGGTAAGAAGCCCTACGCGATAATGGCAAAAAGCCTTCGATCAATAAACACACACACAAACATACGTAACGTGAGAGAAAACATTAACTCAGACATATGGACTCTGATATAAGTATTTTAAGGGTGGAAAAAATATCGACAAAATTCATAAGAATACTCAAAATTTAAGTAGTAAGAATGACGATGTTTAAAAAGCATATAGATTAAATCGTACGAACATTTAAGAACGTTTTAAATTCTGACAATGACAAATGCTCCTTAAGCGACCTTAACACGTCTTTATAAACGCAATAAATTTAACATATAATATAATTTACAGTAATAATAATAATCAAGACCGATTTCAGTAATTTTTTACGATAACGATTACGTTGAATGTCTTAACATATGTTGGAAGCACGAATGTTGACAGATGTCATTCGCCATAGCAACGAATTATCCACTCAGGCGTATGCGAAAGAATGTTGATACCATTATATAAACATTCCGTAGAAAATATTACTTCAAGCTGCTAACTGTATTAACAATAAGGGTTCTATTTCTTTTTAAAAAACGTTGCTCTAGACGAGACAACTGCTACCGGCAAAAGCGTCTCCTTTCAACATAAAACGTCAGATAAATATATTAATTTCTCATCGGCCTTAATTCAAACGTAATACTGATTCACGTACTGTAGTGTTAAACGAACAACAAATGAAAAATCAGTGCATATTCAATTCGTCTGCTCCGAAATATCGATGCATGTCGTTTTTGTTGGTGTAACAACTTTAACTTCTTAAAATAGTGAAACTTTCGGGTGCTGTTAGCGCGGGTTAGAATGTTATTAGACCATCAGTTTGTTTGCATACAATTTTCATCAGAAACATCTTACACGACATAAGCAGCAGAAACAACATATTTTTTTGCAAGTCCCAACTAGAGAAAATACACGAAAGGCAAGAATGTGTCCTACCTTCTAATCGATCTAGATCTCCGTATTGCGTCCTCTTCCTGCTGATCATCTCCAACTCCACCGTGGTGACAATCTTCGGTTGTTAAAAAAAACCACTGATGTTGAAGTTCAACGCGAAGTCACCTGTAAATATGCCACTTACTAGCCATGTTGTGATACAGAAATAAAAAGACCATGCACTGAAGCGCAATGCGAGACACTATGTCTATGGCGGGAGGCCGGTCTGAAGCGGGTTTTCGAATTTTTACGATTAATATTTACTTTTCTCGTTATTGGGACGTGTTTGGAATGCCTGGATTATCTTCGTGGAAGAGTAGATTAAGGATTATAAAGATATAATCTTTAAAATAAATCTCGGAATCCCAGGAAGATTTGCATCGCATTTTAAGGCGTCATTTACTCAACGTAAGTCATTGAAGGCATATTAATGTTCATTTAAAAAGTGTAGGATTAACAGTTTCATTCAATTTCCATCACTTTATAATTAAACTTTAGTACGTAATTTATTTTAGAAAGCTGAACCTCGTGTATTATTTCTTTTGCCATCATCCAAGATAAAATAAATTTCAGGAATCGTGCTTTGTTTGAACATATGCCATTGATAAGAGGCGAAACACAAAACGTGTTTGTCATACGGTAAATAGGATGAGCCTTTAAATTGATCTACGACGTTTAATATGTGCAATTTTTTTCATATGCACTTTGATAAGGTAATTTTTTCGACGAAAACTTAAGCGTATTCAAGTAAGGCAGTAATGTTTACATAAAATAAAAAGTATTTGAGTCAGTCCCCTATTAAGTCTGATAATCTTAGCTCACACACATATTTCAAGCTTGGAGAATAAAATGAACAAATAAATTTATATACTTACTCTGATGTTGTAAAAGATTGAAAGAAATGTGCACATTGCCAATTATTTCTGGGGCATAGTTTTTATCTTGGTAACATGTTCTTGAAAAATTGGTGCACCTCGCCACTGACCATGCTAAAAAAGCATTCCACCTATGAAAAAATATCTGCTGAAAAATATTTTTGATAAACTTATGCAGGTAATTATATTTTAATAAGTAACATCTGAGTAAAGGCAGATTATTCCTGTCATCTCATATATTTTAGCATGTATATTATAATTAAAACATCCAGCTACGCCCAATAAGTGCCACTTTGTTAGAATAGTTGCATTGGAGTTTGTTTATAAATTTTCATTAATCAGATTAACATAAGTTCAAAATTAATGTCACCTTAATTTTTTAGCCATCATGCTGTTATTCAAGTTTTAGATTTAAAAAATCTGATGAGTCCACCAGATGAATTTCTCGATACAGAGTAATGAATATGATTGCTCTCGACATCAGCGTCCTCGAGAATAATTACACTTGTGAATAATTATTAAACACTTGGAATAGTTTTACAGCGAAAAATAATTTGATCACTTTTCACATTGAAAAAACGTTGATTAAACAAACTTTTTTGCTGTTGCTATGGAGACGAAATACCAACGACCAATTAAAATTACCGCTGGCAGCTTAGGCGTCGCTATCAACAACTAGAAGATTTTATCGTAGCAACGGAAATTAATGTATCAATTACCGTTGTATTTAACAAATTCAAACGAAAATTTGAAATATATTTTTTTAAATCCATTTTATGACAAAATGTTTCAAACAAAACTTGTAGATAATTATATTTTCTGTAACTTTGATAATAAAAACATCTACATAAATTAATTAATTAAGGAGTTATTTGGAAAAAACGGAAAAATTAGACGAGTAAACCCCCTTCTGGCTGGCCAGTTTCAGCCAAAACCTTTTCAGATGTTGAATTACTAATAAACAATCTTAAATATAAAGTTTTATGCTGATCTGATCATTAATTTACACCATACTTCGTATGGAGATAGTAAAAATGAAATATTGTTTTCCATTCCTTCTCAATAACACATTAATCTATACCACAAAGTCATTTCGGCCTTGGTAGACATGGTTAGAGTATCTGCAGAGTGATACTAAGATCATGGGTTTGAATCCCCCCTAGGACATGGATGTTTGTTTGTCAGACTAACCTATATGTAAGAATGGACATTTGTCTAAATATCACTCCTCAATAAAGACGATTTGTATTATTATTATCATTGAGCAACATTGTCATTAAATACACTCTAACAATATCTTAATAACATATATAAAACAATTCTCCAGTAGCATAGCTAGAGGTATCGGGCCCTTAGGCAAGAATCGCTGATAGGCCCCCTAAGCAGAAATATTTTAGTAATGGGGGGTCCTCTTGAGAAAGAGGTGAAAGAATACCAACCACTAGTTTATTATGCAGCACAGGATATATAAGGATTAAAGAAACTAGCTTAAAATGTCTTTTTCCTTGCTTTTGCATTTGTGAAGATATTGACAATTTCAACACAACGTATGGGCCCCTTTTGTTCAAGGGCCCTTAGGCATTGCCTACTCTTGCTATATGGTAGCTACGCCACTGCAATTCTTATACCAAGTGCTTGAATTATTTCAGTTAAATAATGATTAATCATTGTATCTTTATCCTGTGATAAAGTTAAGTACTGTAATGATAGATAATATTATAAACTGACAGTAAACTTGTGAGAATAGATCCAAACATGCTGTTATTGTTAAAATTTTATCTAAGTAATTGGCTTATTATTTGGTATTGTTGATAAATATTTACCATTAATGACCAACAAAAATTTCAATTCAACAGAAAAAATTTTCCCCAAGGAATTACCTTTATTGGTTATTAATACAATAAAAGGAATGAGTGAAGAAAAAGCATTATAGAATTCCTTTTCTTCTGAAAATTGCATGTGGAATGAGTTTACCAACAGTTTCAAGATGGAAAATTTTGTTACTACAACGTGACTTGAATGTTTATTGGGCTCCATATTCAGGGAAACAAAAAATTGATACTATGATTCCTGCTATCTCTTTTAGATGGATGCATCCATCATATTATAGCAAAAGAACACCACTATGCAAAAGCTTCCCCATAATCCTTTGAACATCATCTGAAATAAGCTTTTTTCAAACTGATTAAGAACTTTCTAAGTACTGAAACTGTAATCAAAGCCTCAAGACATAATGCAATTATGGTAGTATCTTGATTTAATGTTTTCATTGAGAAAGGTGTTGTCCATAGCTTAAATCAAGGACTACCTTAAATAGAGTTTCTCTAAAATTGTAACACAAACTGTCTCTACTTTGTTCTATTATAAATATCAATCTTCATTTAGCAAAAAAAATATATAATTGTATAAATCATGGTAGTTTATCCTTTGTCTGATGAAAACTTTCAGTTATGGTTGTTTTTAAACATTTTATTTACTGCTTATTATTAATTTATTTAGAAAATGCGTAGTCTTCTGTGATCAAATCCGGTGACAACATTGCTAAATAGTAAGTCCTCAGGTTTCAATAAGTGAGACAAATGTAGCACAGCAACACATTAAGTCGACATTTTTCCATCTTGGTAAACTTCCCCCTCTAGTTTTGCAAGCTCTCTTATGCCAGCAGGGAATAAAATACTGTAGTTTCATCTATGTACATCACGAACATCAATTGATTCATATCCTTGCACTAGAGAAGATAGGAATTACTTCAAATGGTTCACAGATCTTGCTTTATAATCAGTTTGTCACAACAAACATTCTCTCAGAAAATATCTCTCTTTCTTAACCAAGGAAGGTTTCCCTTTCTGGAAGCTTACATGGAAGACAAGGGCAAAACCATGGTTCACGAAATGCATACAGCTGTTTTAACTTAATGAGCTGCTTTTATGCATTTCTATTCCAGGACACGTCGGTACTTTTCTCTAAAGAACACAATAACAATCTTAATTGAGACGTTTTGGGGGTTGCCTAAGGCATGGGTTCTCAAACCTTTTGCAACCATGGAACCATTATATTCAAATATTTTTTTCTTGCAGAACCCTAACTAAGAGGTGGTAAGCCAAATCACAATAAAATTAACTTTATAATAACTGTAATTTTTATTTACATAGTTTATGTACTTTACATTGTCCAGTTTACAAATGAAGCTCATGTTTCCTGCTGTAAATAAGAGAAGGAAGATGTATCGAGTCTCTTCCTCTGTTGTTGAATCCCTACAGGTTTCTGCAGAACCCAAGGGTTCCAGGGAGCCCAGTTTGAGGACCTATGGCCTAAGAGACATTCTCTCTATATTCTTCCAAGTACAAGTTACTTCTTCTGGTCATAAATTTTAATGCACAGAATGTACAATTTTGAGGCTCTTGAACTTCTGAAGACTTTCTCCAATATACGTAGTATAGAGAAAGTATTGTTTTCATGAAAAAATTCGAAATCGAGATTTCAATGGAAATACGCGTTTTGAGGTGCGCAAAGGGAGAAATGATTGTATTACCATACAATACATAATTTTATTCGCCAAAGACATCTGGCATAACCTGGGCATCGCTGGGTACTTTCAGCTGGTGTGTATATATTCCCAAATGCAATACTTTGCTCACCTGACAACGGTGCTAAGCACTGAAACTTTAAGGCAGGGATGGGGAAACTTTTGACCAGACGGGTCGCATTATCCTTTGCAGTTGCGTAGGCAGGCCGCATGAACAAATGAAAATGCTTTGGTGAGCCACATTAGGGTCCACATTGGAAGTTACTTGAGAGAATGCAAAAGTTTCTATTTGTGAAAATTGATATTCAATAATATTTTATCGTCTAAACTTCACAATAAAAGGTTTTCCTTTTATAATTTTAACCAAAAAAATATGAAATTGCCTGTGTTAAATTTCACGTTTCGCTTTCATAATGACATTGCGGACCATATAAAATGCTCACGCAGGCCTGATGTGGCCTGTGGGCCATCGTTTCCCCACCTCTGCTTTAAGGTAACATCATGTGGAATTAAACCAAATTTATTCAGTGAAAATTTTGTTTTTTACTTTCTGTATGGTAAGGATAATTTAACAGCAATTGTGCATCCATAACGAATGATCCACCCAAACTTCCAGTCAGCACCTGGTGTGGATTTACAGCAATTATTTCATGTAAATATGGCATTTTTATTGGATGAACACTATGCCTACTTTTGTCAAAGAAATAGTTTTCTTTTAGGATTTTTCCAAAGGCATTTACTTCATCTGTTTCTTTGATGTGTCTTATACATGTACTTCTCATGCCCTTGGATTAATCAAGTATTATTTATTTTATATATTAACATCTCCGTAACTCAAGTCCCAAGGAGGTTGGATTTGAGGACTTATATCAGGCATGTGAAACTCAAAGAGGTGTCAGGACCTCATTAAAGTGATGGATATTATGGGAAGGGTCGCATAAGAATTACAATTGTCAGATTTAGTAAAAATTGATTTTGAATCTGTAAGATTGTACGTCTTTTTTCCCCATTAAAAATAACAATTTAGGAAACGTGTTGCTTGCACCTTAGTAAGAATGGCAAAATATTGTGTCATTTTCATAAAAATCAAGCATTTATTTAAAATTATGAGCGCTTTAGTTGAGATGGAAACGAGCATTTGGGCTACAGTTGAACACATAAAAGGCCACATGCGGCTCACCAGTTTGATATGTTCGACACACTGTGTGTATTTGGAATAATTGGAAACTAATTTATTTTTTTTAAATCCCTCTGGATCGTAACAATCCTGGCTTTCTGGGGCATATAATACAATCAAGCAGATGTGAGGAATGGAGTTAAAATTAGCATATCCCTGTTTCTTAAAATTATTAAATTCCGTGTCATATACGCGTTCAAGCAGGCATACCACACGTATGAACGTAATGTTTTTTTGCCCGGGATGATCATGGTCAGCTGTTAAAGATTAAAAGGTCACTTTGTTGTCATGGTCTTAGTTTCTTGTGTAGAGTTTCTGTAAAACAGGAGATCTAAATGTCAATGACTGACAAGCAACAATCCAAAATTTATTTTAAAAATTGGTTAAGCAACGCACATACCTCTTCTGAAAAAAATATCCAAAATGCTGAATTATCTTGCCTACTTTCTTCACCACTTTGGAAATGCATTACCACATATTCCATTATCTTAATTCGTGAGATACTTTTAAGCTTTAAATTTTACAGTGTATTTTTAAAATATAAATAAAATGCAGTCTTCACAGTAATCTTTTTTTATATTGCACCACTTTATTACCATGACAATTCACAATATATCCACCAACCAACTTACAATGGTTCAAACATTTAACATAGCTAAGTATAAAACACCTGAATAGATTTTTCCGTTAGGTCATTATAACTTTCGACCTGTGCAATGGCATAAAACTGCATACCTTATACAGAAAAAAAAACACTGTAACATGGATTTGATGAGATCAGTTTGATAAAAAAGTAAACCTTTCACATTTGAAACAATATACCTACCAACCAACTTAAACTGGTTGACATTTCAAAAATCAGAATATAAAATATCTAAATAGTACTAATGTTACTTTAACATACATACTTTATGAAAAAAATCACTTAAAAATAATGACATCGGTTTGATGAAAAATAAACTCTTTGCATTTTAAACAATACATGAAACAACTTATAAATTGGCTTCAATTTCACATATCACAATATAAAAAATCTAAATTATGAATAGAAAAAAATGACTATAACATGAAGTGATGACATCAAGATCGGATTTTCTTTTATGTGAAACAATACCGGTCACTTGACACATTTACAATAAAAGGAAATCAAAACAGCAGCCACAGTCTCACTATACAAGCTACCAAATGTCAAAGACAACTGACACAAACTAAAAGATGACTATATATTTCAGTGACGCACATACGAATCACAAACTACTTCAAACATTTCACCTTTCGTACATCGGAAGGCAAAAATTATTTTTTCCCCTTCCGATATGAATATTTACGCTGGAAAATTTGCTCTCTGCAGCTTTGCCTTCCTCAAAACAAGCTTAAAAGTTCACGAAGAAGACGCTGATCGAGTTTTCTTTCTTGAATCCAATTTTGTGTGCACTCTCATCATCATGACAATCAATTTATCTGGCAGGAGGTTGTAATAATGCTGAAAGCATAAAAAAAAGATCGAATAGTAATTACAGGAAGTATAGTAATTCCTCACCATACATACGCTAATTATGCGTCATTTCCCATCAATGAATTAAGGAGCCTATTTAATTATAAGTTTGCATATATGTCATTTGTGAAGGACTGAAGGCAAAATTTGAGATATTCCAACTGTATTATACAGGATGATTCATGACTTCACCATTTCAGGAGCTTATTGCTGAGACCATTCCCAGTTAGAAATGTCATATGAGCATGGGTCCGATTCTCAACGGTTACAAAGCTATGGGTATTTGAAATGCAGTGATGAAGTATCTTAATCATCAGTTGCCTGATTGGTCACGAAGGTCCCCAGTTGGCCATCAAGATCACCAGACCTTAGCCCGCTAGATTTCCATGTGTGGGATCATGTAAAAGTCATGGCGTATGAATGCAAAGTGGACACAAGAGATGAACTACTTCGTAGAATTTTAGATGCTGAAAGAAACATGAATGACTCTGAATATCTTGGTAGGATTACACATCAAGTAGTCACACAAGTCAGGATGTGTATCAAAGCTGAAGGTGTCCATTTTGAAAATTTATTATAAACTGAACTTCACAATGTAAGAACTTGTTCCAATAAACAGCTTAATTAAAGTTCAAATCACGTTGAATTTCATAGACTAATAGTTCTGTAATCATTGAGAATCAGATCCGTGTTCCTAAGACAAGCTCTTGAAATGTTGACAAAAAAGTCATGAATCGCCCTCTATAAATTGTCACTACAATTTTACAATCCCTTTAGACTTTAGTTTTTAATTTCATTTTCATTATTTTTTACATAAATTTAATCTATTTTACGTTTAATTTAATTTTCCCATCCCATGTAACCATTTCACTGCCACCTTTACAAAAACTTCACACCGACTCCTTTTCTCTCGATATTTTGCTTTTGTACAAATTGTGAATTTATTCCGATTACCACCAGCTTCGCCTTCACTTCCTAAAAATTACTATGCATTGTACTGCCGCTCATGTGTATAAATATCTATCAAAAACTTTTTAGCCATTACTGATGAAGATGACTAAACTTTCTCCGGCGACGACAATTGTTCCAAACAAAACCTTGTCAACCATGCGACACATGAGCGCCAATACAATAAATAGTAATTTTTAGGAAGTGAAGGCAAAGCTGGTGGTAATCGGAATAAATTTGCAGATTTGTTCAAACACAAAATATCGAGAGAAAAGGAGTTGGTGTGAAGTTTTAGTAAAGGTAGGTATAGACAAGAAAAAATAAAATCGGGTAGGTGAAAAAATGTCGAGCTCTGGATTCGAACCCTATGCATAGCGCTCTGCAAGCTGGGACGGTAACCACTATGCTACATCTACTGTGAGTTACGGGATGTTCATAATAGGCATAATAGGGTGATATACATACTCATTATTAAGCACCTTCCCTTGGTGCTATTGCACCCCCTGCCATACACCATTGCGGTGGCTTGCAGGGTGAACTGTAGATGTAAAGGAACCACAAAGTAAAAAGTTCATTTTCTGGCTAAACAATTAACCGTCTATGCCCAAAAGGGGAGGATGATTCGTAAATCTCGTTTCAACTATCCATTTACCAAGTTTCATCAAAATTTGAGATTCCAGTAAGTGGCCCTCCCCTTGTAAGACAAGCAATTAATTTTATTCCAAAACATTTAAGAGGTTCAATCATGGGCATGGGATATTTCGCATAGAGTCAGTTTCCACCAGAGTCATTTTTGTCAATCATTCAGGGGGTAACCACTATATATTGCTGTAAATTTTATCATTTTGAATTCTACAGAAAACAATACGGTGATAGCATGATGTTCAATTAAATGTGGATGCAATGAATGGAATGCAATACGTTTGTGGGTGGTAAGATCCTTTTCAAATAGTAAAGGATGTTTTCAACATACCTATTCCATGTTTCAACAGATTTCCAAAGTTATGAGTCACATTTAAAAAAAATATATCTTCCTGACTTTCAATGAATGTCTGCCAGTAAAAGAGAAAGATGAGAGCACATAACCATTCACCTGTTCAAAGTACATTCCACTGAAGATGAAATAATTTAGTTCCAAAAATGGACATCTCAAGGCACTTTGTCCACATTGGCACTATGTAACTATCCTACTGTGAGGGTCTAAACCCCATCCATAAGGACAAAAGTGAACAAGTTGGAGACATCGAAATACACAAGTTTGTAATAAGGGAACACAACCATATACAACTTATACATCAGATCTATAGTTTTTAATTCCACATAATGCAATATCTCATTTACCTCATGATGATTTTAAGTGCCTGAACCTAGGTCACATACTTTTTACATGAAATTAAACCAAGTCATTCAGTGAAAAATTTTCTTTTCACCCCTTTATAATGGAATTGCATAAAGCCGAGGCTAGAAAAAAGTTAATTACGGTAATATCTCACAGCTAACGAATCCCCTACCAACAAAGGATGCAGCTTTTTGCAAAAAATTGAGAAATAACGCAACGTGAATCAAAATTTTTATTATAACCGACAAACGACGTTTTGGGCTTTGAGGAAATTAACATTGACGAAATACAATAACTGATGGGTAGCCATGAGGCGACACTAAACAAGGAGCTGAAAAAGCTGTCTGAGCAGCATATTAGACTGGTGGAAATAATACAACGCATACAATAGCTAATAGCTTCCAAGGAAAGATTATTGACAATGAAGGTATTTCTTGACTGCCTCAAGTAAAGTCACTTGTGCAATAGGTTCCATCAGATGATGATCTCAACTTTTGAAGGACGCTATGAATTGAAGAGGACTGCACTGCAAGCTATAACTTGCTGCTCTGCTGTAAGAGAGAAAGATGAGAGTATTGGAGTCTGCCCCTGATGCTTTTTTCAAGAACCTTTCTGACCCAAACACAAAAGAGCCACAGTTGGGTACGGCTACCATCAAGAGATGCTGGCATCCATGTAGCTTCTGCTATCTTAATTTCCACCACATTGAATTGGAAGAAGCGACACCTCAGCAAGTAAGTTTTATGTATACCCAACTCACTCTGTGCTGTTAAACGTCCTTCTCTTTAAGTTCTCATACCTAATTCCATCTTTTAATACATCTAATACACCTTTTTCCTTCCTATGCCTTCTATCACTTATAAGAGGAGACATCGCTCCGCAATTTCATTTAATATATTTTTTAAAATGCATATTTTCAATTTACAGGCCCATGTGACCCTGTTTTGGTTAGCACTTTTTAAAAAATCTTTAATGTTTTCACTTTGCCCATCCATCCAATAGCAAAATATCGAAGCAAAGAGATGAGCTGGAAAGCTAAGATTTCTAGGATAGTTTCAGCTGGTGATATGAACCCTACTGATTTTGGGATGTCTGTCTGTCTGTTTGCCTTTTGGAAGGATTTTTTAAAAAACTCTAATGGACTATCCATTCAAGTTTCATTTTCTTTAAATTGCTACAAAAACACCACCGACATCCCTACATAAACAGATACAATACCAAAACCACATGGCTCATAATTTCTCTCCCTTTTCTTACTTACTCCCACAGTGAAAAGATATTATTACTACAAAAATTTAGCTGTGTATGCTGATAAGATAATTTTGACATTTTACTCGTGAAAACCAAGGGGCATATCATACATGGAAAATTATGGTAATACCTAATTTCTACAAAATGAGACCACAGGAAAATTATATAAATGACTAGGAAATAACCCATCAATATGACAGGTGGACATAATATATCAAATATGGAAAATTCATAAGATAATTTTTATTCTGTTCAAAAATGCATTTTCAGTTGCCTTTCTGAATTTAATGCCTGAAGTGAGGTGCACTATCTGCGGAGCGTTTATCGAGTTGTATATGACATTAGTTAAACTTAAAATAGTTGCATTAAAAACGAGTAAATGACTATCGAAACGTCATATGATGGGCTTTCCTTGGTTAAACTTAAAATAGTTGCATTTATTCTTCCACAAAAGTGAATTAATGTATGTTCAATATAATAATTTAAGAAAGTTGTTTCCTTTGGTTGATATGAAAATCATTTCCCTCTCCTTCCTTCTCTCTCTCTCATATTAAAAGCATTCAAAGCACGCTTATGCCCATAACGATTGAAATAACAATAGGATTTGTGTTCTAACAATGTAATTGGTAGGCAAGGCAACATCCTGTTAAAATGACAAGATTTCCACAAAACATGTGAATTAAACATTTAATGTGAGTGATTTCCAACTGTACGCAGAAAAAGCTGAACACAATAAGAAACTTTATAATTTTCCTTTAAAATGGTTCACATCCGAAGATCACAGGTTAATTCTTTCTAATTTTAATCTGAAAAAGAATGAAAGCCTGCAAGTCGAAAAGTCGATTCTACATGTTATTTTATGGGAAATGGAAATGTCTTCCTTGGAGTCGAACCCAGGACCTCTCGAGATTTAGTTTTTCATCATCACTATAAAATATGTGAATCGAACATTCATGCCAAATTTACAGTTTCTATCTTGATTCTTTCTTGAATTATTGGTAGAGGGGTTGTTAGCATGTCTAGCTCCCAATGCTAGGGTAGAGGGTTCGAATCCTGACAATGGCATGTAAAAATAAAAATTATTCGCCTTTTTTCTAGCGAGGGAGTGTAGCATTACATCAGACCAACAAACAAATGTACAGATCGCCGAAACTATATATATAGAATTCTGGAGCAATTGATCAAAAGCCCAACTGCAGAGCAAAAAGAAATGTAACTTACAGACATCGTGTATGCTGTGTCATCATCTTCATCTCTGATGCATGAGAGGTATACCTTGATGCCTCTCGTGAATGCCTCAGTAAACTCTATGTAACGCAACTTAAGCCAAAGGTTGATTAAATACATTGACTGGTATGCAGCAGCTTTGGCCATCAATGAGGTGATTGGCCTTTGATACCAAATATCCAGGCTCCTCTGTAGTCCAGGAGAACATCCAAAAACAGAAGATGAAAATGAAATGAGAATAATTTCTCTAATTGTAAGTTATTCACCATAAACAATATAAATATAACGAATTACCTCAACTCCACAAAATCATAAGTCATTTCCGTAAGATTAATTTACCAAGATTAATTTACCCATTTCAGTTGCTTATAGAATGAAATATTTTCAAAATCATTATTAAAGAGATAAAAGATTACTTAAAAATAAATTTTTACCACACAGCAAAACTGAAACTGATCAATTCCTGATAAATAACCTTTAACTTAAAACTTCAACCATTATAGTCAATCATAACAGGCTTCAAAACCTTCAAAATTCAACAGCTCTAGGAACAGAGCTAATTTATCAACTCGTGATGACTGTAATTCTTTCAATTGGAGAAATTCTTATTAACTTCTTTTATCATTCAAATCTCTTCTGAGACATTCAAACACATTACATATACTACTTGCACTATCTTTGCATCTTTTTAAATAATTCACCATTCCTGGACTGGATTTCTTGTTTTTATTCAACTGTGCTTTCAAAAGCAATGCTCATTCTTCCAAAGTACAAAATAAAGGTTTTACAAGAAAAACTTTTTCAAAATTGAACAAAAACTTACAAAAATAAAAACTAAACAATCAACTAATAGTTTTTAATATTCCTGATATTCATTTAAAATAATTGGAGAATGAATTAAATAAATGCCACAGCAAATAGCTTATATCAAAATCATGCTGGAAGAGTTAATGTTAAAGTTTTCTGATCTATAAAACTTTGAAATGTAAACTTATTCAATAACGACTTTCATTGTATTTCATCACATTTACTTTATCTTCTTCTGAGGAAATATAACATGCAAATATATAAAAAGGATATTTCCCCATCTTATATCTCTTAAACAATCAGTACAATTAACACCTAATTAAATTTTGATAATATCAAATACAGTAAAACTCGTTTATAACGATCACGCCTAAAACGAAATCTCGGCTATAACGAAGAAATGTCTCGGCCCCTTGAACTTCTCCATAAGGGCATTGGTTAAATTTCTCGGATGTAACGAACACGCATTTTATGAATTCTCGTCTGTAACGAACAAATGTTTAGTCCCGTGGCAAAAAATGCCCAATATATCACGAATTTTGGCGAGCAGAGTAATGAATAGTTTCCGCCCGTTTACCGCGCACTTGTTCGTAGAGGTCCCCTTCCTCCATCTACGCCTTCCATACGAATTTCCACGCTCCCTTTGTTTTGAAATTGATATTAAAAATGTGAAATGTTTGTGTAAATTAATGACCATAATAATAATATTAATTGACCATTTAAAAAATCGTATGTGATAGCAGTCGAACATTTTACATGCCGCGAAGTTGATAAGCATCTCTTTGCATATGTAAGTACGGCCTTGAAGTCGACTCACTGCAAATACAGTAAAATCTGTGTTATCCGGCTATCTTGGGGATCGTGGAAAGCCGATTAGGAGAAATATCCGGTTAGGGGAGCGATTTTCGATTTTGACATCGCAAATTAAGCGATGACCAAACAAAATTGGGCTTAGGTTCACTATCGTACTCCCCAAACATAACTATGCATGGGGTTTGCATTTTCCATTTTAATTCTTCCACACGTAGTTAGATACAGACACTATTTACTCATTCTTATTTAATACGTTGCTATGCTTACATGCAAAACAAAAAGACTATTGAAAAGTTTAGGGCGTCCGGGAAGTTTGGGGATTACAGCAGTGAACCTGTTCCCAAAATTGAATTTATTGGATTATATCTTTCTTATTTATCTTTATTTACTCTATTAGAAAAGGACGAAATTATTTAATTCTTCTGAACATTTCTGTGAAAACCAGTCATATAATATTTTATCCAGTTCCTCATTTTTTGGCTTATGAAGCGTATGATGTTTATTAATTGATTTACTCGTCTCAGAAGATGACACAAATTTCATTAATTTAGCCTTATGAGCCTTGATATCATAGAGCGTGGAAGATCCGATGTTGAATTCTTTTGCTATGGCTGCTCTATTTTTTTCCTTTTTCAATTCGTTTGATCAGCTCCAGCTTTTGTGCTAGCGTTAAACCAACCTTTTCTCTCCTGTTCCTTGCTTTTAGGTATTTATTTTGATGCCATGTTCAATGGATGGGTAATTTTTTAAATAATAAAAAGCGATAAAACTGGAAATTGTAGAAGTATACCAAAACATCTAGACAATGCAAATGGCTTACGTAACCAAAAACGCCATGCTTACTCGGCAGCCACAGAAGTATACGGAATAAATACCTAATATATACATCTTATATTTGAAGAAATTTTAAAGTCGAAGTTGTGGTATTACACATATACTATTCACACAATAATTCATAAAAAAAGAAAAAGAAATACAAAATGAATTGTATTTGTGTAATTGCCGGTATCTAAGGCTGGCCGGTTCTAAATAGCCGGATAGCACAGCTTTTACTGTATGTGTATACGTGTTATATGGGATGTATAGGCCAAAAACTATGTTTCTCGTATATAACGTAGTCACGCTTATAACGAAGCAATGAGTCGGTCCCCTCAAATACGTATAAACGAGTTTTACTGTATACTCAAATATAGGATGAGTTTTTAAGACCAAATTTTTAACGAAAAACTTGGGGGTCGACTTATTCACGAGTAATATTTCTGTTAGATTAAAATGCATGATGTTATTTGCCCTACAGTTGTTAAAATTTTATGGATTTGAAACTATTATATTAAAACTGTACTTATAACTACTGAATATTTAAATATCAATGTATACAAAATAATAAAGTTACTATATAATTCAGTGATCCTAAGTTGATCTCTGATGCTTATCAGGTAATTAAGCAATTTTCGTTAACGCAGCGTTCGGTAACATGACGGCGGCAGGACAAAGAATGACAGCAAGACAGAGGCGCAATATGTAAACTCCGTAACATCAAACACCTCGTCTGGGGGAGGCTTCGCACTACTTCGCTGCTACTTGACACCACATAGTTAATTTGATAGTCGAAGAGATGCAACAAATGGTCTTTTTTGGATTCTTTACATAGAACTAAATGGATTAATATGTACCGAATATAAAAATTTTTTTACTACACCTGAAATACTGCAGTCGACTTCTAAACAAGATATTTGAAAAAATAAAAGTTTTTATTAAAACAGTTGCAATCAACCTATACATGAGTACAGGGCCGCCCCTAGGGGGGTGCGGGGCCCGGGGCGATCAGCATTTGCGTGGCCCCTTAACAATCTAAAATTATCACGGTATAATTCGCGCACTAAAAAATAATTGTAAAAATATTTAATATTTTTAGATATGTATATTCCCGTATTATAGATATTATCATTGTTATATGTATATTCCCGTATTATAGATATTATCATTGTTATATGTATATTCCCGTATTATAGATATTATTATATTAGATATGTATATTCCCGTATTATAGACGCAGAATGCACTCAAGATATCAAAAGAAAAATATTAAATTCAGCAGCGATATTTTGGTATTTACGTCAGATGAGAAGATCGAAATATTTTACTTGTCTACGATGTCGAAACTAAAAGTTTTTGAATGCGACTGACTGATAGCATCAGCAATTACGCCACATTTTGTATGTGGCAATGTATGAAATTTATTCTATGCGACAATGTATTAAAACAACAGTATACATTGTAATTTGAACTGATGCATGACGGCGATATTTGTAAGAGAGCTTAGCGATTCGCTCAACTTTCAAGTGTGATTATTTGTGAAAATACGGGGCAAGCGGAACAAATTGTACGAATGCGAAACATTTTCTGGGACTCCTTACCATGCGGGGCAAACTATCGAAATCCTGGACTGTCCTGCCTAATCCGGGAAGATTGGCTTGCTTAAGATAACTCCGTTCTTCAGGATAGTACTCCTTATGTTTACATAGGTTGCTTATTTTGTGCAATAAACTGTAATGATCAGGTGTATTCAGACGTTATACGTTTCATTCCTGTGTTTCATACAAGATACAGTAATATACGCTTGGTCGTGAATATCGTTCATAAAATTATTTTATTTGATTCTGTATATTTCATTTTATCTCTTATTTAATACACGTATTCTTTGTTTGTGACATGTGCGAACCGCCAAAGCGCAGGGCCTGGGGAGCGCGGGGCCCGGGGCAGAGGCCCCACTTGCCCGGGCCAAAGGGCGCCACTGCATGAGCATATGCAGTACATAAAGTTCACTTGATATTCTGACATATGAAGGACTGGATCTAATAAAGGTAGTCCCCGCTTAACACGAGTTCGCTTAAACACGAAATTCACTTTAGCACGATATACCAATTTTGGGAACCTGTTAACTTTACACGAAGAAGCTCCCGTTTCAACACGAGTTGCAACACAATCCATTACGTGAAAAAATAAAAAAATATTGCCATTAATGGAACGTATATATTAATTTATATTTATTCGTAAAATATTAGATAATTTATAGTATTTAGATTCCAAAGGACCTGTGGAACTAGCACACGATGCCGTGCTTATACTTTACTAGCTACAGTACCCGGCGTTGCCCAGGGAAAAACACAAAAAAATGTTCTAACAAGAATTAATGTTATTTTTCAGTGCTTCATTGTAAACAATGTTTTTGGTTTCTTGATTATTTATAAGCATATATAAGTTCTTTCTGGATCCAACGCTTGATGCTGCAACATAAGCTGACCATGCAAAAAAATTAGCATACAAAGTTATTTTGCTTTTTGTACAATTAATATAAAACATTTGGGATTAAAAAGTAACCTACGGCCTTCCTATCTGTGAAGAAAGTATCTGTTTAAAGTTTGATTACTCTAGTTTTAACGGTATGGAAATGTATAGATGCACAAATGAACAAACTTTCATAAATATATAGTACATTTATGTCTTACGTGTATTGTTTATGCATTGTATTGTATTTACGGTGTATATTTGATGTATAAAAACAAGTAAAATGCACATGAATCCATGTAATAAATTAAATCTCTGCTTTCTTGCACTCTCTCTCTCCCTCTAACCCTAACCTTTTATGTGGTTTCTTATGGTATTTATGCATTCGCTTAGCACAAATTTGCTTAACATGACACTTTTTAGGAACGTATCTCTCTAGTGTTAAGTGAGGACTACCTGTATATTACATTAAGATGTGAGACTGAGGATAAGTCACCATTATAATTTTATGTAACTGTTACATTAGGAATATACAAAATACAACAGACTCCAAATTGCAAATGTGACTGAGTAATTTGCACAGACTGATTCATAAAATAAAATACAGGCACTCCCCGGGTTACGTAAGTAAAGAGTTCCGGCACCCATTACATAACTCGAAATTTGCATAAGTCAAAAATTACTACGGAAAGCACAGCAGAGGTGAGGAAACTATGGCCCGCAGGCCAGATCCAGCCCCAGAAAGCATTTTATTCAGCACGCAAAGCTATTTTGAAAAAGTGACCTCTGAAAATTAAAGTACGTAAGATTAAGCACCCGTGTCAACAATCGGGAAAAGACTAAAGGGATTAGGAGAGAAACCACAGTACCACACAGACATTTAACAACAATGTAATCTATTATTGTATTCATATGAATGCAGATATACGCCGCAATTATAGCCAGTCGCTAGAATTAGGTAGATTGCTACATCGATTTGCTAGATTAGTAGGTAGTCGCTGTGGCCTTTTTTCAGGTGCAATTCGAACCCAAAGTCGCTAGATATAGCAAAAAATTCACTAGAATGGCAACGCTGGCTGGGTAGCATAGCAGGGATTTCGCATTACAACTCACACCTTGCGTTCTTTCTCCACTCACATGCATATTGATTTAGTTCGCACTCGCTTACGAAAACTGCTAACGTAAGCATAACAAAATTTTTTTCGTACATAATTTATGGGGCCGCTTACGTAAGTGCGGGTTTATGTAGGTCGAGGCTTACGTAACCCAGGGAGTGCCTGTACTCCAATTCCCAATCTAAAATGCTCCAATTTATAAAAATAAAGCACACACCTGTAAATATCCATCATTAATATTAGGCTGGTAAAGTAGATTAGATGGCAATCCAAGATGGCGTGCAAGACATTGGTGAAGACTTCGTGTAAACATCAATGGACGCCCACCTTCTTCTTCGGTATCTCTATATTTCGGACGTGAAACGATGGCTTCTGCAATCTGAAAACAAAGGATCAAAAATTAATCTGTCAGATAACAGCTCATTAATTAAATTATAAATTTCTAACGTGTTTCGGAAAAATTGATTGTTGAACAAAATAAAAATGTAGTAAAATATCACAAATTAAGTATCTTTATTATCACCTATACAATTTCAGTTCTTTGCCATTTTTTTAAAAAAGCATTATTAATAGAAAATCAATCATGCTATTAAAATATAATTAATAAATTCAACTCCAACAAAGAGCACCCTATAATATAATTTGCTTGGTTATGTGTGAAGTGTAATGCCACATGACCCATCAAGGTATATGCACCACCGGTGGTATAAGATTCAGGGCCATGGTATTTCGCTATTATGGAAAGAGGGAGAGAAGGAAAAGAAGGCATAGAGAGAGAAAAAGAGTGAGGAGGAATGGGAAGTTTTCATTTAATTATTTAGTCATGGCTTCCCATCATTTTTTATGGGCATTTCCACTAGTAAGATACAGTTACCTAAAATCATTACAGAAAAAGTAAACATCCAACTGCCATGCAAGGCCTCGCCAACCTGGGGTGCATTTCCCACAACCTTTAGAGGTGATCGTAAATCAGTTCTCAGATGGACTAGGACAGTGATGGCGAACCTATGGCACGCGTGCCATGAGTGGCATGCGAGACGACTGTGGTTGGCACTCCATCGAAAGGCGAAAACCAATCGAAGCATTTATCGTACTGGTTTAGTGCCGCAAAAACATTTGTGTTATTCAGCTTACTATTGCAAAACATTGGTTTTACGGTTACGAATTTCAATCTCTTATGTCTTGATCACGAATTTAATTTAGTTGGCACGCAAATAAAATCAAGGACTTTTTTGTGACACGCGAGACGGAAAAATTTCGACAATTTCAGTAATATTGGCACGAGGACAATAGAAGGTTCGCCATCACTGGACTAGGATTTACTAGTAGTTACTTTACAAGAGGAAAGGGGGGGGGGACGCCACAAAATTATTTTGCACCAGGGCACCAGACACCATTGGCACGCCCCTGCTGCCACGTAACAAAAAAATTACAAGTTCTCACCTTTCTTGAAAATTGAAACAAAATCTCTAATGAAATATTTCACACTAAATTGATTTTTTTGTTCCCAATGAATAATGTGATCACAGAAAATTTAACAAGATAACCTTAATCTTTTTAAAATGTAGCAAAATTTTCTAAATGGTGAATATGAAATATTTTTTTCCAGAGGCAAGTCTTTATTCTCCTAATCAACTGAATAAATAAAGATACAAAATAACTTTACAAATCACTGTAGCAGAAGAAGCTATAATATGAAAGAAAACATAAACATACATGATGACTTTGAACACTCTAAACTAGAAGAAAACTTTATTTATCAAATCTTAAAAAGATGAATTATAAACGCGTTTAATATGGGCATATGTAATTACAAACAATCGATAAGTTGGCAAATTACATCCGGCCGGAAACAGCCGTCATGTCATTAATGATGATGAAAGACCCATCAGAGAAAATACCAGCAACACAGAAATTTTCACCTCATTAATCCCTTTCTAAACATTATTTACGATGACATTTTTCGCATCCCTTATTCTGAATAATCATACCTGTGTGTCCACAACATTTTCAAGTTTTACATCAAACTGATGGAAAAGGCAATCGGACGGGAGCCTGCAGTCGTGTATGACCTTGAAAGGGCTAAGTTCGCCTTGCAGTATCTCCCCGAGTCCTCTGCTGATAGCTGCACTACCCATCATGGCAAGATCGAAAAGATACACCGTAACATACTGAGGAAATCTGAATTGATGGTTTTGTTCCATCTCAGAGTCAGAATCATCAGGATGACGACAACAGATGCACATCCACGACAGTTTCCCTTTCCGACCGAGTTGTTCACCTTCGAAGCTGACTCCAATTACGCTCTCTTTCTTGATGACTTCAATCTTTAGGGTTATCACAAAAAATAAACAATAAGCTTCTTTTTCCATTTTGAAAGCTATCAATAAAAAACTATCAGTTTACAAAATGCAACTTATGATATGCTTTCAACAATTACTTACCGCCTGTTCAAATTCAGCATCTACATCATCGATAATCACAAACTTTTTGAGAAGGTTAAGATAGTAATTATATTTTTCTTTTGGCAACTCAAAATTACCTGAAAACAAAAAAAGATAAACACTTTATAAGAACCATCTCTTTCAAATAACATTTAAAAATGAAATTCTGTAATTTAACACTGTGATGATTTTAGATATCTCTTATTTAAAATTGCAGCTACACACATCTTTTAACAAAACAATTGATTTTGTTGGCAGCTCAAACATAGACTATAAGCAAGAATGCTGATTATTTCTAATAACAGCACTCAATATTTTATTATAATGGCAAGTATAAAATTAAGATAACAATTATGAATATTAAAAATACTGTTGTATGGGTACAATATCCATTGCAAAATCCTTAACATATGCATTACTGCACCCAAAATATATTCCCACTGCTGTTTATTGCCTATTTATTACAGCTAGAAGAAGCACTTTTGCTACAAAAGCAACAAAACGGTGGAAAATATTTCTGCATGTAAGTAGTATTTCAGTAAACCGTTCTTTCAAATTTTGTCCCATCTATTTCTTCTGTCTATCCCTTATTACTCTAAGTTCTTCTCATCCCCTGCTATAATCGAAACTTCCTCAGGGCTCAATATTAGGGCCCCTATTATTCATACCGTATATTAATGATCTTCCTTCTTAGCTTAATAATGAGAATATATTTATGTATGCTGATAACATTAACCAACTTCTAAAAAATTCCAAAAGTGAAAATGCCATAATATCTGTACAACGAGCTATCCAAACTGTGGAAAATTTGTATGACAGTAACCAAGTCTTTATCAACAGTAAAAAGGCAACCTTCATACAATTTCATCCTCACTAAAAGAAAATTCCAGCAAACCCTCTATTAAAGCTTGCAGGAACATGCATCCCTGGCAGCACCAGCACAAAATTTTTAGGAATAGAAATTGAAGAATCCTTAAACTGGGCAGTTCACATAGACACCCTGAGCAAAAGGATTGCATCAGGTTGTTTCCTTATTAAGCAACTTATATCAGTTACAGAGTATGTCAGGCTTGTTAATTATGCTCATATACAAAGTTACATGAAATATGGCATTGTTGCTTGGGGCCGCTCTCCATTAGCAATAAGTCTTCAGGCTACAAAAATCAGTAATCAGGTACGTGTGCCATGCTAAAAGAAAGGATAACTCCAGACCCTTATCTAAGCAATTGAACATACTGACTCTATCCTCATTATATATTTACTGTACCATTATGTTTGCAAAGAACAATGATACTTCATTAGAGTTAGTGTACAACTCAGATATTCATATTTAAAACACAAGAAACAAAAGAAATTGTTGTCACAACCTAAAGCTTTTTACACATAGTCCTTCACATGCTGGGGCAAACTTATCTCTCTATATTATAAAATCGTAATGGTCATCATGATGTGTAACGCTCTAATTTTGTGAATAACTCAATTAGAAATAAACTTAGAAGCCTGAAATTTCTCAGGATATCGGTGTTGATGAATCTTTACATTATGACTAAAAAAATTTCGAAAAGGGTCACGGGTTCGACTCCAGAGGATGAATGTCATTTCCCATAAGATAACATATAAAAATCACCTTTTTGGTTTGAAGGCTTTCATTCTTTCACTCTTTAAAATATCTTAAAATTAAGTTATCGTCATGAAATTTGCACTAAAACATGCCAAAAGGAACGAGGATTCTTATTCTTACTGTTGAATATTCAATCTCGTTCGAATTTGCTCATATTTTGAATTTATACTCGAGTTTTGGTAAATTTTTTAACAATTCAATAATAAGATTCCATGGTTACAGGTACTGCTGTCCTCGGTAATTTCCGTGCATATGCACTTAAAAAAGGCTTAAAGATCGAAAATAAGATCAAAACTTGGTTGAAATGACCGAAGATATGAATTTAACGCAAATAAATTGAATGCAGTATTCATGTTATTTATATTTCTTATCTATATTACTAAAATCTTTTTTCTGGTTGTCTCTCTCTCTCTTTAACGCTCTATACCTCAGCCATTTTTAATCTCCGGGAATTTCAGCCCTCTTAAGTTTATTTTTTATCAACTTATTCAACTAATTTTCTTAATTTGTTATTAAAAACCAAACATACATCCCTTATAAAATATATTCATTAAACTCATACTGAAAACATATTCCCGTTAAACTAATCTAAATCCAATAGGTACATGGTAGGAACGAAGAAACAGCGAGCAAAGGGGAGGGCGGGTTGGTGAGCGTAAGAAATAAACAATAAAGTGATTTTCAAGAAGGATTTTAAAACTTACCTTGTCAATATAACCTACTATTCTATAGAAGAATTTTTATGTGATAGACTTCATAACTATTAATTATGTATTTTTGTTGCCAGAACCTTTTATTCTGTATAAGTTTTTTCTTATTTGGATTATTGCTAAATATGCTTTTTGCTGACTTCTCCTATATTTGTATCAAATCTCCTAGGCCAACAAATAATATTATTATATTATTATTTTTCGTTTTCCTCTCTGTCCAACTGATTTTCTCTAATCTACGCCATACCTACATCTCAAATGGCTCTAATCTCCTCACATCTTCTTTTCTCACTGTCCATGTCTTGCACCCATATCATGCTACACTCCATATCAGAGTTTTCACTAACCTCTTTTTAATCTCTTCCAATACAATTTCTCACCTGAGTGATGATCCGAGAAACTGCAACACTAAGTAAGTCTACCTTCCTGTATATGCACCACAAAGTCCTGGCTATCCAAAGCCTTTCTCTTAAAATTCTCATATCCCATTCCATCTTTTAATGAATCTAATGTACCTTTCCTCATCCTACCTCTCTGCTTCTATCCTAACATTCTTCCTTCTATGACTTCTTTCGGTAAACCATTCTCTTTCAAATTTTGACCCACCCATTTCTTGTCTATCCCTTATTACTCTAATTAAGTTCCTCTCTTCCTCTGCTATATTCAAAACTGCCACATTCATTTTCCTCTCTGTCCAACTGATTTTCTGAAATATACGACATACCCACACTTCACTCACATCTCAATGCCTCTAATCTCCTCACATCTTCTTTTCTGACTGTCCATGTCTTGCACCGATATCATGCTACACTCCATATCAGGGATTTCACTAACCTCTTTTGAATTTCTTTACTCAAGCTGCGAGTCTACAGCTCTCGTCATCACTTTTGCTCTTGCTATCCATGTCCTGATCTCTTTCATGCTTCTTCCGTCATTTGACAGAATACTACCTAAATAAGTAAAACATTCTACCTGCTCCAGCCTTTCCCCATTCACTATAACATTGACCTGGGTATCTCCACTCTTGGAAAATCTCATAACTGTCGTTATCCTTGTATTAATTTTCATCCCGGATGCCTCTGCATTTTCATTTAAAGAATGGACTAGCATCTTAAGGCCCCTATCAGAATTACTCACCAATCCTTTGCCGTCTGCATATCTAACCGATTTAACCAGGCTCCCTCTCACTTTATCCCTGTTTCTACATCTTCCCATGCTTCCCTTATCATTTCTTCAGCGTAAATGTTAAACAATGCTGGTGAGAGTGGGCAGCCCTGCCTCATCCCTCCTTCTAATGTTGGCAAATCTAATTCTCCCTCTGCTATCTTTACTTGCACAGGCTGGTTCATATATATATTTCCGATTAAATATCTATCTCTCCAATCAACTCCTATACTCCTCAACACCTTCATCAGCTTAGGCCAAAAAACTATCAAAGGCCTTTTCGAAATCTACAAAGCATGCAAATACACCCTGGTTGAATTCAATGTTTCTTTCTACAAATGTCATTACCTCTATTGCATCCCTGGTGCCACAATCTTTTCGCAACTTGAACTGGTCTCCACCTATACAGTTATCAGCTTTTGCTTCGAAATTCAAAATTCTGAGAACAACTTAAGCTGCATGAAAAATTAAGCTGAATGTTCTGTAATCCTGACATTTGTTTGATTTATTATTTTTCTTCAAGAGTATCAAAACAGATCTAGTGAAATCCTTTGGTCATTCCCCCTCTTCATAATCTTACGGTACAATTTATAAAAACTCTATTACCTCTTTTCCTAGCTCTTTTAACATTTCTATGTGGAGGTCATCAACTCTTACTGCTTCCTTTGACTTCATATCTCCGAGTCTTTTCAATCTCACTATTCGATGTTCCTGGCCCTACATTGTTGCAGTCCACCTCTTCCTCCCTCTCTAAACCAATAGAGTATAGCTTCAAATCTTTAGCACATGACTCTTCAATATACTCTTTCCATCTATTCCTCATATCCATTGTCTTTTATAACAATTTGTCACTTTTATCTTTGATTGTGGCCAGAGTATTTCCTTTCTTGTTTCCTGTTAACTCCTTCACTTTCCTGTACATTAAGCCTATTAAGCATTGTCTCTGCAGCTTCTCCATATCTTTACATTGTTCCTCCCACCACAACTCCCTCGCTTTTGTTGTTTCCCTCCTAATCTTATTGTTTAACTCTCTATACATTCTTCTTCCATAATCTGTATTAACCTGCTTCCAGCTCCTCCACTCTTCCATCTTTTTAAGCATCTCCTCTGTTACCCAGGGCTCCCTTATTTTCTTGGACGTTAGTTTTTTATTTGCGCTTTCTACGATACACATTTTCAATGTCACCCAGTTGTCCTCAACCAATGTTTGCCTACCTTCATTTTCTAAGGCTTGAATAACAGCTTCCTGATAATCTTTCCTCTTTATTCCCTTCAGCCCTTCTAAGTCCCATTTATGTACCATTTTTTATTATTTGTTTAAAATTCAAACGAGACCTCATGACAACCAAATTGTGATCCGAGTATGCCTCTGCCCCTGGAAAGCTCAAGAGAGTTCAATACACTATTTTACATCTTTGTCTGTCTCCAAGCATTTTTCCAAGTGTATCTTTGCCTGTTGTGATGCTTAAAACCATGTATTTGTGACTGCCAATTTGTTCCTTTTACAAAAATCTATCATTTTCTGCCCTTTTTCATTCCTCTTTACTACGCCAAAGGTAGAATGAAAATTTGGAGAACTTGCATTTTATATTATACCAAATGTTCATAATCATTTTCACTAAAACCTGCACAAGTTAAACTGATCTTAAAACTACAATTGTAGGTATGTATTATATGTTGCGTTAAGGCAATTTTGGCGTATCACTCATGAAAACCTCGGTGCATATTATAATCGAAAAATTATGATAGTAATGCAATAATATCTTAATCCATTTGCATTGATATGGCAATTGAAATCAAATAGGCATACTCACTAAGTGGTTTGGCCAGGAACTTGAAACTTGAGTTACTTTGGCATCCTCTCATTATACTTGAAACTTTGCTGCTCACCAATTCCGTTCCAGGCGCCAACCACGGACTTGCCAAAGGATCCATAATTTGTACTAAATGAAAGGAATTTCAACTGTGAATTAAAAGAGCTTATTCAAAGGAAAGTTTAAGGTATAAAAAAAGCAATACTTCACATAGTCTTCTTGATAAAAGAAACTTATACAACGCAAATTTTTGACAATATTGAATAATGTTTGTGTGTGCTGCCATAGATTTTTCTGGTGAATTTCTTCGCCGAGCTTGTTACCTTTTTATTAATAGTAAACAAAAAGGTCAATATCAGAGGCGACATGATTGTAATTTGACTCATTATTTTTATGATAAATCGTCAATTTTATCTCAAATGGATCCCTATGTTAGATGATGGGAGAAACTTGAAATCGAAAGAAAAATTCTGTCATGACCAGGAACCAAACCCAGGTTTTGTTGGGCAGATGTTCTACCGTTATACTATCATGACAGATTAATTCAATTCCTGTTTATGGCATATTTTCTCCTGATTTCAAATTTTTCCCATATATACACTTAAGGAAACTGGATATTTATAAATGCAGTGAATTAGTAAACCAGCTTAAGACAAATGATGCTTTACATGACATATTTCTCACTATTGAGATGAAAATTTCTTTTTTTCAGATTCTATGAAAATTTTTGGCATGATTTTAAGCATTGTTTACCCCATTTTGTTCTGACAGCAATTTAACTTCCACTTCTTCAAAATCGTGTACACCTTCATCAAGTGTTGAAGAGCTAACAGTAAGTAGATGTCCCAATCTTTCCAGTGTCCACTAGAGTAATCAAGGGGCATAAGTACCTATCATTAGTCATTCTGGAAGCTTTAAAGACTTCCCCTTTTCAAGTGAGTTTTTAAAATTTGAAATAAATGCAGTAGTTTGACTTTATATTTTTGAAAGATATAACTAAGGTATAAATCATGCGACAATTTTCATTGTGTTGTAAAGGAGTCTTTACTGAAGATATTAATTTTTTTCAATGAGACATGTAAATAGCCAGATAGGTCTGGACCGTTAAGTTCCTGAATCAATAATTAGTTCTACAGGAATAAGAAAAATTGACAACAGCCATACCTAGGTTTATAGTCAGCTAAACATATGCATGTGTGTGTAAAATATAAAAAAGAAATGCTTTGCAACACGTGTATGACTATGTAAGTTTCAATTCTTGAGCATTTAAAATTGAAAATTTACCATGTTTAACATTGAAGTTCAGAATTGACCACATTCAGACTATATTCAAATGATTTTAAGTAAATAAGGACATAACATTAGTGATCCAGGCCAAGTTTTATTTGTTATACAGACTATGATTCTCGAGGTTACGTTTTAAGAGCACTAAAGCTGCTCTAATTCTTAAACTCCAATTATTATCAATCAGGAGTGCAGCATTACTTTGAGATATATTATTGCCAATCACGCACTCACTTTGTGAAGTATTTGACAAATTATACTCTTCATCATTACATAATTCCTTCTCGGGAGCCAAAAAGAACCCCAGTGTATGCTTTTTTTAAAAAAGCTGAAGGAATTTCAGAAAGGAATCTTATTAAATCCATGGGCTAAGCATGACAAAGATTTACTGCCAGGATTTATCTCTTCAAATTCTAAGAAGTATTTCTGGACATTGTACATAAAGCCTTTTGAACTTAGTTTTAATTTAATTCCAATTCAATAAGCTCCATCCTAATGCATTTTGTGTAATCAAATGCACATATGAAGTGTAGAAGAAATGATTTATATTTAAACTCCTTCTGTGGCAATGGCCCACTTTAAAGTCAAACCTTTCCAAGACATGGAAATTTTTAAACATCCAGCTTACATTAACACTAGCAAAACTATAACTGACATCAACAACACAATGCTTATCTTTACAGAAGTTTCTGGAGAATAATACAATCACGTACATAACTCACAAGATCAATAGTCATTAGCATTTTAAACATGCGCGACATGATCTTTGTTTTCACAAATCTATGTAAAGTAAGGAAATATTCTTTTTACCTGGCATGTGCCGGGCCACAGAGCTTTCATATTATCTCCAAAGGAGTAAATAATGCACAAAAATAGATTTTAACATGGTAGATCACAAAAATAATGATAAAAATCAATGGAAATGTTGGTCAACTAGCTTCCACATAGAATCTTACATTGATTTTTCTTAACATTAATTTTGATTTAATAGACGACAGAATACCATATTGCAATTAAAACCAAGCACTAACTTACTATATCTATTCGCTGCATTATTGTTAGCAATACTCTCTACCCATTCATACTAATTGTAAGACTAATAAAAGGGCTACTTCCATGGGAGAATAATTCAAAAGAAAGTTTTAGTGAAGTCATATAAAGCAGTATGACATGTAATAAAAATCAACAAGGCTGAGTTAATAATGCAAGCATCAAAAAACCACACTAAATTTCCGTAAATATTACTACAATAATTCTATTACACAAACCAACTGCACATTGTCAGCATTATAAAAGTGAATAATTTTATGAAAAAAAATCACAAGTGATGCATCCCAAGAGCACTCCAGATAATATCAACCTCAATGGTTTTTTAATGAAAAAGACAAAGGAATTTATCCATTGTTTCCATGAATACAGAAAAGCAATAATTTTTTAAAATGACGGTGTCATATTAATGGATATAAAATCTTTGTATCATGTCAAGCAAAACAGAATTAAATTTTTTCTCATAATTAAGCTCGCTATAACTGTACAATGAAAAAATCAACAATGAATCTACTTGAAAATCACTCAGGATTACAGAAATAACATCACTAACTTAGAACTTCACATTTGCTTTCTTTTCTATCACTATGTAATTCCTATATATTTAGTTATTATAACAAATTTGAGCAGTATTATCGTATTTTCAATAATATATTAATGCTGAAGTATATTTATCATAAATTCCTGGTAATATCTTCTGCTGCATTGGTCCATTAGCACCTCCATTATAAACACTCACCATGTTCTGTTAAACTAATTTTAACCCGTGGATAGAAATGCCATAAGACACCAGCATACACTAATGCAGACCATGTGCATTGCGTCGCAGAATTGTGTAGAGGATGGGTATTGGACGAAATAAAACAATGCTTTCAACTAAATATAATTTATGTGAACCCAAACAAATAATGGGTAGTGATGTTCAGGTAGACATATTTTACATGTATCAGTCTTCTTTTGTTAAACATTTCAACACAAAATTCATGTACATTTTAAAATTATGGTTTCCATTTAATTTTTAAAAATTTTCGAGAAGTTCCTTTTTACATACCACTAATTATTTCGGCCCTGTAAAAATGGAAGAGACCGTCAAAGGACTCCTCTGATGGATGCTTCACTACATCTTTTACAGTCAACCTAGTTTTCCCTTCATCCATCGAATGGAATGTGCCATCATATGTTGCCTCTTCGGTTGTTATGAATAGTTTCTGTCCCTTTACGTAAGTTTTGTCCATTTCGACTTCAAAGGAACCCTTATTTCATGAGAAATCTAATGAAAAAAACATTGCATGTAAAAAATTATTATATATAACTTAAAACATCCGGGGGAATACTGTGCACTTAGTGCGTAGTACCATTAAGATCTTTGTGAAAAAATATACCTTTTGATTTTAATCCAGTTTAACTGGTTTTGTGGGTGTTTCGGAATGTAGGTAAGCTCTGTGAATGAAGAATCCCAGAGCAATGTGCAGAGCTACCACTGCCGATAAAGCCGCATAAACGTTGCTTTGCACAGAAGTTAGTTGTAAAACTCCTGGAAAATTGCAATATTTTACACGTACTCCACGTTAAAAACAATACCAAAAACTTTAGTCATAGCAACAACAATACGAAATATTGTCAAAGCAGTAGTTTCATGAAATTTCTACATGAAGGTCTTATGAGTGTTTGTGTGTGCTTACCGTCAAAAAGTAAAGTCTTAGACCCAAAAAATGTAACCATAGGCATAACAATAATCATCACACAATAAAATAATACTATCCGGAAGACTTGTATTTCCGGCAATTCCTGAAAAATAAGACTTAGATAAGAAAACCCATCAACATTGACACTACTCATTTGATTAAAAAATTCATAAGTTAAATAGTATACCCCAAATGATACCATATTATGTCAAATATTAGTAAATTTTTCCCGAATAAACAACCACAGACACCACCAAAACGTCAACAGTATGATTCTATCAGATGCTATACACGTCAAAATTGTATCCTTACTCGAGATAAAAATGACTGAAACAAGAGAAGTATGATATTCGCAAAATGTCTGGTGTTACAATTTCAAAGTTAATAGTTGTTTGCCTTCAATTTAACCACACAATATCAATGTAAAACCAATTCTGTAAATCTATAGTAATTTTTTAAACCTATAATTCCGGGAACATTTACGGATTACACGATAAGCTACTCATACATTCGCCATAATGCAATTTATTATAGTTAAATGTATTTCCTTAAATGACCACTAATTCACCTTATCAGAGCTGCTCTCACAAATGACAATATTCTCATTTATACGCAACAATATGGACATTTATTCTTCTAGTTATATCCGAGTAAAACAGGTAGGAATAAATTATATTTCCCATTCTTTCTTCGTTACGCCTTTCCACTTACATTCGATTTACTATATATTTTCATCAGTCGCAACAGAATGGTAGTTTACCAACGAAATTTATTATTGCGAATATTAGGAACTTTTTTCAACCAACAAAAGCCAAGTATCCTCATTATAAACAGTCCCGTTTAACATAATTGGCATACCAATACGATTTGGCGTTAAAATGTCCATAATTAAAACAATAAAAGAATAATTGAACGTTTTGTCCTCTTTAATGTATTACAAAGTATCCTTTCAAAGCATAGCACGTGCAACCAATCGAAATTATTTAGAAAACCATTCTTCCTATTATTATATTGAACATGCTCTGACGGTATTACATAAGGTATATACTGTCAATCCTCTTTACAAGAATCACGGATAACGCATAATACGAACAGATTAGAAAGAGTCACTTACCTGAATAGAGAAAATCTCAAAGAAGAACCTATACAGATGAATGTATTCACTAGATCGGATGTCTATCCTTCAAATTAACAGCAGAAAATACGATATATATTTTCTTGTGTAGACCGCCACTTAATTATACGAAAACTGAAAGTGAAGACTGTAAGGCCATCTGTGAAAAAGAAATCAAAACTGAATGTCACGTGCGCACTTTGGAGGGAAGATAAGATGCGTTTCACAGACACATTAAGAATATCGTCATTTTTGACAGTAATTGTGACCTCCTGCCAAGCACTACACCTTTTTGCAAGAAGGTAATCTTATCTATTTTATATAAGCTTGTGAAAATATTCAAGTTATCGAAATAATATCCATTTTTCATGGTATTGCTCTCTCATTACCAATGGCTCAATTGGAGATTTCATGTGGTAATTTGACCCAAGAGTAATTGGTGCCCTAAATAAAATGAGTGCCTTGACGCATATTCCACCTCCCGTATAGAGGAAAATAAGAACTCTATATGAACAATATAACAATAATAACAAAATTCTCATTCATTTTTTCTTACTCTTCAATAACCATGGCACAATTATACTATGAAATTTTGTTTAAAAAATTAAAACTTTGCTTCTTGTGCTATTAGTTTCACAAATTCAGCAAAAAGTTCTTTGTTACAAATTTTTCCAGTTATTTCATGCTCTATTAACACACTATTAAGTCTAACAAGTATTTTTTGCAGCATGGATGAAGGAAAGTACATCTTTATCAGTTTTATATTTAAGAAGAAGAAATAAACTTCAGTACATGATGAGGTGTTAGACGTTTAGGAAGTCATAGTGAAATAGCCTGCAGTTCACTGCATCAATCGGCAGCATCAATATATTTTGAATTTCTATGCTGTAATCAGAGTCGGCCAAGCGAATATCAATGGGGGCTCCATGATGTTAATATTTATAGAAATAATGAACTATATACAGAGTCCCAGTGTAATATTATGACTTTTACAAAATATTTATTTATTGGAAATCAGTTTGCAAGTGATTTTTAGTCAAGGTTTTTGCAAAATTTATACTCAATACTTGAAAAATTGAGAACTTCTGGGGCCCCTATTATTCGGGGTTCCAGATGCCTCGCATCCGCCACATTCCCCCTTTGGCCAACCCTGGCTGTAATCCCCACTCTACCTTCAAGCAATTTTCTATTTTCTAAACTGTGGACATCATAGAGACGATTGAATCAAGCTGCTGTTTATGCTCACATTGATCTTTAACTGATTGTATTGCAAAGTAGAAGTATATATACTTCAAATTTTTCTTTTGGTTCCTGAACTTGTTCATCTTTTCCTTCAAATGTGACCTGTTGTTTCTTATTTTGGTTCTAAGTTTGTTAGTGGCTCTAAACACTTCAGTTCAAAAGAATCTGCCACTGTTGTTTCAAATCCTTTATCATTTCTGCATTCCTCCAAAAACATTAATTTTTGTTGCAGTTGCTGGACAGCAGAATGTATGTCGACATCCTCTGCCTGAAGTTGCTTATCACAAAATGAGTGAAAGAATAAATTTGATCTTGGAAAGGCCATTTGCAAAAGCTTCTGCGTCTGTAGTAGTGGCATTTCCAAGGGTTCCAGTGAGGTTAGTATCATCAAATGAAATTTTTATATGAAAATTTAGTTCAAACAAAAGTTGTAGAAAAAATAATATTTACAAGTTTTATATATGTATGTATGTATGTATGTTAACAAAAATTCAGTTTTAAACAAAATATTTAAGAAAAACTAAAATTTTACAAGAGTAAACCTCTACTTTGGTTGACCGATTGTTATCAAAATCTTTTCAAATCTTAAGAATATATATAAAATCACAAATATATAATTTCAAGCTGATCTGATTAATAGTTTTTGAGTTAGAGCACACAAAATTTTTGTCACGCACATACGGATACTCACACAGACATCATTGAGAAAACGGTCAAAACGTGTTCAGGGGACATCAAAACGTGTATTTCCGTTGAAATCTCGAATTCGATTTTTTTCATGAAAACAATACTTTCTCTATACTATGTACATATATGGAGAAAGTAAAAAATGCTTGATGATTAATTTTTGTTACTTTCTTTTGTACACCATTGTCTTTACCCTTTGAAGACCCTACTACTTAAGTATCATCATTTAGGTATCAGGGGTGTTGCTTATAACTGGATATCTACATTTCTCTCCACTAGAACCCTAAGAGTAACAATAACCAAAAAGGGAAGGAAATATCCTAGATCTATCCTTTATGGCATTCCTCAGGTATCAATTTTGGGCCCTTTGCTCTTTTTAATTGTTGTAAATGAACTTCAAACAATTTTTCATGAATTTCACAAAACAAAACTATTATGTTTGTAGATGTTATTAGTGCCTTTGTCTCTAAACCGCGTATTCGACCTTTGTCAATTATGGGGAAGGAAATCGTCAATGAAGTACCATATTTGTCCGATTATAAGGTGATGTTTTTTCTAAAATGTAAGCCGAAGGAGTCATACTCGCCTTATAATCACGATCAAAGTTATCTTTTATTACTCTTCTCCCTCTCACCTCCACTAAAATTCAATCCTTTATGTTCTACAAAGACGACAGCTGTCTGCGCATATGCTCCGCATGCTGCTATGTTTTGCTTTTATTTATTTTAATTTACATTGAAAATTTAGTGTAACCGATCAGGTATTTTGAAATAAAATTTAGTATCAACACACTCCAATTTTTTTCTTTCTTGTGGCTTCTACAATAGGGGGTCGCCTTATATTCAGTGTCGCCTTATATTCGTTGTCGCCCTATAATCAGGCAAATAAGGTAGATCTATGGTGTGAACTTCATATGCAAATCTTGAACAACGATAAAACAAAGAAAGGCGGGCCAAAAATGATCTTACAGTTTCAAACATGTTGAATACCATATTTACTCACATAATTGCCTCAATCGCGTAATTGTCCCAACCTAATTTTTTAGGAGGAAATAAAAGATTATTTTTTGTACCACATACAGTGAAACCTTGATTCTGCACCCTCCAATTTTACGTTTTTTCCGATTTTGCGCACTTTTTGTCTGGTCCCGAGCAAATGCTCATAAGAACAATGCAAAATTTTATCCAATTTTACGTTTTCTTGAATTTACATTTCCCCCAAATCTGCATCTTATTTTTCGAGTCCTGACAATGGAAATCCACCCGATTTTACGTTTTCAATTTCCTATTTCGGAAAATGCAAAGAAGCACCAGCGGTGTTTCGCTTGTATTCAAGGTTAAAAATAGGCTTTATTCAATAGTTTTAGTCGTAACTTTGTCAAACTCATGTTTAAATAGGCATATGTTTACATAAGAAATGTTTTCAACCCCACGTGGCAATACATTTATAGGCCAATTGAATAAACTAACACACTTCATGCTCACTGTTACGCTTGCGTAGTCCCAGCCATTTGTTTTTATGGGAAGTTTATATCAACACGACGCTAGGCATTGTATATAGGTTAATGCGGTAATCCATTTATGTATCGGTCATTTTAGTAGGAAGTCGACGACATCTACACGACGCTTGGAGTTGTTTATAAATGTGGCAATCCATTAATTAATTTTTGGCCTGAAATATGAATAATAAAACAAAGTGATAAAATTAATATCTTAGCTTAACTTGATGCACATGTTGGAACACGTATAAAACTTTTTGACTGGATGAAGAAATAAAATGTTATGTAAGTTAGTTTATTTGCAATTTCATTGTTATTGTGTTCAAACATGTATATTTTACCAAAGTTATTATATAAAGCAACCCACATTTTACTTTATGTTACATAATCTTCATTTCCCCGATTTTACACTTTCCTCGATTTTACGTTTATTTTTGGTGGTCCCTTCAATGGTGTGAAATAGAGGTTTCACTGTAATTGCCTCTCCTTTACTTTGACACGATGGTTATAATTTTTTACACTGCTGTCTCTCTTTTGCTTCCACAATCCCTCCAATCAGATTGATAGATTGATCCAATTCCATATAAAAAATAGCCTTTGCCCAGCTTTGCATTTAAAAATGTTATAGGTAGCTATTGGAGCCACTGATATCATTTTCTTAGCTATGTATTGTTTACGTTCAGTATCTCTTCCACATTCCCTCCCCATCACCATAGACTGATGAATGACTTCGATTCTGTGCTGAATTAACCTTTGATTGCCTTCGTAGTGGATCAAATCACCAGGTTGTGAACTTATTGAGTCTGAAACAACTCGTACGAAATGAACAGTGTGAGTTAGTAAGGAATGTCATTGTGCACTGTGTGGATTATGCATTTAAGGAAGAAGTATTTGTGGCAGGCAAAAGTGTGATGTTGGTATGGGTAAATATAATAATTATATGGTACACTTTAAACTACGCATCATATTGTTTTCCAAAAAAAATGGAGTAACAGAGCGGCAGCATGAGATTTTCAGTTGATCCCAAGCAAGTGAGATATTGGAGGAAAGACATCATTGGGTTTCAATAAAATAACTATTGCTCTCATGTACAAGTTTGTACGGACGCAAAATAACAGTAAATTTTTTTAAATTTCATTACTGCTAGACTTAATTCTTATATGACCCCCATAATTGCACATCCCATGTTTTAATGTAAAAAAATTGTGCAGAAAAGTGGGGCAATTATACGAGTTAATATGGTATACAAAATTTTTAGGGTTATACATTGATCCAAACCTCAGCTGGAACCTCCACATTGACAACCTGTGTAAAAAGCTCAACTCAGTGTTTTATTTATTCCACACTTTTACTTAACTTCCCGTCATATTTATTTATTTGTCACACATCAACACTCACTCATTATAAAATTATGTATTATGGATTTTTCTACTCTAGGGTCTCATATGGTTTAATATTTGGGGATCCTCCTTCTGACTTATTGGCATTTTTGGAATCCAAAAATAATTGTACATAACATTATTAATGCACCATTGAAGACTTCACTGTTCTACGAAAGTCACCACCTTTTGTTTTTACTTTCTCCATACGTAGTAATGGGAAAGTATTGTGATCACAAAAAAAATCGACTTCGAGATCTCGACGGAAATACACGTTTTGAGGTCCCTAGAACATGTTTAGACTATTTTCGGAATGATGTCTGTGTGTGTATGTGTATGTGATTGTGGGCGCTCTAACTCAAAAAGTACATGCCATATCGTTACCAAACTTCATATATAACACTTTAGCATGAGCACAAAGAACTGATTAGTTTTTGGACAATAACGGATAACCGGAAGTCGCGGTTTATTCGAAACCCGTTTAGGTTATTGCGATATTTCTCCGTTAAAACATTATTATTTTATATACAATTCTATACAAATGTTATAGAGAATGTAATTTCCTACAACTTTCATTTGAAACAATTTCCTATTGTAGTTATTGTTTAGGACTTATTTATAAATAATCGATTTTTTCGGTTTCCATCAAAGATCTCCTTAAAAACATCGTAATTGGTAATCTTCGTGAGGACCAAAGTTGTAGAGAATAATATTTCTTCCAAGTTTTGTTTGAAACAAATTTTCGTATAACCATCCATTTCGAGGATGTTTTGCTTTTCCTTAATTTCCAGTATACAGCGCCACCACCATGTAGCGGTGAATTCTGTAAACATATTCAAAATATACCTAATTTACGGCAATAAGTACGACTGTATTCTTTTACGATACGAAATAATAATTTTGCCTTATAATGCTATTCATAATAATTTAAATATCTATACCCCAAATATGGAGAAAGTCATGTGTTGGCCACATCAGATTTTTTACTTCTTACACCACTATCATTGAATAATTTTTTATGCTGACCACTAGTTGCCGGTTTTAGTGACTGCTCTAGGCTTGCTTGACTAGCGAATGGTAACTTGAATTACTCGTTTAGCCATGTGGAATTCCTTTCAAGGAACCTTGAAACAGTTCTATGGCTCAGTTGTCACCGTGAGAAAAGATTTGAGGTAAACTTTTTTATATTGGAAAACAATAACTTCTTAAAGTTTTCTGGGCAATCGGTCACTGCATGTTTGGCTGTTATGTAATTGAACAAACGCTGCTTGCATTCGTGTGCAAGCAGTCTCAAGGCTTCTTCTCGCAAGAAAACAAATCGTTCTTTGCGAGAGATGGTAGATCTTCGCACTCATCTTCCTAGCATAAAATTAAAATAACAAAATCAGACGCAGTCGGATGCAGCTGCACTTCATGTATTTTATTAAGTAGGAATTGAAGATAAAAATACAAAATATATTTTGACAGGACCTCTCAGAACTTTTTTTTAAAACTTCAGTCAAAATTACGATTTGAACGAAAAATTACGTCTATTTTTTCTCTGGAAACATGCCTCACAAACTACAATACCAACAGCAATATTAAGGAAACTATAAATGGAATTTAAGAAACATACCTCCAGCAACAGCCTCCATGTGCCACAATGTAGTTATTACAACAGACACCAAGGCGCACGGGAGGAGACTGATAAGAGAAACAATGAGACAGTACGTATCTTGCCAACGTGAGACGTTGCCAAATCTCATTTTCGCTGTTATTAAAGTTTTTTTGTTACGATACATTAACCTCTGGTTAACTGAGATTATATTTATGTATATTACGACAATTCCAAAATACTTCGATCTGATAATATTTTCCTGCTAATAGGCCACTGTGCATGTGGATGCAATATTTTTAAATGGGAGGAAATGGATAATTTATGACGAAGAAAAGAACTTTAAAACGTTATTTCCCTTACGTACGGGCGTATCATTTCTTTAAAATGCTCCACTGCACGATACGCGTCCGTTTGTGATACGCTGTACACTTTCCTAACTTGTTTATATAAATTCGTTTAATTTTGCTACAATAGACATTTGAGCTTGCAGTTTCGTACGTAAAAATGAATCTAAATTTATTTTCCGCTCTGGAACCGTTCGAAAATTTATCTAAAATTATATTAAAAAATAAATAAATAAATCCGGTGGAGTCTAACCAATCGATCTTCGGATCTATTTATGTATTTTGGGAACTATCTTCGCGATAATTTGGGCGGAGCCGTTGACCCTAGGTCGCTATGGAGAATCCGCGAGGTTTTTATCATTAAATTATATTTTACCTAGTGTCGTTTTATGCAAATCGAGAAGATAAAGTAAACACATGCCAACAAAAAATTATTTCATAGTCGAGGCGACAAAAATACATCTGAAAGTTAGATCGCGTTTTTATAACGTATAATTTTGCGAGTTAATGCATTTCGGTCGGCTTTTGAAAGTCAACTGCCGCCTACGCTATAATATCTAAGGTTATAATGACTGCAATTCTTCTGTTCAAATCGTCGCGACGCGTCGGTTTGATTTATCAGACAAAAAAATGTCTCGTGTGTGTGTGTGTATCAGAGCTGCAAACCACTTCAAAATTTGTAAGTGGTTCGGTTCTAAATTTTTGGAAGTGGTTCGGTTCGGTTTGCGGTTCGGTTCAACTAAATTAATCATTTGAAGTACTATTCAGAAATAATTTATCCAATATTAACATTATACATTCAGTATCAATCTGTAAGTAAATCAGTCAGCAGTCATTATTATTTTAAATGAAAGAAGAATTTATTTAAAGAAAGGAAAAATTTATATTTTAGATATATTACAGTCCCATCATCATCTTCATTTATTTATATTTTTTTAAATGGTATTTTTGATCCTAACATGATTTTTATGTGGATAACAATAGCATCAGAGAGGAAAGAGGCACTCTCCTTTGAAGCAAACCCGCTGGTTTTTCCAATGGAAATTCCTGGTCTTTTCGGTGGTTCATACTTTGTGGATTGAGACCGAACCGAAACCGAACCACTTTTGCAAAAAATTACGGTTCGGTTTTCGGTTCATTGAAAAATTAATCAGTGGTTTCGGTTCGGTTCGCGGTTTAGCAAAATGACTGCGGTTCGGTTCGGTTTGCAGCTCTGATATATATATATATATATCGATGTAGATAAAAAAGTGGCTACTATGTAATCTCGCATCAGTATTTTTTTTAAATATCCTGGGTGTCGTTGGCCTCTGAAAAAACCCATATGGATCTTTAAATGTATGCGAGGTTAATTTCTTTGCCAGGGTCATTCACGCGCGGATCTAAATCGACAATTGTTGCATTTTTGCAAGCCCCAAGCCCTTTTGTTGACGACCTCGTTGCGTGACAAAGGACGCGTCGTCCCCCTGTTATGATGCCGTCGAGAAAAAACACGCATCATATTCCTTCAACGTTTTAGTTGTTTTATTTTACTTTCAAGAACGCTATCTCAAGTTCATCGGCCAGACAGTTTCTTTTAATGATTCGTCATGTAGATAATAAGAATGCAAGAGTGACTTTTTTTTTTAATTTTTCGAGAGAAATAGAGTTGGATGACCCGCGTCGGCCACGCTGGCGTTTGACCTTTGCGGCTGCTCCCGCTCCCTTTGATTTCTCGACCAAAAGAAACAAAAAAAAGACCCACCCACGTCTCGCGAAACCTGAGCGCAGGAGGGAAAGATAAGGCTCGAGAATTTCCCTTTCAAGGGCGCATTCATTTGCTTGCGTTCAAGGGTGAAAGGAACTTGTTTATTTAAAAAGTTTATGTTTGACATGTAACGTTGTAAGGCTAATTAGAAAGATAACAAATTGTCAACGCCAGTTTGGCTCACATTTAGAAAATTTTTATTGGCATTTAACATTGTAACATTAATTAAAATATTAACTGCAATATTTTCATATTTTTTAATTTTACAAATTAATATTTTACTGATGATTTTTACATCTCTCTGCAACTATTTGTTTTGAAGCTTACGACTTCTTTAACTATACATACCGTTACCTTTCAAAATTCTACCAGTCCATTTCTTATGTCTTCTCCTCCTTATAAAGCTCTTCTCTCTTTCTCTGCTGAATTTCCTAATTTGTTTTTCTCTTTGCCTAACTAATTCTCTCAAGTGTACGCCATAGTAACACCTCAGACTCCTCCATTCTGCTCACATCTTCTTTTCTCCTTTTTCCAATCCTCTAATGGGCAAAGAAATTTTTGATCCTTTATTTTACAAACCGCCTTTGCGAAACAAAGTGTTCACAAGTGCCTTGGATTAAACAGATGCAGAAATCCCGTAAATTATAAATATTAAATCAAGTATGAATAAGTTGGGTTCTTATATTAAGACTTGGCTATCGCATTAGAAATATAACTTGATATACAGTTTTATTGTTGGCGTACATTTTGAGACAAATGCCTAATTTCTAACATTTAATTTTTCCATCAACATTTTTAACGATTTCCGTTAATGTTCACCACTTTTAAATGCGTTTCGCCTTCTTTGCTAGTTCATGGCGTACGCCTATAATTTTTTGGCGTTATCGTAATGTGCTATATGCCACCTGTGGTGCGTGTACCGCAAGGTTGAAAGTAAAATTCTTTTAAGGAGGTTTAGATTCCAGATTATAACTCTGGATTTTTAAGTACGAGAAGTCTAAAAGAGCAAAGTTCTCCTTTTCTATCGCCTAGTGATTTTAATTCTGTGCTGAGTAAGCGCTAAGAATCAGTGACAAAAAAATTGTACTTTAAAACTTAACAATATTTAGTTTGAATAGCAAAGTCGCAGTTCTTTGTGCTTTACGAGCGAGCGAGCACGCTATCGCTTGAATTTACATAAGCCATTGCGCCACTGCTTTAAGCGGTTTAAGCGAAAATCACCTGTAAAAACGTTTATTCGTTTGAGATTTTATGTACATATTTTAATGTCAACTATTTCCATACTGGATAAAGCGTAACGTGTTGCTAAGAGGATTAGAAATCTATATAGCTATACAAGACATGACATGAAGAAAACTGCGGAAAATAGGAGTATATGGAGAACCAAGTTTAACCTAGAATAATCACGGACCTGTCAACGGACAGACTACCTATGATGACGATAGCTATACAAGTGTTTACGACATCTCTATTAAACGTGGAATTAATACTGAATCGTAATGTTTTGTGCTGTGAATGAAGAACAAGTTATTCCTTTGATCGAAAATGAAGTCGCAAGCCCATTTTACCTGACTGCTGTCACGAAAACTTCCTGGAAATAACGACAATTCCATTTTTCAAAACTTTATTTCTCCGACGGCGGATGAATTGGAAATTTCTCCCGTTTAACGGTGAAATTCGAACAGCGGTAGACGGATATTCAAAAGAACGTGTTGATATAAATATATTAGCTTCTCCTTTTTTCTGGAATAAGCCTCGCGATTGCAACCGGAGACCTCGTCTGATTCGAGGCAGCCGCGAATTTGGAGAGATACGTGTGTATGTGTGGAGGGGGGGGGGGGATAAACGCTTCCCTAATACGGCACGCCGTCACGGCATTGCAGTGTTCCCTAAGTGTGGGGTGGGGGGAGGGAGTTGACATTTAGTTAGTGCTATAAATACGTTCCTTCTCGCCATAAATTCAAGGGGAAGATTTTTAGAATTGTTTTCTCTAGTTATCTCGTGAGACAAAAATGGCGCGAGCGAAAATGCGATGGTCGTAAAAAAATTTGGAAAGATTAAATTCATCTGTCGGGTCAAATTGAATGCAATATCGACAATTATCGACTGTGGATAAATTATTAACAAATTCTCTTGATGAATCATGCATTAAATAATGAATAAAGTTAATATAACATCAAATTATACGATTGATAATGAAATATATTTAAAAAACGTAGCGAAATTAAAACTGATTGATGACTCAAGCTTTAAATACTGAATAAATGATACGATAAATAATGAAATATAGTAAAAAAAGGTAGCGAAATTAAAACTGGTTTGCGAATCAAGCTTTAAATATTGAATAAAGTAAATAGAACATCAAATGATGCGATCAGTAATGAAATATAGTAAAAAAAAGGTAGCGAAATTAAAACTTATTGACGAATCAAGCTTTAAATAATGTTTAAAGTAAATATAACGTAAACTAGACATTGAAATGTAGAATTTTTAAATAGTTAAGAAATAAGAATGAAATAAGTAAAGCATAAAAGTAGTTATAAAATGAATATTCAAATGATTACCTTGATAAATTATGTTTCTCAAACGGCCATTCTGCTATCGGCGACTTACTGATGACGGTTTCTCTGTAAATGAATTGCGTGTGTGGCCTTTCCATCCTTTTTACGCATATTGGAGAGAAATGGTTCGTCAGTTTGATTTCAGTCATCCTGTAAGCTCGATGATTCTCCATGGTAATAATCACACAGATAAATCGCCAAATGAAAGGATACTGACATATCCTATAATAATCCGGATGACTACGTGATATGTTTTGTGTAAGCTATACTCAGTGAATACACACAAACATAGGTTTTAGGTACACACACAGACACTACCAAATCTGGGCTATCCAAAAAAAGTTCTCATACCCAATTCAAACAGTGAATCCCAATTCAAATTTGATTAAATAATGAATTAGTATACGTTCAGTTTCGACCGCACCGTTAATACAACAAACCGTTCGTTTAAATTCGATCAAATGACACTTTTTTCTCGCCTCGTCGATCTCGTACGAAATCCTTCGGGCGTCTACGCTTAGTTGCTTTAAAAAAAATCACTCTCACCTTTGTGTCAACATTAATTCTTTTTTCTTCCCGCCATACTGCAATTTTTATCGCTCCCGCGAAACTCCAAAGACAGAAACCGGCGTCTTCCGCATTTTATTTTTCTTTTTTCGTTATTTCGGCGAGCGGAACGATTAATCATCCGGCTCCGCAATCCATCGCCGCCTTTATCGCACTTCCATTACTCAAAGACTCTTTCTCGAGAGAGAGAGTGATATAGAGAGAGGGAATAAAAACTCTAGCGATACAAGAAAAAAAAAATGAAACGTTTCGACGCGTTTCGTTAGTTGTATTTTTTTTCGATTTAAAAAAAAGTATTATTTAACCCCTTTCTCTTCCTCTCTCTCTCTCTCTCGAAAAGAGGAGTGACGGAATAAGAAATTTTCCCACCTTTTGCGCATGCCCGCTTTCTTTTCTTTTTTCTTTCTTTCTCCGTCTTTCTTTAATTCTTCGGCAACCCTCTCCCCTTCCCCCCTCTTTCTCTCTCCTTCCACGAAATGAAATAAAAATTCCTTATTCATCCTTCCCTTTTTTTCCTCCGTCCACGCGACCAATCGATTCAACTCCGTTATCCCTGCGCGGTCCGAGTTTTAGCCGACACCCTCTCTCTCTCTCTCTGATTCTCAAGAGCTCAGACCGCAGAAACTTTACGAAGAGATAGGATGCGTTCTTAAGCTCTCTCCTACTTTTAACTTAAAGTTATCGAAGAAGAGGTAAATAAAAGAGTGGAAGAGGAATTTGTCTCGAGATATATATATATTACCTCGGATAGAAAAGAAATTTTTTTTTAATCGACGGTTTTGAGAAAGAGTTAGAAAGAGGTATTTGTTTTTCTCGAATATTCAAAGGATCCAGAAGAAGAAGAATATATATATATATATATATATATATAAAGCGTGCATACCAAAACAAACACCCGTAAATGGTATACGGGTTGGAAAAACGCGGAAGGATAACACGAGAGGACGTCGAAGGAACGGTGATTTGACGGGCATTTCGTCGCAGGGGTGATTTTTTTTTAATTTCCCCGCTTTAATTACTATAACCGCGAAAAAATAAATAAAAACTCTTCTATCATTCGGATCGTTTTTAATTTTTTTTTTCACCGTCAACCGCGTCTATGAGGAAATAAGGACCTTTGTTTGTTTCTATTCTTTTCGTTTTGTCATTTTCGACAGGTGGTTTAGAGGGAGAAAAATAAAAGAGGGAGCCTTCGTCGAATGGGCTGCGCCAGCAGTGCACCGTCTTCGGCCAACCGGAAGAAGAAGCAGGTGAAGAAGGACACATTGAGGAATGGAGGAGGATATTCCGACCCGGCTGTCGCCAACATCTTCGACGAGGCGGGAAACGCCGTCAGAGAAGCGGAAGAAGGCGTCATATCGTTCAATGAACCGGTGAATTTCAAAGCCCTCTCAGGTGATTGATTTACGCTATTTTTTTATTGATCTAACTTTGCACTTTAGAGGAAGAGAAAAAATTATTCGTTTCGAGCTGTAAAAAAATATTTTTTTTAGATTGATCCTCTCTGAGGAATCAAGCGCGTATAAAAAAAAAACAATCGGGAAATTGGCATTAAAAAATTAAGGCGCCCCATTTCACCGATTCGATCGCCCGTACAAAGTGAATAAACCCTGGTTTCTTACGTGATTCCAACATCAAAAGTTTCACGTAGATTGCTTCATTAGTGGTGAAGTAAACATACTTTTACACACACACGTTACAAACCTGCTGAACTTTTACACAATATATATATATTTATATATATATATATATATACACACACACACATATATATCATGAACTGTTTTAACTAATGTGGCATTAATACTATTTATTAGCTTTAGAATGGTGTATGGTGGTCAAACCTCACATTAACAAGCTGGAAACGATTAAAATACAGTAAAACTCGACGCTTAACCCCCTCAGAAATGCACAAATACAATAGTGATTAAACTTAGAGTAAAGCGTAACCCATAGTAACATGCACCAAGTATGGCGGTATATAAATAAAACTTGTAAATATTTACAAAGGCAATCACGTAATGTGGAAATGTAAGAAATCAGGTTTTATCCGAAGGAGCGACCTGATCGGTTAAAAAATGTAAAAAAAATATTGCAGTGCGAAAAAAAAATTCCTGATTGGCATGAGAGGTGCACCATATGCATATAGCATTATAAATTAACCATAAGTAGCCGTATAACGTACATTGATTAACTGTAAATAGTCCGCACGCGTCTGCATATGTTGTGAAGCATATGCTGCATCGCCGCTTTCATCATGTAGTGGAAACGCACAGCATCATCATGCGCTGACAAAACTATTTATCCACCATCTTGTAAAAAATTTTTTATCAAAGGTCAGCGAAATTATTTAAGCGCATGACTTATAACTCGGTATCCTACAGCGTGGTTTCGTGCCGTAACTAGGGCACGGCGAAGGTGGCATTTGCCATAGGCGCCACTTACAAAAGGCGCCAAAGTTTCCAACGACAATTCCCTAAAGTTTATTTTCCCATAAACAAGTATTGATTTTAAAAGTTAATGTTAAAGTTATATTTGATAAAAACGCTACATTCCTTAATTGAAATGCAGCAAAAAACAATATTCCACGTAACCAAGGTGATTCCAAAAATTTTGCCATAGGCGCCATATCTCGCAGGTACGTCTCTGGTTTCACGTATACGCTATACATAAAATGTAGCTATAGTGTCTTAGAACGCGGTCCGGGCTCACGTTTATGCGATTTTCGAAGACTGATTTTTCCGTTTTTTAAATAATGAATTGTATTTGCGACATGTGCACTACGTGAAATGTATGCATTTTATATAAATTTATTGTTGTGTTGAAACAGGTTTTATCATTAGAGAAATTTTGTATCAGTTTAATACATCGGTTTATTATCATATTTTGTCGTGTTTTGCTATATTATTCGGATATTAGTAACGACATTTAGTCCGACGGGTCTCAAATCCACTCATTCTCCATAGATTTAAGGTTTCTATAACACATTTTCTTATTAGTACACGATATTATGGTCCATAAACGTATCCCTCGCGTTATATGAGGGACTACTATATCGCGAACATCCTTTTGTTTACAGAAAGGGCGACCTAGTAACCGTTTCCATTCGTGGCTAATTCGAGCAATAGCTAACCAAAACCTCGTGTATATAACTTAATTTTTACTTTCTCATATACGAAGTATATTGAGAAAGTGTTATCGCGAAAAAATTCGACCTCGAGATTTTTTACGGAAATATACGTTTTAGGTGTCGCTGAAACCGAAAAAGTGGTTTTCGCAATTCCGTCTGTCTGTCTGTTATTGGCTCTAGAGCGTAAACGGTAGAACGAAAATGAATGAAATCTCGTACTTAGACATTTTATCATACAGGGCAGAGTATGTGAAGAAATGGTTGACATTGCTCAATAATTAAGGGAAGTTTATTCTACGCATTTTTAACAACAATTTGATTTTCTCAAAAACGGCTCTTCGTACAGTTACTTGAGTATACGTCTGCAATAATACTACATATTTCATATTTTTCAAAAAATGAATATAAGGCTAGTTTATTCTTGGGCAACTTTAACAAAAATTAGATTTTCTAAAAACTGGCTGATACGATTTTCGTTTTCTAAAGATAACTAAACGACGCATTAATATATGAGAAAGTTTGTACAATGTATGTTGTGCCGATTTTTTTTATAACGACAGGGATACCTTTTTAAAATCATCGTCCTGTACTTTCGTTGTTTCCTCCGACAGTTAACATTGTTTTTTCGTTAAAACGAACTCGGTAAAATGGTTTTAAAATGGAATGCTAATCGGCTGAGATTAATCCCGACGAAAAAGTAATAAAAAGAGATCGGAAACTTTCGCGTGCGCTAAGTCGAGCGTGCTAAATTCGGATAATTATAAGACTGACAAAAATAAACCCTTTGAGGTGTTTATTTTAAAGACATTTTCCGTCCGAAAATCACGACGTTAAGAGATGAGCCTCCTCGTAAATCTGTAATGGTTTATTTATTCGCGAAATTAGCCGGCGAAAAGGCGAGAAAAAAAATATTTTCCGTCGCCTTAAAAGAACAAATATGGCCATAATGTTTGTCTCGGAGGGAAATGGAGCGGAAAAAAGAGAGAAATAAAAACCCGTTCGACTCGGATCGAATGGGGTTTCTAACCGTAATCTGGAATCTAGAGTCTCTAGCCTTTTTTTCGGAACCTTTTTGAAAAACACGGATTTCGACCTATTTTTTTTTTAATTTTATAAAGTTCTGCAAAAGAAAAGAAACAATCCCGTCGCTCGAGGTGAAAGCGACAGGAAAAAAACGAAATCCCGAACATTCGTTTCGATATCTTAGTTTGCGGAGGGATTTGTTGCGCCGATGAATCGTATGGCATTCCTAGCGGAAATTTCAGCGTTCATTTATTGCAACGAAGCGTGCGGGATGATGGTGATGATGATGATGGCAATACTAATAACGGAATAGATAAGAGAAACATCAGGGATGAAAACGTTTATTATTTATTTTTATTATTTTTTTAGCCCAAAGGTTTAATTGGTTTCTTATCAAGAAAGATATCGGAAGTGCAATCCTCGATTTTTTCCAGGTCAATCGATATTTTCTGACGTCTCGATAAATAATACGTAGCCCGGGAAACCTCGGGGAAGAAATTGGAATCGACGTTATCGCTGTTTATTTTGGTGTATTAGTCGACGCTATCTGCTCATGCCGGCTTTCCTATGTATGCGAAAGGCTTGTACCAAAGCAATCGGTGAAAGAAATCTAGAACCCTTGATTCAGTGGCAATGGCTGCGCTCAAACAGTGGGTTTTGTTTCGATTTTAAAGTTGGCTATACCGAGAATCCGTCGAATTTTTTTTTTTAAGGATGCTGATGATTTGCTCACTGTGAAATTTTGGAATTGCACTTCTTCATTGAAGGTTAGCTACTGGCAAATATTCTCCTTCTCCTGTGTTTTTTTTATGCGCGTTTTGCTTCCAGCATAAGCGCCTATTAGCGTCGGTCTGTCCATCTGTCCGCATGTTCGTTCTTGGCTTCTACCAAACGGATTTGCATGAAATTATATATTAAAGACTTGCAGTCAAAGACAATAAGAATGTCACGTAAATGAATCACGTAAGCCAATCAGGAGTATCTATTTACTGGTGACAAAAATGAACTTTCCGTCGTATCTCATAAAGTATTGGTCATATCAACATTTTTTCAAATAAAATTTGTAGAACTAATAGAGTGTTTCTTTTCCTATGCATTTTTATCGCAGGAGTCGCCGTTATTAATAATATCAAACAAGAATGTCTTGAACTTAGAAAATTTCTTGCGTGGTCACTTCTTCATTGTTATTAGCATAAACAATCTAAAAAAATAATACGTTTAATTTCCTTACGTGTGCATACAATATTTTTATATAGGAAGAAAATGGATTATTTGTGAAGAAGAAAAGAACTTTAAAACGCTCTTTCCCTTATATACTCGTATATAATATCTTTCAAATACTCCATTGCACGAAACGCGCCCATTTGTGATATGCTGTACACTTTCCTAACTTGTTTTGACTACCCGTATATTGCGAAAACGCCGATGTGGCGAGATATAAATCCTTAGCTTTTCTTTTGCGTAAAATTTAGGCGCTAAAGCATTTTTCTTGCCGAAAAAGATGACATTCTGTTCAAAGTTTACTTTTTTACACCTCTGAGCGTATTTTGGCAGGCTAACTGCTTTTTTTCTTGCACTGAATCCCTCAATCCTAAAAATTCGAAGAAGGCGGTAATATTAACCTTCCGTACTGGTAAAAAAGATATTAAATTCAATTTACAAACCTGTTTAGGACCATTGACCTTGAATTTAGCATATAAAGCTCTTAGAATGATTAACGATTCTATTTTACCTGATTCCATCGTTTTATTTTATGTCATTTCTAGGTATTCTAATATGCGGCCATAATCATAGGTGATTCACCGAAGGTAGATTTCAAAGTTTTCTATTTAAGAATCCGCCATGGCTGAATCACCAATGAGGAGGGCTTCTATGTAGCAGAAGTGTTTTCCCTACCATTTCTTATGGCGGTTGAGGAGATAATAGTCTGTCAACGACGATCAGATTCGTTTTAAGCTTGATTTGGAATGTTCTAATCAGGTTTTACCTTAGAGAGCAGTCTTAGAGTGACCCATGCAAGTGTCGATACGTTTTTTTTACCTAACTCCAAATTTTTCTTGCGGTATCATTTCTACATATTCTACCATGTAGCCGCAAGCATACCGAAAGTACATTTCAAAGAGTTCTGTTTTAGAACATGCTAATCCGATAATCGCAAATGACGAATGCTTATTTGTAGCAGAAATGCGCATCTTAAGTTTCCCCGATCTTCTTAAGGCTAATTGAGTGACGTAGTTTATCAATCTGATTCCAGCCACGAGAGCAAACACGACACTGATTGGTTTTTTTACTTTCTCCATGCGTAGTAATGAAATCGACCTCGGGATTTCAACGGAAATACACGTTTTGAGGTCCCTAGAACACGTTTAGACTATTTTCGGAATGATGTATATGTGTGGATGGTTGGATGGATGTATGTGATTGTGGGCGCTCTAACTCAAAAAGTACTTGCCATATCGTTACCAAATTCTATATATAACACTTTGGTATGGGCACAAAAAACTGATGAGTTTTTGGACAATACCGGATAACCGGAAGTCGAGGTTTATTCGAAACCCGATTCGGTTTTTGCGATATTTCTCCGATAAATCATCATTATTTTATATACAATTCTATACAAATGTTATAGAGAATGTAATTTTCTACCACTTTCACTTGAAACAATTTTCCATGGCTGTTATTGTTTAGGAATTATTTATAAATAATCGGTTTTTTTCGGTTTCCGTCAAATATCTCCTAAAAAATGTCCTTATTGGTAATCTTCGTGAGGACCAAAGTTGTAGAGAATAATATTTCTTCCAGGTTTTGTTGGAAACAAATTTTCGTAGAAACAACCATTTCGGAGATATTAAAATTTCTCGTAATTTTTAGTATACAGCGCCACCACCATGTAGCGGTGAATTCTGTAAACATATTCAAAATGTACCTAATTTACGGCAATAAGGACGACTGCATTCTTTTACTATACGAAATAATAATTTAACCTTATAATGCTATTCATAATAATTTAAATATCTATACCCCAAATATGGAGAAAGTCATGTGTTGGCCACATCAGATTTTTTTTAATTCTAAGAGCCCGTGGAAAGTCGGCGAATGAGATAGTTCGATAACTATCAATCTTGTTAGGATAGAGAAGGAGAAAAATTCTGAACTTGAACCGGATCTTCACATTTGTGATCAGTCTTATGCACTCATGCATATAAGTTAAAAATTTCCATCCTTTCCCTCTATTGTTATTTAACATCTTCCCACTCTGGGATAAAGTTGGGGTGTTTCCGCTGTGCCTCAGTGAGGACATCTAGTGTGGCAAGGTTTAATAACTGAGTTGGCTCCTTTCTTCACCATTAAATACCCCAATTCGAGAATGGAGAATTACACTGGTTTGATAGCTTAGTTGGTTAAATGAACCTACCCGGGAAGTGGAAGACACGGGTTCGTGTCCTGGTCAAATTCATAATTTTTCTTTTCCTCTATGTTCACATTTGTGACCAGTCTTAAGCACTCACGCGTATTAAGTTAAAATTTCCATCATTTCACTCAAACGTTCATTCTATTAAGTGGAATATTTTCCTTGATACTAATTGGTCCGTGAAAGCCAAGTTTTATCCAAATGACCGATCTGTTCTGTTGACCAAAATTACATTAACTGGTTTCGCCACTTCGAAGACTACGAGAATTTCGTGGTACCTCCATTTCAAAACAAGATTGCACACTCGTGCACATAGGTATCAAGTTTGAACACATTCATTCGTAGGTACTGTAGGTACTTTGTAAAGGCAAAAATTTTTACCCAATTCATTTAACAGTCATTGATTTATTTATTTGGCGACATTTTTTTGTGGCACCCCAGCGTGCCTCGACACTCAGTTTGGGAACCACCTGTGTTAAGTAGGGATGAAATAATACCGACAATTTTTAATACTGGTATTGAGTCAGTTTTTTGCTGATACCGGTATTGAAACCGGTTTTGTGCAGAGAACAGTTTATAATCATTTAGTATATTATTTTAATAATAATCCTTTACTTAACGGGATAAACCCACTTTCTTACAAAATATAAAACGGAGTTCAAAAGCATGATATGAGTATTTCAACAACTACATAAATATGGACTTTTCAAAAACACTCTTGCATTCAAAATAAGGTTATAACTAGATAACCGCCCTGTTCAGGGCGTTTTTACAACTTCAAAACGGTGACACCCATCCCGATAAGGGGTATTTTTCAACCCCAGGCTAAAAAACTTTTTTTTCGAAAAGAAAACTCTTCATATTCCACAAACAATGATGGAAAAGTAAGAAGAAAGGATTACACTATAAAAAATAAATTTATAAACCAAATTATATGTTTGATATGAAAATAATGAGTCAATCTGTGGACCTGAGGTCAAAAAATACCGCGCTTCGGGACCGAAGGGTTCAGGAACGCATTTCAGGAGGACGAGACCATTTCCAATCGTTTTCTCTCATCGAACTAGGTAATATTATAAATCTCTCATACCGATCCGTCGGAGTCACTTTTCGGAAGAATCCTCCCGCTTTATTTCTACTGACACAGGCAACAAATACATTTTTGGTAACTTGTCGCTGCTCCCACAAAGTGCACTTTTCAATACCGATAACCCGGTATTGTAAATCACGATATCGGTATTATGTGTCTAATTCAATGCCGGTATTAATTACGGTTTTCCAATACCGATATTCATCCCTAGTGTTAAAGAGTCCATTCCAAGCGATTCCCAAACCGTTCTGCGTGTAACCTTTTGAGTGGTACTTGGAGAAGTATTGAAACTGCAGGGGTAACCCTAATTTTACGTCATTTCGCGCAAATAAATTGTACTCACGTGCGTTACATTTCATAACTTGTTTAGCTCATTTTTAATACTGCCACTGCTTTAGCACCGCGACAAAAAAATACTTGATAAATTTTCAGGACATTTTTGATATAGGTGGTAGAGAAAGTCTTGTGTACGTTGTGTACGTTTTTGTATATGTTATAAAAAAGTTTGGGAATCGCTGCTAAAGACTATTAATTATTTTTCTGTAGGACTTTCGATTCGAGCTTAGGTTATGAACTAATCGAGCACGGATAAAATAATCTAGTCCTCGGTCCTTCACAACGACGAGCACTTTTCTCTCCATCGGAAAGCGAGGATGATATCCAAAAGGCACCCCACGGCGCGATTTGAATTTCGGTTCCTCTTAAAGGTCTGATGCAAATGCAGCGTCCATCATTACGATCTAGATTTGCTCGAAGGCGAAAGCACTTATCCCCCGCACTCGTCCAAGGCCGAGTAAGACCAGGAGGGAAATCTCACGAAAACGGCGAGCGCAAGGAAAACGAATTATGTCTCACCAGTGCCGTAATTAAGGTATGGCGAAGGTGGCATTTTCCATAGGCGCCGCTTGCAAAAGGCGCCAAACGTTCCCGCAAAAGCGCGAAAAGTTAATTTTACTATAAATAAATGTTCTTTCAATACTCAAACATTGATTTATGCATAACAAAAGCGCTATTATTCTTTATTAAAACGAAGAAAAAATTATATCCTACATAATTAAGGCGTTTCCTAAAATTTTGCCATAACCGCCATATCGCCAAGGTACGCCCCTGTGTCTCGCATTAAAAAAAATCCACGCTATCCGAAACCTTATCGTGGTTACGTAAACCAAAAATTAAAGAAAAAAAATACAACTTCACGTGAACTTTTTATTAAAAAGATGAAGCAGGTTTTTTTTAAAAAAAACCTTTGTATCGCCGCCTCCTCAATGTGTATAACAAAACTTCCTTCCTTCCATTTCCCCTCTAGACTTCCTCCTCCTCCTCCTCCCGACCCCACCCCTTTTCCCCCCTCTCCTCTACCTTTCGTCCGATTCTTAAAATGGCGTCCGTCCGACATCTTGCCTTTCTCTCGCCTCGATCCATAAAGGCTGACCCACGTGTTTTTCGTGCCAATTGCGATAATATCTCGTATCCTTTTTCTCACTCCTCTTATTCTCTCTCTCTCTCTCTTGGTTATCGGACCTGAGTCCCCTCAATTCCCTCGTTCCTATATTTTCTTCCCCCTCTTCCTCTCGCCCTGCACAACAACCACCACCGTGCAATCAAAATGAATCGATGGATTTATGTAGGCATTATGCATTAGCGCACGCACGGAATTCTAGTTTAATAGCTTATTTATGTATCGGTAAGGTAAGCGATAAACGCTGCGCGTGCGTGAATTTACGGCAGTTGCTCGCGTCATCTATCGAGCCTAGTTGTTGCCGGTTAACGGAAATTCGCGGTGGTTTTTTTTAGAACAAGCAGAAAAAATAGAGGTAGACACTTTAATGTGTTATTAATGCATCAAATAATGTTTTTCTTACGTTTCGTGCAGTTTATTAGATTAAACACACAGCATGTAAATTTGTGATACTCGGATTACATGGTATGATTGCCTTAAACGCATTATTTTTCCAGAAGAGCTGGTGTTTGAGACGGTTCGTTTTGTCAAAATGGCGGATGCCAGCGCAGTATTTTTGAAAAAATTTGCGTGCGTAAATGTTTAACATAGAAGTCGCCATTAGGGGGAAAAATCAACGAAGCCTTGCCCTGAGAAATCGGGGATAAGGAAAACTTTCTCTCCTGGACAACGTCGGTTAAGGTCAGAAAAAGTCTATTTTCGATTGTTTTTGTCGGACTGGATCGGAGGAAGATTGAAAAATTCTAATTAACCGGTAAATCGTGTTTTTTTACGATCTCGAAAAAAAAACATAAACAAAAGACCTTTCGGAAATGTTACTGTGGGGTGCGTGCGAGAGGGAACGTGGAGCTTTTTCGAACGGACGAAAGGTCCTAGGCCGCTTTTTTTTAGGGAGAAAGAGAGGGGGGAGGGGTAAATAGTGTCACTGTCGATCGGTCAGTAACCCCTTCAAAGGGGCCAGTCGAAATAGCGTTCTCTTCCCCCCCCCTCCCCCCGCAGTTCCATTTTTTATTCATCCCTCCGTCATACACGAGAATTAAGGTGGACCTACTTCTGCTGACTCGGCCTTTTCCGTTGTGATGACCTGCGAAGGACCCCTCTTGATAGATTTCTTTCTGCATATTTAACGCTAGCCAAAACAATTTCGTCTGTGAATATATAAATTAATATCAGTAGACGCAGGAACACACATTCGTAATGTATGTCTGCACACGTGTATATATATATATATATATCAGTTGTGTCTCTCTTGTGCTGACGAAGGGATCATCCCGAAAGCTCTAACCTCTACAAATGTGTCTCTCCAACACCCCAGCGGCTCTACTTCCGGTAAGTGTTCACTGGGTTTCCTTCAACACCTAGTTGCCCAAAATATATATATATATATATATATATATATAACCAGTATGTGTAAATAATGTAGGCCCTCACCAACCGCGGTTTTGAACATCCACGGTTGAAAAATTGCGCCTGATTTCGCCAGCCCCAAGAACTTAACAAGCTCTCTGTCCCACCTGTCTTTCGGTCTTCTTTTCTGTCTCTTGATATTTCTTGGGATCTATTCGATGACACTGGACATCCAACGCTGGTCATTTCTGCTAGTAATATTGCCCATTGCCATTTTAGCGCCTTCACTCTTCTAATCACGTCAGGCTCCCGTCTTCTTTCTTACCCAGTCGTTCCTCTTGCGGTCTCTTCGGATAATCCCTAACATGCATCTCTCCATGCTCCTCTGTGTTGTTTGCAGGCGCTGTATCATTCTGGCATTCATGGTCCATGTTTCACAACCATATGTCAGAACAGGCAGAACACATTGGTCATACAGTCTCCTTTTTAGGAAGACTGGAATATTTGATTTAAAGATGTTCGCGTTCTTGCCAAAAGCACTCCATGCCATCTTCACTCTCCGGTTGATTTCTCCAAGAAGCGAACCATCAGTAGTGATGAGTTGGCCTAAGTAAACATAGCTCGTTACTTCTCCGAGTTCTGCTCCGTTGCTATGTATCTTCTCAAAATTTGTGAGGGAGTTGTACATAACCTTTATTTTATTAAGATTCATCTTAAGTCCAGCTTCTCGGCTTGCTTGCTCAAGCTCTTCAGTTCTTCTAAGGAGCTCTTCTGGGCTCCCTGCGAACAGTATGATATCATCTGCAAAGCGCAGGTGACTCAGATGTTCTCCATTTACCTTTATGCCTTTTTCCACCCAGTCTAGCGTTTTGAATACTTCCTCTAGAGCTGCTGTAAATAATTCAGGAGACATAGTATCTCCTTGTCTCACTCCCTTTTCGGTTTTGAAGACTCTATATATTTGTGTGTGTGCGTGTGCGCGCGCGTCTCTCCGTCGCTGAAGAAGGGCGTCAGCCCGAAAGCTCCCATGTTGGTGTTGTTTTTGTGTTTTTCGTGTGTCCTCAACACCCCCAGCGGCTCTCCTATCTAGGTAAGTGTCCACTGGTCTTCCTCAAACACCTTGTTGCCACCTTTATCATTACCGTTTCTTTTCTTTGCGCTTATATATATATATATATATATATATATATATATATATATTAAAACGATAAGGAAATAAGAGATTATATATAAGTTTGCAACTAGTAGTTGATAGGGATACAAGGGAGCCCGTGGACACTTACTTGGTGTTGTGGGCTTCCATGGCGATAGAGGAAGGCTTTTACTTGGAGCTTTCGGGCATCCGCCCTTTTTCAGCACAAGAGTATTTAGAAGTACCTAAACCATGAAATATTTGTTTAAATTTTAGGATTTTTTTAATGGCAAGAAAATAACTTTGTTGTAATTTTCCATTTTTTTTCTGTCGGTTTTGCCACTACACCTACCCGTGTCAAGTCATCTAAATGCGCTATAATACAAAAAACTTTTATAACAATAGAATTTTTCCAAATAACAAAAACAAGATTATAGAAATTTAAAAATGTTTATTTATTTGGCCGTTAAAAATTCGTAAATGTTAAAAATATTGACTAATGTTTATGTATTTTCAGTCGAGCTAGGATGCTGAAATTTTTCAGAAAATTAGAGGTGTTCCATCGGGAAATAACATTGAAATTTACAAACATTTTTATAAAGATTCATAAAGTTTAAACAATTAAATATATGTATAAATGTACTTCTAGAGGTGCTACATCGATGAAATCTAGCACAAATGTGAGGTATTCGTAACAAATGATAAAAAACTATAAAATTCTTATCTTTGTAAATTTTAAGAGTTGTTTTTACCCCAATATTGTCCAAAAAGAAAACACGTAAATCGGTGCAGAGGTGCAAACTTTTGCTTTTAAAAATTATTTTTCGGCTCTTACTCTTTACATTAAGGTGAGAGAAAATGCTTGTAGAATGCAAGCACATATTACTGGTACAAAAATATACCTACTCAAACACACCTTCCTAGTGACGATTGAAAATCGTGTCCCGCAAGATACAGAACGAACATAATAAATATAAATAAATAATAAACAATCAAATGATATGCGATCACATTATCGCAGAAACCCCTGCTACAAATTTCGAATCTCTCTTTCATGGGGAAGGGGGGTGGGTCGGCGTAAATGTAAATGGGATCGCTGGACGAGTTTCCCATTCAAATTACGCCGATTTGAGTTTCATTTTTCTCCGTCGCCAGATCCGAATCTTAAGCCGGCAGAGATTTATTAAAAAATGTATTCCCTGGAAATCAAATTTACAGCTCGATCGATAGCAATAATAACAATATTTCGTTGCAAAAAAATCGGTTATCTCACGAGGCGGATTTCTTTTTTTGTTAAAGCATGGCTTCTGACAGAAAGCGGAGAAATCGTATCGTTTCCGAATTTTCGATTCCGACATGCGACATTTTATATGTATCGAAATTCATAATTTTATAATTTCTTTAAAAAAACTATCGATGATTTGCTATTAAATTGCGCGGATGATTTAATAGATTAAAAACGTTTTCTTTTGTTACTTTTTATGTGATGTTATCAAAAGAATGCTATCGTCATTACGGATCGAGCTGCTTTTTGGGTTGCATAAAATTAAGGATGGCAATTCGATATTTTTTCCCCCAATCCGTTTATTCGTGAGTTGGCAGAATATCACACCCATTTCAACACTCGTACCGATAAGAAATTTTTGTTAACAATACTAAAATTGTACTGCGTATTCTATCTGTAATATTTTACGAATTACTCTGCAAAAGTACGATATAGATGTTGGTTATAAAAAGTAGAAAATGTCCATTTTTGAGTTTTTTTTAACTAAAAAAATAAAATGTTGAATAAATATAGAATATTTTACATACCGTTGAGCAAAATTATTGAATATTTTTCTTCAAACAGAAGAAAAATCCTGCGAAGCACTATATAGTTATTTGTTATAGCAAAAACGTCATGCATAGAAGAAAAGTAACAAAAATGCGATAAAGCAGCATAAAGTTATTTGTTGATACAGAAACCGTAGTGTAAACTAAATTTATAATATTTCACGGACTTTCTATTCAATGTGTTAGACTTTTTAGATTAAAAAAACTAAGAAAAGTTCTCAATGATACCATTAAGAATTTTTCATAACCTAAATGACCCGAAACTTTATATATATATATAACCACTTGTTAATTTCTTATTTTTAATTGCTAAATCGATTTTTAGTCGAGTTGGCGGTCCTTGGCCTCGGCAATTACTTCTCCATTTCCGTCTCCTAGGACGCGGAAAACGAACGGGTACGTATCACGCAAGTCATGTAGACTATCGCGAAAGAGAATTCTGAAAAACATCCGGATCCGGAGAATCCGAAGCACAAAAAACATATATAAACATATATCTCCACCGCACACGTGTGACCGAAAGAACGCCTTTAAATCAATATACCTAGTGTGTGTGTATGTATTTGTGTGTGTGTTTGTGTGTGTGTGTATATATATATGTATACAGGCATTCGTTTCGGGAAATTTCGCGGAAAATTTTTAATGGCCTTCGTCACACGCCTGGTCGCGAAAAGGCGTCAGAATCGATTGAGGTTTAAAAATCGTCATGCATATGCAACGGGTCTTTGCGCGGTGTGGTCGTCGTTGTTTCTCTGGTCGCCCTTTATCTTTATCTCTCTCTCTCTCTGTCTCTCTCTCTCTATAACACACACCCGCTCTAAAGTGACGTCATGCTCCGCACGCACGAAACATGCTGCTATATAAATTTTTCATGCGGACGAAGCTCGACCTGTTTCGTTTTCTTTGTTTCGGTGAGAAAATTAAAATAAAATTGACACGGCCTTTCTAGTCGTCGAGCGCTTTTCCGAATTTTCTCACCTGGAAGGCATACTATATTTGAAGTTTTTTTTTAGAAAGACATTTTTCTTTATATATGTATTTGTAATTCTGGCGGCTCTCCTTTGATTTTTATCTTGATAACTGTAATGCAATTTGTACTCTATATACATTTTTGCAAATGCCTTTGCCGCCTAGCGCAGAGAGAATTTTGTTCTGCCGTGGATTCCTCGTACGTTTCGTACGTGAGTTCCTGCAACTATGTAATACAAAAATGTTTTCTTAGGGAGGGATCTTTGAAAAAGTATTCGCTTCCATGAGCATTGGTTATGGAGTGATCCATGACGTTGTCCACGGTGATTTATGTTACAGAAAGATGAATCAAATATATTCCGAAAATATTTACAGGATAGCAAAAACCAAATCTAGCGGCATTTTACGTTAATTCCAAACTAAAGTGTACGTTGAGGTATTTTTATTGCGTTCATATAACAAATTATAAAAAACCTATATTTTCATCAATGACTTTCCCGCCTATCACGGCACGGATTTTTGCCCTGCCGGGGTTTCCTCGCACGTGTGTATATTTGAGTCCATACAAAATATGAATATCGTCCTCCTTTAGTTTCCTCAGAAATATATACCACAAAGCGAATGCCGAATCTTCCTCAAACAGACCGACTCCTCGGTCTGTTTTGAGATCGTAATGATTTGCCCCGGAATCTTATATCACGAAACTTAAAAACGGCTGCGACGTATATCACCAAACAGGCTCCAAACACCTCTGCTTTTACGCCACACACACACACTGTTAACGAAGAAAATTATATATTTGTTAAATTCCACTTTTTTATTTCACGACCAGTTTCGCTAATTTTAAATAACTTGCATCCAAGTTATTATTTTCTTCGTTAATATGAGTATCAATTACTACAAAGTTCTGCCAAATTACTTGGATTTTATTAACATACACTGTCTAATCACAGCAACGCATATCACCAAGCAAACATTCAGATGCCCCCGACTTTATGCCGCCCAACTTACAACAGCCTGCCCTGCAACGTATGCCACCAAACATACAACATCTGCCCCTGGTTCTATGCAACCCAACTTTCACCATAGTGACCCCCGCAAAGTATGCCACCAAACATGCACGTCCTACCCCTGGTTTTATGCCACCCAACTTACATTAAACTGCCCTTCAACGTATGCCACCAAACATACAACCGCGTAACCCTCGTGTTTTATGCAACCCAACTTTCACTATTTTTCCCCCTCAGTCGTGCTACCATGCATACACGGTTGGTTCTAAACGTTACACCATTCAACAGGAATGCCTCTAAAATACGTATATTCCAAGCTACGCATGTTACTAATACTTTTTTGAGATACAATGTGTTGGGACAAAATTTTCACTTTTCACGAGTGGTGGTTTTAACAACACGTTTCCATGCTGAAAAAAAAGAATTGATAAGTTTTGAGTCCCATAATGAACTAAACGCCGTTATTATCAAACAACGGTTTTTCACGTCCGTTGCTTAAAATACTGTTTTATAAGGCTTCTGGTGGAAAGGAGAGAATGTCATTGTACTCGTAATCGAATAAAAGAATAATTTTTGAGTAAAGGAAGATACGAAATAAATATAAGCGGTCGAGTTAAAAAGATTCGTCGACGATGAATAAATTAACTAGCTGTGCCGTTCCCGTAATTTCGAACATCCCAGAAAAAAAATAGAACATCGTACGGCATCGAGAAATGATAAGTGACTTCGGACTTGAACATCGTTTTCTTATTAAGTACCGATTCTTCCCATCTTACACCAGGGTGCCATTTTAAATTAAAACCAACTTAGCGTCTTGATTTGAAATGCATTGATTTTGCTGAGATGTAAATTTACGAAATTTCGGGAGTGAGAATCGTTAAAATCACGCTAAAATAGGCAGGTTTTTAAATAAAAATGTAATTATCGCCATTACTACACATCAGGGCCGCGCCAGCCCGGGGTGCACGGCACCCGGGCGCCAACTAGTCGGGGGCGCCTTCCCATCAAGATATTTGTATCTTTGTTTATGTCATTCATATTTCTTCGAAATGTTTTTAAGAGGAAATACAGCAATTGAAAGCTAATTTATAGGAACGTAGAAGGGGGCGCCGCAGAATTATTTTGCATTCGGGCGCCAAACGCCCTTGGCGCAGTCCTGCTGAGCCTTATTCTAGGATATTTATTTTTGGACTTTGAGTCTTTTTTTTTGTTCTCTCTCAAGCGTTAGCGCGAATTTGAGCTAATAGGGAAAATTTTCGATAGCGCAGTTCGTTTCCACGGAAGGAAATAAAAAAAAACAGTCCGCTTTATGATTCAAAAGGCACACCTTTGATTTAAGGAAAACGATACAAATCGTCTCGGACGTCATCGCTGGCCGCCATCTTTCCCACGAGTCACAAAACTTCGCCTTCATGCTTCGCATTTATCTTCTCACTCAATTTCTCCCTTCCATCCTCTCCTCTTGTGCATCGCCTCCACTGTAATTAAGTCCTCCCTCCATTCTCTCTCTCTCTCCCACTCCCTCCTGCTACACATCCTTTGCACCCGGAGGTTGGAGGATAAACGATCCATACGGCCTATGCACCCTCTTGCAGCGGTCGAGTAACCAGACAGCCGGTGACAAATTACGGTAGCGAGGGCCTCGAACTCCTTCGGGCAACGTCCTAGCGGCTGGGATGTTATTCACCCTAAAGAACTCTTCTTTGCCTTTATACTCCCAGACCGAAAGAATGGAGAGAGAGAAAGGGGAGAGAGCAGAGTGAAAGAAATAGGGAAAATAGAGTGTGTGAGAGAGACAGACAGACAAACGACTTTATTTAGGGCGAAATTGAGACTACATAGTCCCTTCTTACATTTAACCCTACGTTACTGAATTACAGTTGACAATAAAAATAATGGCATATAAACATACAAACAGAAGATAAATACCTGAAACTAAACAAATGAAAAAAAACACAATTAAGAGATTGGATTACAAATTCGGAAACTTCTAAAAAGAGAAGACTAAGTATATATATATAATGGAGTGAGAAAGAAAGGAAATAGAATAAGATAGGAAAGAATGGAATGGCAGAGGAAGAGAGAGAGGGAATGGAAGACGAGAGAAGAGAGAGAGAGAGAGAGAAAGAAGAAATCGATCCCTTTTTTTTCCCTGAAGTTTCTAGTCCATCGCAGGCTAAACTAAAACGTCAATCAAGTTTTCAAAATAAAAAAAATAAAGAAATCTCCAACCTGCCGCGGTGGGTACCGTTCAACTCTTTATAAAAAATATAATAATATCTGTCTTTCCTTCTTTTCTTGGGTCAGCAGCTCAGTCCTAATCTAATAGTCATGTGATTCGGAATGCCACAGCCATTTACGTGCGCGGGAGAGAATTAAAGAGATAGAGACCGTCTCGTTCTTTTCTACCTATACGGGTCGACGTTTTTATTATTTTTGTTTTTGTTTTTACGAATCAGAACGACAAAAAAAATATATATATACCGAAGTCTGTCACATCGCCATGGCAATTAAAAAATAAAACCCTTTTATTTACCTCGAAGTATCCCGCAAACGGAGGAAATTTTAAACCAGAGTAAATATGTTAACTTCGTGCGTGCATGCATACAAAGCTGAGACGTTCTTCACGATTTGTAGTATGATCATGTTAAATAATTAATTCCACGACTTTTCTTTGGAACCTTTTTTTGTTATGAATACTATTTTTTTCGGCGAAGTTAAGTTAATTTTTCGTTCATAGAGAGATGATATCCCTCTTTTCTTTTTGGTAGTGTTGGCACTCCTGCTAGGGTAAAGGTGGCACCACCTGCTTGGGTTATATAGACCGTTTTATACCATTTTTCTCGTAGGCTTTTGACCAAAAATGTCCTCGGCACCAAACTTCATGAAAATCCATTCAGTAGGTTAATAGATGAAATATGAGGACAGACGGACGGACAGACACGACCTGGACATAAGGCGTCCGTTGATTATACTTTTACGTAAAGAACGCCCAATACATTGAAGATCTATATGTTTTTATTTGTCGTTTTTCTTCAACATTATCACCGTGAGAAAAGAAACAGGTTACTCAGTTAATCTGATCAATTTTTTCGGGTTGGAAGATTTTTTAAATCATTTTGCGACAGCTTTGTTATCCTGTTAATAGTAGGAATTAATAAAAAAAAATATACAGAGCTTAAGTTTATTTATCTTTCCTTTTGAGTTTTTAATCTTTTAATCTCTTTGATAAAGATAAAGGAAATCTTTGTGGGTTATCTTAAATATCTATCGACAAGTTTTTTTTAATAGCTGGTGTGATTGCACTGTTCAGCTTAATACAAACGGCCTTGCCGGAAATGTTATCGTTGAAACGAAGATGTCAAGATCTACAAAAAGTTGACATTGATAAATCTCATTGCACATTTCAAATAAGAAGACAGATTTTCCTACTTACGATGACATCGTTTATCTTAAATAAACCGCCTTAATGCAACAGTTCATGTTCATATCGATATCTGGTTACAGAAGTATTGTAGAATACTGGAAACATGGATATGAATAAACGGCTCATTCTACTGATATTGATCTTCATTTTAACTATAACACAGACAGTACAAAGTATCAGTAGCACGGCCAGGAACCTTTCGCCGACCCATTTTGATAACATCTTTTTGCTTAAGTTTGGCCTTCTGAATTGACGCCCTGATTTATTAATCATATTTTCGATATACCCTGTATTTCTCTATCTATATTTGTAAATATCCAGGTGCCTGGCGACTAAAAATTGCATTGTGACGATCTATTTTCCTGTTATGTTCTATCAATACAGTATATTTAGAAAATAGGTAGTTTTTTTATCACGCATGTATAGTGTGTATGTAATGTCTACAGATTTTGTTAATCCTGATTCTAAATCGCATCGCATTGGAACCTCCCCTTGCTCCTGGATTGTAGAAATGGCTGATATATTTTGTCCAGGACTGTCTATGTCCTTATTTGAATGCACACATACTTAAATGTTCGTGCACGAACATGTGTCTAAAGGAGTACTTTGCGTTCCAAAAATAAGTTCCATAATGTTTACTAAAATGCCACAGCCTTCTTAAGAATGTCACGCCTTAAAATTAAAATCAGTATCCTTCAACAACAAGCTGTTTCAAATCAAAAGATGTTTTTAAAAGTACTTATCTCCAATAGAAACAACAAGTTTATCAAAAACGTGGGCATTGGAGATACCTGAGACAAGTACTTTTTTTATAAATATTTTGCTTTTAAGTGCATGTTCTTGAATTTTTTCTTTCAGCCATAAGACGAGCCCGGTAAGTCTACTTTGAATCAGTATCCTTGATATTATGCAACCCTTGCATCGCACCCCCTTTCGAGACACTTCGTTCACACTTTCTTGAGAACCCCTAAAGAAAATCAATTAATTTCCCCAACGCGTTTTTAAACGGACGTTCCACTCGAGGAAGCCGTCAGTTCATGCGCACGGACCTGTTCCTAAAACTAGGATGGGGCAGATCGCCATCTTATTTTTCGTTTTTTTTTTTTTTTGAGAACCTCCTCCGGTTACCGCAACCTTCAATCAAAAATAAAAAACAGTTGCGTGTCGTCACGGACGAGGCTAAATTACGTAGTCCGCCGTTCCTTCTTATACGTGGAAGGTCTTCTTGCATCGGTGACCTCGGGGCATGCAGTTGGCTAAAAAGGGGCAGGGCTAATTCTGGACGCCGCCGCTTGTCGTTTCCCTCAACTCCTCCTTCCTCTCTGTCTCGATCGTCGGAACAGATGCGGTGCAAATCTCCCCGATTGAATAATTTCCCCCCTCCCCCCTACCAAACTCCTCGTCAGATGGTCCTGGCGTGCGAGAACGCATCCGGAATCGAATGGAAACGGATTAATTCCCCACTTCCTCCTCACCCATCCCCCTCCCTCCGCAACCTGAAATCACCGCCGTTGATAACGGGGCGCACACAAGAATACTTCTTGTACATAACGGCGTACGAAGGTCGCGAGATCGAATACACGAGAGGAATTTTCATGTTAGTCGTCTTTAGATAGACCACGGTTCTCCGATTGTAATGTTCATTGTTTTATAACTGGTGTAATTGTCCGTCCTAGTTAAATACCATTTTTACAAAAATTAGGGATATACAACATCCACGAGAGGAATTTTCACGTTAGTCGTCGTTAGATAGACCACGGTTCTCTGATTGTAATGTTCATTGTTTTACAACTGGTGTAATTGTCCGTCGTAGTTAAATACCATTTTTGCATAAATTGGAGATATACAAAATATCTTGCGACTAAAACATACATAGCACAGACACAATTGTAGTTACGAAATAGAAATAAATTTATAGAAGAAAGCAGTTTTTTTACGGTTTAGGAATAACTCATGTATTATATTAATTTTAAACGTAATCCACACCATTATTAATCGTCGTAATAACATTTTTGGAGGTGATTTTCAAGTTTCCTCACGACGAAATTATACACGAGGTGTTATATAGCTGTATTTTTTTGCGGTTTAGGTTAGTTTCATCGACGGCAAAAAGAGGATAATAATTTAGATTTTAGCTGCGTCATAATCCGCAATACATAAAAATTGCAGCAGCGCTTAAAAATTCTTTTTTTTTTAAACCTGCGTTTAAACATAGTCACTTGACTAATAATCGCATTTTTTGAAGCGACGCCCGTGTAACCACATCTCCTTAAAGATGGGACGGCAGGGCAATAGGAGAATATTAAGGATTTCCCGATACACGTAACCTTTTCCTCCGCGCCACGGAATACCTCGCATTAACATTCCATTTCCGTACGAATGCAAGGGAGTTTCGAATGCAGATAGCGCCTTTACCAAGTTCACCAACCTTTCGAAGCGGACACGTTTCGCGGAAAGAAAAAAAAGTACGTATACGAGGGAAGGAGCGCGCCTTTCTACCTTTCTTTTTTCTTGCGAACTTCATAAATCGCGCTAATCTCGTTTTATATTTAACCAGTTTCCTGAATTTTCGAAAACTTAGATAGGCATACATTTTATGTACCGGCTTGAAACGTATTTACGGCCAGACGTTGAATAAATTGGTAGGAATTTCTCGTTGGTTAATAAAACGCAACCGATTTCTTCGAAATGTCGTACTTCTTTGGGAGACGGTTATTTTTCTGAAAAAATTAGCGTGTTCCAAGTTCATGTAGTTTGCGTTGACGACGCATAATGAGGTGATTACGTTCAAGCCCCACGCTTTTCCTTCATTTTTTTATGTTAATTTTTAATTAGGAATGCATTCAAAGAGTTTATCTGTTAATTCAAATGCATTCTGCAAAGAAAGGAAATATACATGCTGATGATGGATTTCTCTGAATCGTTTACTGCATGTTACGTTTGCACAAACTTCCAGACAATACAATTGGTGACTATTAAGTAAACAAGTAGAGTGTTGTCCATGAACGTGGATGAAAGTAGTGTATGCATTTTTTTCATTTCTCATATTCCGTCACTAGGACCTCGTTTTTAGGCTCGTTTCGCCTACAGCGTGAGCGCCTATTTTCGTCGGTTTGTCCATCCGTCTATCCGTCCGCATGTTCGTTCTCGGCTTCTACCTAACGGATTTTCATGAAATTTGATATTAAGGAGGTACAATCAAATATAATAAGAAAATCGCAAAAATTAATCACGTAAGCCAATCAGGGGTACCACTTTACTGGTGACAAAAAATGAACTTTCCGTCATATCTCTTTCAAATAAAACATGTAGAACTAGTAAAGTAAATTATTTATTTTTCTATATATTTTTATCGTAGGAGTACCGTTATCAAGAAAATCGAACAAGAAAGTCTTAAATAGAGTTGCACTTTGAAAATTTCTTGCGTGGTTACTTTTCAATTTTGCTAATATAAACAATGTCGAAAACAAACGTTTCATTTCCTTACGTGTGCAATGCACACTGTGCATGCAATATTTTTAAATGAGAAGAAGATGCATTATTTATGATGAAGAAAAGAACTTTAAAATGTTATCTCCTTTACGTACAAGTATATAATTTCTTTCTAATACTCCATTGCACGAAACGCTCCCATTTTTTTTATATGCTGTTCATTTTCGTAACTTGTTTTTTAAAATGGTTGGTACCACGTCAATGAGAGGTTAGCTTTTCAATTAGAAAAGATTTAATAGCTACGTTATCGTATTATTGCGCATCATCGTTTTACATAAATATATTTTACATAAAAATATACCAAAATTTTTCCATTGGACTTTCAACTTCGGCGACGATGGAAGTTTTCATGGTAGTTTATATTTGGTGTTGTGATAAAACTGATAAAATCACGTCCTATTTCGGATTCTAAACGCATTTTTACGCTAATTCGATCAGGTTTCAGGACTATGCCTTCAATAAAAATGAACTTTTTTATTTCATGCATAGAACCATCCAAGTCTAAAGTTCGTACCATGTTTCTAAGTAATTTTAAAATCCAAGTGAAAAATGAGCTGCACTCATCCCTGTTATTCAAATGGAGAAAATTAAAAAAGTATATATTTTTTAAAATTAGAAAAGCCAAACAAATCGGTTTAGAAACATAACTACATCACTTATGTCTTTATTTCGGTTAAGATGACACCTTTCTCTTGTTTCTAGGTGCTGTAGTTCCCGAGTTATATAAAAACATACATACATACAAACAAACACGTTATAGGCATCTATAGATATACATTTATGTATCAGTGTTTGTGTTCGTAATTAAGACAGAAGGATCTGAAATGAGAAACGTGAGATTGAAAAGGACTTATGTATGTATTTGTGCGGGGAATGGCGTTATTTAGATTCAGATGCGACTTTCAGCAAGGGTTCAGCCTTCGTATGCGATCTTTATATCAGTGATTGATTAATTATCACAATCGGCTATTATTATGGTATTTCTATGATTAACTCTACGCTAGAGCCGTAAAGAGCCGAATTTACTACTCGTTCAAAACTTTCTCTTTTGAAATTTCAACAAATATTTCGTTACCGTACTTCTTAATACGAACCATTAAATTATTAATGCCCTTCGATGTTCATTCCATTGAATTTATCTCTTCTTTGTATATATATACACACATACACACACACACACATACATATACATATATATATACACATACATACATACATATATATATATACACATACATATACATACACACACACACATAGGGGCTCCGCCCCTGACGTCTCCGGCGCCCAACCCCTTACCACGCTCCATTCGGCTACTTCTCTTTAGTTAAATAATTACTTCTCTCCTCCTCCCTTTCTCACCCTCCCTTCCCCTCTCCCTCTCTCACCCTCCCTCCTACCTTATGGGAAATAGAAATGCCTAATTTGTAGTCGAACCCAGTAGTTTTCCGAGATTTTTTTCTTCGCCACCTTACAATATACGAGTCGAGCATTCTTTCTAAATTTAGAGTTTCTATCTCGATTCTTTGTCGAGTTATTAGCATTTTTAACACGGCTTCACGAATAAAAAATTAATATAGTAGAAAGAAGATAATTTATTTGTGGTAACATATTTATTTATTTTATTAAAGATCGCCGATTCCATTAGTATTGTCAGAAAAATCGGCAAAGAAAAGTGATAAACTTTTATAAATTGTCCGTAATTAAAAAAAAAGAAGAAATTGATAAATAAAATATGTGAAGGCAGATGTAGCGTCTGAATTGTTGAGAGGAGTGTAGAATAAAAGTTTCGCAAAGTCAGTCAGAAATCTACATTTTAAAAGTCATATTAGAGAGGAAATTAATGCTACACGGTAATTGATCACGAAACTTTAGTTTACAATTTTCTTTGTATCTTATAATTGACATAAACAGAACTCAAGGAAATCAGTAGCAATAAACTACACTCGAGGACTAATGAACAGGATGAATACAAATTGAGAGCACAATTCACTCCCTATATTCAGACTCTCCCACAGAATATGACGGAGGCCAACGACAATGATCCAACTCCGAGAAACATTCTCTCAGTAACGAGTTATTTGGCCTCGATTGCATTGTTAGCATGGTTTTGTTTACATTAGCAACCCTTTTCGATCGTCGTAACAAAATCAGCACTCATATATTGTGTGCACATATTAATAATATTTTAATGCCGAACTAATTATTTGCAAGTATAAATGATATAAAGAAGGATATAATTAGGCGCTTTATTATGAGAAAGTGCAATGTTTTAGATTAGTTACCGTAATTCCCGCGCGTGTACCAGCGCTAAATGTTTTCAAAGCGGACATGATGGCAACAATCCTCTAATGTTAATCTTGTGGGAATTTCTCGATTAATAAAATTTTTTTGGGGCTCTTGAACTTAAAAACTTCCCGGTTTTCGAAATTTTCCCCCTGTTTGTAAGTCATGAATAAACAGTCTGAAATTTTTCAGCATTCTTCCTCATACGGAAATAATAAATAGTTTGAATAACGCACATTAGTGCGGTTATTACACACACACATATACATATCATCATCAAAGGTAGTCTGTCCGTTGACAGGTCCGTGATTATTCATGGTTAAACTTGGTTCTCCATATACTCCTATTTTTCTATTTTCCATATATATATATATATATATATATATATATATATATATACATACACACATACATATACGTTTTTTTACACGCCTCTTCGCGATAAACACCTTCCACAATAAAATGCCACACAATTGTTTATGCATGGGCGCTTCGAGTTCCCGAAGCAAAAAAGAACATTTTTCATTTTAATCGAGGAATTTTATATATATTTCGTCTTTCTAAAATAACTCAAGCAATTTTTCGGCACGTAAAATGTTCTCGATCTGGAAAAACAGATAATACATCATCATCTCTCTCTCTCTATATATATATATGGAAATCGGTTTGTCGAGAATTATATAGAGCTTTCGTGCGTATCTCAGGAACGAATCGACCGCCATTCGAATTTCATTTTAATTTTATCGTTATTTATATATATATATATATATATATATATATATATATATATATATATATATATATATATATATAACGATAAAATTATATATATATATACACATACACACACACCTATATAATGATGAAATTAAAATGAAATTCGAATGGCGGTCGATTCGTTCGCACGAAAGCTGTATATAATTGTCGGCAAACCGACTTCCATCTTTCCTCTCCTTCCATCTTTTTCCTTCCCTCCCTCCTTCCCTTCCCTCCTCCTCCTACTCTCTCCACCTCTTCCCTCCGAGAAATGGATATAAGTATTCTAGGAATGGAAGTCTCTTATCCATTTCGGGCCCTACTATCTTTCCGCAGTCATTTATAAAACCGGCGAAACTCAAATAGAAAGAGGAGTGGATTTAAAAATACCTCCCTTAACACTTAGACGCCATTTTGGATACAGCAAAAAAAGGAACTCTATGTTTCTTGGTTCAACACACACACAAACACATTGATATATACATGTATAAAATATCCTTTTCTTGTATTGACTGGAAGCGTATATTCACACGAGAAAGTTGGTCTAATTTATTTTGCCTCATTTTATTTTTTGGAAAGACTTTTTTCATCCTCTGTTTATACAGTTTGTATAAGCGTAATAAATTCTTATAATGTGCTGCAATCAGAAAGAGATTTAACCAAAATTAAGTATTTTTCTCGATCAATTAAATTCCCGCTAAAACAAAACGGCCAATTTATAAATCGAGACGACAGATGGCGAGGTGGTAACCAAGTAATTTTGGGAATCGGCACAATTAAACTGCACCCACAGTAATATGCTGAGGAATCGTTTTTTCGGATAGAGTTTTCATTTTTTACTGCGTGTTTTAACACCCTGCTCGTCGATAGAAAATCCTCTATAAAAATTTCATAGTATAAATTTATTTCTTTCCTGTGACTGGCTAAAATTGATTTTTAAGTTATCTTATGGAAAATACAAATTACCATCAAGCATTCCTACCAATTTTCAGTCTTCTATCTATTCAGGAAGATTGTTAAAACACACTAAAACTGTTATAAGTAATTGAAACATTTCCTGACACTCGTCCTTTATATATATAGTATAGATTAAAGATTAGACAAATCTTTTCATTCTAATAGGGATACAATAATGACTTATAAAAAAATCATCGGAAAGTAGAACAAATTACTGAACGAATAAAGTATGTACTTATAAAAATTGGAAGTTATGGTTCCGTTTTCGGTGATTGTCACCACCGACGTAAGACTGTTGCGTCAGCAATATGAAGATCTCATGTTTTCAGTGTAATTTCTGCTTTTTCTGTATCTCAAAGGCCCCGTGTCGTCTCATTTTTATAATATTGCCCAACCTGAAAAAAAATTCATTTCAGTTCCTTTCTCGCTTTTATTCCACTGCTATGACTACTTGGTAAATTCTCACTAAAAGTTAAATGCAAGCGTAGCTAGCTGCAACGGACATGTTAATATCCATACGAATTTGTACGATTCGATTTTTTATAAAACCACAATCGCCTCCCTGTATATATCAAATAGCTCGGCCTCCATTAATGGTAAAAATACCATGACATGAAAAAATAATATACGCGAACTTTTTTATCGGTTTTTCATGATCGGCGTAGGTTTAAAAAGCCGATCATGAAAAACCGATAAAAAAGTTCGCGTATATTATTTTTTCACGACATGGTATTTTTAACATTAATGGAAGCCGAGCTATTTTTATCTCGCGATTATAATCGACTTTCACCTGATCGGGAGGGTAGTTTTCTTAGAAAACGGCAATATATATATATATGTATGTATGTATGTATGTATGAGGACACACGAAAAACACAAAAACAACACAAATATGGAGCTTTCGGGGTGACGCCCTTCTTCAGCGACGGAGAGAGATGTACTGTTTGAAGTGACACACTGGGGAGGATATGGGGGGGGGGGGGGGGGAATTCCTAGGGGAATGTTGGAGACTCATTTCCTCAACGCACCTCCCAAACTACTATTGTGGCTGAGATTCACTGACGACATCTTTCTCATCTGGACTAATGGACCTGACTCCCTCCGATCCTTTTTGTCACGCCTGTCCTCTCACCCCACGCTTTCCTTCACCTACAATTCTTCCATCTCTAACATCACCTTTCTGGACGTCGACCTCTCCATCCAAGACGGAAAAATCCGCACCGTCGTCCACATTAAACCCAGCAACAGCCTTCAATACCTTCATTTTGAAAGCTGCCATCTCCTACACACCAAAATCTCGATTCCATATGCCCTAGCCCGCCGAGGATGGAGGATTTGCTCACAATCAGACATGAGGTCTCTCTCACTATATTACTCCATCCTCGAAAATGCCCTTCTAAAACGCGGTTACCCACCGGGCCTGATCCGTGACCAGATCCGTAGGGCAATTACACCCGCAATCATTAAACACCACCCCCACACTCCTATTCCTGATTCTACCCCTTCCCTTACCCTTACTACCCTCTTTCACCCCGGGATCCACGAGGTCTTCAAGGAAATCCTCCATGCTGCCCATCCAATTCTTACTTCCACCTCCCACCAATCTCCCTTCACTAATTCTCCCATTCTTTCCTTCCGCAGGCCTCCCAATTTTGGAAATATCCTGTGGAAGAAAGAACTACCCACTCCCAACCCTCCATCCGCTGCAGGATCTCACATGCCCCATCCACCCACCCTCATTTTCTTTCGCCAGTCCCTCCTCCAACATCACCTACCCCATCCCCTCCAGAAGTAATTGCACCACGAAGAATGTCATTTACCTCCTCACCTGCACCCTCTGCCCGCTTTTTATGTTGGCCTCACCAGTAATCCCCTCAACATCAGAATTAACGGCCACCGGAACAGCGTAAATACCAACAGTCCCCTTCCGGTGGCTTCTCACGCTAATTCACACAAGGTAACTTTCAATAACTGCTTTAATGTAAGGATTATCCGCGCCCTACCGGACGACACCCCTGTCCCCCTACTTCGACAGTGGGAGTTAGCCCACATCTTCCTCCTTGACTCTTTCTCCCCCCCCCCCCCGCCCCCGTCTCAACCTCCGATAACCCTATTGGCCGTCCCCCCTCCCCGCCTCCTCCTATCACCGAACTCCTCTCATTACTCCTCCCTCCCCCCCATATCCTCCCCAGTGTGTCACTTCAAAGAGTACATATCTCTCCGTCGCTGAAGAAGGGTGTTAGCCCGAAAGCTCCCATATTTGTGTTGTTTTTGTGTTTTTCGTGTGTCTTCAGCACCCCCAGCGGCTCTCCAAACTAGGTTTCCACTGGGCTTCCTCCAACACCTTGTTGCCACCTTTATATATATATATATATATATATATATATATATATATATATATATATATATATATATATCTTTATTTTAAAAATAAGGTACTTACGTATTAACGGGGAGCCCAATTTAATACGTAAGTACCGATTGGTTTCTACCAAGATATCTGTAGTCTACAGAGGAATTATATCTCGCTTGACTGTTGCGCTGCAAATGTAGAGGATATTGGCGAGCCTTTGGCTCGCATTGTTTTTAATTTATTTGTCGAATCCGGGTGCTACCGCGCCCTTCGCCTCGCTGGAACCAAACTATCCCTCCCCGTTGTCCGGTGGTCGGGTTTGTAAATTTCGCGGCAGGCCGATCAGTCGAGACGCTTTTGCTACCATTTTATAAGAAATTGATAAATATTAGCCACCAGAAATTAAAATGTGATTGTTTATTTCAATCGTTATCTATAACAAATCATTTAAATGTTAATTGGTTTTTTAAATGTTGTTCTTAAAAAATAAGACAATTGAAATGGTATTTGTTCCGTATTTATATTTTTTATATGGGCTCCTCGTTAATACGTAAGTATTAAAAATAATTTGAAAACTTCGCTCCCCATTAATAACAAGTTGGGAAAGCGTACAGCCTATCACAAATTTGCGCGTTTTGTGCAATGGCGTATTTGAAAGAAATTATTATATAAACGTTTTTGAACTTGTTCCTTCGTTGAAAGTTAATCATTTAATTTACGTCCACGTTTATTCCTTCCTTTGAAAATTATTCATTTTTTTCACTTTAAAAACTCTTCGATTGTATGTAGGGAAAATAACGTTTTATAGTTCTTTGTTCGTAATAAATAATGTATTTTCTTCCATTTTAAAATATTGCATGCACACGTAAAGAAATTAAACGTATTACTTTTGTGCGGTGGTTTATGTTAGTAACAATGCAAGAAATTTTCTAATTGTAAGTTCAATACCTTCTTCATTGATTTTATTGATGACGGTTACTCCTACGTTAAAAATGTATAGGAAATGAAATACTCTACTTTACTAGTTCTACAAGTTTTATTTGAAAACTATTTTGATATATGACTGATACTTTACGATATATGACGGAATGTTCATTTTTTGTCACCAGTAAAGTGGTACTCCTGATTGACTTACGTGAATCATTTACGTGACATCCTTATTTTTTTTTACTATAAGTCGTTAATATCAAATTTCATGACAACCCGTTTGATAGAAGCCGAGAACGAACATGCGGGCGGACAGACTGACAGAGCGAAGCTAATAGGCGCCTAAAAATGTATCTTATATTTTTGGAAGTTGTGCATGTCTCCAAGCAAAATCTTTGATACGCTTCTCTGAAGGAATACATGTGTAATATTTGTATCCTTAGAAAATTTTAACCTTCCAACTCTAAACGTGTGTTGCAAATGGGACCATGTCAAAGGGCCGACAGCAGATGGGCCGAAAACCATAGGGCCGACAACCAAGGACCGACCTTTTCATTTTACAGAAACAGATTAATTTTTAACCGACAATATTAATTTACATAAATAAATTTTTAACGAAATTAAACAAACTTATCCAAAATAAAATTGAAATTTGGCAGATATCCTTGACAAATATTAAAAGACGTTGACGTTTCAGGTTCGACTCCAGGGTATAACTTCCTCCATTCAAATCCAGAATACAGCAATGTTAGGAAAATGAAATGCGTGCTTTGCCAATAATAATAGCTTAAAATGAGAAGCAATCCAAGTTCCGATTGTGAGTAAATATTTCGATCTTTTCATTTTGTCGGCCCAATGTCGCCATTTCTGTATTTTCTGCCCTTTATTATTGTCGGCCCTTCTGTCATGTCGGCCCTTTGTATCATGTCGGCCCTTTGGCATATTTCAGCCCATTGGCTGTCGGCTCTTTAACCCTGACCCGTCCCAAATAGATGCATTTGATAATTTAAAAAATGGTCTGCATACACAAAAAAAAACAAAGTTAAAAATCGTGCACGGCGGAACCTCTGAGAGAAATTCATGAATTGCTCTCTTTTCCGTCTTCCTGTTTTTTTCTCTCTGGCAAGCATACGATAGGGCAAAGACCTCCGAACAGTCATTTGCACGACCGATGCCCAAGTCGCGTGACCCTGAGAAGTGCTAGTAACATGTAACGCCCTCCGAAACTCACAGTCAGGCCTTAAAGCACACGAAATATTAATAGGCTACGAAAACGATGGAATAATACAAATGAGAAAGGTGGATTCAGCTAGCTAGACGGATGGGACGGATTTGTTTTTTTTTTTAACTTCGTATCATAGTTACGCGAAGACAACGTATTTTTCTCGCGAAAAATGTATTATACGAATTTTTATTTGTCTCATTTTATGGAACGCGGATTGCGCTTCATTTTTTTTCATTTCTCATACACGAGGTTTATGGAAAAAGTGGAAAAAAAACACGACCAAAACCGTTTTTTGAGGATTATCCCGGTTTTAGGCGAACCCATAAAAGTGATTTTTGCAATTCCATTTTTCTGTGATGTGTAATAAGCAAAATCCGATGAAATTCCATATTTACCCAAGAAGAAGCATTGTTGAAATGAACCATATAGAGCAACAATGGAGGGTAGTTCATTTTTGTCAGTGTTCTTAAAATGTCCGCCAGTACGGTTGGTCACTTTCGATATGAGAAAGATTGCGCAATTTTAGTTGCACCGTTAACTCGCATAATCATCTGTGTGTGTATATATGAGCAAGAAAGTTTAATACATTAGATGTGATGCTATCAGAGGTAAAGTATCAAAATAATGGAGTGGGAAAATTAACCATTCACATTAAAAGAGGCGATGTTACAAATCTCGACGACAGATAGCGTCGTGGCCACAAAGTTCTTGGGACATGAAAATGCACCGAAAGTAATATTTATATATCAACATTACTTTATCACACTTTTTACATCGTGTCCCCGGATTTTAATAGCATATTACGTATTTATATGTGTGAAATTTTGTGCAATCTTTATTGCACCGAATTTTTTTTTTCGGAACGATTAAAACGGTCTCTTCCATTATTTAGGGCTGTGTGAGATAGGATAGAGAAGAAAGTCTTTCCTCTTTTGTTTCGTCCGAGAGGATATCTAAGGAGCTATCAAACACTTTGGCCCCGCCATTTCTCTTGAGGATGAGGAGGTAGGGGGAAAGGTGGGATGAGGCGGGTTGCTAAGGGTTTTTCAAGTCTGTCCGATGGATGGCCATTGCGTGTCCAAGGGACCTCTCTCTCCTTCTACCCTTGGGATAACCCTTTCCCCCCTCCCTACATCACCTTTTCCCTGTGTGTCCCTCACCTCTTCTTGCTTTATGACCGACGGGAGGCTAAAGCCGAGATGGCGCAACAGAGCATGAAATGGGCGTTTGAATTATTCAGGCCGAAGACTAATAAAAAAAAGAAAAGAGCACGAAATTCTGAGAAAGGGGAACAAATCGGTGCGAGTGCATTGATAAAAAAGATAATAAAAGCTTTCTTTTTTATAAGCAGCCGATGCATCACGTCCCATCGCTCGTTGCCCCGTGAATGCGTTGTTGGATCAACAATCAGATCGTCGATAGATTGTTGATTGATCGTTGAACCATGACATCAAGTGAGATCGTCGATAGATTCTTGAGCCATTCGCTCGTTTCGTCATTGCTCTAACAACAACCAGGCCTTCAATAGATTGATGATTGATTGATTGTTGAACCGTCCTGTTCCTCGTTGCGTCATTAATACATTGTCGGATTGACGGTGAGATTAGTCAACAGATTGTTTGAGCCATCCCATTGCTCTTTGCGTCGAGAATGCATTGGTGGCGCCGATCGATTGTTGTCTCGTTGTTGAACCTGATATTTCGGACCTTTTCGGCGCGCAGTTTCAGGGGCTGCTATTGTTGTCCGTTGCCAATGCAACGTAGGTTTTAAAGCGGGGACGTATGGGTGTCGTTAAGGAGTTTTTGCACATGATAACGCGCCATGACACTTGTTAATTAACCACGCAAAAGCGCTGAAGATAAAGAAAATGATTCTTTAGAGCCTTTGAAAGTTTAGACCACGCCGTCGCTTAGAATGGTTTCATACGGTGTAACTAAATTGTTGAATTCAAGACGGCGCCCAAGTGTAACCTCATGTACGTCCTATACGTGTCCCATTTAACACGGTTTCGTTTTACGCGGGAAATCGTGTTCCGTGCAAAAGCGAGGGATGTGCAAATCGGAAAATTGCTTCTACTTTGCCAAGGTCTTATCGTCATCAGGTTGATTTTATTTTTTACTCCGAAACTCTTTTATTTCGTAGTTAGGTGGTTTTTTCAATTGTTGACCACCAAAACAATCGTCGTAGCAACCTTTAAAAAAAACGTAGGTTAATGATTTTTTTGGTATATATCAACGAACGGTCACGTTGATATTAATATTATATGGTTTATCGTTTTGTTTTATTTAGTCCTTTAAATTTAAATTTTATTTTTGTTGAATTTTCAGTAAACGTCCATGTTTTCTTTATTCAAACTCAGTGTTATTAATTTAGAAGAGGGTAATTGTTTTTAAATCAGTAAGATAATATTATTATTAGTTTTTGTTTTATTTTATCCTTTAAATATTAATTTTATTGTTGTTGAATTTTCAGTGAAAGCCCATGTTCTCGTAGTTCAAACTCAGGATTCTTAGTTTTAGATTGGGGTAATTGTTTGTAAACCAATAACTTACAGGAAACCATTAAAAGCTACCGTTACCCAATTCGTCATACATGAAATATTGAATTTTCTCGGGGCAACGAAGGGTAGTTAAAGTTATACCTCATACGCCTATGTTAGAAAGTAAATTTTTTAATGGAAGGGGAAGCCTCTGCTTTCCGTCGCCTAGCAACGACCGTGAAAATAAAGCTTAATAAAAGCGGAAAACGTGCGTGAATCGAAGATAAACAGGACTTTTAAAAAACGGCTTTGTTCTTGTAGCTGCAAGGAATTTCTTTTTTTTTTAATGCTTTTTTGAAATATCAAGATTTTTACGGTTAAAAAGAGGCGATGATAAAAATTATTTTTTAAAAAAACTTCAAACGACCGCGAACATTTTTAGCGTGCAAGGACGCCGCTTCTCTTAGCAACCGGGGGTGGCGAAACCAAGGCAACAAAAGAAGGCTCACACTGTTAAAAAACCGCCGAATCACGGCGGAACGAATGACAAAACTTTCGCGAAATTGCAAATGTTCGCAGATAAAGAAGATCGAACGAGAATGTATTCATGAATGCACCGCGTGCACATACGAAGGAGTTTGTTTTGCATATCGATCTATTCTTTAAAAAAATATTTTAATAAACTCCAAGTAAGCTTAAGTCGTACATTTGTATGGGGACTTTTGTATCTTTCCAAGGTCATCTTTACTTTCTCGTATGCACTACGAAGGATATAGAGAAAGTTCGTCTTCGAAGCTTCGATGAGAATGCACTTTTTTTGTAAGGTACACATTGGATTCGAAAAATTTATTATTTTTTTTTAATCTGGAAATTTCATTTTTCTATAATGTGCCATCCGTACGAGACTCTAGACCAGTGTTTTTCAACCCGTGTCCCGCTAGCATTGTCGAAGTTTTCCGCGAAATATTCCACCGAAAATAATTTTTCTATAAATTTATTTTAAAAAAAATGAATTCCGAAAATAAGAAGGGGCAGTTTCTGTCTTTTGTCTGTGTCTTTGCAAATAAGATTGATTGGTGCTGCCGCCTTGCGGCAGTTATTGTAACTGCTATGAGCTTTCAGAAGACGGTCAGGCTATTTATTTGGTTGATATCTGTTAAATGGTTCTCGAAATAACTCTATGTAGTATTACACGATATCACATCTCAGTTTCGATGATCACTGCACTTCACGCATTAAATTAATTTTATAGTAACGTAATTTCACTTACCTTTCTTTCGGCGAAAACGACGGGAATCATTGTATAATAAACACTTATGTATGTTTATGTAACGGTTTCTACGATAAACAATTAGTTTATTTTTTTGTCAATAAGTATCTCCAATACAACAATCCATTCAATCGTCAAGGGAACAGTTTACAATGTTGAAATAAATTGATTTGTTTTTGTTAAGACAGTATTCAAAGAAATTATTCCGCTGATTGATTAATTAGTTAGTTTTTAATTTAAATCTTTTAAAGAGTTTTATTTACATAACGACGGAGAACATTATTGAGGATTCGAGTAAGCTTTCTTTCTTCGTAAGAACAGAGTACAATTTTAAAACAATCATAACGTTAAGTGCACGAAATTTAATTATTTTCCCTACGTTATATATGTATACATATAATTATTTCCCGGTCTTTGCACACCGACATTTATATGCAGCATTGACGAGAACAAGGCGGGAGAAGAATAACAGAATTTTATAGCCGAAAATAAAAACCAAAGGCATTTACTAAACGACAACAGAATATTCACTAGAAATGTAATATGTGACGGAAGAAACCGAAAATGAACATACGGACAGACGAACGGACAGACCGACGCTAATGGGCGCATATGCCGGAAGCGAAAAGCGCCTTAAAAGGCGGCGACGCACGTCATGATTCGCTTTTTTTTATATCCCACTTTGAGTTTTATCATCTGATGTATTCGCTTGTATGCATACGCACGGGTCATATCCCGTACTAAGGGGAGTTATTATCAGAAACGTGATAAGGGGCAGAAATAAATAAATGTATAATCCGATGACGGCCAGAAAGAGATAATATCGCTACATCTGCTTGGTGAAAGTTTATTTTTTACGGGAAAGAATTCATACATTTCGTGTACTACAAAAAAAGAGGTTTTCCGAAAACTTTTCTTTTTTATCCGCATGCATTCTCCGCGCTAAGGTCAAACGATATTAAGGCTGGTGTAATGTCAGGTTTCGAATAAGTCCTTACATTTTCCCTATTTCTTTATCTTTCTCTTATATGTACATAAAAAATAACTCAATTGCACCTGCCTTCAGTCCGAGTTGCTTTGCGATACGAACAAATTCCGAATTTTATTCTATTTTTTTCTTTCGAGTACATATACATATACGAAGTAATATAAATTGAAAATGGTACACACAAAACACTATTAAAGGAGTATATTTATCCGTGGCTTAGAACGCGTGAAAAAAAAAACGATACGAAAATATCTTCGAAATTTCAAAAGGTCAGCTGTGACGAACTTTGTATTTAACTCCTCACGCGAGGGGAATAAATTTTTTTCCTCCACCACCGCCATCTCTCGATATATTTTATAAAGTAAAAGGTAAACAAGGGCTTTGAAAATCTATTCGCGGAAGTCGTGATGTCACGTGCGCTTTGGTCGCTGACGCTGTCGTATTACATTATATTGGCTCACTGCGTAGATGTTTATTGATTTCAGGAAGCGAAACTTGGTCCGTGATTCGCTGCTTCTTTATTATTAATTGAAATGAAGACATATGAACCTTCACTATCCTGTGTATTCGACACGATATTTTTTTGCGGCTTATTACATAAGTCAACTCTTGAAGAGTTAAAAAAAACCGCCTGCTGCAAAAAATATTGTCCGCGTTGCATTTTTTCTTAACCCTACTGTTCCCAAGATTTTCCAAACCCAACATTTAAACATTTTTTTCACATCCGTACGCTCCCAGTGCATAAAAAACGTCATCGATTGTATTTTTTTTTTCGCAGAAATAGGTTATGGGATAAAGGTCACTAAATCAATTCGCATTGGGACCTAAAGGATAATTTTGAGTCATTATACAGTATCACAAACATTTATCAAAAGACAAAACAACAATAAATATCGATGAAATAATTAAGCAACACATGAACAGAAACAACACAAAAACTATCTTCTACATTCAAATTAAGATCCATTTACATCTGAAAATTAATAAATACGTAATACATCATTATTGGGGTTACTGCATAGTGACTTATTGGCCACATTCTACATTTGATCCAGAATTGCTTCCTATCATTCTTCCTTATAACCCCCTCCAGACGAACTGGAGTATTTTATGATTTTTTTTAACGATTTGAGGTCGTTTCGAAACCGTGCTTAAAGTTAAATCGATGACCGTGCAGTTCGACTTATGTCTCTATTAAAAAAAACAAGATAAGCGCATTAAACCGAAAAGTCGAATAGCGAAACCGTGAGAAGTGAGGGTTCTATAAATATAATTAGCCTATGCGTTTCCTCGAAACTGAAAATCACCCGAACCAAAATAGGGCAATAGGGATTAGAGGGCGAAGGAGCCTAATTTATTCCTAACACGAGGTTCGTCGCATGACGTCAGAGAAGTGTGTGGTCCAGCCCGCGAAGTAGGAATAACTTTATGCTTTTATACCGCCAAAATCCAAATATATAATACTAGGGGTATATTCCTCCTTTGGTGTCTGTACTCCACACGATGATTTTCCTTCGAGGATGCGCACGCGCCTTTTCTAATGGAATTCTCTCCCATCCAATCTAAATAATCCCTCCGATCCTCGAGGCGTAAGGTAGCTTCTAGTAATTTTCAATTGTTACGTTAGGGGGAACTACCTGTACCCTACATGCACGCTCTCTACCGGAAGCTTAGAGAACGAACTCCACCTGGCAAAAAGCGTCACCTCACCTTGTCTAATAATATAAAGGAATTATATAGTATAAAATATTTTAAAATAATCAAAGTTTGATACTTCAGAATTTTCCAGTTTATTTTTTTAAGTCCGATTTAAGACACAGTACGTAGTTTGGGTATAAAAGAATGTTCTCAACCTGTGATACTGACCGCGAATTTTGTGCGGAGACTTAATGCGGCTTGCTAATTTAGCACCGTGTCATTATGCGGTCGACGCATTATTTGCGTTTGAGAGTCTTGCTTCAGGCCCTAAGGGTAGGTAACCTTTTCAGCATGGAGGGCCGCATTTGCGGTAGTGAAATCCTTTGGTGGGCCACGTAGGAATTTGCTAATACTTCGGAGTAATGGATTAAAGTTAAATTGGAAGTCACCTAGAGAATATTAGGCACTATATGAGTAATAGTCAAGTTAAAATTACGTTTTATTAGGGTACCTAAACATTTAAATATTAAAAAATCACGATGGAATTTAATTCTTAGAAAAACCTTTTGATAAAAGATCAAAAATAATATTAAAAATAAATTATTTTAATAGAAAAATATTTTCCAACGGGTTCCTAAATTGACGCTAGATATTTTAAAAGATTTTTCTATGTAATATAAATGATATTTTGGTAGGTAAATCCAAATAACTACGAAAAAAGTTTTTAAAATCATCTAAACACTGGTGACGGGCCATGTAAAACTGCTTCGTGGGCCCCATCCGGCCCAGAGGGTCCCAGTTTGGGGCACTCCTCCCCCCCCCTCCCCCCTATCTTTATAAACGGTCGCCTTGCTCTCTAGTCGAAAAAAAACTAACTTTGAGACGTTGGTCGGAAATCTCCTTCTCCGCTCTCGTCCGGCAGAGTCATCGACCAGTAATATTCATAATTTAAATTCCATGCCAACCGGAAAGAAAGGGAAATGAGGTCGATACATTTTATCGATTCTCCGAACCGGGGTTAAAAACTTCGATAAGCTCTGTAAGTGGACGCCCGGCGTCCGAGTCGGCTCGAGACGCGATATCGATGCGATCGGCATTACCGGAAGGGAAAAAAAATCGAATGACAGCGTTCTCTCTGTCTCTTTCTCTCGAGGATGCGGAAGACGCCTTTTGTTTGTTTTAATCAAGGTGTGTGTTTGTGGTGGTCTATTTCTTCTTGTAGGACAGGATGAAAAATGAAACTGTTATTCCCGATCGCGTTTCTATAACGATAAAGGTGGATTATACACCGTGGGAAATGAGTATAAGGCGCCACTTAAAAAAAATGAAAATCTCGCCAATGAGAGGTTTTTTTTTAATTAAAGGTTTTTTTCACAGTTTACGATCAGTTACTATGTCATTTTAAAACAAGTTAGCGTATCACAACTGCAATGGAATATTTTAAAGTAATTATATACGTGTACGTAAGGGAAATAGCGTTTTAACATTCTTTTCTTCCTCATAAATTTTTTTCTATTTAAAAATATTGCATGTACGCGTAAGGAAATTAAACGTTTGTTTGTGAGATTGTTTATGTTAGTAACCATGCAAGAAATTGTCTAGGTTCAGTACCTTCTTGATTGATTTTCTTGATAACGGCAACTCCTACGATAAAAATGTAAAGGAAATGAAATACTCTACTTTACTAGTTCTACAAATTTTATTTGAAAACTATTTTGATATGACCAATACTTTACGAGATATGACGGAAAATTTATTTGTCACCAGTAAAATGGTATCCCCGATTGGCTTACGTGATTCATTTATGTCGTTTTTTATTTTCTTTGATTGTAAGTCCTTAATATCGAATTTCATCAAAGCTGAAGCTAATAGGCGCTCATGCTGGAAGCGAAACGCGCCTAAAAACTGATAATCCTGTTGCGTGTGGCATTTCCTTTTTTTGCAAAAAATGGGAAAATCTGAATCATAGGGAGGAAAAAGCATAAAAAACCAAGTCGAGTGTTAAGGTCCTTAGAAAAGGAGTAAAACCAGTGACACGCGAAATCAATTCTGATTGCTTTCTTGGCACGCGACACAAAAATACATTTTCCAATCCCTGGCGTATGTATTCGGTTCATCCGCCCGTTCCCTCTGTCTATGTACAAAATTACTCAAAACTGACTTAATTTACAAAAGTCAAAATTCCAGGAGAGATAGTTCTAAATTAGGGTTACATTTTGTGTGAATTTGATCACATATATCGTATTATTATTCTTTACTCTGGAAAAAAGCGCCTTGTGTAATTTTCTCTGCAATTCTTCCTCAGCTAGTTTTTCCTGTGCTTGTTTCCTCCCCTCCAAGCCTTTTTCCCGAATTTTCTTCGGAAAAAATGTGTATGGATTAAGTCGATGATTGTGTGTGTATTTTTTTATCGCATAACTCAATATAATTGATAAAAAATATCTAATTATTAACGTCTCGTTATTCTTTTTAGCGATTGTTTTTACAAATTGCTCATGTGTTCACTTTCTCCGTCGACCGTCCGTCCGACTGTGCAGACGATATCTCTTAAACGGTTCAACCTAGAGTGACCAAATTTTCAGGATAAGTTGCTACATAGAAGAGCTACATGTCGCAAGAATTTGGTGGACCGGGATCAGCTGCTTGGGGTGTATTTGGCCCCATTATTGTCCCATAAGAAAAACACGGGAATCGGTGATGTGGTTTATATCAGAGCTGCAAACCACTTCAAAATCAGTTCGCGGTTCTGTTCTAAATTTTTGAAAGTTGTTCGGTTCATGGTTCGGTTCAGACGGGAATTTTGATAAGCGGTTCGGTTCGGTTTGCAGCTCTGGTTTATATATTTGCATTTTTAAATTATTTCTCGTCAAGATACGAACTCAGGTCTTGAACTGCCGGAAATTTTAGAAATTTTAGAAATTTTGGTTTCTTATTTTTGAAGACGGAAAAAAGTGGGGATTTTTCTGCGTCTCAACAATCGATTGCCATGTCAACGAGCTCAGTGCTTTTATATGGGTAAGCTTTTAATGGAAATCAGAGGGCTGTATTTTATCGCCATTAATATCAAACTTCGACCATTGTAAGAAATTTATTTTTTGTGAAAAATTCGCCTTGCAATATCTGCTTTCGCAGCACTTTCCCAACTTGTTTACTGGTGTCTGATTCTTACTTCCTTCATTGTATATACATATGTGAATTTAATACGTGTGTCTTCGCAGAAAGAATATTTCTGATTTTTTTTTTACAAAGGTGCTGATTTTAAGGTCATAGTTTATGTCCCGTAAAGGTGATTCGCCGACTCATAAAAGACCGAAAGCGTGGGAAAACACATCAATAACACGACTCGTATTAACGCGGCTCTTAAATAGAACGGTTTCGGTCATGACGCGGATCGAACATTTCTTTTCCCCGCTTAGAGCGTGAGATATCAAGTCCCCCCCTCCCCGAAATAAGCAAATTATGGGAAGTATATTATGAGGGAAAATAACGATAGGAGCGACTTAAATGGTTTATGGATTGAAGAAACGTCATCGTTATACACGTCACTAGGAGAAATATATCTTAATGATTATGGACGCCCAAAAAATCTGGCAAACAATATACGAAAAAATAATTCAAAGTATGTACCGTAAAAATGTATCGGTAAATAGGTATGTCTTGTACGGTTATGCGCACTTTCAAGGATTTCGCTGTGGACTTAAGGTTATATATATAAACTGTATTTAGTTACCTGTTTGATTCATTTTTTGCACTCTTTATGGCAATCTTTTTCTCGATGACATTGGTGGTTGCGAATCCTTCTGAGGGCCGCACTGGAAGTTACCAACGCTTCGACATGCCGATTTATAATTTAAATGTAACCTAGAGATTATGAGGTTACATAAAATTGAAAATCAATCTTAAGTTAGGTTTTTTTTTTTGAGTTAACATTTCAATAACGAATGTTTCATTACCTCTGAAATCCTTCGACTTGGAGAAACCGAATTTTCGTGATATGACTGTCTACATGGTAAAAATTTGATTGACTAAGGATACTTGCTTCTGAAGAGTAATCGAATTCTTTTTCCAGCCCCCTTAGTTTCATTTCTAAAACTCCGTAAGTGAAGCATGAAATCGGTGTAGGAGGCATTATGAATTTGCGTTTTTGAATTAGTTAAAAGTGAGAAAGGAGCTCAAGATACGAACCGTTCTATAGCCGAAAGACGGGTTCGTATTTTTACGAAAAGAGAATCCAAATCCCTATAGAACTAGACCGAACAATTGTTTCTTGACGTGAAAAAAGGGGTAAATTTTCCGATTTTTTTAACAATGGGAAACGAAACTGCCATTGCAATGAGTCTACCTAATTTTAATGGGAAACATATTATCGCACAGCACTTTTAAAGGGGATTTTACAGACTATATATTTTTGAGGCCATCGATCTCAACCAAAGACGCAATCTCGCGATGACATCATCACGTCACACAAAACAAGGGGAAAAAATCACCTTAACGTAATTTGCCCTACAGTATTCTTCCCTCGCTTGTTTCACATTAGCATCGCCGGCCGCCTCATAAAACGCTCTCTGGGACCGTATCCGCTCAGCGAGCTATAGGTTCCTTACCTCTGTCTTAAATGTTATTTCGTTATATTTTTCCATGCCGTCGAACTAGATCATAAAGGTCGTTCTTTATTTATTTTCCCCCCCACCAACTGAGGAATTGGGTCAACGTCTTCGGGGCTCCGACTTTTTTTATCGTGTGAATGTATGAGATGAAGGGAGAAAATGAAAACTAGATTATTTACGCTTTTAAAAAATGAAATAAATCGAAGGGAGATAGAAAAAAAACAGAAAAGATTGGGGAAGATACATAAAATACGCCATTGGTAGCACGAACGTGTTCCGGAAGCTTATGCTAAATGAATATAATATGTACACGAACAATCTAAAGACTTCAGCTCGAATTATTTTAAATAGAAGTTATGCGTTAAACAAACGGACTCCCGGACACATACGCACTAGAGTACGCAACACATACATACATATATTTATCTGCCGCTAGCCAACCCAACCCCCCCCCCCCCTCTCCCCTCCCCTCCCCCTTTTGCTCGCTGTTTCTTCGTTCCTACCATGTACCTATTGGATTTATATTAGTTTAACGGGAATATTTTTCCTATATGAGTTTAATGAATACATTTTATAAGGGATGGATGTTTGGTATTTAATACCTAACAAATTAAGAAAATTAGTTGAACAACTCGATAAAAAATAAACTTAAGAGGGCCGAAATTCCCGGAGATTAAAAATGGCTGAGGTATAGAGCATTAAAGAGGGAGAGAGGCAACCAGAAATAGGATTTTAATAATATAGATAAACAAGTTAGGAAAGTGTACAACGTATCACAAATGGGCGCGTTTCGTGCAGTGGAGTATTAGAAAGAAATTATGTACCTGTAAGAGAGGGAAATTGCGTTTTAAAGTTCTTATATTCTTCAAAAATAATCCATTTTCTTCCTATTTAATAATATTGCATGTACGCGTAAGGAAATTAAACGTTTGTTTGTGAGATTGTTTATGTTAGCAACAATAAAGAAGTAACCATGTAAGAAAATTTCTAAGTTCAACTCGATTTAAGACATTTCAGTGTTTTTCTCGATAATGGCCACTCCTACGATAAAAACATATAGGAAAGGAAATACTCTTCTTTACTAGTTCTACAACTTTTATTTGAAAAATATTTGGTATGAGCAATACTTTACGAGATATGACACAAATTTAATTTTTTGTCACCTGATTGGCGTACGTGATTCATTTTTGCGATTTTCTTATTATCTTCGATTTTAAGTCCTTAATATCAAATTTCATGAAACTCCGTTCGGTAGAAGCGGAGAAGGAACATGCGAACGGACTGACAGACTGAAGATAATAGGCGCTCACACTGGAAGCGAAAAGCGCCTAAAAATATAAATAACATGAATACTGCGTTCAATTTCTTTGCATTAAATTCATATCTTCAGTCATTTCGCGGTAGTTTTATCTTATTTTCGATCTTTAAGCCGTTATTTAAGTGCATATGCATGGAAATTACCGAGGACAACAATACCGGTTACCATGGAATCTTATTATTGAAATGTTAAAAAATTTACTAAAACTCGAGTGTATAAATTCAAAATAGCGAATTCCAACGAGATTGAGTATTCGACGATAAGAATAAGAATCCTCATCCATTTTGACGTGTTTTAGCGCAAATTTTATGTCGATAACTTAATTTAAAGATATTTTAAAGAGTAAAAAAATGAAAACCTTCAAACCAAAAAGGTGATTTTTACGTGTTATCTTATGGGAAACGACATTGATCCTCTGGAATCGAACCCATGACCTTTTTGAAATTTTTTTAGTCATTACGTAAAGATTCATCAACACCGATATCCTGAGAAATTTCAGGCTTCTAAATTTATTTCTAATTGAGTTATTCACAAAATTAGAGCTACGTATCATGATGATCATTACGATTTTATAATGCGGAGAGATATACACTATATCTTATAGATTTACTAGAGGAAAAGTAATTACGTCTTATATAAATATGATACTTTATATGTTTTGGGGCATTACATATGATACTATCCTTTCGATCAATATGATAATGACGTAGGAGTAATATTAGTTTGCGTTTTAAAAGTTTTATAACACAAAGAAGATGGTTTTAAATAGTTAATTTTAGTTACGTAGTATGTGAAACAGGCGGTCCGCATTTCGTCTTAATGCGAATTTTTTGTTCGAGATTTATTTTATAAATGCTTTATTTTTGTGAAAAGGGAAAGAAGATTTTTTCTTAGTCACTGAAGTGCAATGGAAAGCAATCTTTTAAAATTATCGTTTTTTTTTTAAATAACAGACGCCCAATTTTCTAACAGAAAAAATCTATTTTTTTCTAATTCTGGCCCTCGTTAAAAAAATGTTTACTCCTTATGCCCCCCAGATGTCTCTCCGAGTTAAACATGTACGTAAAGTATAAAAATAACATGTCCTACTTAACGACGTAATTTACAGGAAAACTGCAGTTTGCCCGCTGAGATAGTAGAGGAAATTATTCCAATTTGGGGATCTTATGACTTCAAACGACTCCAGCGTTAGTAGGCTCCTCAGTCGAAATCACAAGGCAAAGGAAGGAGAGAAACCCTGGTGCCGGCATTAGCCTACTCTTATCGAGAAACACCAATGGGTGCAACGGCTTTACGTCCTTTCCGAAAGGACGGAGCGCTGATTTGCGTGCTCTCCTCATAACCACGTAAAATGGTGAGCCGGGCAGCCCGATACGCACCTGGTATGCTTAGCGTAGCAGGACAGCGCCCGCACCACTACTACGCCACGGCTCTCTCGGAACTTCAATTAAGAGGAAATAAAAATTCATTCGTGAATAGAATAACAAGAAAATTAAAGAGAAGATTTCCATTATGGTAAGGTAAATTTGAGTTTCGCTGTTTGTGTGTGTATTTGCGTACATATGTACGTTTATGATACACATACATGCATACACATTACCTTATCTTTCCGAACCGAAAGTCAAATTTTATTTATGTTCCCTATGTGTTATCATATGTTCTTTAGCGCCCCCTCTATCTCGATCCGGCGTAAAGAAGTTTATCTTTTGTTTTTCTTTTTTTTTACATTCATACATTCATGAGAGCTTTTCTCGGCACGTATTTTCGCCCCTCTTTCGCTTTTAGTAATGCGAACGACTGACTCATCCTGTTGCATGGAAGGGAGGGCTCTCTTTCTCTCTCTCTCTCTCTAGAAGGGGTTGCGTGTGCATAAGTAGCGGCACGCGATTAAACTTTGACTTTACAGGTAAGGCGGAGAACCTGGAGAGATCAATGAGCGAGTGTGAGTTGAAGGTTATAAGAGGATCCCATTCTAGCACTTGCTCCCCTCTCCCTATCTATTCCTCACCTCTCACTTCACCTCTCTCCCTCCCTCTTTCCTTCATCCCTCTCTCCTCCCTCCCTCTTTCCTCCCTCTTTCCTCCCTCTATCCTCCCTCTATCCTCCCTCTATCCTCCCTCCCTCTCCTCTCCATCCCTCTCTCCTCCCTCTCTCCTCCCTCCCTCCTCTCTCCCTCTCCTCTCTCCCTCTCCTCTCTCCCCTCCCTCCCTCCCCATCCCTCCCTCTCTCCATCCCTCTTTCCTCCCTCCCTCTCCCCTGGCTCCGTCTCTCCTCCCTCCCTCTCTTCTCCCTCAGTCTCTCCTCCATCCCTCTCCCCTCCGTCCCTCTCTCAAAACATCTCTCTCCTCTCCCTCCCTCTATCCTCCCTCCCTATATCCTCTCTCCCTATATCCTCCCTCCCTCTATCCTCCCTCCCTCTATCCTCCCTCCCTCTATCCTCCCTCCCTCTATCCTCCCTCCCTCTATCCTCCCTCCCTCTATCCTCCCTCCCTCTTTTCTCCCTCCCTCTTTCCTTCATCCCTCTCTCCACCCTCCCTCTCCCCCCTCTCTCCTCTCTCTCTCCTCCATCCCTCCTCTTTCCTCCCTCTCTCCTCTCCCTCTATCCTCCCTCCCTCTTCTCCCTCCGTCTCCCCTCCCTCCCTCTCTTCTCCCTCAGTCTCTCCTCCATCCCTCTCCCTTCCATCCCTCTCTCCTACCTCTCTCTCCTCCCTCCCTCTCCCTCTCTCTCCCTCCCTCTATCCTCCCTCTCTCTATCCTCCCTCTCTCTTTCCTCCCTCTCTCTCTCCTCCCTTCCTCTCTCCTCCCTCCCTCTTTCTTTCTCCTTCCCTGTCTCTCTCCCCCTAACTCTCCTACTCGATTACATTGCTCACTCCTTCCTCTATCTCTCCCTTGCCTCACTCTCCCTATCTCTTACTCTCTCTCTCCGTAAAGGTTTAAATTTAAGAAGCTTCTATATAGTCTCAATTTCGCCCTTAATAAAGTCGTTTGTCTGTCTATCTGTCCCTAGCTCACTCTCCCTACCTTTCTCCCTCTAATGTAAGAAGGGACTTTGTAGTCTCAATTTCGCCCTGATAAAGTCCTTTGTCTGTCTGTCGTCTCTCTCCCTACTTCACTTTTCTTACCTCTCTCCCTCCATCACTCCCCCTCTTTTCTCTCTCCATCCCTCATTCTCCCTATATCTCTCCCACTTCTCTCTCTCTCACTGCCTGTCTCTACTTACCTCTCTCTCGTACCCTCCCTTTCTACTTCTTCTCCCCCCCCTCTCTCCTTTCTTGTATCCACATCTCTCTCTCTCTCTCTCTCTCTCTCTCTCTCTCTCTCTCTCTCTCTCTCTCTCTCTCTCTCTCTCTCTCTCTCTCTCTCTCTCTCTCTCTCTCTCTCTCTCTCTCTCTCTCTCTCTCTCTCTCTCTCTCTCTCTCTCTCTCTCTCTCTCTCTCTCTCTCTCTCTCTTCCTCAATCCTATATTTGCCATCCTATCTCTCTCCTACACCTCCCTCATCTCCTCTGTCACTCATTCGTCCCTCTCTCTTCTCCTTCGCTCTCCCGTTCTCTCCTCCCTTCCTCTCCTCCCACTATCTCCCTCTCTGTTCTCTCCCTCTTTTTTCCCTCCCTCCTCCATCGCTCATCCGTCCCTCTATATCTCTCTCCCCTCCTCTGCCTTCCCCCCTACCTCCTCCTCTGCCCTCCCCCTTCCTTCCTCCTCCTCCCCCCTCCTCCTCTCCCTCACTCCTCTCCCTCACTCCTCCCTCACTCCTCTCCTCACTCCTCTCCCTCACTCCTCTCCCTCACTCCTCTCCCTCCCTCCTCGCCCTCATCCCTCTCCTCCTCTCTTCCTTCTGTTCCTCTCTTTCTCTCTTCTTCACCTCTCCCTCACTCACTCTCTCTCCTTCCCATTCTCTCTCCCTCTTTTTTTCTTTCCTCTTTTCCTTACAGCTATCTCTGTTTCTCTCATCTCCTCCCCCCTTTATCCATTTTGGTGTAATAGAAGGTTTACCACACTCAACCTCGCCCAGACAAAGTCAAACGCCTATCTATCTATCTATCCCTCTCTCCCTCCCTCCCTCCCTCCCTCCCTTCCTCTGCCCCTCCTCTCTTCCTTTACCGTGTGGGAGTTATATCCGTCGTTATAAATAGCATCTCTCTCATTTCATTTACGACCTCCTCGAATTAGGATTCATGGCCCACGGCAACCGAAACGAATCCGACGCCATCGCGTGATCAACAGGTTGGGCTATGATAGGTAAACAAAGGCGAATTTATTTTGTTTTTTTTTTATTTCGAATTAGTCGCTGTTTCCCGTAGAGTGCTCGATTAATATTTTACATCCAGCTTTTTTTTTAATGATGCCTTAATGAGGTATCCGTAAGTGATCCTGATTTCCTTAAATGGTATTTTATGTGAACTCACCAGGAACGTTGGAGCTCTGTTGAAAAATGAAATGGTTTCTTTTCAATTCATTATTAAAACCATCCCTCGCTTTTGCACGGTACATGCGTTCCTAGTAAATTCCGTGTAAAGTGAAACCACGCAAAGTGGTATAGATTTTCCATAAGGAAGCATGAGGATATATTTGAACGCCATCTTGAGTTCAACGCTCAACGATTTAATTATATATTTAATTAGAAATTGTATCCTATATTTTACATTATAACCTTTGAGTTGAACGGAAAACTTTTTTTTAATTTTTAAATGTTTGGAGACCATTCCGAAACTGTACTAAAGGAAAATCGATGGTAGATCTATAAAAGAAGATTCAAGACAGTAAACGCGTAAAGCGAAACCGTGCAAATAGTGGGATGGGCGTGTTAGTTGATCCTTAATTTTTATTATGGCAGAATAGATCAGGAGCCAGCTATTCATTCAAAAGTTATCTTCTTTGGTCTTTGATTCTAATTTAGGAAATACGATAGGTGAATTTCCGCTCAGGGAATGAGCATTGCTGACTGAATCAAACATTTTAAGGCAAACGAAACAACTCATTTATTTGGAAGTTTCGAGTCATACGTTATAACGGGTTGTTCGTTTTAATGCATTAACGTTTAGCGGATTTTCAAAGAGTTCAAGCTGTTTCCGGTATCTGATAATGGTTTTTTTCTTGGCAGTTATCGCGCTACCGACTGTTGAATGCAACTTTTTTATGAGGAAATGTTTGTGCAATTGCATTGCAACACCGTGAAGTTTGCAGTTCAACCGATCCTGCGTTTCATAGAAGTTATTTATTTTCAGACAAATCGTTCACTTTGCTTAGGCTTTTCAATGCTTTGATGCAGTGGCCACCAAACGTTTTACTGAAATGGCCGCACGAGGCTTCATGTACGACTGTGCGGGCCACATACGAGCTCTCAAATGACTGATCGGATCATGTGAACATTTCACAGAGCAAGTTCTGAAAAATTTTGAAATCCTTTAATATGCCAAACGAATATATTAAAAGTATTTTGCATAGAAGCACTCGGAAAATATCGTTTAGATATAAAAAAATTATAAGTAATGAATACTCCTGCAGGTAAATACACAAAACTTAGAGTAATTAATGAGTAATGAGTAATTGATGCGGCCCGTGGGCTGTAGTTTGCAGACCCCTGCTTTAATGGATCGAAATTCAAAAGCTTAGTCAAATTAACAGAAACGTTCATTTATTTTTCCAAATACAGTATTATGGAAGGTTTCAACGTGAAGTGAAAAGAGTGATATAGACATAGAGAAATAAAGTATATATAAATATACATATATATAGGTATATATATATATATATATATATATATATATATATATATATATATATATATATATATATAACAATTTCACAATCTCTGCGTCCAACCTTGTCTCTAAGTCTTGTTTTTATGTCCTTTGTTGTTTCTCGAGATCCATCCGATGACGTGAAACGACGCGAAACAATTGCACAAGCACAAGAAAACGCGCATACACACAATTACTCCAATATATATATATAACAATTTCACAATCTCTGCGTCCAACCTTGTCTCTAAATCTTGTTTTTATGTCCTTCGTTGTTTCTCGAGATCCATCCGAGGACGTGAAACGACGCGAAACAATTGCACAAGCACAAGAAAACGCGCATACACACAATTACTCCAATAGCCACGTAAATCTTCCATCGCCCAGTATGGCGTACGGACGTTCATATTCTCTTCCGTTGATGAACCGAAGCGGTGGCATAAGAGTCCTTTTTAAATTCTACCCCCTTCTTCTGCATCCACGAATCGTTTTTATCGATCCGACGGGGCACGCATTTTTCCCGTGCCTTTGCGAAGGAGTGTAAAGTACTCGGCGGCAATACCCGTAAACGCAACGTGACTTATCACCCAGTAATTCGAAACAGTGTGAATTGGTGTCACATTGGTATTTGGGAAGAGCGCCGTGAACGTGCGTCGAAACGTAATAAGCGATGACCAACAAAAGCATCGCAGCGTGGAAGAAACGCGAAGCCATCGCAAAAACGCACTCGAATTCGGGCGGAACTGGATTGGATGTTGACGTTCGAGCGACTCGCCAAAGGAGTTTCGTTATATACCAAATCTTTTCTCGTTCTGACCTGTCTTATCGTAGCGGAAACACTTGGAAAATGGGTAGTTGGGAGGGGGGGCTGGATAAATCTTCGTTTGGGACCTTTCCTCGTGCTGCGTCAGATTTCGTTATTTTTTCTCGATAAGGAATCGGGAATTCATTCCGAGTGTATGCACGCATATAATTTAAATCGAAATTTTATTTAAAATAGCGATCACACTTTTGGGATGCAACCGGGTTTTTGTTTCTGGATGACCGATGACGTCTGTAGGAGAAAATTCATATTAGCACCACAGGGCGTGAGAAGTACTCTGTTCTGAAGCAGGAGGATTAGCCTGTTTCTGTAGTTCGGTGGTAGAATATCAGCTCGGCAAGTGGACGACCCAGGTCCTATTCTCGGTCAAGGCATAAAGTTTCTCCTGCATTCCATTATTTCTTCCTCTTTGGGAAGTTTCTCTGCGTCAGACATCCCTTCTTAGAACTGAATGGGACTTTTTTTTTCAGAGCAGCTGACTATTCATTCCCTTTTTCGGACCATCCTAAACCATTACTTTCCAAGAAAAATCGGGCGAGTCTCCTCATTGCACGCAAACTGTTTTCAGAAAGCGTAAGGAACATTTGATAAATCTTTTGAAATTCATTTACTTCCTAAGCGAGGTCTTCCGGCTCATGCAGGAAACAAAGAGCGTGGAGGAAATGTCAAAAATTACATTCATCCTTCCATAAACTAGCCTTGCAAACGGCCGAACGATAAAGTTAATAAGGAAATTGCGGAATTCAGGAACCGTCGGATATATTGAGAAATATTTTTTTTAAATAAAATAAATTATTGTGACGGCGTCAGTGATGGCGAAGAGTCTTATGTGCGCCAGAACCAGTTCCGCTTGCCAGTAAATTATTATTATAAATTATGACCCGGAAGATTAGGTGGAGAATAGAGACACACGTTTTCCACAGATTAATCCTAAGATAGAATTTTTTAAATCCAACCATTGATCGACAGTCGACACGGATTACTCGATTTTTTCAAAGTTTGACTTGCTATGAAACTCCCATTAAATCATGACTCATGACTCCACTGCTTTGTAAAAAGATCCTCCACGCTAATTATAAGCAAAAATTTGTCTTCACGTTTGTACCAAATCCCAGTTTGCTTTATATTGCCGACACTTTCAGTAGTCTTTCGAAAATCAACCGGAAATTTTGAAAATTAAAAAATAAATCTTCATCTAAGTTGGGAAACGTGAAAATAGGTGAAAAAATCTGCCATGACCGGGGATCAGAACCTGGGTCTCCCACTTGCCGGGAGAATATTCTACCACTGACCTGCCATAGCAGACTAATTCTTCTGTTCCAGAACGGGAATATTTTTTTGGTTGGGACCGGGCTAGCTATACTAGCATAGTTGCCAAAATAAATTTGAAAATGTCGCTAAATCCAACCTAAAAAGTAGCTAAAAAGTCGCTACACTCAAGGAAAATGTCGCTAAAGAGTCGTTAACAATAAAATAGTGCATAAATACTTCAAATAATTGTTATTAATCTATAGTCTGTTCACTATCTAAAGTCTCTTGGCAGCCAATAGGAGACGGTTCGTTTGGGAAGGTAGTGGGGGGAACTCAGTGTTACTCTTGATTTCGAAGCGTTCACATCGGTCTGCGTTGCCATTTCTACCGCCGTTTCCTTGCTGTTGCTGTTCGTGATTGGGTATCTAACCTCCCGCGCGAAAGTTGTGAGGGGCGATGGAAGGGGAAACGTTCGTGATTGGCTACTTGCTCTATGAAGGCCAAGAGACTTTAGATAGTGAACAGACTATAATTAGTATGATTATTATCTATTTTATAAATGAATATCAATTAAGATAATATTTAATTATTCGTATTATGTAACGGAGAATTTTTCTGTCTTTTATTAATAAAAAATAGAATAGATATTAACATTTATAGGTCAAGCTTATTTTATAAGTAGAAAAATAAAATACTGTAAATACCCGCGTATAAGATGCAGGGATGTTTTCCGTCTCATATTTAGTGATTTTTTATATACCCGCGCACAGGGACGGCCCGAATAATTTTGGCGCCCCGGACGAAATAGCACTCTAGCGCCCCTCTCCGTAAATGTTTGTTGAGAAAATTACGAAGTAAATGTTCATTTATTCATCGCTCTGTAAAGATTATAGATAGAGGAAAAAAGAATGAATGTCATAAAGATTGCAGCCTGTTCGACGATATAAATCGGTATCCAATATTTATTCACTTGCAAGTAATGTATAGTATAGTAGAGATTGTGATTTCTCGACTTTTTTTTCATTCTCGAGATTCGAGATTTCTCTTTTTTCCCAATATTTTTTTTTCTCGAGAATTCGAGAATTTATTTTCAGTCTCGAGAAATCTCGAGTGCAAAAGCAATTGCTCGTAAAAATTTTCATAAAATATTTTTTTCTTAAAAGATAATAATTCTGAATTTTAAAAAATTAATTTTAATTAATATTTCTCGTACGAAAGTGAGCTACTTACTATTTTCGATAATAATTGTCTTTAGCATTACAACAGAAATAATTTCGAAATGAATACCATATTTTTAGTCTTTAGATGATGTTTAATTGAAACTCAATAACAAACAAAGGTAATATGACTTAGAAAGGTCAAGATTAAAATACAATTATCAGTGCATTACTAATGGACGGTTCATTCCTATATCTTGCAGAGAATCTCGAAATCTCGAGAAATTTTTTTCGAGACTCGGGATTCTCGAATATTAGAAAAAAAATTTCTCGAGAAATGAGAATTTGAAAAATAGGAATTTCTCGAGAATTCTCGAGACGAGAATTCTCGAACACAATCTCTAATAGATAATGGTCGAAAATTCGCCCCCAACATTTTGGCTCCTCCGGCAGCCGCCAGGTTCGCCGGTAGCTTGGGCCGGCAAGCATTCGTTCCTAGAATTTGGTCTCACAATCAGTCACTTATTTATCATTTAACTTCGGAAATGTTGCGTTACCTTGTCAATATCATTGCGAAATGATAAATCAGTCTGTAAAAACTTACATTCGTCCTCATTTTTAATAATGGAAATAGAACTTTTGGATTTTCGGAACAAAGTAAGCTTCATTTAAGAGGCGGACGTCCAATAACCATCAAAATCTCCATCGACTCAGTATTTAAGGTTTTAATAAAAATCGGTCTAATTTCTACATCGAGAAGAATACCTTATTTAATTTTTAATAGAAATCATTTTTTCTGTAACTCAACTGTGTTTTATTATGTATTCGTCAACGTAAATTATAATGAGATCTTTCAATATTAGTTTAGAATGTCTTTCAGATATCATAACTGGGGAAGTAACTGTAGAAATATTTGAAGGTATAATATTAAAACTTGTATAGGTTTTAATAAAGCTACCATAAAAATATTTTTTTTGTTTATGTTGTATATTGCATGAATTTTTGCTTACATAAAGCAATATTTAAATTTGTCGCTAGATTAGTAGAAAATCACAAAGTTAGTGACATGTCGCTAAACACTCAAAAATGTCGCTAAAGGAAGTAAAAAGTCGCTGAACCTACAGACAGAGTTGCTAAATTGGCAACTATGTAATGCTAGTATCAACCACCCCCACGGATGTCCCCAATCGAAGAAAACCCTCTCAAATGGTGAGAATGCCTATGTTATATCTTCAGATCATTCATTTCGCCGATTTATAACATAGGCATTCTCACCATTTGAGAGGGTAGGGGTTTTCTTCGATGTAGCTCACTGAGGACATCCGTTTTGGGTGGTTGATAGTAACGTAGTTAGCCTGGTCCCAACCTAAGAAAATATTCCCGTTCTGAGACAGGGGAGTAGTTTGCGACGGTATATTCGTTGGAAGAATATCCGCCCGGGAAGTGGAAGAACCGGGTTCAATTCCCAGCCGTAGCAGATTTTTTTCACCTGTTTCCTTCAATACAGCTTATGCCTGTCGCATAAGGATCTTCGGATCATCAATTCATCTAACATAAGTTAATTATTATGGAATAAAACCGCAAGGATTTATACTCATTACTCACGGTATCTTATATTCATCTTCGATTTGGCAATGAATATCAATAAAAATTCAAATAACTCAAATAATCTTTTCCTTAAATACCTTTAGCCATGATTAAAAGATGATGTAACATTTTTTTTAACCGCCAGCTATACTTCTGAGCAATTAAAATTCCAGGCAAAAACAATATCCAGAAAAAGTATTTTTCACATCCCAATACCCGACCATAAATTATATCTCATCCCCTCTACAACAACAATATCTCCCTACGTGACCTTGGTTTGCATTACGCCATGAGGATACTTATTTTCATTGTTGTCTATTTGACCTAATCTCTCTAACTGTAAGCCGGCACGCCGTACACGCGCACGGACCTTGCTGTCACACCACGTCGACGATTTTTCGTACAAGTATACGGACCACGATTTCATTACGCGTCTTTTTCCACATATCCCGAGGAGACCAAAAAATACCTCCATAAATGGCCGCTCAGATACAAATTGAAAATTTCCGGCCGCAAAATAGGAAATCCTCCGTTTTTTTATATCGCTCGTGACGTCATTACCACCGACAAAGTGTTTCCTAATCTTCGCCTCTGCAGTCACGATGCATTTCCTCTGTTACTAATCATATCAGAGAGAATTTTGTTGTTTTTGAACGCCATTTTTTCCCGTAGTTATATCCATCCAGAAAGTTGAAGACCCGAGTTCGATCCCCTGTGACGGCAAGATTATTTTTCTTCCGATTTTAATTTCCTCCCATATTCCAACCTGTGACCACAGCATGGAGATCCATGATCCATTTAATTTCCATCAAGTTCTAGCCATTGAAAAGTGGCGTTCCCTCGTTTATTTGGGAGGAAGTGTCTAAACTGTTATGAATAAAAAATGTTTAAATTACAACAATTTAAAGGCTGATGAATGTCTGTACATTTCAACCTCCCCCTCTTGCAGGACAAAATCTGATTTGTACAAGATTGTTTTTTTTTTATTTTTAGACTTTCCAAGTTACTTTATATTTATTAAACACCATAGATCTCATTATGTATTCAGTTTTGTTCTGAGTGGTTAGGTTAGGTGAGGTTAGGCATTCCCTTTCTTATTTGGCTACAAATTAAGCACTGCCCACGATTGTAAAACTATGCCAAACGACGAAAAAAAAAGTTAATCGGCCAAAATATTATGTTCCAGTAAGTTAAAGTGACGATTTTCGACGTGAACAAAAAGTAAAACGCAAAGTAGAGGAGAATTTTTCTCATCAGTCAATTTCGACCTATCTTTTCGCCATTTTTGCAATTCGTTTATTTATTATTTTGTTGATTATCCAGCTCACCTTTCACCATTTTATTTTGTTCCATTCGCTTCTTTTATTATTTTTTTAAATCACCCCAACAATGTAGTGGGCTGTAGTAGACATCTTGAAAAATAATTATTTTTGATTAACATTTTTAACTTTGGAATTTAGAACAAGCACCACAAACATTTTCAGTAGAATTCTTTCATTTTTTTTAACAATCCGATTGAAAACTTTTGAACTGATTTTTTTAACATCCGTGTGTGTGTATATCCATGTTTGTGCTAACCGGGACCGTAACCTGCAAACCTGACCGAAACTGCAATACGACACGCCCTCGATGTGTCATGACGTCATGCCCGCTTTGGACTGCTCGGGTCTCGAAAAAGACAATGGTAAGATGGAATAAAAGGTGGGATTCGAATACATAAATAAAACGCTGAGAAGGGTAACCAAGGAGAAGGACGCCAAGTCCTTTCCCTTACCTTTGATTTTTTGAAAAAAAATTATTATTATAATAATAAAACAATAACGCTGTCTATGAGATGGAAAATGAAAGTCAAACGTGTTTCCTTTTGGCAAAATAAAAATTCTAATTCCAATCCTATCGCAACTTTATCATTCTTGAAAATCATGATCGGGTTTGGTTAAAAAAAAAATCCTACGCAATTTATCAGTGCTTTTTTTTGTATCTCAGATGTGTTCACTATCATTCATGTTAAACTAGCCTAGCCATATCTTATTTTTAAATAGAAATGATGTCCAGTAAAATAAGTCCACAGTCAGGTGTTTAACAAAACAGAGGCATTTTTGTTGATAAATAAATGGCAGCATTCACCGTCGAAATGTGCTGTGTGCTCGTGATGAATTTTGACGACGAGAGAGACAAAAGGTGCGAAAAAGACACATTGAGATGAAGTTCACATGAAGACATTCGTTAGAAGATCGACTCGCGGATTCCAAATAAAAGGAACACTGTTAAGGATGAAAAGTTAACTGGCATGAAAAAATCCAACGAGGCATTGAATATGCCAACCAACAACGCAATAAGTGTCAAAAATGAAGAACTCGACACCATTTGACAAGCATCTGATTGAGACTTTTTGGTGTTTTAGGCTTGACAGGAAGCGTCTTATTTTTGATTGGACAAAGTATCAGAGTGATTCTATTTTCTATGCTTTGAATCAGAATCAAAAATGAATGCATTGCTTGATGGTGCACTTAATCGGCAATTGGATGGTTAATTTTACGTAAAAATACATTTTTATGCATATGGACATTATACTCACAATGAGGAGTTAATTCTTACAATTAGTGAAACAGTTCAACAAACATTTGAGTGTTTTCATGGTTTTTGCTACTGACATAATAACATTTGTTGTACAATATGTAAAAAAATTAATAAAATCTCAGGTTTGTCCAATAAAATTTTCTCTTTTTTTATGTTAACTATGGTTATTGCTTCCTCTAATAAAATAGATAATAAAGATAAGGTAAGTTCATTGTTATAATTATTTAATTTAAATAGCTAATACATCTCTCTTCATAACATCTTAACTGCAACTGTAATAGTGATTATTATATAAATTTATAATTCATTTCCAATTTGAAATACCTTATTTTTTTATTATTACTAAGGCTGGTTATTTTATTTAATTGGCATTTAACATAAAGTAGCTCTTTGTTACATTCCTCCTTAGGATTTATATATATAATTTAATAAATGAGATCAAGTCCACAAATAAAGCAAGTAATTTTTAAAAAATCTATCATGAGTATAGAAATATTCAACGTTTTTATATATTGCAAATGCAATTATTAAAATTCCATTTCAAGTCCAATATTTTTGTAAAATCGATCATCTGATTTCTCTGATTATTTCATATCAATTTCAAAATAAAATATCTAATTGTAAAACCTTAACTGAAGTTATAAATAAAGAGCTTCCTATTTTTTTAATGGGTTAATTTTGTCTAAAAAATTTTATCACACTCAATTCTTATCTTTTTGTATTTTTATTGAATTTTTTTTATTTAAAAGTTTCTAGAAAATAATACATTAAATTATATTTATCCAGCCTGAATGGTTACAACATAGCTATAAATACTTGAGCATTTATTTGTAAATAATTAATGTGAATTTAAAAAAATTTATAATCTAATATTATTTAAGAATTAATTTTTAATAAATTAAATACTTGCCCATGGTTATTGAGCAATCTCAAAATGAAAGGTCAACATTTACAGTTATATTTTCTTCAAGCATAAATGTAACAAAAAAAATAAGTTGCATTAAGCCATGGGATATTGTATCTGCTTTTAAAAAAATCTTCAAAAACTCATTTTAAAAGAGTATGCAGAACTGAAACATTCTGCTCTCTGCCAATTTTATGATGCTAATTTACAGAAGTAAATCAATACTTGATTGTATAAAAAATGTTAAAATGTTTGCAAAAACTGCAAGCAAACACTTGAAGAGCGAAGTCAATGCCAAGATAAAATTTGGTATCATGAATGCACATAAATAAATGGAAATGCTGCATAGATCAGCTTGCACATAAAAACAGCTGCCAAAAGTTAAAGAAATGCCTTAAGAAAACCCATTAAATATTAAAAGAAGTAATTAACTGGAAGAAGAAAGTTTTAAATGTCAAGATATTACAATAATACTAAAACCTTGAAAAATAAGGAGCCTAATCTAATGAAAACATCAAAAATCACCATGATCAATCAGGATTCTAACAGCCCTGTAATGAAGGAAATATTAAATTTCTCAGCACACTGTGTCGTTTCTACATTAAACAGCCATCAGACAGATCAATAGGTTTTTTAAAAATGCCGATCTGATGTAAATAATCATTTACATCGCTTCATTCATTTTAAAAATAATTTAAACTTAATTTTTAAATTAGTTTCATTATAATTATCGTTTTTATTCCAGGGCTAAATTAATGTTTTACAATCTTGAGATGTGATTGATTAGTAAATTTTTTTAATTCAAAAAGTTTTTTAAATCTTTACTTAAAATACTATCTGTAGCAAAAAACATGAATTCCTTGGCTCGTGCTGAAATGGGCTACATTGATACAATTTAAAAAAACAAACCATATTGTGCCCAAAAATATCATATTTTTATAAACAGTTATGGCTTTAAAGAATTCATTCGCATGGCAAAAATAAATTTTAAATAAACAATATGTCTCACACTTTTGGCAGTCGTTTACGTTCAAAATTTACTAACGCATTTAATAAGCTGACTATGCCTTTGTCGAATAAAATTACAGCATTTTTATCATGAACAATCCGCTCATCACGTCTCAATTGAAAAAAAATTACATATATGTGACCTCTTCTTGCTTTAAAAAGACTTTAATAATTCATGTCTACCTTTTTTTTAATTTTTCCACAGATGCGGAAGACTACATGAAATCAAGGATATTAGACCCTTCGCGGAAAACCGCCTACAAATTCCTTGACAAATCCACAACCTGGTCCCCAGGTTAACAAGTAATTCATATATTGAAAAAAAATCCAACACGCTGCTCGTTTTGTTTTTTTTTTTTTTTAATAGCAGCTACTGGCTACGAACGCACGTTTCGTTTTAACGGTTTTCTTTTCTCTCTCTCTCCCTCTCTCTCTTGCTGCCTTGCCTTCAGACGCCGGCGATTACTTGGAACAGAAAATCGAGAGGGATAAACACAGATTCGAATTGAAGGTGGTTAAAGAGGAAGTCGCAGCCCCTCCGCCAGTCGAAAAAGTCGCGCCGAAAAAGACCAAGAAGCAGAGGATCAAATCGATCAAAAAGGCCGTAAAAACAAAGAAAGTTGGTTTAATTGCAGAGGGGGACGCGGCATCGCAGGACCAGGCGGCTACGGATTCGACTGCGGAGGCCGTCAAGGGGGAAGCTTTGATGGACGCCGTGGAGGAGCTGATGAGGAAGGTGGAAGAGGATTCTTTGAAGGCCAAACAGACGGAAGGAGGAGATGCCAAAGGGGAAGGAGGAGAGGGAATCGCCAAAGAAGAGGTTAAGGGAGACGTAGCGGCAGAAGGGGAGAAAGAGCCTCTGAAACTGAAAGAAAAGGTGGTGAATCTGGACAACGTGTTGGAAACCTTACTCAAACTCGAGGAAGAGAAAGAGAAGGCAGAAGAAGAGGCAGCCGCAGTGGAAGGTAGCGCAAGCGAAGAAGGGAAACCGAAAGTAGGAAAGGAGGAGGAGGCGGAGTCTAAGGCGGAGGAGGAGGAGGCGGTCGTCGAAGAGGTGGAAGACGTCACGGAACAGGACGACGACGCCATGACGGAGGTCACGGCCAGTTCCGTGTCCTTAGATGACGCTGCGACGATCGCGGAGGACAATAGTGAGTTGGTGGGCGCGGATGAGAGGCCAGATTCTCCTGAAGTTGTGGCGAGTTCTTCCACTGCAGAGGGCAAAGGGCAAGAGGTCGGGGCAGCGACGGGAGACGCAGCGCCAGTCGGCAACGGGTCGGCGAAGAACGAGACACACGAAGGGGCCTGAATCGAAGGAGGAGGAAAAAGTAATTTTTTTTCGTACGGAGGATTACGGCGATGCAGTAAATTATATATATTATAGTACAATTAAATTCGTCGATAAATTTCGTTTTTTTTTTTTGGAAATTTCGTGGGTGGGTTTTTTTTTATAAGAGTAGAGGATATAATTTTTGTCCTTGCGTGCCTGAAATATGTATTACCGTCCGTCCAAGATTTTTACACTATATAACTACTATTTTTGGTCAGGATAAATATTTTTCTTTGTGAAATTTTTTTTTTTGGAATGAGGAATCCGTCGTTGTAGAAAGAAATTCCGTACTTAAAACTCGAGGAAAAAATTTCTTACGGAGCAGGATTACGGCAGTATGTATAGTAAATAAATATCCGGTAGAATTTTGTTTCTGATTTTTATTTCGAAAAATTTGAGGATTCATTGTAATAGAGTAATGCATATGATTTGTTAATAAGCGATTCCTTTGAATGTATCGTGTGTGCCTGAAATCTGGATGATCATTGGTCTAAGATCTACAGAGCGACAATTATGTTTTGGTTTGAATAAATATTTTACAATACAAAATTTTGCAAATGAGGTATCTATCGCTGTGGGAGGGAATGGCATAATTACTCGATAATGAATAAATAAGTTAAAGATATTGGAATCTGCTGAGCTAACTTATATTTGCATTTTAACGCGGAATACAAAAAGAATGGCACTGATTAAATACATCCTGATGATACAAATTATTCAAAATAATTTATGCTATGTCTATGGCCTTAATAAGTAAAAAGACTGGACAGGCAGCAAACAGTTTACATTGGGCAGAAGGTAATATTCCAACGTATGTGCATTTTTATGGTTACGAGTCTTGAAATTTAAATTTTGGCAAGTAAATTTTGAATCAACCCATCTGAAATAAATAGCATCCCTGTTTTTTGTAATTATAGTATTTAAATATATAAAAAAACAGATTTTTAAAAAATTCTCTGTAGGAAAATGTAAATTGTGATATTATAACTTGTATTGTTATTTGTACTATGTATGCCACTGCATTCTAATAGGCCTTTCCAAAAGTCTTCAATGGATAAAAATATGTAGTGGCTGTATTAATGTCATCTGTAAGCTGATTAGATTTCTGTAATGCTAATTATCTTGCTGTTTGATTATGAAAAACTAAAAAAAAAAATCAAACTGTTGAATTATATACATGTAAAAGGCTTCAATTCCAATGCTATGAAAATTATTTAGGACATTGTTTAGTTATGAAAAAACAGCCTGTATTAGTCCATTAGCAATTTTCTCAAAAATTCTATATCTAACATTCATGGTTGATAATCTGTTACAACCTCTCTAATATGGTGGAATAATATTTTTGGCGAGTTTGTCTAGAAGTTTGTAATTAACAAATAATTATTAACTGTCATGATTTAATGTGCTCAAATTTTTATTTTTGTAATATACGAATAAGGCATTCGATAGCTATTTTCAAAGCTAAACAATGTTTCTAAAAAAAATCTTGGCTTAAAAATATACCTGTTAATGAATGACTGAAAATTATCCTATAAAATAACCATGCTCTTATATAATGGTACTTATGACTTCTTTATTTCTTATTGCAATCTCCTGAAAGGACTGATCGATGTTTTATTTGTACTGCACAAAAATATGCATTAGATGTGACCGTTCAAAACATTTTAGCTGCACAGTAAACCTATTGCAGTTTATAGAATGTTATATTTGGTAACATATTTTATTTGATGTTACTAACAACTTGTGATACAAAGTTTTAATGTTTGTATTTTAAGTTATTTTTAAAATGAGATGAAACAAATTTCTATGAATTGAATAAAATCATTCATAAACGTTGTTTTGTCATTGAACCTGAGAATTTCTAGTAAATGTATGAAGTTCTTAGTTATGTTAGAAAGCAATAAGTAGAATAGCTAAAGTTTTAATCACCATAAGATTGCATTAGGATGTCAACAAATAATACTAATCTATAAAATGAAAGTATATATTATTAGGCTTGGAAACTTAATAGATTGAAGGATGTATTAACTTTGATGCAGATTCATATAATATGGTTTATAAAAATAATTTACATGGATGTGATTTTATATCATAAATTATTATTTGAGATAAAAAGATAATGAACATTTTACCGTAAAATTTCTACCTAATATAGTACACTAGAAAAAGATAATTAACATTTATATATAATAATTTAAAACATTCTATACGTATGCATATAATTCTGAAAAAGGATAATTTGTCTGCTACAGTAGTTCTCACAAAAGTAAATTTGAAAGTTAATTCTTTAAAAATATAATCATTTTTATTTAAACAGTATTGGTTCGATGAAATCAAGTCAGGAAATTTAACTTAACAGTAACATTTGCATTAAATTAATATAATTAATTAATTGTGCAAAATCATTATGCATATCATCCGGTGATTTTTCTTCATATAATTTTTATCGTGTACTTTTTCTCACGAAAGTTAATTTAAGTCTATTTTCCTTTGAATATAGCCATTTTTATTTCTACGTAATAGATTTGGTAACAATAGTTGCAATATTAATATTATCACGACGCTATTCCCTCTAACATATATTGGAATTGTGCCATGCGGAACACGGTTGTTGCCGAACTGTCCGGCGCCGAATAATCCCATCGCCGAACTGGTCGTGACAAACTGTCCCTTTCCATAGGGGAAGTACCCCAAGTGCAACTCATTTTTTTAAGCAAATTGATATGTGGAAAAAATAAAATAGGCTCTCAACAGATATTGGCAAATTTTTAATTCATTAAAATTCAATTCATAAATTAACTCGGGTATAATACATATTTAAAATTTCAATCCGAGAAACACACATATATATATATATAGTGATAATCAGCCGTATGATATCCATTGATGGATAAAAGATATGACACTTTAATAGTTTTCCCCATCACTTGCCTCCCTCCTATGAGATGGCCCTAAAAATAAATTCACAATTTCTCCGTCCAATCTGTTATTCTTTTTCCGTCCGTCGCTGTCCCATTGAGATCTATCCGATGAGGTGAGATGATGCGAAATAATTCCACGAGCACAATAAAAATCGTGCAGGCACACAATTCACTGCAACCACGATTTAAAAAAAATCACCATCGCCAAAAGCTGAGTTTGTAAGGACACGCGCATCTTCTCTTCCGTTGGCCTAAAGTTCTCTAATAATTCTACGCAATTTTTCTGCATCCTCGCCTCGTTATTCTCATTCCGGAGGGACACGGTCGCGGAGTCGCGATCCTTGGTGGAATATGTTTCGAAACGTATTTTTGTGGTCTGACGCGGGAAGGCCCTCCTTTGCTATGTACAGGCGTTGCCGTGGGCAATCGTGTAATATGTTTCTCACTGTATTTATGTCCACCTGGAGAGTAGCGGCAAATCCCCTCAATGCAATATGCCTTCATACCTTCTCTTCTCGAGCAATCACAAACGGAAGTGCACTTGTTGGATTTATTAGGAACACCACGCATCGAAACGTAAGGGATGAACAGGACAAGTATCACAACGCGGACGAAGCGCGAAGCCATCGCAGTTCGGAGAATGAGCTGGATTTTATGCAGACACGTATATTTATAAACCTTACCTTGTTCCAACGTATCTAATCATAGCGGAAAGACGTGGAAGATATGGAGGTGGAAGGGTGGGGCCTGGCTCGTCTTTGTTTGGGACCTTTCCTCGTACTACGTCGAGTTTCGTCATTTCGATAAGAAACCGGGCATTCTTTCAGGATTTCTGCACGCATAGAATTTAAATCGAAATTTTCGTTTGTAAAGCTGGCTATCGCGCCGCTGCTGGGATGTTATTGAGGTTTACTTTGGATGGTTGGTGGTGTACTATATGTTGGAGAAATTTCGTACTAGCATGGCCACCATGATCTCACGACGTGAGGAATATTCTGATTCAGGAGGATTTGCCTGCTTCTGTAGTACGGTTGTAGAGTATAAACTCGGCAAGTGTATGAATAAATTAACAAGTATGTACTTCGAAAATATCTCAACAAGCATTTACGGAGGACGCGCCAGCATCTAATCTCGCCCGGGGCGCCAAAATTCTTCGGGCCGACCCTGAGTGGATGACCCAGGTTTTATTCTCGGTCAAGTCAGAAAGTTTTTCCTGCATTAATTAACATAAAAATGGCTTATTGCGTCAAAAATTACGCAGAATTATAAAATGAAAGTATAATTAAAAAGACTGAAAAATCTATTAAAACGTAAAACAGATTTGTATTATATTTTTTATAAAAATAGGTAATTTAGATGCATACAATCAAATATAAAAAACTAATACTAGTATTTAGCGATAAGAACCATTTAACTAAAACATTCTATCTGTTTTAGTTGTATAAAAAAGGAAAATTATAGTGATTATTAAAGAAAATACACGAACTGCATGAAATCCTTTATACTAATTATAATATTTGAATTTAGGAATATATCTTCTTAATTGAGCTTCCCGCTATCGGTAATCGTCATTCATTGCTTTAGTGGCATCAGTATGAAAACTTTGATTGAGGCGTAGCTAGTATTGCAAATCAAAAGGCTTAAATTAGATGTTGGTTATAAATGCTATTCGTGTTGTTTGTGTTTCGATGAACGTTGGAAAATCGTTGCGTAGTCTAATTCTACGTTATTACCTTTCAACAAGAGATATGGACTTGGAATTTCTCCGTTTCAAGTATATCAGTTATGATTCCATTTAAAACTTTAAGTACTAAGGTGTTTGTTATTGTAGGATGTGTGATAAAATACGGCTGCATAGCTCACTGTACATTTGAATTCGTCGGCGATTTTGTTGTGGTGAGTATTCTAGACATCAAGAGTCTCTTATGAATTATTAAACCTGAGATGGCTCTGCATGCATATTAACACTAATGTTTAATAACACTTCATTTGGTTTCGTGCATCATAAAAGTGTAAATATGTTTGCTAGGTTTAAGTAGTTAGTTTTCGTGGTTTATCTCAGCTGAAGCTTTAATCTTAACAAGTGTAAAAGTCTTATAAGTCATTCTGCTGTTTATTTACTTAATTCGATCTTTAACGAGTAATTTAGTGTGTTGGACCTTCAATGGAGCCTACAATTCAAAGTAAAAACATTATTTTGACTGAGCATATCAGCCCAAGACTTAGAAGGATAAAAAAGGGCGACATAGTGGTCGCCAAATCTCCAAACAACCCACGACAGTTAATTTGCAAGCGTGTCATGGGTCTTCCTGGAGATCGTGTGAGATGGGGATTAATTAATTCTGATGTGGTGAGTAAATATTGTTATTTTCTTGCTTTGCGACGTTCACTCTAACAGAAACTGAGGTGAGTTGATGAACAAAACGAATTATACACGTCACATTATTTGATCTGCCTCTTAGTTGCTCTTGCCATGGATGACAGTGTTTCACTTTGTATTTTTTCTTCTTATACCAAATAAATCCTACTTTTGTTCTTGGAAATGGATTTAATAGACTAAAAAAATCAATAACACGAAAAAAAGAACTGTGCCCCCAAAATTGTGGTAAATGCAAACAATAATTTTCTTAATACAATGCTTAATAATGCTTATAATGTTAAACAAGAGTTCTGGAAATATTTCATAGGTGAACATAATATGTATTAACATATGATGTGGCAAAAGTCTTAAATGCTTTATTTTTAAATAATTAAAGATAACCTACACTGGCAATTTGAAAATTAGGCCAATCAGTAAGATTTTGGTTATTATAAAAAATGATGTCATTGAAATGTCCACTGCCAACCTCAGCATGTCATTTGACTCTTAAAAGAACATTTTCTATCACTTTTTGCGACATGGTCATAATCAGTTCTCTGTGCTGAAAATTAATAAGAAGAAGACTTACATTGTGAGACTTGCCACAGTCAGTGTTACGGTAGATGAGGATGTACTGGAATGGGGAAATTTGCTTTTTTTTACTTATTTAAGTAGCATTCTCACTCAAGATGGAAGACGTACGAGAGAGATCAGGACAAAAAATGGCAACAGGAAAAGGAGGCATTTACGAGACGGGGTTAATAAAAACTTTATATGGAGTGTAGCATTATATGAGTGTGAGATATAAACTGTGAGGAAAATAGGAGGCGAGCAGATTAGGAGAGTTTGATGCGTCGATATGGCGTAGACGGGGAAAAAATAGTCAGACTTGGAGAAAAACAAGCAAAGTTTATAATATTGTAAGAGGAGAGAGAATGATAAGGGAAAGGCAAGAAATGGGTGGATCAAATTTTGAAAGGTAATGCTAAAAGAAGTTGTAGGTGGGAAGACGTTAAGAAAGAAGTAGTAATAGGAAATTTGAGATGAAATTGGGGATGAGAAAATGAAGAGAAATAGGTGAACCTGTATCATACTGAAAGGCAGAATAACCATGATTGTTTTAATCTCTATTATTAGATAGGCACCACGGTGAAACCTCGATTTTACACTCTTGGATTTTACGTTTTTTCCAATTTTGCGTGCTTTTTGTCTGGTCCTGGCCAGATGCTCATACGAACAACGTAAAATTTTAACCAATTTTACGTTTCCTGCGAATTTCCCCCAAATTTTCACATTATTTTTCAAGTCCTGACAACGGAAATTCACCCGATTTTACGTTTGCATATTTCTATTTCGGAAAATGCAAAGAATCAGCGGCAGTATTCCGCTCGTATTCAAGGTTAAAATAGGCTTTATTCGATAGTCTTATTGTTAGTCGTAACTTTGTCAAACCCAGTCATGTTTAAATAGGCATGTCTTTACGTATGAAAGGTTTGCAATCTCACCCGGCAATCCATTTATCAGGCAATTGCAGTCCTTTTAGCAGGAAGTCGACGACATCCACATGACGTTTGGCGTTGTTTATAAACATGGCAATCCATTAATTAATTTTTTGGCCTGAAATGTGGATAATTAAGCAAAACGGAAAGTATTTACGATAAGTTATAAAATTAATATTTTACCTCAAGTTGATGCACATGTTGGAGCACGTATCGAACTGACTGTTTGACTGGTTAAAGAAATAAAATGTTATGTAGGTTAGTTTATTTGCGTTTACATTGTTATTGTGTTCAAACATGTATATTTTATATGGCTTGCCAAAGTTATTGATATAAAGCAACTCACATTTTGCTTTATGTTACATAATTTTCATTTCCCCTATTTTACACTTTCTTCGATTTTACATTTATTTTAGTTGTTCCCATCAATAGTGTAAAATCGAGGTTTCACCGTATTCCTGAATCAATTACCGTATATCTTCGAGTGTAAGTCGAGAAATTTCTTCCTTTTTTAGGCCGATCAAACCCTAACATTGACTTATATTCGAGTCGCAAACTAGATGAACATTTTTCTGGGTCAATAATTAAACATGAGTGGCGAAAAACAACATTTGACTGACTTGAAGCGCATTAGAATGAAAAATTCACACTTAACTAGCAGAAAATATGAAGGCTAATGATAAAATAATACAGTATCACCATACTTATGTAGTTTGAAAAGAAGACAGAATTTTTATTTTATCTTTAAAAAACTTACCCAAATGAGTGGATTGAAGAGAAGAATCATTTCAGTACTTAAGCGTTGGTTTTTTATTTTGATCCTGAATTCAAATTGTTAAACATCGTTCCATTTCTTCGACAACGGCATTTCCATTTTTACTTATAATCACGGACTGAACAGTGCCTGCATTGCGAATATGAGCTCCAATTTTTCCTTTGTCTTTTGAAATGGTTGCAATTGTTGAGCGATTGAGGTCATAAACACGACTAATTGAAGCAAGCGACTTCCCTTTTTCTTATCTATTTATTATTCCATTTTAGTTTCCATCGAAAGCACTCAACGTTTTTTTACCACTCTTAGCACTTTCACAAACACTAGGTTTACGATTGTTTTCCATATTTCAAGGGTAATAAAAAACTACGTACATAAACAGTTTCGAATACAAACGGCAAATGACATGTTCGTAAGTGCGGGAGGGTGTGTTCATAAATAAAGTGCGAGGTGCAGTTCATTGGTATGTGGAATGTTCGTAAATATGAATTGTTCATTTCTTGAATGTTCACCTGTATATATATATATATATTAATTTTTTAGTAAATTTCAAAATTATCTTGTTTTCATTTTCTTTGCTTCGACTTATACTCGAGACTTGGATTTTAGACATTGTTTTAGGCTAAAAAGTACACTTTGACTTATACTCGTATCGCCTTATACTCGAAGATATACGGTATACCTATTTAATATGGAAAACAAAATAAATCACTTTTCTGAGTCCTTCATAATGATCTTTTGGGCAAAGTTCGTCTTCCAGTTGATATTTTGGGCTATTTAACATGGTTATTTCATGTTATGTTAACGTGTGGTCTTGCCATATCATCGTGTATCTGATACAGTGAGATTTTGACGAAATCTGGGCACATGTTTTGATGGGGATTCATGAACTGAAAACATTATTTGGAAATATCATTGTACAGCAGTGCTGTTGGATCCTTTTTTAAGATACAGCTCAATGACAGCAGAGCACCTTTGCATCGTCCACTTGTTCATAGAAAAATATTATGGTGCTTAAATTGTGTAATAATAAAATGAAGCCGGTGTTTTCTGTTCTTGTTCCAAAGCTGTGGAAAAAAAATTGATTGACGATGACGTTAACCACATCCTGTAAGCTATAAGTTTACATGCAGTCTTCACTGTTACATTTTTGTTTACGTTTCAGGTACCGCGTGGATATGTATGGCTGGAAGGCGACAACAACAGTAACTCGACGGACTCAAGGAACTACGGCCCCATTCCACAGGGATTAATAAGGGGGCGAGCTGTCTGCAAAGTGTGGCCGCCTCAAGAAATTAGACTGTTCACAAACTATGTGGAAAGTGGTGAAAGATGAGTTTAGGAATGTTTTGGACCATTCACTGAAAATGTTTTCATTTTAACTTATGTCTTTAGTTAGGAATGATAATATTAGATCACCTGTCAGGAATTTATTTATTTATTTTTGGTCGCTTTTGAACGTATATGAGACTTGCCGATGTAAAACATTTTTGTCGAGACGTGACGTTTTTGTCTACATCTCTAAAACAGTAGTGAATGATCGGCATTATCATTTGTACCTGTAAAAACAATATCAGTTTTGCTTAAATATGATGAAAGTGATGTGATTATTCGATTGTAAAGGATAAAAAATATTAAAATTATTTTCGAGAATATTCTTTTAAAAAAATATACAGGTGAGCCCTGCTTAACGTGGCCCCGGCCAACACAGATTCATTATAATGCAGATTTTATTTCAAATTAAAAAATTTTTAAAAATTAGATAAATATCTTATGCACAGTGCGACCACACTAACTAAATTTCACACTAATCATATTTCGTAAAGTATCCTAAATATTGTGATATTTCAGCAATGCTGCATAATATTGCATCATCTGGTGGCCAATTTCACTCTTTTCCCTGTAAATTTCACGGGTCTAACACAAAAAATATATCTCCTAAGGTGGAAAACATTTGTAACATGGAAATAGAAATACGATTAATGTTTTTGATGATTTATATTTTTTAAATCTATAATTTTCGACAATTACTTTATTACAATGTTAATTTACTGTGTTAACATATCATTATTAATAATAATAAAACGACAGCGCTACACACAAAAAAATTATACAATTTTGATCTACATATGAAAAAATGTGGTACGTGTAGAGGGATCTTAATGTTTGAATGCATATAATGTATTATAATTAAAGTGACCAGACGTACTGATTTAATCAGTACAGTACTGATTTGAGACATTGTATACTGATTTCAAATATGTACTGAATTTTGTACTGAATTATAAAGTTGTACTGATTGTAAAAGAAGAAAAAATCTATAATTATTTAGTTCATTTACTGTGGGATTGACGGTTGAGGTGGCTCGGGTGCGATGTTGCCAGGATGTGTAAAGAGAACTTGCGGCAACGCTGTGTATTTCCCCCTAGCAAACATTACCTGCCCTCCACCTATGATTGGCTGTGAGGGAGGGGAGTTTTTCAGTCTTTCCTTCCAAACCCCCACCCCTTCTCTACAACTAAGTCTCAATTCCAAAGTAATGTCTTCCAGCCAATAGTAGTTATGGTTGTGTATGTCATGTGAGTAGTATAATATTTTAATGCTGTTTAGTAAATTAACATTATTCTCAGAATAGATTATTAATATTCGTATTTAATTATATTTAAAGACCCTGCCGTAAATAGAAGAAAAAACATTTTCTGATCGACTTCAGCAAGAGTATCCAATATATATATAACAATAGTGTTATATACCTATGTATACTGTATAAAATTTCAATATATAAAGTATTATATTGAAATGTAGTTTTCTTTCATAGATATAAGAAATAAAAAAATGTACTGATTTTACATCTAGAAAATCTGGTCACTTTAATTATAATATATAATGATATATAAATTGCAGAAAACCCCTACGTGCACTACTATGGGTTTGATCTATAAGTGAAGCTGCAAGAGCATTGTTACTCTTTCCCCATTGGCTATTGCCTCCCTTCTGCTGTTCCACCTCTAATGTGCCTGGATCGACTTATGGCGGCTTTGGTTTTAGTGATTGAAATATTCGACTCTTGGCAGTTGTAGTCATTGTAGCACGATAATGGCTTCACGCGAGTGAGTGCCGTGAAGCAGGGCTGCGACGGACTATTTTAATGATACCGACAAGTTTTACGTAATAAGCGAAAAAAAGCTAGGTAGTCGACCCTGGATTCTTTTTTTAATGAAACTTTGTAGGTGTTCTTAGAAATATTTTGAAATCATGTACATTTACCACTGAAAAGCTTTTTTGTCTTACTGTTTAATAAATTTACGTTCTAAAACCGTTTGGGAAGTTATTTCCCTCTGGGCACCTAAAGATTATGGTGCCCCAGCGAACGCAGATTTTTGCTTAACGTGGAGATCTCGGGAACGTTAAGCGGGGCTCACCTGTATTTATCTGCCTGGAATTTTTGTTAAATAAAAATTTGTTTGTGTTCATTGATTTTATTGTGAAATTTAGATGCTTGATATAGAAATATATATATATAAATAAAAGGAGTTTTGGTTTGCTTGTGTTTTTGAAACTTAATATATTTTATTTTTATGAATGCATTGGTTTTTAACTTGAGAATTAATTTATGCAACGATTATTTTATCCCATTTAATATTATGATTTTATTATTAGAAGGCACTTGTGATATGTCAGATTGCAGATTTCAAAAGGAGTATTGCATTTTTTATGCAACTAAAGGGAACTTGTCTTCCGGCAAATAATGCACGTTTCCAAAAATCTGCTTTTTTGTAGGAAAATTAGTCAAAAGATGGACATTTTTAAAATGGTGCACAGGATGTAAGCTGACAATGAGATGCATTTTAGGGCAAAAGTTTTTTTCCATGTTTAGTGAGTTGTATGTGTTTATTGGGCTCTGTGTGCCAATTGTTAGATTTACAAGAAAGCTATCGCACCAGCTTACTATTCAATAAAATAAATAAATACCATTTACAAAGTGTGTATTTATTCATTAATAACAATGCTTTCACTCTTGAGGGTCAAGGGAAATTTCGTTTGCAAGGTTTCACATCCATGCATGACATCAAAAATATAAAATGTTGAAATGAGCAAAGCTGCAAAAATTATGCCGCACAGAATATTAACTGTGTATGTGAAAGTGTTATAGATTTGACCTTAATGATATATGTAAACCCACAAAAGGTTGCATTCTACTGCATCCAGCAAATGAACTGAAGATAAGTCAGATTTGGATACACCGTATTAACTTAAGCACAATGTTTGTTGAAGGAAAAATAAAAGAGGACTAAATCCATCAGATTCGTTAAAGGAATATTACATTCAAAGAGCATTGATTAACTTTTGCTCCGGTGGTCAGATGGCTGGATATTAAAATTTACTAGTCAATTTGTACAAAAGAATACTGTTATTGCACAAATATTTTTCAGATTTCATCCAATTTCTTTTCAGCTTCTCACCCAAGTGCTTAGGTTCATGTTCACGTGTCTCATTTCCAAATAATAAATAGCAATTGCCACGGTGCATGGATGAAGTTTTGCATCTATCTCTCATTGCTTTTTGCAAAGATTCCAAAGTGAAAGCAAATTGTTGTAATAATTTTACTCACGGCTGACAAACAAAGGGGCAAACATCAGAGAGACTTGTCCACAGAGACTACCTATGATGATGATGAGGAAAAACGTGGAAGAAATGTAAATCACACCTCCAAGGTGTTCTGGGCCCAATACATTGCAAGTTTATCTTTATGTAAATAATAAAATTTAAAGATTATAAGTAATTCTGTAAAAGTAGAATATTAGATGAATTTATCATGAGAGCAATAAGTGATTACAATATATTCCTTTATGTATTCATTTGAAATATTTTATTGATATTAAAATTGCTTTCCAAACATTTATTGCTATTGAAGAGTTGTCAACAATTCTCCTTAAGTAATGGCAGCTTAATTTTGACACCTACCTATTTATCATGCATTTCCAAGCCTAATAGAAGTTGTTAATTGTCCTTAGTTTACCCGACATCAGCAGAAGATATGTCTTTGAGTAATAATCGACATGAAAACAATCAATCATCGGTTGAAAAGTTTTGATAGACATTTTCAACTTTTTTTGAATGATTTCTTCGTCAGAAATGTTTTTTCTTATGCTGGTGTCTGAGTAAGCTAATCAAAGGTTGCTGGTTCCAATATCAATGAATTCTTTTAAATAATTGAGTAACTGGGTCTTTAAGGAGTAGATTTCTTACTAGTTTTCCGAACTGGCACATTTTCTTTCCTGTGTTTACGTTAACTGCCTTAACTTCCAAGAAAAAACAGTAATCTGAAATTCGTTTAGAATGAATGGAATATACGCAGAGCTACTTATGGCTTTATTGGCATTATAAAGAACTTATTCAAGATTTTGTAACAAATTTTAAAATTGCAAAGGACAAATATTCATTATTCGAGATAAAAAGTTTTTCGACGAGGCAAAAACAGCATAATTGATTTCCATGCTAGAAGTATATATGTTGAATTTGTTTAACTTCCCGTTTACAAGTTAATTAATTGTTCCTTCTATATCAATTGGTTATCCAGTAATACACAATATTGTCGTTTTATTAAAACTTGATCGATTTCTAGACTCATGAAGCTGTCCTTTATTTTCATATATGGCATTCCATTTGATGAAAGACATTTAGTATTGGATCTGTGTTAGAATATTGCGATCGTTAATTTCATTTCTCATCATGCCGTTTACTGCTGAAATCTCGTAAAATGCTTATGGAACCTTCGGCATCACATACGTATTTGCGGATGTTATTATCATGAAGTTTATTTTTAATTTTACACCTTTCACAAATTTTGGAGCCAAACTGAGGTATTTAAAAGGTCTCCTACAGATTATTCTTTTCGTGTCTGACCTAATTGGCTACGCTCATAAATTTTAACTCCACCATTTCACGAATGTCCCACTTTTTAAAAAATATTTAAAAGATAATTAAAACCTACACTTAATGACCATTTATCACATACATATCATCAACAGTTAAATTTCTAAAGAAAGACAATAAACTGCTACAAATTATTTCCACGGAATCTATTTATTTTAGAGAGTGAAGATACACGCCCTCTTTCTTTCTAACATAACCTGCCACCTACCGCAGACGGAGTGAACTTAATGCAGCTATATGATTCACGTAGTACTGTGCTGTCATCTCGAGCCGTTTTCAGAAAAGCGGAGGAGGTACATCACCTCCCCCCAGAGTATTGGCGCGACCGGCGCGTTACGCTTGGCGCTTGGCGGAAGGCAGGTGAGAAGCATCTTGTCCGTGGAAGCACAGATCTCCAACACTGACTGGATGAGTTAACTTCGTCCACATTTCTCACCTCTTCTTTCGATTAGGTGAGTGACAAGTGTGTGCCCTCCTTATTAAGTGTAGAATTTGCTGCTAAAGCTACCACGATGGGATACTCGGCTTGTATAATTGTACCCGGCAAACCGGCTCGTTGACAATTCCTTCGACTGGACTCTTGCTTACTGATACCCGCTTCTTCACTCAACGCGAGCGAAGACACCTATATAATATTTATAAAAAGGTTTGGTTTTTTTTAAGTGGAGCATGCGTTTGTGGTGTTTGCAGGAAAACAGTGCTCGTCCATTTAGGGTTCGGTTTATACGAACAAGCTTATTAGGCTGGCTGCCCGTGTTGTTTTTTTACCCCTTTGTATATACGTATGTTTGTGTTGCATCGTGTGCTTCTAACGAAGTAAATACGACCAGTTATGTATGAAATGTTGCGCGTGGGTGGTGCTAACGATCTCCGTGTTCATCCTACGTGCAGATTTTATTCGATGAAATTACCGAGGCATTTCGAAGGTTACAAGGTGCAGCAATTACACACTTTCTTACAAGGGTCGACCATTTGTTTTGATTTAGGTTTTTCGAGATATTTGTTTTTTTTTCGGTGTGCATCGGCGTCAACGATTTTTTGTATTTGGCCTTTTTTTACGTGTGGAACGGATTAACAGTGGTGTCATATTTTGTGTTTGTATGAAAGGGTGTGGTTTCCAGCGATGCTTTTTCGAGTTTCGGTCCAGGTTCTCGCATCTTTTAGAAATCTGGAATTCGGAGGGGGAGATGTTCCTTAGATTCGATAGGTCCCATAAAAATACCGCGAAAATGTCGATTACTTACATTGTTTTTTTTCTCGATGCATTTGCGTGCACCTAACGTTTGACTTTTTCAGTGATTGGTTGTTTTACGTATATGTACCAAAAGTAGACTTCTGGTTTTTGGTGTCCCGTCTCTTTCCTTCTTCGCTCTCGTTTTCTCTCTCTTCGTGTAGCCTTTTTTTTAGTGGGCGGGCTTTATCTAGGGGGCGTTTCTCCTATAATGGCGGATACTTTCATGGAAACTTAAAAAAAATTATTTTGCTGCTTCTGTCACGCCCGGACTCCGGGAAGTTCCCGCTCGTAGCACGTGAGAAACCATTAACGCATCGCCGACGGGATTATGAGCGTTTGGTGTTCTATTTGTGTGATGATGCCTAATCCGTCTCGACTCGAGCGCGCCATTTCAATTTTCAAATATCTGCATCCGGCGTACTATAAGCCCGGTTGCCGTGGTGATGGGTCCCGTTGTTTATAGTCGTTGTTTATTCGTCTTGTGTTCTGCTCGCCCTCTTGTTAATGCATGATACCATCTCGCGGACGTTGATTTTTTGTCGGAATGATTGTATATCTGAAGGAAATTTACTCAATCGACGAAAAAAATATCAAAATGGGCTGGAATTGGCAGAAACCGATTATCGTCGTGCAGTCATCTCTTGGTTGCTATAGTTACGGTCCGTTAGTAACAAAGAAATACTTCGGCGTTCTTCTTCCGTGTGGAAAGTGTTTTGTGGTGAGTGCTTTTGATCTGTTTACTTATGTTTACAAGTTGTAGCGTGTAACTCTTGTAATATATTTGACCAATAGAAGTTTGTGTGTGTTGTTAACATGTGTACAACGTATCACAAATGGGCGCGTTTCATGCAATGGAGTGTTAGAATGCAATTATATACCTGTACGTAAGGGAAATTGCGTTTTAAAGTTCTTTTCTTCTACATAAATAATCCATTTTCTTCCTATTTAATAATATTACATGCACACGTAAGGAAATTAAACGTTTGTTTGGGAGATTGTTTATGTTAGCAACAATGAAGTAACCATGCAAGAAATTTTCTAAGTTCAACTCCATAAAAGACGTTCTTGTTTGATTTTCTCGATAACGGCTACTCCTACGATGAAAATATATAGAAAAGGAAATACTCTATTTTACCAGTTCTACAACTTTTATTTGAAAAATATTTTGATATGAACAATAGTTTACGAGATATGACGAAAATTTAATTTTTTGTCTCTAGTAAAGTGGTACCCCTGATTGGCGTACGTGATTCTTTTTTGCGATTTTCTTATTATATTTGATTGAAAGTCCTTAATATCAAATTTCATGAAAATCCGTTCAGTAGAAGCCGAGAACGAACATGCGGACGGACGGACGGACCGACCGACGATAATAGGCGCTCACGCTGTAAGCGAAACGCACCTAAAAATGAAGAATCTTCGTTATGATTGTATTTTAAATTCATTGCAGTTGTCGGAGTACTCGTTTTTTGTTCTGAAAACCACGAATGCGATGTCACTCATGCGCGTGTTTATAAAAAATCGACGCTTGTAAAAATATTGCGATAATTTCGAAAACGCGCAGGATCGATCCCGTGTTTACGCCAACATCTTTCTAGCGTTATTTAAAAAAATAGGTATCGGGCATACTTTGATCGCCATTTATCGTGCCGAGGAATGAGGTTAGTCGGCTTAGCGAGTTTATCTGCGATTTTTTTTCCTCCTCGTAGATGCAGCGAATCTTTTTATCATACCAGTAGACGATGCTTGCATTCCGCTAGCATTTCAGCCTACTTTCAATTATAATGCAAAAAACACTTAGGAATTAGAATTTTAACAATGTTCGATTTTTAAAAAAATTTTCATTTGTCTGAATTCCTATAACCGGGCCATATTTCAAATCTCTCTTAACTCGTCTGGAAATGCCTTGTAATTTTTAACTTCGTATGGGGCAGAACCGCCCCTAAAAATTGTAATTTGATGAATCTTAAATTTTTTCAATGTTAATAACAAATGTCCCACGCGTCTGCCAAATTTTAATTACGTAACACATCCAGAACTGCATTTATATTCATTTAATATGCTTCATTGTGATTTCCAATGTTAATTGTCGCCGTAACGACAACGTCTAACTTTCTGCAAAATTTCATCTTCCTGTCTCGACGGAAAGTACATAAACATTAGTCAATTTGTTTAACATTTATTAATTTTTAACGGCCAAATAAATAAACATATTCAGATTTCTTTAATCCAGTTTTCGTTTTTTGGTAAATTATACCGTTAGAAAAAAATTCAGCGTTGTAGGACATTAAGAAATATCTAAACAATGAAATATTTGTTTAAATTTTAGTATTTTTTAACGGCAAAAAATTAAATATTGTTGTAATTTTCGATTTTTCTGGTCGGTTTCGCCACATGACGTACCCATTTGGCAAATTTCAACATTCTAGCTCATCTGGAAGTGCCTCATAATTTTTATCCTCCTATATCATATATCCTATACAAGAAGCGTCTATATATAACTAGTGTAATGCCCGTTGAAATGTCAACGGAAGAATTATAGATAGATTATTATTATTTTCATTTAAAATAATTAATATCACACTTTCACATATGAAATATTTTGTCATATACAACGTTTCTAGTGAATATTCTGTTGTTGACAGGCTATCTTTAGTTAAACTTAAAATAGTTGCCTCTCTTTCCCCCTCTCTCCCTCCCCCCTCTCTCCCCCTCCCCCTCTTTTCCCCTCCCCCCTCTACTTCCCTCTCTCCCCATTCCTCTCGCTCCCCCCTCTACTCCCCCCCCCCCTCTCGTATTAAAAGCATTCAAAGCACGTTTATACCCATAAGGATTGAATTAACAATATGATATAGAGGTCTAACAATGGAATTGGTAGGCAAGATTTCCTCAAACTTTGTGAATTAAACGTTTACATTGAGAAATTTCGAACCGTAGGCAGAAAAAGATGAACAGAATAAGAAACTTTATAATGTTTTCTTCAAAATGGTTCATATCCGAAGATTGTAGATCAATTCTTTCCAATTTTAATCTAAAAAGAATGAAAGCCTGCACGTCGAAATGTCTATTTTTACGTGTTACCTAATGGGAAATGGAAATTGTCTCCTGGAATCGAACTTGAGTCTTTGACCTCGAGTTCTATACATTAAAACTTTTTGTTGTTATATCATAATGCTATCCTGAAAGTTTCATCAAATTCGGTTCAGTCGTTTGCGAGATATTAAGCTTCAAAAAGCATTACATGACAAAGTGACATTGTGACACCGTCTTTTATATGTTAGATAGGTAACTACATGTACGAGCTTTCGAAGTGAAGTCATCTTTTGGACGCCAGGTGACATTTTTATTTACTTATTTTTAAAAAATGGGGCGGAAACAGGACGGACGCCACTGGCGAATTATTAACCAATCGATTATGTAATAGGAGATCGCGGCACGCCGTGCGTTCGTTTACGTAAGCGGTTTTTTTTGAGAGAGTGGTCAAATTTGCGATTTTTCAGATTTTATTTTATAAAAAAAGCTAGTGAAGTTTCTTTTTTTAGATTTTCCCCGAATTATTAAATTCTAGAGCAAACATGTGTAGCCTGTTCATTATGTTCTATTTTTTTTAGCATCCGCACTCCACAGAGTGACGCACCCTGCTGCCTGGCTTCGCTTCAAGGCGTGAGAATTTTCTCATAATTTCTTCCGAGTTGATTTTTGGAAGGAAGTTTATTTTTTTTAAAAATAGTTGCTCCCACAAGTAAGAAACGCAATTAAATACCCACCTGAGTGGGTATTTAAAAAATCTGACCGGTTGATTGATGTTTACTCATCCTGTACCGTATCGCAAGAGACGACAGTGTTAGTCGGATTGTTTATGTGTGTGTTTGTTGTAAGTCCTTTCCAATACGTTTCGTCGCCATAGTGAGTTTGTTTATGTAGTGTAAATCGCCCTTCGTTTTTTTTGTTTTAATTCCTATTTTTTTCCAATTTTGTTCGAATTTTACATTTATTATTTATTTTTATTACTTATTTAATTAACCATCTACTATACGAATTATTTGGCAATCGAAATAAAGTAAATAAATTTACGTTAAATACGTCGCTAAGTTATACCATTGTTTCCGTTGCAACGATAAAAATTTCTAATTATTGATAGCGTTGCGTACGTTGCCAAGGATAATTTTATTTGCGCGTCGACATTTTTGTTAGCCACAGAAACGGCTAAAAAGTTTCTTTGCTTATTATTATTATTTTTTAAATAAAGACTATTACTGAAAATGATTTAAAATTGTTCACATGTTTAATTGCTGATAATTATCCTTTTGAGGACTCTTTATGTCGAGAGCAATCACATTCATTACTCAGTATGTATGGAGCAAGTCATGTGCCGTGGACACGTCATACATTCTCGATTGTGTGTGGTGCGTGAGATAGGATTTTTTGTCGTCTGCTTATCCTTCAAAGTCATAATCATCCTAAGAGAGGAAAAATGCAAAAGTCTATCTAAGACAAGCGAAAAATAAAATTCTCTTCCTCCTCCCTCCCCTCCACCCTCCGGTATCTTATCGAAACGTAAAAGAAAAAATAGCATGGCTAGCGTCGCGCACGCCTGCCGGGATAAATTAAGAAAAAAATAATAGACGCTATCTCTATCGGTCAAGCTTCTGTGTCGGTCGCCGAGGCTTTTTTTCTCTCTTTTTTAAAAATCTCTTTTGTTAATGGAAAATAATCGTTCTTTTTCCTCTTCCTTAGCTTCATTACAAGGGGGCGTTATCGATTCGATCTTTCTTTTTAACTTCCGTTCGGATTTTATTTTATTTTTAACTTTTCCATGCGTATTTGGAAATTTATGTGTATGTAGGCCCCTAAGTGATGCCATTGTTTCCGTTGCTATGATAAAATTTTCTAATTGTTGATAGCGTTGCGTACGCTGCCAAGGAGAATTTTAATTGCGCATCAACATTTTGTTATCCATAGAAACAGTTATCTTAATTCTTTAATTATTTTTTAAAAATAAAGATTACATTGAATATGATTTTAAATTATGCGCGAGTGTAAAATCCGAGATTTATGTTCATGGGGTCGCTGATCTCGATGCTTTATTATCCATAGCAACAGTTAACGATTTTTTTCAATTACTGTTTTTTTACTTTCTCCATATACGTAGTATTGTTTTCATGAAAAATATCGATTTCGAGATTTCAACGGAAATACCTACGTTTTGAGGTCCCTAGAATACGTTTTGGCTATTTCGGAATGATATCTGTGTGTGTATGTGAATGTGGGCGCTCTAACTCGAAAAGTACTTGCCATATCATTACCAAATTTCAGCACGAAGAGCTGATTTGTTTTTGGACAATACCGGTTAACCGGAAGTCGAGGTTTATTCGCAACCCGATTCGGTTTTTGCTATATTTCTCCGACAATACGTCATTATTGTATATACAATTCGATATAAAGGTCATAGAGAATGTAATTTTCTACAACTTTCATTTGAAACAATTTTTTATAGCAGTTATTGCTCAGGAATTATTTATAAATATTCGGTTTTTTCTGTTTCCGTCAAATATCTCCTTAAAAACGTCGTAATTGGTAATCTTCGTGAGGACCAAAGTTGTAGAGAATAATATTTCTTCCAAGTTTTGTTTGAAACAAATTTTCGTAGAACCTTCCATGTAGTAGATAATTAATTTATTCGTAAATTTCCAGTATACAGCGCCACCACCATGTAGCGGTGAATTCTGTAAACATATTAAAATATAATTTACGGCAGTAAGGACGACTGTATTCTTTTACGATACGAAATAATAATTTTGCCTTATAATGCGATTCATATTAATTTAAATATTTATACCCCAAATATGGAGAAAGGCATATGTGTTGGCCACATCAGATTTTTTTATTTTCCAATGTAACCACAACGTGATTTAAAATTATTCACATGTGTAATTGCCCATGATTATCCTTTTGAGAACCCCTGATGGAGAGAGCAATCACATTCATTACTCTGTGTGTATGGATACCAGATTTTTCTCAAAAGACCCGTACGTGATTTTTCCCTGTATTTTTAGCGGTTAAAAAAAATAAATAAAATCCACCAAGAGTTTTATCTGTCCGTCCGTCCCACTTCCGTGTCCGGTGAACTGCTTTCGCACCGTTCAGATTAGAGATACCAGATTTTGAGGGATTGGCCAAGAGTTTTTACCGCTGTTGAAATTTGGAGACTCCCGAGGCAGCTTAAGGGGTTGTATAGTTTTCAGCGCATTTTTAATTAAAGAAAAGTACTCATGTATCCATCCGTCTGTCTGTCAGACCGTTTACAATATAGCTGAAAAATTACGTAAGCTACAACACACCAAATTTTCAGGATATATATGTAGTTCTACATTCGGACTGGATATATATTTTCGGTCTGTCCGTCTGTCCGTTCACCTTTTAATAGTATATTAGAAAACCCCTTACGAACTATCTATACGGGTCCATTATGGCTTTCGTATTGTTGTCCGTAGTCACAGCAACAAATGTAAATAATCAATCATGCTGTTAAGCGAAAGTAAGTGAAATTGCGCAGTTCTAAAATTAAATTTCTATGTTCTATGAAATATTTTGTCGTTGTTATTACTTAATGCCGATTGTTTTTGAAGAAACGTTTACGCGATACGCCGCTTAACATTTTAACAGTAAAATACATTGCCGTGAGATTAGTCAACTAATTTTTCGAAACAAATGTGAAATTACATATATCTAAAAACTCTATTTACGTAATTAATGTATTGAATATTATTAAAGATGCAAAATTTTCAAGATAGGTTGGTCTGCAGGGGAATGTTTGTTTATTTTAGTATTCTTAAAGAAAAGCGACTTGCGTAATTTGTTCTGAAATTCTTTTCTCACTTGTTTATAAACTCTCTTCGAGAAAAAAATGGTATTTCAAGCACGAGAGAACACAGTTTTGGATTGGTAAGTGAAATTAATCAAGTTTTTTTACGATACAATTTTGGTGTATTTGAAATCCACGTAAATTTTCGCAGGTAAAATTCCATTATACGCACTTAAAAGTATCGGAAAATTTGATTAAATAAATCGAGTGCTAGCATTGGCTATCTCAAGTAGCCGTAAAAGGGTTATAACGATCCAGATAACCTTGTAATGGAAATGGGAGATAACTAACAATAAGTAATTGGTACAGTGGAGCTTGTGTATGAGCCGAACTTCGAAAGGAAAGAAAAAATATTCGACTTCTGATTTTTAAAATAATCGAGTTATAGAAGAAAAAAATTACACGAAAAAGATATTCGAGGTAATGGTAAATTCGAGTCGTGGACGTTCGACTCGTAGAAATTCGACCATGCACCTAATTTTTATTTTCTCATATACGAAGTATATTGAGAAAGTATTGTAATCGTGAAAAAAATTCGATCTCGAGATTTTGTTGGAAATGTACCTTTTAGGTGTGCATGAGTCCGAAAAATGGGTCTGTCTGTCCGTTTGTTAGCGGCTGTAGAGCTTAAACGGTAGAGCGAAATTGAATGAAATCTCGTATTTAGGTATTTTATCCTACGGTATAGAAACTATGAAGAAATGGTTGACATTGCACAATAATTACGGGCAGTTTATTCTAGGCAATTTTAACAACAATGTGATTTTCTCAAAAACGGCTATAACGATTTTTATCAAATTTCGTACAGTTACTTGAGTTTACGTCTTCAGTATTACTACATAGTTCATATTTCTCAATGAATGAATACAAGGCTAGTTTATTCTTGGGCAACTTTAATAACAATTGGATTTTCGAAAAAAATGGCTCATACGATTTTCATCAAATTTCGTATAGTTGATGTTTATAATGATTCTACATAGTTTATATTTTTCAAAAGATAACTAAACGACACATTAGTATATGCGAAAGTTTGTACAATGTATGTTGTACCGATTTTTAAATAAAATTTGATACTTTTAATGTGCTTCCTCTGGAATTTATTTTCCTGGCAAAATTTTGGCCTCGGAAGTTTTTGACGAGTGAGCGGGCCACATTAGCAGTTGTGGTATGCCCTGATTGCGACCTCTTATTTGTATGGTATATAATCCTCTCGGTTTAATAACCCCCTTGTACCTTTCACGCATAATTGGCAGAGGTCTCTTTTGATGAATTTTTGTGATTCCCTACCCTCTCTCCCTCCTTTATAATCCCCCTCCCCACCTCTCCCCCCTCCCCAAAAAAATGATTGGATCGTTGCCATGGGTAACGCAAGGGTGAGTAAAAAAAAAGAGATCGATTGATTGATTGGTCGGGGTTGGTCGGCTTTAAGCAGATCAATGCGCCGTCTATGAATTGTGGCTGATTTATGCGCCTGGAACAAGACTAAACAGAGATATAGCGAACGGAAAAAAATACTGACGGATAGATGCGCATTTGATCGAAAATAAATTTAAAAAAAAAGGTCGCCGGAAAGCATGCGACCCTCTTGCTTGTGAGTTCGAAGTATTTCCCTGGAACGCTCGTAATAAATCAATGTCGAGGGTTAAAAATTCTGAGGAGCGAAGGAAAACCTTGGGAAGCGTGTTTACCGCGTAGAGCAGGGATATAAAAAAATGCAATAATACAGGACGGAGTAGTAGATGATGCTAGGTTGATGTCCGTGGGTGTATGTGACATTAATATTGTTGGCGCTTATACTCTAAAACTAATAATCATATCAGCGCAAAATTGTTTACTTAAGGTTTTTTGTTAGCAGATGAAGATCTAAACAAGGTTTTGCCTGGAAAAGCTCAACCGGAAGTTGAGGTTTATTATTGTCGCTTTTCCTTTTTTTTCCAAATTCCTCCTTTATAACTTAATTGACGTAAATTTTTGTTATTGTAAATGCTATAGACATGTAATTTTCTACGAGTTTTGTTTGAAACATTTTTTCATAAAAGCGATAGTTTAACAGATATTTTGATTTTTCTTATAAACTCGTGTTAAATACGTCGCTAAGCTATACCATTGTTTCCGTTGCCATGATAAAATTAAATGTAATGTAATGTAACTCCGCCATGAGTTAAGCATTTAAAGGACACAGTGTAACATTAAAAGAAAATGGAAAATTATAAATGGAATCTATTTTGTGTTTACCTATCTAATTCCACAATAGATGTGTAAATGCATTTAACCTTCTACTACTTGCGTGGGGGTCAAAGGTGACCCGAGAGATTACATCTTCTTTGTTTACTCGATTATGGTGCGCGCAGTGGCCTTGTGAGTCCACCTACTCTCATACTTCAGGGTTTCCCAAACTGTGTTGCGCGGAACCCAAGGGTTCCGCAGGAGCTGAATGAGGTTCCGTAATATACACCGGATACGTTGTTCTTTCTCATATTTGCAGCAGGAAATATGGGCCTCACTTGTAAACAAGTATACTGTTAGATAGGTAAGCTATATAAATAAAAATCTGTGCAACATACATTGTACAAACTTTCTCATATACTAATGCGTCGTTTAGTTATCTTTAGGAAATGAAAAACGTATGAGCCTGCTTTTAGAAAATCCAATTTTTGTTCAAGTTGCCCAAGAATAAACTAGCCTTATATTCATTCATCGAGAAAAATGAAATACGTAGTATTATTGCAGACGTATACTCAAGAAACTACGAAATTTTATCAAAATCGTTCCAGCCGTTTTTGAGAAAATCAAATTATTGTTAAAGTTGCGTAGAATAAACTAGCCTTATATTCATTTTTTGAGAAATATGAGCTATTTCGTATTATCGAACACAAACACAAGTAACTGTACGAAATTTGATCAAAATCGTTGTAGCCGATTTTGAGAAAATCGAATTGTAAAAATGCTTAGAATAAACTTCCCTTAATTATTGAGCAATGTCAACCATTTCTATATATACTCTGCTCAGTATGATAAAATGACTAAGTACCAGATTTCATTCATTTTCGCTATACCGTTTAGACTCCAGAGCCAGTAACAGTAACCACTTTTTTCGGATTCAGCGACACCTAAAACGTATATTTCCGTAAAAATCTCGAGGTCGCATTTTTTCGCGATAACAATACTTTCTCAACATACTTCGTATAAGAGAAAGTAAAAAAGCAGAATCTTAACAGATGGGTATAAAAATAAATTTTTATAAATAACTTTTATATTTTAACATTTATTATACTCGTTACTTCAAATTTGGTGAAATTACCTGCATAAGTTAGTTACCTTTTACTGGTGGAGGCAGTGTTATATTCAATTAATCTGGATATCAAGGCAGAAGACATTTCTTGTCGTATACAAATCAACGAAGCGCAACACGAGTAATACCAAAGGTAAGTAATCGGTACTATTACATAATCATTATGGGTGTGAACGTGCTTTGATTGCTTTTGATACGAGAGAGAGGGGGGGGGAGGGGATAAAGGGAGGGAGGGAAATGACTTTCAATACAATTAATGTTTCTGATGCCAATTTGATCTCCATAAATAGCTTGAACGATCGAATCTTTACTCCCGTTGTTATTTCAATGGGCATTACGCTAGTAAGGTTTTAAAGGAGAAATATAAGACTCTGATTCCCATTAAAAGCTTACCCATATGAAAGCATTATGCTGTGCCTAGGAAGCCAATTGTTGCCACCCAGAAAAATTACCACTTTTTTCCGATAAAAACTATAAATTTACGCTAATTCTATTCGGATTGAAATGCTGTCTTCAAAAATAAGAAACTACAATTTCTATCCTATCCGGTAGCTAAAGTCTCAAGTTCGAATCATGAAGGGAAATAATTTTAAAATGTAAATGTAAAACCTCTACACCAATTTACGTTTTTTTTATGGGCCAAAAATGGGGCCAAAAAGAGGGCAAAATAGCCCCTCGAAGTGAGAATTTCGAAAGTTTTGGATTTTTTCCTTTGGCTATGCCAAAAACCTATGATCCTACCAAATTTCAAGTTTCTAGCACATATGGAAGTGCCTCAATTTTGCATCTTGCCAAAGTGGTTACAAACCTCTATATATATATATATATATATCGAGTGAGGTTAATATAAAAGTTATTAAAAAGAAGAAAGAAGGAATTTTTCATTTCATTTTTCAAATTTTTTTGCGTAAAAATTGAATTTACATATGCTAGAAGAAAACACACCTCTTTGTAACCATGGCGACCGGGTTCCTCGTCATGTTCTCTTTGTCGATTCCTCTCTCTCTCTCGTCCTTTTTTTTTTACAGTCACGAGGGTAGAAGTCCAAGTCGTCGCACGGTCAAAGTCATGCGGCGGGTCACGTGGATTTCGTCGTCGTTTGAGGTATTCGTTAAAGACGAATTGATCCAATTATTAAGACGTCTTCTCTCTCTCTCTCTCGCGTTGGTAGTGGAAGTAAGTAGGGAGAAGAAGTTTAAACGAGGGTCACGTGGATATCACCGCCTGATGTTAATAACTCGCCAAGACTTTCGAATCGTTGCATCTCTCTACATAAGAAAAACAAGTTAGGAAATTGTACAGCGTATCACAAATGGGCGCGTTTCGTGCAATGGGGTATTTAAAAGAAATGATGCACGTTTACGTGAGGTAAATAGCGTTTTACAGTTTTTTCTTCCTGTTTAAAAATATTGCATGCATACATAAGGAAATTGAACGCCTTTTTGTGAGATTGTTTATGTTAGCAACAATGAAGGAGTAACCATGCAAGAAATTTTCCAAGTTCAACTCGAATTTAGACATTCTTGTCTGATTTTCTTGATGACGGCTACTCCGAAGATAAAAATGTATAGGAAAAGAAATACTCTTACTTTACTAGTTATACAATTTTTATTTGAAAGATATTTTAATATGACTAATACCTTACGGGATATGACGGAAAGTTGATTTTTTATCGCCATTAAAGTGGTACCCCTGATTGGCGTACGTGATTCAATTTTGCGATTTTCTTATTATCTTTGATTGTAAGTCCTTAATATCAAATTTAATGAGAATCCGTTCAGTAGAAGCCTATAACGAGCACGCGGACCGACGGACGGACAGGCTATCAGTCGGACGCTCACGCTGGAAGAGAAATGCGCCTAAAAAAGTCGAAATTGGAATTGTAACGAGTTTTTTATTTTAAAATGAGAACTGTTTGTGAGAGATCGACGACTGACGAGGAAGAAGGATTTGCACGTGTCGCCATTTATCTGCATTGGTACGAGATTATTTGACGCTTTTATGATGGATCGAGCATGGTGGCCATATCGTTTTTTTTTAATCTGCGGATTACACGAGCAAATTAACGCTAAAGCAATTATTCCGTAATTGTTCTTTTGTCGATTTTTTTTGTTCGTCAATCTCGCATTCGATATGAAAATCGTGGTAGTTTTGGGCTCGGTGACCTTGACGATAGAAAACGAACTGTTTGTGACATTTTTGACGGCTCGTAAACATGGATATTGCTCGGTGTTAATTCCTTGAACTCTCTGTTGTATTATAAATTCATGTAATGAATGATCCGAAGAATCCTTATGCGACAGGCATAAGTTGTAATGATGGGAAATGTGGAAACATGAAAAAATATTCCATGACAGGGAATCGAACCCGGGTCTTTCACTTGCCGGGTGGATATTCTACCACTGAACTACCGTAGCAGACAAATTCACCTGTTTCAGGAAGAGAATATTTACTTAGGTATTATATTGCCTGGAATCTGTAAAAAAAATCGCCTTCTTCAGCTGTTTAATTATGTTGTCGGGTGATGTTAGGGTTTCTTGGTAGGTGAACTTCAAAGGGCGTTGATATTTTGCAGTAAAATTACCCATTCGTAAATAATCTGAAAAAATTTCGTTTTTTAAAGAAAGGTTTCCAAGCAAATATTCCCGTATTTGAAATCAGTCTTGAATTTTTTTGCGCAAATCTTGGATTAAAAATCCCATTTTCTATAGCTATGCCTCTATCATTTCAATAATGAAAGTGAAAGAAAATAAATGCCATTTTATCCATAATATTCTCCATACTGCGCCCTTGTTTCTCTATTAGCGACCACAGAGTCAAACAATTTCATCGTTGCCATGCACCCTTCAGGAAATTATTTTTTGCACGGTGGTAGTTTTTCCCTCGTCGATTTATTTATATAAAATAAGGTTTTTATGTCAGCACTCATTGGAGTAAATAATGTGATAATTTTAATTTTTGTGTAACTTTTGTAAAAAATCGGGGGACATTATCACGTTTTCATTAAGTTAGGTTCTCCCTTGACTGATTGTGAGACGGACATCTCTAGCAAGAGGTATTTAATCGTACTTTTGACCCATTGAATCGTCTGCGACTCGAGATGTCGAGACATCAGATCCTACGTGACATTTGAATGCACTTCTTCCGCCCTCGTCTTTTTGCGTAACATCCGGCCTTCCTTTCAATAAATGTCCTTCCTCCATCATCGGAATGGACCCAAACAACAACAACCCCTTCCATTAATTCCTCCCGCCGTCAATTTTTAAGACCACTATGCTCTTCTTTTTATTAACAACTTTTATGTTAATTTACCGCGATATATAGTTCCAGGGACGTTTAATTCCCGCAATAAGATAACATGGGTGGTGGACCTCGAATTTTTATCTCTTAAACTATAAGTCGTAATTATATTATCTCGCGAACGTTTTTGTTACAAATGTTGTCCTCTATCCGAATAAATTTATTACTCGATACCTTACAGATCATGTAAGGGCATGGGAGAGGAAAATATAGATTTCTTATTGTTGACTGGACGGAAATGGCGTCTCTTGACTGTGGCGCCGCAAATGGCAACTGCCACATACCGAACTACGTCCTGCTATCAACCTTTAAAAATGATTTCGACTGTTGAAGAATTTATGCCAATGTTAGAAGACGAAGAAAAGACCGTAAAATTTGTAATTGAAAGTAAAATCATTCAATCAAACCGTTGGATTGTGTTGGTGCTTCCATCTTTACCTTATAAACTTCCTAAAAGTTGTTTTAATTATATATATATATATATATATAAAGTTGTTTCAGCTGCTGGTTGGTGTGGTTTGGATCCATATAGTACTACTCGCTTCGTTCGAGTCGTTTTCGTTTTCTCATGAAAGGGATCTGCTGGAATGCGCACGGCCCTCTTCCTATATCAGGGATGCGTTCCGAAAAAAATCCGTGTAATGCAAGTCCGCGTAATGCGAATCCGTGTTTTGTGAACCCGACTTTAACATAGCGAAAGGAGAGGTCAGTTCTATATCCATTCAGGATTTCTCATCGCCATTGTCGTTTGTCATATCTCCGGAATTTAAAAAAATGTATTCTTGTCCGTTATATGTTGGAAATTAATCGAAAAACTCAAAGGGACGTAGGTTTTTGTTATCGGTGACCGTTTTGTAGATGTAGAAATTAAAAATGGCGTCGTGTGAAACATCCTTTGAAGGCATTGTTGCGGTAACCATAACGCTTGCTAAATGAGTCACGATTTTTATCGTTCGTTTTTATTACCATCTGAATTATCAATAAAAATTTCATCGTGCATTGTACTTATAGCAATACATCTCATACCATTTAGTTCGATTCCGTGTTGTTGTCACGATATATGATTGTTATTAATAAGTTTTGTTTTTGTTTTATCTCATAGCTGATAATAAGCAGAAAATAATAGTTTTTCATCGTGATTATTTTATTTGTAAGTTGTTTAGTGTAATGAACGAGCCCGTTGTTTCACATGTGAGCAAAACTGTACAGACGCGGCAGTATTAAAGTCGTTATAAATATTAAATGGCGCATGCCGTGCTTCATTGTTTTCTTACAGTGTTTTGTTTTTCTCTCCAAAGGCGGCGAGCGCGAACTGCCAGCCATGCTGAGTTCCCGCACGAAGCACTGCCTCCACTGTTGCCTCCTCTTCACTTTAATAGCGGCGTTCGAAGTTGGCACCGGCGGGCTCAGGTTGTGGAGCGACGGCCCGGCCGCCTCTTTAGACCCATGGTTAGCTTACGGATTCACGGGGACTGTGGTCCTATACATCCTACGGTACTTGGCCTTCTTGTCCCTCCCTCAAGTCCTCTTCAACTTCGTGGGACTCACCATATACAACGCCTTCCCCGACGCCGTACCTTTGAAAGGGTCTCCACTTCTTGCACCCTTCATATGCATCAGGGTGGTCACCAGGGGAGATTACCCCCAGTTGGTAAGGGCGAACGTGAAGCGCAACCTGGAGACGTGCGACAAGGTCGGATTGGAGAACTTCATGATAGATGTTGTGACGGACAAGAGGGTCGGTTTATGGTCTTTGAAACCGCCTCAGCAGAGGAGGTTGAGGGAGACGGTCGTCCCGTCTTCTTACAGGCCCAAGAGCGGGGCGATGTTCAAGGCTAGGGCGTTACAGTACTGCTTAGAACCGGGAGTGAACGAACTGGCCGATTCGGATTGGGTGGTCCACCTGGACGAGGAGACTCTGTTGACGGAGAATTCGGTCAGGGGGATACTCAACTTCGTGCTTGACGGGAAGCACCACTTCGGTCAGGGATTGATTACGTACGCCAACGAAGAGGTGGTGAACTGGGTGACCACTTTGGCGGACAGCTTCCGCGTCGCGGACGACATGGGAAAGCTCAGGTTGCAGTTCAACATGTTCCACAAGCCGCTGTTCAGCTGGAAGGGCTCTTACGTCGTAACTCAGGTAGGTTCAGTTTTTTTGCCGTTTCTTTTTAATCGTTTGTGGGTTTTGTTTGCCCGTCCATCTGTTGGGGAAATGTCTCTGGAACCCTGTTAACTTGGAGAAGTTAATTTTTTATGGTTGGGCGGTGTACACGAGGGTTTGACGTGGTGCACATTTGGTGGATCTTGCATCAGCATTTCTCTGAAGTCTAGACTATCGTACCAGAACAACATTAATTTTCTTAAATATTGGTCAGTCGCTACCATATGTTTTCTCAAGCGTAAAGTGGAGTCCTGTAACTTTGAGAGGTCATTTTTTATGACATGGTGCAAATTTCGTGGATCTTGGATAAGCAGTTCTCTGAAGCAGACTATCATACCGGAACCAAATAGATTTTCTAAAATATTAGACAGTTCTCTCCAGCGTACAGTGGTAAACGCGTTTTTAAAACACTATGCGTAGAAATGTAAAGAATAAATCCAAAGCAATTTGTTTTTTTAAAAAAATCCATAAATCTTAAAACATATCATTGTCGAGTGTTCATGCCTGGAGGGGTTTCCATATTCAAACCGTTTCCTTATCGGTTTTTTCGGCGACATTCTGTGACACGTACGTTTAGGAAAATAATAGATATCATTCGATTCCCTTGGGAAAAAAATGCACAATTCCCTATTGATCACCCAAGCTTACGCTCGTATCTAAGATACCGAGATAGCGGTATCCTCTCGCATTTGAATTCTTTTTATCGATTCGTTTTTTTTTGGTTAAGAGTATTTTTTTCTTCTTCTCCTATACAAGTGTGATCCGTCGCAGTAATTTCGCAACTCGTCCGGATGTTGGGATTTTCCCCGGGAATCAAATAGGTTAGTTACTCATCCTGTTTCATTTATTTTTTTGCCAACAATACTTTTATCGAATTAGTTCGATTTTTTTGCGATGTCGATAGAGGAATATTCTTGTCTTCCTTTAGAAGTATTTTTTTAAACAGATTGTAAATCTGGGCCTCCCATAACGCGGGTTCAGTACAAACGCGGTTAGTTTTTGTTAATGAAAAATTCCCTTCTACTTGGTCGAAGTGCTCGTTGAAGAATTAATCGAACGGTATATCTTCGGTTCAAATTTTTTTTAGCGATACTATGCCTGGCCCTATTAACGCGGGTTCTGGTAACGTGGTTTTTATCTTAACGTTAAAAATTCAGTTGGCGAGGTTTATGGTTCGTTGCAACTTATTTTTTTACTTTCTCGTATGCGAAGAGCATCTGGCCCTCCTATAGCACAGTTTCTTTATTAAATAACCAAAATTCGTACCACGCGGATGAAGGCGGTTTGGTAATGCGTGAGAAGTGGGAAATGTATACCAGTATATTTGTGGATTGCCCTAGTGCTTTGTTCATAAGCTTAGATACCATGCAACACCACTACTTTTGCGGTTGGAGGAGATTACCTGAAAGAGGTATGGAACTCTGTAAAACCAGGTTCACATAACGCGTATTCTCTTTACGCTGAATTCACTTTGCGCGACATTTTTTAGAAATGTTTTTCGAAAATTTTGTACGTCAATTTTCACTTTGTAAACAAAAAAAATCACTCCACTTTTGCATTAATAAACGGTTTAAAAAAAAAGTTATTTTCCGATCTATAATGTAAACGTTCTTTACTTATCTTTGACGTAGAATTTTCTTTTAAGTATTTCCAACATCTTGATCAATAATTATTCCTTGCGGGTAATAAATTATTAGTCAAAAGATTTCTGTCGTTGCCTAAAACTCGTGCGTGTCCTATCTCTTTCGATCGATAATGCGTCTTTATTTCTCAAGGATGTCCTTCTTGCGTGTGTGTGTGTGTGGGGGGGGGGGAAGGGGACAAACGGCACGTGACCGTCCATTCTTACGAAGCAGCAGCCGATCGTCGCCTTGGAGACGTCCAGGTGTTGGGACTTTATATATACATACATACGTACGTACGTACATACATACATATATATATATACACACATCTTTTTATATGCCCGCGCGAATCTCTCTTTTTCTCTGATTCCCTTTGCAACTCTAAAAGGCCGTGTAAGCCTATCAAAACCCCTCGCTAAATTTGCGCGTTTAGATATGTTCCCGTTAAAAAAATAACAAGATCGCGTAAAGAGATACCGTGTAATTTGGGGTAGGCTTCCACTTAATAAGGGATTCTAGATAATGAGCCTACCTGGATATGAGGAAACATGTTTATCATCCTTTAAAACGTAGGGTGGCGCTCTAAATGATCCCCTATTTGTTTTTACAAGGTAAACAGCAACCGTGATACGTAAGTATATTAAATCGAATTGGTTTAATGCTCTAGTTTTAGGAGACACCGCTAGGGGGGGCAAAAGAGTCCTGCGTAACTAACGCGAGGGTGGAGACAGCGCGAGTTTTCCCGCCCAGTATTCAAGATGGCAGATTTCTGTTTAAGTTTTTAATAGGGAGAACATTTCGTTTGCCGCCCTGTAGATATATTGCATGTAAATAAGGAGTTTTTAATTTCGTGTTTTTTTTTAGGTACTACGAAATTTCGTTTTTCCCGCCGAGCAAAAAAATAAAATAAAATCGATTCCAGGAATACCGCGAGCGATGCCAATTCGCAAAAATTTTCCTAACACATGACGAGAATCGCACATGAAGAGGAAACGCGTAAATTACGGGGGATAGATAGATACTCTTACATACATACAATGATGCATGGAATCTGCGACGTCATGTCGCTAGTTCGTTGGAGATCGCGATTTTCAGTTTTTGTTCCCCCCTACATTCCTAATCGCGTCCTCCTTTCGGGATATTTGGCCAAAATTCGTTACGCGATACGCGCATGTTTTTTTGTATGGAGAATATAATCTATAGAATTAGGATAATGGGAAAATGGGATTGTTGTGTTTTTTTTTTTTGCTTATCTTAATGTTAGAACTACAGCGATTTCGCATTGATAAAAGTTAAAAGAGATAAAATATAAAGAGAGATATTATTGAGAAAGAAAAAGATTTGAATTAAATTGGAATGATTTTGAAATAGTATACGATACATGCAAAACTAAAAGTAAAGTTGCAAAGCTTGGGGGCTAACGGTAGCAATGCAAGTTTATTTAGAAGGTTCAGTATCGACAAATTCGTAGTTTTTATTAACATTTACGTCATCAAGTTAAAAAGGAATAAAGTAAACGCATAGATCGTTACGCTCACCCCGTTTTTTTTTTAATTTTTAAGTTTTTCTTCATATTGTATTTTAAGTTTTAGTAATACCTAACGATATAACAATTTTTAAATCGACGCGAAGTTGCCGTGGCAACCGATATTTATATTCGTTTTTGCAGGTTTTGCGAATCACGCGTTTATTTTTGTTGTCTTTAAAGAAAAATCTTTTGAAATGACCGTAAAGTATTTTGAACGAAATAAAAATTTTGTCTCCAAAACGTGCATTTTAGGCGCGTTTCGCTTCCGGAATTAGCGCCTATTAGCGTCGTTCTGTCCGTCCGTCCACATGTTCGTTCTCGGCTTCTACCGAACGGATTTTCATGAAATTTGATGTTAAGGACTTACAATCAAATATAATAAGAAAATCGCATAAATGAATCACGAAGACACACGTGATACGAAATATCCTTTCTTAACTTGTTTAATGATCTGAGATGATTCGTACGTCGAAAGCTCTTTTTGGGCAACATTTTGTGCATCAATTTCGCATACGAATATAGAGAAAAGGAGAACCTCTTTATTTTCATTTCGGAAAGCTCTTCGAGTCCTTTAGGAAAAACATTCGTATGCGGTTCGTTTCGTTTTTGCGTTCGTCAGCTCTTAGCTAATCGCGGTCGTCTGTGTGACAAACTGCTTTATGTCCTTCTCCGAGGATTAACTATAAAGTACCGTCATATGCAATGAAGATAGCAAAATTACGTTTGATAAGCCGACGAAATATGAATGTAATTAAATTAATCTCATATATATTGCTTGACTCTTGAATTTCACTCGGTTGTAATCTCCGTCGCTATAACACCGGCCGAGGATAAGAAGGTTGCTATGGCTACGCCCGACAGATCCATTTTATAGCGCCTTAAAAAAAAAATTATCTTATATAGTATCGCTTTGGCGTCTTGTCTGTTTGACTGTCTGCTTAGATTGAAATCGTGACGAATTCGTAAAAAAAGATAGAGAGCCAAATATTCGGAGGATAGATGTCTGTGCTGCTGCTATCTGTTTTTTCTTTGAAAATCTTTAGTTTTGAAAAATGTACAAGTTCGGATTTGAGACCTATATTAAAAAATTTGTTTTTCGATAAAAGGTAAACGAAGCGCGAAAATGCGACAGAGCGCTGCGAAATGACGCGACAATATCCGTTCCCGTGACGTCACAGATCTCGTTCTTTTTAAACGTCAACAAAAAAAAGGAATTAGGGTAGAAAAGGATTGGATTTTTTTAACAAGGTACTTTAGTCTTAGAATTAATACGCGAAGTGTATGGACTGAAAACCAATGAAAGACCGTTACGGTCTTCGTTCTTATTTAGCGTGAGTTGTCACCATTGCAATTCTGCTGCACGCTTCCTTTTTATTTTGTTCAAGTTTTTAAACGTTTCGTTTGAACAGGAAAAGACCTTTTATTTATAGGACGTTAAAAATTCCCCGGAAATTTTTGCTCGTTCTTTCTTTTTTTATGTTAATGGCCGCCATTAAAATGAAACACATAAATACACTCCCATATAAAAAAATTACGATTCCGCAAACAAGAACGCCAACTAGACTCTCTTTGTCTCATAAAATAAAGCCTTAAAATTTTGTTAATATTGAAAAAATAAGTATATATACACAATCTCAAAGAACTCTCTCTGCAGGTCGTATAGTGTTTGTAATCACTACCGAAATAAATGTCCGTAAAAATTTTATTGCGAAGCGCTATACATATACAAAATTAAGATGGGTTTAAAAATGTGGAGGAGGTGAAAGGCGGCACATCGGTTCTTTTTATTAGCGATTTATTTTTACAAAAAAATCCGCTTATGTATATGTAATACACTTTGTCTGTCCGTCCGTCCGGCTGTCTGTCTGTGTAGGCGATATTCCTGAAACAGTTCAACCTAGAGAAACTAAATTTTCTGGATGTTACTACATATGAGAGCTACATGTGGCGAGAATTTGGTGGATCGTGGATCAGCTCTTGGGGATGGACGGGGCCAAAAAAGGGCTGAGGGTCTTGTAAACAAAAAATCGCTTTATAATATCTGCTTTAGCCGTACGTTCCTAACTTGTTTTATTAAAGCTTTGCGAAAACGTATTTTTTTTTATTTTTCAAGAATTGAACTTGGAGATCTCAGCTATCGTTTGTTTTTAATGAGATTTAAAAAAAAATCTTTTTGCCTAATGTTTTAAAAAGTTTTTTCTTATCGATAAGTACTTTATCCTATAAAAATCTCCGATTTCTTAATTCTTAATGGATTCTGGACTGCGAATGGATTGTGCCCGTGAAAATGGAACTGATACCTCTGAAAATGCGAAGAATAGAAACACCTTTATGATATCGGGAAAGAATTATTTTTAAATTCATTTTAAACCGACTAGAAAATTTCGTGACGTTTTAAAATTAAGAGTGGAACTTTTTTAAGCCGAACCTCTAGGTAAACAAAGAAATATTCTGTAGTTATAGAAGAAAGAAAATATTTTGTCCTGCAAAACTGAATTCACTTCGAGTTGCGGAAAATTCGAGTTATAAGCATAGACGTTCGTCTTTGTTTATAAAAATTAGTTTTTTACATCGCCAATTGCTTTTATTTTGTCGTAACCTATAGTCGATTTGCGCTCGACTGCTATATCTTCTTCCTGGCTTGTGAAGAGGTATGGTCCCATTCTTTTTTTAATCGAAGCCCGTGCCATTTGGAGAACCTTCAATCAGCACCGAACTTAGCGCACGCATCCTCTTTTAACAAAAGTTCCGGACGGTGATGCAGTTCGGTTGCTATAGAGGCGTAATTATAGATACTGGGTAGGCGACCGTTGAAATTAGATACGTGGATGAACGAATCGCGTTTGTGTGTACGAGTTGGAAGTGTCAATGGAGGAGTGAAATAAAGGTGATGCAACAAAGAGAGAATTATGTAATAGTGCTAAATTACTTATACTAAAACTTTTCTTAGAAACCCTATTTATTTTAATATGACTGGATTTTTTTCTTCGAGATATGACGGTTGGTTCGTTTTTTTTTTGTGGAAAATGTGGCACCCCCTGCTTGGATAAAGGTGGCACTCCTGCTGCTCTGTTTATGCGGACCGATGTTATAATTTTCTTGATGCCCTTTGGCCATAAAAGTCCGTAGTACCATATTTCATGATAAGCCGCAATATTTTTTCGTCTATGAAACATGCGGACAGACTGACTAACGCGACTATTTTTTTTTAATAATTAAAAAAATGGGAAAACTGTCGTCGTCAGGGGCGGCCCGAGAAATTGTTATGCCCCGGGCGAGATAGCACACTAACCCCCCCCCCCCCCTCCGTAAATATTTGTTGAGATAATTACATAATAATTATAATTAGTACATGCTAAATTTATTCGTCGCTCTGTAAAGATTATATAGATAAAGAAAAAATCTGATGTGGCCATCTCCATATTTGGGGTATAGATATTTAAATTATTGTGAATAGCATTATGAGGCAAAATTATCATTTCGTATCGTAAAAGAATACAGTCGTCCTTATTGCCGTAAATTAGGTATATTTTGAATACGTTTACAGAATTCACCGCTACATGGTTGTGGCGCTATATACTGGAAATTAAGAAAAAGCAAAATATCTCCGAAATGGATGGTTCTACGAAAATTTGTTTCAAACAAAACCCGGAAGAAATATTATTCTCTACAACTTTGGTCCTCACGAAGATTACCAAAAACGACGTTTTTAAGGAGATATTTGACAGAAACCGAAAAAACCGATTATTTATAAATAATTCCTAAACAATAACTGCTATGGAAAATTCTTTCGAATGAAAGTTGTAGGAAATTACATTCTCTATAACATTTGTATAGAATTGTATATACAATAATGATGTTTTAACGGAGAAATATCGCAAAAACCGAATCGGGTTTCGAATAAACCTCGACTTTCGGTTAATAGGTATTGTCCAAAAACTAATCAGTTCTTTGTGCTCATGTTCAAGTGTTATATATGAAGTTTGGTAACGATATGGCAAGTACTTTTTGAGTTAGAGGGCCCACAATCACATATACACACACACATACACATCACTCCGAAAATAGTCTAAATGTCAAAACGTGGATTTCCGTTGAAATCTCGAAGTCGATTTTTTTCGTGATCACAATACTTTCCCATTACTACGTATGGAGAAAGTAAAAGCAGAATGAATGCCATAAAGATTCCAGCCTTTTTCGGCGATATAAATCGGTATCCAATGTTTATTCACTTGCAAGCAATGCACAGATAGATGGTCGGGATAGCAACCCCAAAGATTTTGGCGCCCCTGGCAGCCTCTCGGTTCGGTGCTTACGTGCGGCGCGTATTTATGGATCGTTCCGACGTTCCCATTAGCGGCTAGCGTAGATTTTAGGAAGGTAGAATTAATACAAATGACAAGGTGTTGGAATTTTTCGCATGGTTGGTTGGTTGCTTTTTCTTCCGCCAAGGGTGCTGGCGTGTCGGAAAATTTCACACTTGGAAATATTTTTTAAAAAAATATCTGTGAAAACGTTTCAGTGCTAGATAGCTAGCTTTTTTTTCGAGAACGATAAGGTTGGCTTAATGCCTTTATAAATCACACGGGAGGCTTCGGACTTATTTTATTTAATAAGAGGGGAAACCCGAAATATTTGTCATATTCGTTATCATGCGTAAGCCTTGCGAAATTGGAAACAAATAGAATTTTATGGGTGGGTAGCAGAAATTGTGATGTGAATTTGATAGCAGGGTTTGATCTTACTCATTTAAAATGATTTCTCAAAGTGGTAGAACTAGTAGAAATATTTATGTGTTCGAAGTTTCTCGGAAATTGTATAAATAATGATTGTTGTTATTAATCAGTGTGTTACAAGAAGGTCATACTAACTTAGTGGTAACAGCACCATACATTTTCTATGTACATGAGAGTTTGCAGGCATACACATAGTATATACACACACACACACACACATATATATATATATATATATATACTTCCGAAAGTTTGTGTGTGTCATTTTGCACGCCCAAACTATAAGACCTAGAACAACCAGTGGCGGATTTAAGGGAAGAGGGGAGGGGGCGCGCGCCATGGGCTCCTTGAAGTAAAGGGCCACGAAAAAATGTTTTTGTGTGTAATCTCAGAAATATTATATATCTCATTTTAAAAGCCATGAAGGAAAATGTATTTTTCGCACTGCGATGGATTACTTATTAAAACAGGAGTGTCTGATAAAGGGGAAGTCGTTAGGTGAGACTTCGATATACATTTAGATTGCAGCGCTCCCATTTTTTTTTTTTTTTTAGCGCCAGGGGCCTCAGACTGTTTAAATCCGCCACTGAGAACAACCAATTTTATCACGGTTCTTAGTTATATCATAACTTGGTGAGTGGTGAAGGTTTGGTCAACCGGGGTTAGTCAGTGCTGCCGATGTAGAGGATTAATGTTTTTCATAAGATAACACGTAAAAATCTATTACTTTTGACGTGCAGGCTTTTATTCTTTTGCTAATTTCGATTATTTTTAAGTGAACATACGAACTCGGGATAAAAACACGTATTAAGCTGAAAAATCAACTTTATATTTTTTAAAAAGACAGAATTCGAATCTATACCGATTGAGCGTAATATCTGATTTTCGATCATGAAAAAAGTTATATTTATATAGGTTGGTAACAATTGAAAATGCTAAATACCATGGAAACGAGATCAGTGCTTTTAAATGGGAACTGAATTCGCACGCTATACCGAGCAACGCCGGGTAATTTTGCTAGTATTATGTATATAATATCATCGACATAATATCGCCCCTTAATAGGGCACTTACATTAAATATTGCAACCTGTGCTCGCGTATTTGCAAGCCTTTATATATATATCGAAGATCGATTTTGGCATCCTCTTACGAACCGCTTCGCTAATGTTAGCCAAAGCCTTTATAGCGTCGGCAACGCAAAGGCATTCCTCAGCATCAAAAGACCATTTTGGCGCCAACCGCGGCGGTCGTCCAAAAAAAAAAGAAGTCCCCTCTTTGCCTCCTCCTATAGCAACGGAGGAGTTCATCCGACTCATTCATTGTTGCCGCGAGGTAGCCTAGTGCGCGGGACTGTCGGTTTTTTTTTCGTCGACAACATTTCCGCATTTCTTGCACCTTTTTTATCACGGGTCGTTCATGGCTGGCTAAGTTATCGTTTTATTCTAACTTGCACGTCTACCGTTTGATGGAAATATGTTCGATTTTTTCCTGTTAAGAGCAGTGACGGTTTTTGACGTTAGAAACGGCGGGAGTAACCATGGCAACAATTCTTCTCTAGATTCGTAAGAGGTAATTATCGGAATCAGCAACGCAATACGACCTAGGAAGTGACGAAATCACGTGGGAAAGTTTTAAAAATGATAGCTTCGTTTGTATTTATATGGCGTTAAAGATAATACATGTTTATATTTATATGTATAAGAAGTAATTATAAGCACATAAAACTTAGCAGAATTAAAATAGTATTCCATATTATAGGGATCGCTATTGTACCAGTGATATTGTTTAAAATAGGCCGGAAAATAGTTCGATTCGAATGAGTTAAGTAGTTCGCTCATAACGCATTTTTACGCTAATATGACCAGGATTCGGATTCTGTCTTCAATAAAAATAAATTTTGTTCTTTCCTGCACAGAACCGTGTAAGTCTCAAGTTCGTACCATGTTTCTAAGTAATTTTAAAATTCAAATGAAAATAAACTGTTCTCATCCCTATGTTGTTCAAATGGAGAAAATGAAAAAAGAAAATATTTTTAAAAATTGGAAAGGTCATTCATATCGGTTTAAAAATCTTACTACACCACTTACCTCTTTATTCCGGTTAAAATGGCTCCTTAATGTCGATTCTACGTGCTGTAGTTATAGAATAACACATACATACAAACACTTTGCCAAACAAACGTTTATTTAATAAATTACTATTTAAACTTAGGCGTTTACGTATATGTGGAGTAGCATTTTTGGAAATATTTTAAAAAATAATATACATTTCCGCCGGTTACTGTTGCTAGGAGCGCTCAGAAAAAAATCTAATAGACGCGAGAACATTCGTTAATTTTTTTAAGACTGGCCAAAAATAAATGTTTTTTTTTGACCGAGAAAGCCACTTAAGTTCGCCATATTGCTCGAAAACTCGGCTATTCCTAGTGTACGAACTCCCAGCATCCATCGCGGTAAAAACGCAACTATAATTTATAAGTTTTGTTTTTCTTTTAATTAACTTCGCATAGAAATCTTTTTTTTTAAACCTTTAAGCAAGTGATGCCGCTAGTTTAACGAAATACGACAAATAGAGGCTGTAGTCGTGGCTACGCACTGTTGCCCTCTTTAGGAGTCTCATTGTCAATGTAAGCACGTTTCAATATTATTAAGACAAACTTTAATTGTTATTGTGGCGATAATATATAGGTACAGTTTTACACTGCTAGGCGATTTAAAAAAATCCTTTCGGAAGTTTATTCTTGAAAAAAAAAAAGAGTTACTGGACTTCCATTGTTAAAGAGTGCAGGAAAAATGGCATTAAAATTGTTTTCGTAATCTAGTATTATTCGACGCTTGTCTTAACGATTGAATTTCCAGCGTTGCCTGGTTAATTTTCCTATGTTATCAAGCACGTGTTGAAATACACGCTCTTATATCGTCGCACGTTGGACCGTAAGATGTTATCGACATCCGTTTCTTGGCATTCTTGTCCTATGCGGGGATAGGTTATCCCGGATCTCTTTTGAAAAATAATTTTTTGAGATAACCTTTTCACGCAGAACGAAAGCTTGAAAACTCATGACTGATCTTCCTGTGGCGAAATTTACCCACCCGATCACCGGCCAATGGCGAGGGATAGAAAAATAATTTTTTGAGATAACCTTTTCACGCAGAACGAAAGCTTGAAAACTCATGACTGATCTTCCTGTGGCGAAATTTACCCACCCGATCACCGGCCAGTGGCGAGGGATAGTTTCGTTCCAGAGAGGCGAAGGGTGCGATAGCACCCGGAGACGACTACACCCGATATAAAATGCATTATAATCTAAAAATTAAGCGAGCCGAAGGCTCCCCAACATCCTCGGTTACTTGTAATATTTACATATCGATCCCATGAGCCTTTCAACAATAAATATTTACATAGTGATCCCATAAGCCACCACCCTGTACATGTTGTTAGAGATAACTTAGACCGCATACGACAAGAATACTCGTTTTTTTATCGAAGCCTTTCCTATATTTTCTCAAGCCAAATGATGGCTCTTATTTCCGTTAATTTTAGGTACATACTTAAAAACACGGTTTTGCAAACGTGAGATTTGACATGACAGTAATGAAATCTTTTCGGGAAAATCAAAAAATTGAAAAAAGACAAAATCGGCTTAGACAATGACGTTTATTTTATTTGCAAAGAGAATTACTGACACGTTTGTTTTTTGAAAGCACGACATCTTTCGGGAAAAATCGAGAAATTGAAATTAAAAAGTTTGTAAGGTTTCGCGAAGATTCTAATCTTTACAGTGTCGGTGTGTCCGTCTGTTCGCCCGTCCGCATGTTTGTGCTCGGCTTCTACCTAACGGATTTTCATGAAATTTGATATTAAGGACTTACAATCAAATATAATAAGAAAATCGCAAAAATCAATCACCTACGCCAATCAGGGATACCACTTTACCGGTGACAAAATATGAACTTCCTGTCGTATCTCGGAAAGTATTAGTCATATCAAAATATTTTTCAAATAAAAGTTGTAGAACTAGTAAATTAGAATATTTCTTTTCCTATACATTTTTATCGTCGGAGTAGCAGTTATCAAGAAAATCAAACAAGAATGTCTTAATTCGAGTTGAACTTGGAAATTTTCTTTCATGGTTACTTCTTCATTGTTGCTCACGTAAACAATCTCACAAACAACCGTTTCAGCAGCATCAGCCTTACGTGTGCATGCAATATTTTGAAATATGAAGAAAATGGATTATTTATGTCGAAGAAAAGAACTTCAAAACGCTATTAGCCTTACATACAGGTATATCATTTCTTTCTAATACTCCATTGCACGAAACGCTCCCATTTGTGATACGCTGTACACTTTCCTAACTTGTTTTTTCATAGTCTTTTTTACCTAGGATACAGTCAACTACCGTGACTCCCGAGCGCACATTTGCAGCAATGTAGCTCAAAACGGCTTGTCCGACTTATACATACATCGACAAGTGGGCAACTTGTACGTGTTACCCGTTGCTAAACTTCTTCCTGTTGCGCTTGGGGTGTTTCTCACCCCGTTTCTTTTACGAAACTACCTGGCCCTAGTATAACACGGATTCCCCCGTAACACGGGTTGTTTTTTTTAATACTACTAAAAATTCGTTGTTCGCTTTCGACGCGGTTTGGTCCAACCCTTGGATGTGGGCTTCCAGATTGCAAAGCGAGGAAGAAATTCCAGGTCATCTGATGAGGTTTAGGTTAGCATTGGTCGACCGGAAGTGGCCATTATAACCTCTTCGATTTTCCTTTTTTTGTCATTCATATATCTCCTATAATATAAGGTTTTTTATCGATGTAAATATTTGTAACCATCAAAGTTGTAGGCAGTATAAATTTTTTTATAACTTTTGTTTGAAATTTTTTGTCATAGCTACAGCTTAACGGTTTCGTTTACTTATAGCTTTTCTTTTCAATGTGACAAGTGATGCAAAGCGTTTGAAAATTATTCACGACTTTAATTTCCGATAGTTATTCTCGATGTCGCTGATGTCGAGAGGAATCGTGTTCATTACTCTGTATGGAGAAAGTCGTGTGCATGGAGACTACATAGAGGAGACTCCACTCGGGGTCCGTAACTGTTGCCAATTTGGTCGCTCAAGTTTTAGTTGCCAAAGTCGTCACACGCAGCGCTGCGAGCGGTAGGTTTGCTGAAGTTGTGGGGCGTAGGTAAGATACAATGTAATTTTCGTGTTTCTATTTGCGATAATAGTTTGTTACGTAAGATGGCATTGGTAATTTAGGTTTGTAAATCAATCTATGAATATAAACTATTTGTTTTTACGAAGTACCGAGTATGTCACATGAATTACGTAGCGGATCAATTGATTGGAATTCCGCCTGAAAAAACCTCGTTTAGGGTATAATTACAGGACGGAATGGTTGTTCTGATGTTCAGTATTTCGCTTAATCCATATTCGATAAATTTATTGTGACTTTGGTCGACTATGGAATTCACTGTATAGAAGATAGATAGGTGGAGGTAAAATTTGGACTTTTTCAATATCCATGGTATCTGGAAAACGAGTGCCTTTTACTTCGGTTCGACGTGTACATAGCAATATCCAAAAATATAATCAGTATATCTAATTTTACTTATGGTAAATATATGCGACATTCAGTATTTTATTATAATACGAAATGACAATATTATTACAAAATACAGGCAAACATTCGAGACAAAATAAGTATTACACCGTCATGTAATATATTGATGCATTTTTTTCTTAAGCTGACGATTATTTAAATTTCGTAACATGTCCATAAGGTATTTTGTCAGAAATTTGACATTTCGAAATGCTATGCAGTTATATTGTCACATTAAATAGGAACGTCATATTTGTTTTGGTAATCCAATGAAATATTTTATAGTAAAAGTAAAACAGGAATATGAAATAAGAACACAATGGCATTTTATGTTTGTATTAAAACAGTTTATTTAATAAAGATTGTGTGTGGGGAATTTAGCGACAATAACTGTAATAGTATGCCTTACAACTGTAAAGCAGGGCAAAATATAAAATGACAAATGAATGAATAAATAAATCAATAAATGTATGATTAACTGAATGAATGAATTCAGAAATAAATGACTGAATAAAGCAATACATTACTAAGAAAAATCAATAAATAAATCGATAAATATATTACTTAGTAAATCAATAAAAAGCTACTGAATAAATTAAATAATACACAAGTTAAGTAAATGTTGGATGGTATCTTTTGTACTATAATATATAATACATACAAACAGTATGATTTTGTTATAAGTGTAGATATACATCACCTCATAGGTCCAGGTATCCCTTCGCATAACTTAAGTTTATCGATGTAGCCAATCACATCCAATAAATTCTGCTGGTCCTTAATGGGTTTTAAACCATGAATATTAACCTCCATACTCCTAAATATGACCTGCAAATCGTAAGTAGGTTCACGGTTAGCCAAATGCGAACAATAGAATTACACGTAATCATAATAAACCCAATATATCTTTACACAATCTTAATAAATCCATGTATTATTTCACATCAACAAACTATAATATGATGCTTGGATAAAAAAGAGAGCATAATTATATAAATACAATTGAATTTCGTGATTCACCTTAAGTTGTAGGTCATCAGCCACAACTAGTGTTTTTTCAGCCATAAAGTTGCTCCCTAATGACAGAAAAACCACATTGCTCCCAACGAGAGCTGAAGTCCAGTTTGGACTAGGTAAATGGACACTCTTGAACGTTTCCCTCAAGGAAGTTGCATCGAAGACCTCTTCCGTAAACATCTCGGGTATCACAGGATTAATTTCTGCAGCAACCTCAGCCAAAAGCGCTAAGTTATCTATTCCACTTATGCTTCCAATATCTGGGCTGGGAGGCCTATCAAATCCTGGAGTCAAAGCTTCTCCACGATTTCTATCCAATGGAGGCTTCCGCTTTTTTGCCACCTTCCCAAAATATTTCGGTAAATTAGGAAATATTGTTGGGAACGCATCAGGTCTTAAAAGGAGCCTTCCTCTTTCTATTCTCTCGATGCTTCCATCAGGCATCATAGTTTCGTAATACCTGATGATATCCTCCTCGGCAAAGTGCAGCCCACAGACAACGTCCGTTGCGCTGAAAACTTGATCTTTGCGGGGTATAATCCTCCTCCATTTCTGAAGCTGAGCTTCATCCTGAAAGCAAACGATTTCAATATGACAATATCAATTCAATTAATATCCTCTCTACATTAAATAAATTTATATTTACTGACTAATGTGTACTTACCCTTGCCTTGAAAACACTTGTGTTCTTCACTCCCAAAATCTTGTTCACTCGTACTGTTTTGCTATAACCTGTCGAACAGCCAGGCACAAAGCAACACTTTGAATCTCGTATCATTTTGTAATAAAATATTCCACCGCAGATGGAGAAAATTTCACACAAACGAAATAGATACAACGATTAGCCGTAAGACCACGTGTAAACTACCCAATTTGTAGCAAACCTAGGAACAACTGCGCCGCCAAACTGGAACTAATACGCTGCGACTAAATTGGCAACAAAATACGCCCCCTTTGGAGTTGAAGTGGGATCTCCTCTATGTAGTCTCCATGGTCGTGTGCTTTGGACGCGTCACATTTTTTCCCGTTGCTGTTATAAAATTTTCGAATTCAAAAGATGCTTCAAGGAATTTGTCATCGCTTGTATACGTCACTTGCGTTGGAATTGAGTTTTGAACACACAAATGCAACGTTGACCGGTTTTTATTAGTTTTCCGCACGATTTTTATGGGCCTTTTGGCTAGCTATTATAGATAATTTTCACTCCAACCAGTACGTAGTAAGTTTTGCGAACAGGTTTTCCAAAAAAAAAATATCGATAAACGATGCCAGCGCCGCCAAACGGTGACTTTAATCGCCAATCTTATACATACATATTTTGCAAAATGATTCGACCTCAATATTTAAGATGCGCTGCTGTATTATGTTTTATTTTGTTTTAACGTGATACTTGATTCACGCACACCCGACATATTTGACGGTCAATTTGCGCTAGTATGCATGTTAATCGGCATTCATTGAGTGAGTTAAAAAAGAGAGGGGGAAATTTTCGTCTTTATTTCTCGCACGAAAGCGTACCTACGTCATCAGCGCTTCTGACGTCGCGTTTCTTTTTTCTTATCTTCATTCCATTCACTTGGCGTGAGTCACAACGTACTTCATACTCGGAATAGATGTGGCTTTCCTTTAAAAAAATAAAAAATAAAAAGAGGTGCCCCACACACACACACACATATACATACATATACAGATATATACATACATATATATACATACATACATATATATATATATATATATATATATAATTTATCTGCTTCCATTTAGCTCCGCCGTATATGACACATTTCGTCGGAGCATGTAGGGTAACGCACGCGCCCCGCTCGTCTTTTTTTTACTTTTGATAGATTGGCCTTTTTTTATTTCCTCCGTCGCAAATTCCGGAAACGACGATTTAATTGCCATGGTTATCTCAAACAATTATTGATTAAATCGTCCGCTAATTTTTTCGCGTACTAAATCGTGATTTAAGAAAAAATTGCGATTAACTAGTGTCATTTACTGTAAAAAAAAATGACGGGTGAGCATTAAATTAAAAATTAGATCAGTTTAAAATGTAGGTCGTAAACTAAGCGTTGAGTCAAATGGGAGCGTTATAATTAATTATAATGTTTATAATTTCATCATTATCTTGTTGTTATAGTCTTTATATTATTGATCGCGAACGGATATATATATATATGTATATACACTAGTTGACGGTGCTTGCATTCTGCAAGCATTTCAGCCTACTTTGAATAATGGGGTAAAAAGTACCCTTAAAAAATTATAATTTTAACGATGTCGGATTTTCCGCATCGGTTTCGACTAAAAACCTATAATCGTGCCCAATTTGGAAGTATCTAGGTCATCTGAAAGTACGTCATAATTTTTATCTTCGTATGGGGCAATAATGTGGGAAACCGCCCCTAAAAATTGCAATTCTTAGAATTTTATATTTTTTTCCTGTTTCTTACAAATGCCACACAGTTTTGCCAAATTTTCTGAAATTTTTCAGCTCCCTAGCTCGACCGAAACATTTGTGTAATTTTAACGGCCAAATAAATAAATAAATTCAATTTTCTATATTTCTTATTTGGTTATTTATTGAGTTATTCCCTTACAAAAAATTTCAGCATTGTGGCACATTTAGAAATACCTAAACAATGATATATTATATTGTTTAAAATTTGGGATTTTTTTGCTGCAAAAATAATAAGTTTTGCAATATTCTTCTAGCTTAATACATGTTTTTATCTCGAGTTCGTATCTTCATTTTAAGTCATTTAAATTTGCAAAATAATAAAAGCCTGCACGTGAATCAATCGATTTTTACGTGTTATCTTTTGGAAAAATCCCCTATATTGACAGCACTGACTACATAATCCCGGTTGACCGAACCTTGACCGTTCGCCTAGCTATGGACGTGGGTAAGAACCGTAGCAAATTTTGTTGTTCTAGGTCTTATAGCCTGGGCGCGCATAATTAGACACACACAAGCAAACAAACATTCGGAAATACATACTACAGATAGTGGCTTGTATGTCAGTAACTCTGTGATGCGGAATGAAGGTGAAGGACATCCTCTCTCTTGAGACCGTTAAATTGAAAAAAAAAAACAATCGGTAATAAAAAAGGAAAGATCTTTTCCTCGCTCTGATTGCCCGATTCACGCCTCATTTGAGAAAAAAAATATAAATGAAAAACTGGACTACATTGAAGGTTATATTCGCACACGGTCGGATGATATCTGGGTCACTCGTCGCTTCTTTTTATTTATTATTTTTTTTTAGAAATGCATTTCATCCCTTTTCGTTGTTGCGACACAGGTGTGGATAGAATGGTTCTTTTTATTTTTTATTTGGAATCCTCTGGGATGTAACCGGAGGAGTTTGCCATCCATCTTCTTCTACCTATCCCAAAGCACTCAACGCGAAAGTTTGTTATTTTCATTTTCAAAGCTTGTATTTTCGTTCGTTTTTTTAAAATTTTTTTCTTCGGGCACTTGTTCCGAAGTAGGTTACGTTCCTTCACGTGGGAAGGGAAGTTCGTTCTTCTTTTTTTTTCGATGCACTGGAAAAAATATTTTAATTGTATATTCCGTTCAATATATAAGTTGTAAAAAAAGCATTGATTGTTATGCGTGCGCCATATTTAATTTTTAAGCTGGCGTGGATGCATAATGGCAGCCAATTAATGATCGTCGAATTTTCTTCCAAGTTCTTCCTAAGAATTCGAAATTTTTATTTGAACGTGTTAGATGCGTGGTACGAAATCGGAAATTTAGCGTAGTCTAAAAAAGTACGTTTTTTTTTTTTTAGATTTCCCGGGCAAAAAAATTCCAGAATCCACCGATGACGATTTAATCGACAATTTTTTCAATAACATTCTGTACATAAATTTGCCGCTCACTGGCTTTTTACGCGCTTTTAGAGCCTTCCGGTATTAATGCAGAAAGTCTTTGTTCACTTGTGTCGCGTGTATTCCACGTAATTCTTATGGACTATTTCATAATCAAGTTAGAAATTCATAGCTTTAAATCATCATATTTAGCCTTTATAAATTGATGGATCCTAGGATCCCTGTGCGACGAGAATAAGCAGGAATTCTTAGGAATGATTTGATATCAGGAGATAAAAATGCTGCTTGGCCGGAAGTCGAATCTGGGTCTTATCACTTGCTGCATGGCAGATATTTCAACCACTGATTCCCAGGGTATGATACGACTAAATGTACTCGTTAATAAAAGATATTTTGACCTGAAACGGGTTAATTAGCCTGCCTATACAGTGGTATAACATCCGCCCGACAAGTGGAAGACCCGGGTTCGATTCTCCGGTCTAGACAGATTTTCTCCTGATAGCAAAATATTGTGTTCTGTTACACCATCAAAGCGAAAGAAGCAGAACGCCTTATATGCGCGTCTCGTCTGTCAGTACGTCGCGACTTTAATCTATATAATAAATTGCTTAGTGTACGTCACGCTAAGATTCATAAACCTAATAACTCGAGAAGTAATGAAGATAGAAACCCGGAATTTGGCAGAGATGCTTGATTAACACTTTTTCAGGTGATGACGAATTTAAATCGCGAAAAATTCCTTGGTTCGACTCCAAGGGAGGCATTTCCATTTCCCATTACTTAACATGTAAAACGCGATTTTTCGACGTGCAGCCTCTTATTCATTTGGAAATTAAAATTGGAAGGAATTAATCTACGACCTTCGGAGTTGAACCATTTTGAAGAAAAATCTATAAAGTTTCTTATTCTGTTCATCTTTTTTCGCCCACAGTTCGAAGTATTCCATGTTAAACGTTTAATTTACATATTTTATGCAAATCTTGCAATTTTAACGGAATGTTGTCATGGTGACTGATTATATTGTTAGACCTCAAAATCCTATTGTTAAATCAATCCTTATGGGTGTAAGCGTGCATTGAATGTTTTTAATACGAGATAGGGAGAGAGAGGGAGGGAGGAAGGGAGGGAGAGGGAGTGAGGGAGGGAGAGAGAGAGTAGGGAGTGAGAGAGAGGAGGGAGAGAGGAAGAGGGAGGGAGAGGGAGGGAGAGGGATGGAGAGAGAGGGATGGAGAGAGAGGGGGAGGGAGGGGGAGGGGGAGAGAGAGGGGAAAAGAGGGGGAGGGAGAGAGAGGGAGGGAGGGAGAATATAAAAAAGAAATGGTTATAATATTTTATACATTCCGTGTTTTTTTATAAAATTGCTGGCGAAGCTGCAACGGGCTATTAGTTTCTTTAAAACGGGCTTCGATTAAGTTAAGTTTTGAGTGATCCTTATCGAAATTCATCGCCATTTTATGATTTCGGACTGCATTCGTAAATTAAAACTTGCACTTTTTACACAAGCGCATATATCTTTTCATACTGTTATTTCCGAGTGCCGGATTACCCAATAGGCACGTGCCAATGGGTCCCAAGCTTAGGGGGTTCCCATCCCATTGGTTGACTCATGTAAGCAGTATTATTGAAAGCGTAAAGAAAATTTAATTATGAAAGAATTAAAAAGTAAAATTTGAAAATAGGTACGAGTTTTTCTTATTCTAATGAAAGTAAGGAATTTAAATACAGAAATTAATACAGTAATATGCCATCGTTCTGTGCACATCGCTCCGAGCTCGACTGTGTTGCCAGATCTACCGCGTTTACGCCTTAGCGTTCGCATGCGACTTTCTTCAGGAGCGGATATCTGGCAAGAGTGTACTGCTTTCCTGCGCCTCTCGAAAACTTCAAATGGTGGTGGAAGGGGAAAACGCCCTGATTGGCTATTCGCCGCGCCAAGGTCAAGCTTCATAAGAGTAGAAAACTGTATAGGCTATTTGGCGCGACAGGCGATATCGCGTTCTCAGAAAAACAGTGTAACCAAATGGCGCGCTTGCTCACGGACTGACATGTCGCTTCCCTGTAGCACCGACGTGCCGCATTTCAGTCTGAGTTTGGAACTAGTGAACTTTACAACGTTTTAAACAGCGCGTGTTTATTGTGTTAAAAATGAGTGCCGAAAAATTTAAGTATGATATAAAAACACTTATTGAACTAGTGGAGAGCAGGCCCATCTTGTGGGACAAGACGGCAGATGACTACAAAGATAAAACGAAGAAGCAAACGGCGTGGAAATAAGTGTTCATGTTTGTCGAGGAGGAGTTTGAAAGTTTGAACCGGAAGGAACAAAATGAGATAGGTAAATTGAATGGAAATACATTTTTTTAAATTTTAAATTGAAATCTGAATCACAACTGGCAGTATCGCCGGGTTTACGGAAATATCGCCAGTTATCCCGCGACAGCGATAATGTCGTTGCCTGTGCAAACCAAATGCGATAGCGACAATTGTTGTCGCTGTCGCGGGCGGCAGCGATAATATCGTCAAGTGTGCAAAGTAGCCTTAGACATACAAATGATTTTATTAAGGATGGAAATTGACACCCATTAGTGAGTGAGCTGATTCCAGCTGCAAATTTTGAAGAGAGACTAAAAGGGCGATAAAAGCATTTACACGTCGTGGACGCTTTAATCACCACCCCTCACACAAACACACACAAACACTCGATCCATCAAAACCCATTCTGGAATCCAATCATCTTTTGTTTGTTGTTTAAAGGAACAAGTGCCTCGATAATTGGGATCCAAGGACGTCCATGAAGTCCTTCCGCGATGCTCATCTGGCGGCTGGCAGTGCAAAGTGGCATTTCTCTCTCTCTCTCTCCCTCTCTTTTCTTCCTTTCTCTCTCCCCATATTTCTTTCTTTCCTCTCTCTCCTCTTTTTATCTCACTTTCTCCCTTTTAAAATGTAAGGAGGGATTTCACAGTCTCAATTTCGCCCTAAATAAAGTCGTTTGTCTGTCTGTCAGTCTTTCTTTCCTTCCTTTCTTTGTATCTCTCTTTCTTCCTCTTTCGCTCCCTAGTTTCAGGTACTATTTGTCTTCTTTTTGTATGTTTATATGTTATTATTTTTATTGTCATTTGCAATTCATAACGTAGGGTTAAATGTAAGAAGGGACTATGTATTCTCAATTTCGCCTTAAATAAAGTCGTCTGTCTGTCTCTTTCCTCTTTATATCTCACTTTCTCCCTCTCTCTCTTTCCTTTCTCTCCTTTCTCTCTTCTCCCTCTCCCACCCTCTCCTCCCTCCCTATCTCTCCTCCCTCCCTCTCTCCCTCTCTCTCCCTCTCTTTCCCTCTCTCTCCCTCTCTCTCCCTCTCTCTCTCCCTCTCTCTCTCCCTCTCTCTCTCCCTCCCTCTCCTCTCCCTCTCTCTCTCTCTCCTCCCTCTCTCCTCTCTTTTCTCTCTCTTTTCCCTCCTCCCTTTATCTCCCTCTCATTCTTCCCTTCTCCCTCCCTCATACTTTCTCCTCTCTTCATCTCTCTCTCTCACTTCCTCTCGCCCTCCCTTTATCCCTTCCTCTCTCATTCTGTTAATCTCTTCATCTCTTTCCCTCACTCTCCATCTTTCCCTCTGCCTATTTTTATCTCCCTAAATCTCCCCATTTCCCTCTTATAATTCTTTCCCTTTCTCTCTCTCTCCCTCTCCCCTTCCCTCCCTCTCTCTCTCCCTCTCCCTTCTCTCAAATGTAACAAGGGACTGTATAATCTCAATTTCTCCCTTAATAAAGTCCTGTGTCTGTCTGTTTGTCTGTCTCTTCCTATTCTTTTCCTCACTTTCTATCTCTCTCTCCTTCCGTATTTCTCTATTCCTTTCCCTCTCTTTTCCCCTTTCCCTTTCTCACCCGTCTAACTTCTCTGCCCTATGAACCTTACTAAGTCACGTGTTCGGGCTGTGGTGGCGTTTACCGGGGAGACAAGAGATCGTTAAAAAAAATCTGATGTGGCCAACACATGACTTTCTACATATTTGGGGTATAGATATTTAAATTATTATGAATAGCATTATAAGGCAAAATTATTATTTCGTATCGTAAAAGAATACAGTCGTCCTTATTGCCGTAAATTAGATATATTTTGAATATGTTTACAGAATTCACCGCTGCATTGTGGTGGCGCTGTATACAGGAAATTACGAAAAAGTTGAATATCTCCGAAATGGATGGTTCTACGAAAATTTGTTTCAAACAAAACTTGGAAGAAATATTATTCTCTACAACTTTGGTCCTCACGAATATTACCAATAACGACGTTTTTAAGAAGATATTTGACGGAAACCGAAAAAAACCGATTATTTATAAATAATTCCTAAACAATAACCGCTGTGGAAAATTGTTTCAAACGTAAACACGTCGTTATTGGTAATCCTCGTGAGGACCGAAGTTGTAGAGAATAATATTTCTTCCAAGTTTTGTTTGAAACAAATTTTCGTAGAACCATCCATTTCGGAGATATTCAACTTTTTCGTAATTTCCTGTATACAGCGCCACCACAATGTAGCGGTGAATTCTGTAAACATATTCAAAATATATCTAATTACGGCAATAAGGACGACTGTATTCTTTTACGATACGAAATAATAATTTTGCCTTATAATGTTATTCATAATAATTTAAATATCTATACCCCAAATATGGAGAAAGTCATGTGTTAGCCACATAAGATTTTTTTTAAATAAAGACTATTGAAAATTTTAAAAATTATTCTCGAGTGTAATCGCTGATAAATATTTCTGAGAACGCTGACGTCGAGAGCAATCATTGCTCTGTATGGAGAAAATCATGTGTTGGCCACATCAGATTTATTTTTAGTTGAACGAATGGCGATTCTATTTTTTTTCGTCGCTGAATTGCTAGTGAAGAAAAAAAATTCAATGGTTACGGCTGGATTGTATCCCTATAGCAACCGCGGCACCGCGGAAAACTCTAAATATAATATTTATATGGATTTCATTTTTTTTACATCCTCCCTTAAAAATGTTTGCTTTCCAAAAAATTGTCCGACGAGTTGTTGCCCGCGCGCGCGGAGAGAGAAAGGAACGCTCTCAATGTTTGTGTTTGGACTCGTAGCGTGTCGCTCTGGAGACCGATCGCGTCACTGCCGGAAGTTTTCCTCTGTGTGTGTGTGTGTGTTTTTACATAGTGTGTTCAAGTGTGCAGTCACTTGGAGCTATGATTTTCAGATTGACGTAAACCATTCTCTCGCTACTAAAATATACTTTTTCTTCATGTACTCTTTGTCATTTACAAGGTACAAAATTCGTGAAAATAATAATAATTACCCTATATGCCCGTATATAAGGCGTGGTTTTTTCCCAAAATTGTCACTCAGAAAACAGGGGGTCGCCTTATATTCGAGTCTTTACAAAGTCTCTCATATTACGGGAGCTCTCTCAACAAAGTCATATTACGGGGCGCTCTCTCAATCACTTTATTTTGAACAACAAAGTAGTCTAATCAAACTTTTTAGATACTTTGTCCATAACATTAATGTGTTTTGACCATCGTACAAATCCAAGAGGTGTCTATTCATTTTCGCACTATTTAATAGAAAGTTTAGTCGGTAATCCGTCAGTGTTACACAAACTTCCCAAGTCCAAAGAGTGGTCCGCGTTTCCACCTACGATAAGTCCAACATTGAAAATTTCTCTTCTTGAAATCCTTTTTGACGGTAAGTAGGTAATATCGATGCTATACTTTTTTAAATTCTCTAGTGATGACGAAGACACTGATGTCGAAGATGCGTGTGAAAGGTTTGAATAAAATTGTCACTTAATGAGTTTTGGTTTTTTTAAATAAAGTATGTTATTGATAAAAAAATTTTTTTAAACTTTTAAATATAATAAAAAGTTTATATGTTCAAACTGGCCAAAAACTTTTTTTTTGGATTTTCTCATTAGGAGAATGGAGGGTCGCCCTATATTCGGGATCGCCTTATATACGGTCATATACGGTATTTTAAAAAGTTTTTTCTCATTTAAAAAAATATTAATCCCAGAATTTTAAAATGATATTCTATATACTACGTATATAGTTTCCGCGATTTTTATGTTGGTTGGTTTGTCTGATGTAACGCAACACCCGCTCGCTATAAAAATGTGAACAGTAATTATTATTATTACACACTTTTACTTAACTTCCATTAGTATATGTTATTTGTCACACATCAACACTCGCCCGCTATAAAAATGCGAATAACTCAAGAAAGATTGTAGATAGTAACTCTAATTCGACTCCAAGGAAGACATTTTCATATCCCATAAAAATTACACGAAAATATCGCCGTGCAGGGTTTCATTCTTTTTTAGGTTAAAATTAGAAAGGATTAACCTACGGTCTTCGGATCTGATCCGTTTTGAAGAAAAAAGTATGAAGTTTCTTATTTTATTCATATTTTTCCTTCTCCAGTTCGAAATCGCTCGTGCTAAACGTTTAATTCACATAGTTTGGGGTAATCTTGCCATTTTTACGGGATGTTACCTTTCCTACCAATTACATTGTTAGACCTCGAAATCCTATTGTTATTTCAATCCTTTATGGGTGTCAGCGTACTTTGAATGCTTTTAATACGAGAGATAGATAGATAGATAAATGTCTTGTTTTCAGGGCGAAATTGAGACCATAAGGTCCCCTCTTCCATTTAACCATAGAGAGGAATGAAGGAGAAATTTTCTTTTGAACAGAATAAAATTTCTTTTGAAATTTCTCTTTTTGATTTATTATTTCGACCCGTCATATGACGGGCTATTACGTAGTTTACATTATATTACCACGCTTCTCTGCAAATAAATAAATAGCACTCGCTTCGTGAACTACGTCACCCTTCTCTTGTAATCCATTAAAAATGTCGTTCATTTCGATAATATGTGAAAAAAGAATTAACCAAAGTTATTCATGATGATGATGATGGAAGAAGCGTGGCGGAACGTCGAAAAATAAATATATACGCCCCACTTTAATAGTTTTACGCATCGTCTTCCTCGAAATCGATAGGCATTTGTCGCCATTATTTGCGCGTCGGCGGTGTTACGCATGTCGCGCGCGTGTGATTGATTGCATTGTCCATAACGGAGAATATACGTAGTTGTCGACCTCTTTGAAAGTTGAATCGAATATTGATAATTTGAACGTTGAAGGAATGGCAGGAAAAATACAGTTATCGATATTTTTAGTTATATTTCGAGTCATCGACATTTCGAGTCTTCGACATTTCGATTCTTCGACATTTCGATTCTTCGACATTTCGAGTCTTCGACATTTCGAGTCATCGACATTTCGAGTGATCGCTGTTTCGCGTCATCGATGTTTTCAGTGATGCATATTCATTTAGCGTGCATCAACGTTAGCTCGCAAAGTATCTGCTTCGACTAATTGAAGATTCGAGTTATAGACCTTGATATAGTTGTTGTTCGACCGTATTTCCGGTATTCTAAGTTTTCTTGATCTCTCGAAGTATATCCCGTAGATGCTTGTCCGCCGTTCGTTCACATTTAACTTTATTTTTGTCTCATTTGTTGCACCTGCCGGGTGGCACCACTGTTTAAATTTTTTTTTTAAATTTCCGATCCAAATGCATGAATTATCTCCATCGTTAGTAATTTTTTTAACACAAGTCGTAATGAAAGTCATTACGACTTGTGTTAAAAAAATTACTATCGATGCATTTCTAACCTATAAATAAATACATTTATTACGACTTTATCCCGCATGACTCAAGAAGTAGCAATCGACGCTGCATGTTAGTCATTTAGGTAAACAGGTAAATGCCGTCCCGCATCTAAATCCTGTTTGGTATGCAATACGACCGTGAAGTTGGCAACATTGCGTGACGGATCCACATACAAATTAATAGAGTTAAATCAGTATTGAAAATCCAAGAAACGTTAGCAGTGTATTCTTTTTACTTTCTCATGTACGAAGAATTGAGAGAAGATAGAATTCGAATTTGACATTTTGACGCAGGGGTGGGGAACTTTTTCTACATAGCGGGCCGCGTTGGCGGCAGTGAAACCTTCGCAGGGCCGCATTGGAAGTTACTAATGCTTTGGCGGGCCGGATTAGACTTGAAAGCGGAATTAGCCTATGTAGGTATTCTGAGGTATCATATAAGTAAAAAGCAATTATAAATGACGTTTTTAGGGTTGAAATTTCAATATAATGCTCTATTATCATAATTTGAATTGAATTCGTGTCGAATTCTCCAAAATGTCGATATACTCAAAAAAAGGGTTGAGAGGATTTGGGTTTAAAATAGGTCCATCTGTAGAGCTTGACGTCGTAAAATATATTTATATTTTAAAACATTTATATAGAGTCCATTGAAGTAGTAAAACATTGAGTTTCACACCCAGCTACCGCCAAGCACTTCCCATACTAATAGCAGTATCATTGTTGCTGCTAGGCGATACATTGTTGTGCGGTCTAGAAGCATACGGATATGAGTAAGTTTATTCGCCATGTTTTGTATTGATTAAAAAAAAAGGAATTTCGATGGCGTGAGTCCATTTTTTAAGTGACGTGAAAATCAGTTCAGATAATTATTATTATTTTGTCGTAATAGAGGGAGAAAATCGGAAAAAATCAAAAAAATCATCATACACTTTTTTGCAAAAAAACTTGGAACATCAACTTCGCAAGTTTGAAAACTTTTATTTCGTATCTACGAATTTTATATTATTTAATTTAAGTAAACCGACGGACATTTTAGATTGTTTTAATAGGTACGAACGCCTTGCCAAACACAGCCGGGGGACAGAAATGGAGTTTTCAAAATGCCAACGTTAGCTATATGAGCGCATCAATTCAATTTATGAAACGAGGAATTAATAATTGCCTATAATAATATCAGCAGATAAATCAGTACCGACATTTAATTTAATTTACTGCACGGTAATTATCAGCAAAGTGCTGGATAAATCACATTATCTCGAAGGATAGAATTATGCGTTATTAAAATAATTATTTCTCTACGATTATGTTTATTTATAATTGTGTTGTTATGTTATTATATTTCAATGTAAAAGGCCAAACAGTTTTTTTTATATAAATTAACACAATAAATAATGCATTGCATTGATTACATTTCTCGGATCCGTTGCTGTTGACGACGAAATCAACTCTTGAGCGTAATTGTTTCACCTGGGTGCGTCCTCTATGCTCGTCTCTCTTTCTCAGCCTTGACATCGAACCCTGCAGTACGTCGGGAGAAAGGGGGTGGGGGGGGGGGGGGGTGAGGGAAAGAGGGTTGGGTCTAACAAGTCGTCAAACCGGCTTCGCCGAAAATAAAAACTAATCAACAAAAATCCGACTCCGACCTCTGGATTTTTCGTTACTAATGGATTGCACGTCTTTTTCGGACAGGTCCATTTAATGATCTTTGCGGTGAATTTGTGATTCTGTATCTCCAGAAAGTTTTTCGGATGGGTTTTGGGATTCGGTTGTTTACTCCTCGCTAAGCGTAGGTGGCAGCACCTTACTCACCGGAGTATCCGGAATATATCTAACCATTCTCATTTTTGGGACGAAATGAATGTATTTTTTTCCACTTCAAGCATTTTTCGTCTTGCGTGTGTGGTTTATTCGGGAAAAATCATGCATCCATTAAAAACTGGAGGGTTCTATTATTTTAAGTGAGTATTCTACAAAGATTCGTAGACGTTATTGTTTGCAGATTTTTTCATAAACCGGAGCTTCTGATGGTAAAAAAATTATTATCTGCGAGTGATACCCTTCGAAAACGCGCTTGGGTATGTAATGATATAACGATTCGAAATATTTCGACTAGGATTTTCGAAATTTTTTAAAACTTCGATAGGTAAACCCATTCGATAGATCGAAGATTTGACAATTCGGTTTCGTCCTGTCCGTCTACTAATCGATTACGCATTTAAGATTTGTATCTCCTGCATTATTTTCCTCCAGTGGCCTTTAACTTGATAACTCAATTATCGATTGTATGTTTGTATCGATGTTTGTAATTCGAAGTGGAAATAAATTGAATTTTTGTTTGTTATACGATTGTTGGAGTCATTTTCGCGACTTTTCTTTAGGTCAGTCTTCTCTCATTTTTGGCATCGCCTTTTTTTTTTAATTTACTTTTCTTTTGCTATGTCGGCCATCGAAATTTCGCGGTCGTCTAGAAGATCCGCGCAATGTTGCCTTTTTCCCTTTGTCGATTGTTTTTTTTTTGTTTGTTGACCTCAGTACTTTTGCATCCATCCGGATTGCTTTGCCTTTCTCTCACTCTTCATTCTCCTCGTGCGTACGTTTTAAACCTTTTCCGTCATCCTGTTTTTATTTTGTATGGAAGTTTTATGGCGGCCTTCGCCGCTTTCACTTCAGAAGGTTGTTTTTTCCCGCGCATTCCTTGTTGCGTTTCGGCCCTTTCACGTCACATTTCAGTGAAAATTTAAATGTCTCGCTAATGCGTTGTTTGTATATATGCGCGCGTTTTTTACGTTGCGAATTCGTATGAATCAATTAAACTTGTGTCTACGCATTTGCCTGAATTTTATAACACGTTGATTTTATGCCCCTAGCAGAAAGGGATTTTAGGGGATATTTGATGCCCTTCAATTAAATATAAATGTAAATTTTTAAAAAGCACATTTTCCGAAAGCGTGACGAGTATAGTGTATTTCCGTTTGACATATTTTTCGCTTTTGGGATTTATGATGTGTGTCAAACGCCCATCGATAGTAAACTTGATGGAAAAATACTTTTTTCTGGTTTTGTCAGCAGACGGGTTTCTATTAATTGTACAATTCGCTTTAAATGCGTCGAAGGACGAATATAATTGATTTCCTGAAATCATTGTTGGTCGAACCAGTCGTCAACAATGAGACCGCGGAGACGTAATTGTTTACGTTTCAATTCGCCGTTTACTCTGGTTTACTCTCGTCGTTCTCATACACATTGGTATACGATGTTTGCTTAAATGTCATTCAATTGGAAATAAATTCTCCGCTTTACGTGATTCAGACGTGACGCGATTGTTATCTATTCCGTGTAACAATCGCTCGTCTTTTTTCCTCCTTTAGCGGCAATTTACAATCATCTTCGTTCGTCCGAAGTAAACGGAATCATTTCAAATTGGAATTGCCTATCTTATCGTTTATTCTGGCGTCTGTCGATCGGTGTTATCTCATAATATCTTGACGAATGATCCCGTGATGCTGAGAAATTTTCCACGTGTACTTGCTGACGTTATGCGGCCATTTCGAGGGAAGAATTATCTGAAAAATAGGATATTTACCGCACTTACTGGACTATAAGACGATCCCATCTTTACAGAAGCCAATTTTGACGGGAAAATGTTTTGAAAGTTATTCTGAAGTAAATAATCAAACGGATTTTTTTAAATCTTTAAAAATTGTCGTTATAATGCGCATTGCGAAGATAATGTGATTTAAACCACGAAAACTAGTCATAATAAAACTCAATATTTTTATTTATTAATGTTTGTTCGCAAAAATAAGACTGCCCCCAATCTTTGGTAAAAAAACGTATTATAGTCATGTAAATACAGTATATATGCTTGAGCGTCTTTTAAGTTGTTGCACCGCTTAATGTTACCCAAGATGGCATTTTATTACATTGAAATTGGTTTTAATATAATACAGGCGAATAGTAGGATTATAAAAGCCACAGATACATTGTTGTTTGTTTATTGTCGTTACAAAAGTTCGGTTGCCACAACATAAACAATGCCAGTTACTAATTGTTTGCCAGCTCGATCAACAATGCGTTCCGTTTAGTTTAACCTGGTTTAGCCGTGAAGCGTCATTTCGGTGAGTTATTTCGGTCCTTCGCGGTCCATTACCTTTGCGAAGCATACTTCATTCATCCATTATTCAAAAGATTTATATAATGTTGATACTTTTATTTAGCGTCTTTGTGAAAAATGTCTGGCGGCGTGGTTCTCCGAAGGCTCCCGAAGAATTTCGTAAAAGTGGCTCCCATCAAGTCCGTCGGTTTGCCCGTGCGTGTGCACCAACCTCCTCCTCCATCACCTATGTGGTCGTGCGTGATTTTCACCTCTTTGAAAATTACTGTCACGCCTCCGTTACGGCCTCCAAATGCTTTTCGCTCTTTCCCTCCCCGCGTTTTCGCGGCGCGGCCGAAAGGGCGAGCCGTCCTCTCCTACGAGTATTCTTCGGCTTGTGTGTGTTCCGTCGGAAGTTCGAAATGTCGTGTCTCTCGCTTGGAGTGGGCCTTCAAGTGCGTTTCCTTCCGGCGAAAGTGTTTCACGCCGTTATTTTTTGAAGTTGTGGGGGTGTTAATCAAGTCTTACGTTTGCTCTGTGTCCGTAGGATATTTTTGTAAGATGTTCACGCTGGGTGAGTTTCCGTAATGTCGTCGTGGTATCGAAGATGAGAAGTTAGTGCGTTATGCGAACTGATTTGCCTATATGTGTGTGTGTGTACGTAAGTGCATGTATTTAATACGATGTATTTAAAAAAATTCCGGAAACAATAAAATGTTAATAAAATGTGCATTCGTTTGTTATAGCGGATTAAGGATAATTTGTGATTTAAATTTTTATATTTTATTAAAACCCGGATTTTCGCCTCGATTGGTTTTCTATAATAAATCCTTTTGCCAGTATAATCGCCAAATAAAAATGCTTTAACGAACATTTGAAATGTGGTCAGTGGTTCGTGTGTTATTTTTGATAAACTAATTGTAAGTTACCAAAACATTCTACGCTCACAAATAAAAACGAAGTCTCTATCAACTTATTGTTAGACCAGGAGTCGGCAACCTTTTCTATATGGCGGGCCACATTCGTTGTTGTGAATGCTTAGGAGGGCCGGATTAGAAATCACGAGAGCTCCGGCGGGCCGAGTGGACGTTTAATTCAGGAGTTACCTAGAAATTTTGTGGTTTCATATTAGCGAAAATCAATTCTTATTATTTTACTAGCGTTAAAAATTTGCCAGAAAAGGTTGTGAGACCACAATTTCACTGAAATAATATGGAATTGACTGTGTTAAATTATACCGATCACTTTTTCATCATGGCTTCATGGGCCGCATTAAACGCTCTCGAAGGCCGCATGAAGCCCGCGGGCCGTAGGTTGCCGACCCCCGACGTGGAGAAAACGACCAAAATGAAGATAAAATCTTTTCTGTTCAGTTTTTAAAATACATTTTCTCGTTTTCTTAAACCGTAACGAGGTAGTAATTGCCGCAAAAGTGTTCTAGATTGTCTCATAAAAAAACGTTCTCATTCAATAAAGGCCATTGTTATTGGATATGTTTCGGATAACATCAAATCAAAGTACGCGGTTGTTTCGAAAGCTTCTTAAGATAGCGATACTTTTTTATAATTGTTGACGCATTTAACTCTTCCATCTTCATTGACCCTTTGACTTCCGATGGAAAATATCACGAGTGAGAATGATGTGTTTTTGAGTTACTGCTGTTAAAGCTATAACTTCTGCACTTGGCTCTTTCTCTCACCTCGATTCGTCATCGCTAGCGAAAACAAGTACGTAATGGGTCAGATAAATTTTTACAATTAACTTTTATATTTTAAACTTTAATTACTAATTTTTATTTTATATTAAGGCTTAGGTACACTGTTGTGATCCCCAGCCTCGATGGGTTATTGACATAGAGTAATCTATAATATTTTTGAAGCGTGTGTTCGTTCATGGAACTCCTTCCAAACGATAAAAGCTAGAATAACCAAATTTGGTACGATTCTTCCTTACATCCAAACTTAGTGAATGGTCAAGGTTTGGTCAACCAGGATTAATCAGTGCTGCCAATATAGGGGATTAACTTTTTTCCATTAGATAACACGTACGAATCCATTTCTTGACTTGCAAGGTATTCTTCCTTTAAGCATAAAAATATGTAAATATGGACCGATTTTTTCGTTTTTACTTTATTCGTCGAGTAAAAAACTATACTATCTTATTCTTGCGAAGTTTACATGTTACACGGTCGAAGTATTCAGAAATACGCAATTTGTTTCGAAATTTTGTGGATTTTTCGTACTCTTTCCGTGCGTTGCCAAGGCGGCCGTCATTGTTACCTCCGATTCAGTTAGCTTCAATGAAGCTTACAAATAGACGAAAGTTTAGCGTTATTCGCTTCGCACTTTTGTTTAAGCAACGAAACGATCGATGCTTGTGGAAAGCAACTTAAATAGATACTGATTATTATCCAGGATGCGTTTATTGATGAAAGTAATTGAACCTTATTTCGTCTATTGAATACTGGAATCTTACATTTTTTGTAAGTAAAATCATTATATACTACATTATAATGTTTATTAACGTAAATAAGCTCACGTATCAGGTGTACATTTACCAGTCAGTGTTCAATCATGTACAACTGTACGTTGCTTTCTCACGGGTTTCTTTCTTACAAGACATAAAAGTAAATATTTCAGCGAGGCATAATTACACAAGAAATGAAGCTGGATTTGGCGAAAGTGACATATATGATAGGAAATAGAATTATCGTTATATTTGAATGCAATACGTTCGGAAACGGATTGTTACAAGGAAATATGATTAATTGTTAAGAAAAGGTAATTGTTAGTTTAAAAGTATCTACTATATATTTTAAAGAGTTTGTATGTTGTGCTGTAGTAGCCTTACTAAATCCGTTGAAATTCAGCTGGAAATTCTGCTAGTAATATATATATTCTTACTCTATGGTTATCGACGTAAATGTGGCGCCGACCTATCGGCAGAATGAGAACTACGGCCTATGACGACATTTACCTACACACTTACTTGAATTTAATAACTTTCACGCAAAACTGATCAGGCCTGTCGCGACACTTACCAACCCGATCACCGGACAACGGAGAGGGTTAGTTTCGGTCCAGCGAGGCGCCCGGAGACGACAGCTCATTTAAAACCAAAGCAAGCCGAAGGCTCGCCAATATGATTGCGAAATTTCCGTCTAATAAATAAAACAAAAGAATAGTAAAAAGTTTTAGGCGTTCGGTAAGCTTGGGGATCACAATAGTGAACCTTTTCCTATATTAAAATATTATAAATACAAAACTCGCCTACTAAACTGAAATTTTAACTTGTCTTACAATTAGTCTCTCCATTTACACTAAATGTTCTTTGGCCATCTCATATCATCCATTCTAATCACGTGTTAATACCATCTCAACCTCCGGTTATGCATCCCTCAGTTACTTGTGTTATTGTTCCTGCCACCTCAGTTCCTCATTACTTGATTCATTTCACGTATTCTACTTTTGATTTCTTCACCACATTTCCTAGTGTAATGTAATGGCATTTTTTTATTCATCTAAAGTTTTTAAGAAAACTTGGAAAAATTTTTCGATGCTAAATTTTTATCATATTATAAATTAAATTTTTTTAAACATTGCCTGCACACTTCTTTGTTTGTTCCTTAGCCTAATCTTTACGTAAATAGACTACAGAATAGTTAACAATTACATTAGGTGTTGAATAAATAATCGTTGCTATGCAAGATAAATGCGTAACGAAATCGTAGTTAGAACAAAAAGAATAAATAATTTTATAAAATATTAACATAAGAAATCTAACTTTAAGATTTAGTTATCAATAGAAATAAACCAACAATTCCTCTAATTATTTAAGTTACGTAGTTTTCAAAACAGCTTGCTTTGGAGAACTCTACGCCACACGAAAATATCATTAAAAACAATTGATTAGTAATATTTCAATTAAAGTCAAATATTTGGTTGCTATGTAAACAAAGCAAAATCGGACACAGAAATTGAAAAACGATATTACGTTAAAATTTTTCCCATATGAATGCATTGGACTCTCATCTTTGGCTACAGTAGGAGTTGCCATGGTAGCTTATAAGTGGAATTGTCATAAAACTGATGAAATTACGTATTTTTCTGATTCTAAACGCATTTTTACTCTAATTCGATCAGGATTCGGTTTCTGTCTTCAATAAAAATAAACTCTGTTCTTTTCTTCATAGAACCATTCAAGTCTCAAGTTCGTACCATGTTTCTAACAATAAGTAATTTTAAAATTCAAATGAAAAATAAGCTGTACTCATCTCTACGTTATTCAAATGGAGAAAATGAAAAAGAAAATATTTTTTAAAATTAGAAAGGTCAGTCAAATCGGTATTAAAACCTGACAACACCACTTAACACTTTATTCCGGCTAAAATGACACCTTCCTCTTGTTTCTACGTGCTGTAGTTGCTGCTCTATTAAAAACATACATACATACATACAAACACTTTTCTTTATAGATATCTATAGATGTATAGATAGGTAGGTAGATAGATAGATGTATACACACACACACACACACACACAAAAAGCGAGAGCTTTTTTGTTTACCATATCCCTAACTGTCCTTTGTTCCTACGACGCCGTCGCTTAGCGACTGCACGTGTTTATTTTCCCCGGCATGCTGGAGAGGATGGAAAATCAGCTATCGCTCTGACGCTTGGCGTGCGCGAACGTATTTGCCTCGAGGGACGTGGCCACCGCGTACGCAACACTCTGGGGAAAAAAGGATAGATAAAAACAACGCGCTACAAGGTATTATTAAGTCGGACGCTTTGATAACGAGTTTCTCTTTTAAGGGTCAGAAGAGCGTTTAACACTAATGATCAAGTGGCGTTGTTATTGTAACTATCGGTCTGTTTGTGTTTACGCAACATAAAGAGGCTTCTTCTCATAAGGAGGGACCCTATTATAGATGGAACAATAGCCCTTTGTATTGTTGCGTGAGCGGTTAATGATTTTCAAACAACAATTATCCGCTCTTGGCTCTGGCTGGACGGGTAATCCTATTCGCAAATTAGGATTCATTGTGTGACGCGATGAAAGCCATTATTTTTTAACGACTAATTTTTTTATAAGGACAAATAAATGAAGAAATATGTACTTAGAAACTCGACAGTCTCCATTTAAATATTTCTTTCATTTTAAGGACGAAATAAAAGTTACCTTTTTCGAAAAAAAATATTTTTCAAATCAAAACTTTTGTTATCCTGGTGAATTTAATTCGGTTCACATTTTCGGTGAAATTATTTCTTCCTACGTGGGGTTCGCGAAAACTTATCTTTTAATCTACATACATATAGTAGTATGTGTATATATTTTTTCCTCCATAGTTACTTATCTTTTTAGCGATTTTTGCTTTCTTTTGCGCATCTGACCTTGTTAAAAGCATTAAATTTAGAATGGGAAACATCGCATTTTTAGTTTTTCCCACAAAAAAAACTTTCTAAAAAATTCCAAATTGGATGACGTTTTTAATCTCCCTCCGAACGCGAATGAGTTTTTATCTTTATTATTGTCCTTTAATGACTCAATTTTTTCTATGACGGCGAAGGCGGGGTTGCTTGGACAACTGGGAAACAGTTGACCGATCAAAATAAGAATCGTGTTGTTCAGAAATCTCTCTTTTGAAATTATAATAAAAGTTATACAAAATTATAAATAATACAATAAAAGTACTTATGTAATAATTCTGTAATTTGCTGCAGTTGCATTGGGTATTCGATTTGGTTTTTGAATTTTTTATGAAGAATGCTGAACTCTATTATTATACACATAGTGGAATTATTACATTGTTTTGTTGTATTATTTGTTCCTAATTATGGAATTCCATAAAATTAAGGCTCCTGCATTGGATTATAAAGTTATTTTATTTTCTGTATTAACAAACCCGATAAAAATGGCTTATAACTTATAAAATGACTGAATACAATAAATTCCAGTCATTTTTAATGCAAAACTTATTCATGAATCGAAGTAAGTCTCTTACGCGTTCGATTGCTCCGACGATCGTTACGGAAAAATTCGATCCAATCATTTTAAATGACATAGGAATTCGCCTGTTAGATCTATGCGAGAATGCTGCGTTTGTTGCCATGGCATTCGCAGTATTTTGTTATTTAATTTGCTGCAGTTGCGTCGGATTTTCAATTTATGTTACCATTATTTATGTAGAATGTTGAGTTTTATATTACGTGTTTTCGTAATGACTCGAGTGATTTTATGTATATAATTAAACAAAAAGTTATGATTACGCAAAACGTAAGATATTATCGCAGATTTCTTGGTTTATCTTCTTCGTCAACATTGATAACAAATTCTTGACGAATGATCTACTTAGCTACTTCATCGCGGAGCAGTTATATTTACGTAAATTTCACTGGACTACATGGTTAAACGTCTTCATCATCATACAAATCATCGATATATTACCATCGAGAACGGCAAAATAAATCGATATATTTTTTTCCTAAACAAGCTTTTAACCATGGTTACAACCGTGTGAGAAAAAAAAAACAAAAGCGACCCTAATTGCCGGTTTCTTGTTTACTTTTTCCAAGACGATTTCTCTTTCGTTAAATTGCAAAAAAAAGACCTTCGTTAACTTCCTCAGGTAGGTCCTTGGAAATGAGTGAAAAGAAAAAATAAAAACATAAATTTCCAAGACGACTTGGCGTAGCATGTCTTCACCCTCTGAAGAAAAAAAAATTACTGACACGCGCGAGTGTGTACATACATACAATGCAAAGGACGTTGCGAAATGCTTCCCACGCGCATCGACAATGGGGCCCCCCTTTCTCTCTCGTCCGCATACTGGACGACGTCGCTTTTGAGGAAAGAAAGGAAGAACGAAAGTGATTGATGACGAATACTCTGTCGCGTCCACATATAAATATATTGAAAATATTCACCTTCCGTTTCGGTTTTGACGTTTTGACGCTTTTGAACCCAAGCGGCAATGGGACCCTTTCGATCGATCGAACTGCATTGTTTGCCCGCGCGTGGGTACGACGCCGCCGCCGCCCGCGATAAATTTGGCGTTGTTAAAACGGGTGTAATTCGAACCAAAAAAATTAAAGTAAACGCAAGATAGGGTATATAAAAAAATCGCTACAACATACATTGTACGTACTTTCTCATATACTAATGTGTCGTTTAGTTATCTTTAGAAAATGAAAATCGTATCAGCCGGTTTTTAGAAAATCCAATTTTTGTTAAAGTTGCCCAAGAATAAACTAGCCTTCTATTCATTCATTAAGAAAAATGAAATATGTAGTATTATTGTAGATGTATACTCAAGTAACTGTACGAAATTTGATCAAAATCGTTCCAGCCGTTTTTGAGAAAATCAAATTATTGCTAAAGTTGCCTAGAAAAACTAACCTTATATTCATTTTTTGAGCTATACATTATTATTGAAGACGTAAACTTAAGTAACTGTACAAAATTTGATCAAAATCGTTACGAGCCGTTTTTGAGAAAATCGAATTGTTTTTAAAAATGCGTAGAATAAACTACTCTTAATTATTGAGCAATGTCAGCCATTTCTTCATATACTCTGCTCAGCATGATAAGATGCCTAAGTACGAGGTTTCGTACGTTTTCGCTCTACCGTGGTGAATTATGATAATTTAATGAGTTTTCGAAGGATTGTTGTGCCCTTCGTTTGAGTCCGTTCGGTTTGCCATTAAACTAAAACGAATTCGAGGAACGTTTTTTTTTCTCTTGTGTCGTTTGTTTCGAAATTTTGTGGATTTTTCTTACTGTATCCGGGCGTTGCCAAGGCGGCCGTCATTGTTACCTCCGATTCAATTAGCTTCGACGAAGCTTACAAATATGTAGACGAAAGTTTAGCGTTATTCGCTTCGCACTTTTGTTTAAGCAACGAAACGATCGATGTTTATGGATAGCAACTTAAATAGATACTGATGATTATCCAGGAAGCGTTTATTGATGAAAGTAATTGAACCTTCTTTCGTCTAATGAATACTGGAATCTTACATTTTTTGTGAGTAAAATCATTATATTTTACATTATAATGTTTATTAACGTAAATAAGCTCACGCATCTGGTGTACATTAACCGGAGTCAGTGTTCAATCATGGACAACTGTATGTTGCTTTTTCACGGGTTTCTTGCTTACAAGACATAAAAGTAAATATTTCAGCGAGGCATAATTACACAAGAAATGAAGCTGGATTTGGCGAAAGTAATATGATAGGAAATAAAATTATCGTTATATTTGAATGCAATAGGCTCGGAAACGGATTGTTACAAGCATATATGACTAATTGTTAAGGAAAGCTAATTGTAAGTGAAAAAGTATCTACTATATAGGTATTTTAAAGAGTTTGTATGTTGTGCTGTAGTAGCCTCGCTAAATCCGTTGAGATTCAACGGGAAATTCCGCTAATCTTATATGTAAGAAGGGACTATACAATCTCAATTTCGCCCTCAATAAAGTCGTTTGTCTGTCTGTCTGTGTGTCTCCTTCCCTTCCCCATCTCCCCCTTACTCCACTCGCTATTCTTTCACCACTTCCGGTAATGTTTCTTTTTCCCGCTCTTGTGTCTCCCAACGACTATCTCTCCCCCCCTCTCTCCCCTTCTCTCTCCCCCCTCCCTCCCTCCCCCCTTCCTCTTTCTTTCTCTATCTCTCTTCCACTTAATATTTCAGAACTCATTTCGGATGAAGCCGCACGTGTGTAGCGGTTTTTTTTCCCCTTCACCTTCACCGCATAGAGTCTCGCGTGCGCAATCTTATTCCTTTGGGAAGCAGTACCTTTCTCTCTATTAAAAAAAATATATAGGAGGGAGAAAAACAACAAGAGATGATGCGGTGCTGCTTTCTTCCACCCCCCCCCCTTCTTTTCCTGTTACGTGTATTTTTCATTTGCCTTCATATGCACGTGTTTGAATGAAATATGTCCAATTGCACCGAATGGAATGAAGGTCAAGAGGTCGGAGGAAGATTAATGTATTTTTTGATCGATTTATTTTTTGAGGTGTAAGGATTAAGGTTTCTTTATTAATTTATTAAGGGGAGTTGAATGAAATATTTTAATTAAAAAAAACGAATAAGCATTTAAGTATTTTAAAAAATTGCGATAAATAAGTACATATTTATCTTAGTCATTAGTAACTACTTATTTATTCCTATTTAAAACAGACGAGGAAAGAATTGCAGAGCAAATTACATAAGACGCTTTTTTTAAATACTAAAATAAACAAACATTCCCCAGCAGATCAACCCATCTGGAAAATGTTGCATCTTTAATAATAATCCATACATTAATTATGTAAACGTTCTCAGACCTATTTAATTTCACTTTTGTTTCGAAAAATTAATTAACTAATCTCACAGCAAAGTATTTTACCATTAAAATGTTAAGCAGCGTATCGCGTAAACATTTCTTCAAAAACAATTGGCATCAAGTAATAACAGCGTCAAAATATTTCATAGAAAATAGAAATTTTAGAACCGTAATTTCACTTACTTTCGCTTAATAGCATCATTGTTTATTTACATTCGTTGCTGTGACTACGGTCAACAATACGAAATCCATAATGGACCCTTATAAATACCTAGTTCGTAAGTGGTTTTCTGATAACGTATTAAAAGGCAAAACGTACAGACGGACGGGCCCCAATTTTTTCCACATCTAGTTCGAATGTATATACTATATAGTATCCTGAAAATTTGGCGTGTTGTAGCTTACGTAATTTTTGAGTTATTTCGTACATGTCAGACTGATGGGTGAACCGATTACATAAGCTCTTCTTTTTATTTTTAAAAATCGCTAAAAAATACTAAAGTTTTTAAATACGTACATCAGTTTGTTTTCAGACGTACTATACGGTTGAACTTGATAATTCTTACTTCGAATCAAAACAGATCGGTGTGTTTTAAGAGAGAAGTGGTGTGTTCTTCCATTCGAGTGTTATCGAACCAGATACAACGGGTGGAGTAAGAGAGGGGAAGTGGGGGTAGGAGAGGGGGTTGGGAGGAGGAGGAGGTAAGGAGGGGGGATGGAGGGGAAGGGGAGGGAGGGGAATAGGGGGAGAGGTTGGGGAGGAAGGAGAGAGAGAGGAGTGAGGGGGAGAGAGAGAGAGAGGTAAATGGAGAAAAGAAAAGGAAATAAGGGAGAGAAAGGTACAAAAAGATGAGGGAATGCGAGATACTATATAGGAAAGGGACATATTGAAAAGGGAGAAAAAGATAGATCTCTTTAAGAAAGCGATATTTAAGAGGGAAAGGGGAAGCAGGGAGAGGGAAGGGAGATGGAGGAGAGGGAGAGAGAGAGAGGATGGAAGAGGGGAAGGAAGAGAGGAGATAAATGAAGAAATAAAAGAGAAAGGGAGAGAGACGGGATATAGGAAGAGAGGGAAGAGAAAGTGAAAGAGAGAGAAGTGGGGATAGAAGAGAAAGGGAGGGAGTAGAGAAAGGGAGAGAGAAGAAAAAGGGGGAGAAAAGAGGAAAAGGAAGAAAGAGAAGAGAAAGGGAGGGAGACGGGAGATAGGAAGAGAGAAGAGGGAAATGAAGATAGAAGGGAAGGAAGATAGAAGATAAAGGAAGATGTAAGAGAAAGTGAGACAAGAGAAAGGAAGAGAGGGGAGAGAAAGCGAGAGAGAAAAGAGAACAGAGGATCGAAGAGAAAGGAAAAGAGAGAGGAGAGAAAGGAAGAGAGAGGAACTAAAGAAAGAGAGAGGGAAAGCGAAATATAGGAGAGAAAGGAGAAGTCGGATGAGAAGAGGAAAGGGAGAGAGAGAGAGATGAAGGGTTGCAGTGAGGTTAAGAGAAAAAAGTCGGAGGTAGAATAATAAAAATTCCATCTCTCTCTTTTTTCTCTCTCTCTCTTCCGTGACTTGCGGAGGTAATCATCATCCTCCTTCCTTCCTCCCCCCCTCCCCTCCAATCCCGTGTCATGGCCGCCTGCATTATTCACTCAGCTACCTGTCAGGCATGATTAAAAAAAAAACGAATGAAAAAGTTAAGAGGAGATTTATGTCCCGGCCAATAAAAATCGACGGGTATTTTTTTTTTATGTGTATGAGGCGCTCGTGTGTCGCAATGAAAAAATTATGCTCCCGACGCATGCGCACTTGCAATCTTCTGATGTTTTTTTTTTTGCCGGCTTGTCCTTCCGGGAACGACGCTTCCTTCCTTCACTCGCCACCTCCTTTACACCTTCTTTTCTCCTGTTACTTCCCTCTCGCTTTCATCTTCTCTTCTCCTTTCCGTATCCTTCCCGTTTCTTTTTCTTCATTTTCACTTTTTCGTCACCTTTTCTTTTTCGTCGTATCATTCCCCCCCTTTCCCCCCCTCCTTATTTCCTTTCCACTTCTTCACCTCTTCCTCTCACCCCCTCCCCCCTGCCTCTCTCTGTCATCTCCTGTTTTTTATCTTCTTTTTCCTCCCTATCTTCTCTCGCTATCTTTTTCGTAGCTCTTTTTTCGTTAAAGAAAACAACGTGCTTATTTGATCGCTCTGTCTGTCTGTCCGTCCGACCGCATGTGGACGGTATTATACTTTTCTGTTTCAAGAGATATTTGGAAAATTCTTTTCCGGATCACGTAGCTCTTATTCTGTTAATTTTCTACCAATTAGATTTCCCCCGGTAGTACATAGTTCGTACATTTTTCCGCTAGGTGGCTTCGAATTCGAAAAATTCAAAATTTGAAATTGTATTTATAGCTAAACTACTATAAGCTAAGAGGAGTGAAGTTTTCACAAATTAGAAAGTCTGCTGAAGTTCTACATTTAGGCAAAATTCATCAATTTCATAATAATCGCAATAAAATATGTATTTGCAACGATAGACCAAAAATAAAATCTGAAGCGTATTTTTTTGTGCGGAAGACGTGGTATCAGGGTGAAAAACTGAAATATTCGGGAAGTTGGTTTTCGGGAAAGTGACCTTATCCCGTTGAAAATGAAGTCGCCAATGACATTGATTTTGATGAAATGATCGATAAATTTGCGGTACTAAAGGGGAGAAAGAAAAAAATTGAATGTCCATGTTTATTAACGTTAAAATAAAGGATTTTTAACGTTTTCCACAGATTTACTTTTTATTTTACCACTTCCGTTAATTTCTACGTACTTTACTCTTTTTAATGAGGAGACGGGTCAAAAAAAATTGCTTTGCCTAGGTTTCCGATTGTCTTAAACACGGTCCTGCTCCAACCTTTCTCTTCCTGCTCTCTCTCTCTCTCTCCCTCCCCTTTCCTCCTCTTCCAGCATTCGTCTCGCCATCTATCCCCATAACGTTTCATTTCTTATCCGCTAAAAACAAAAGAAAACGAAAAATCAAATCCTTTCAATACTCCATAGGTATATAAGAAATCGTGATCTCTCATTTTCCTCCCTCTATTTTTTTTGCCGGGATCCTTTACGTGACTAGACGCTCTCAGGGCTAGAGTGTTTTGTTTGTGCAATTTAGAGGAAGAGAGAGAGAGAGAAAATGGAATGTGTAGTAGGACGTGCACGCGACGACCTCTGTGATTTTTTTTCTTCCTCCCTTTTTTTCGAACTGTTGAAACGAACTCATTTCCTCTTACTATCTTTTTTCGTTATTTTAATTAATTTCCGTCCTTACCGAAAAGTTTTCGCTCTTTTTCCTCTTTCCAAATACGTTAATGAAGTAAGCATATTTTTCTCGCGTTCGGAAGCGTGCATAAAGTACAACGGAATTTCTGTAATTCGAACCTCAAGGGAAACAAAAAAAATATTCGACTTGTAGAAAATTTGTAGTTACAGAAGAAGAATTACACGAATAAGATTTTGTCTTGTGAAATGAATTCACTTGGAGTTACGGAAAATTCGATTTTATAGACGTTCGACTTGGTGAAGTTCGAATGTGTGCATACATGTGTCTGGAACTACGATAGAAAAAGTTCAGAGGCTTGTTTTCAAATTCGAGAAATTCATTTTTGTTCGGGGATGGCAAATAGATATTCTTTGGCGTGCCAAAAAAATAAAAATTTTTGTGTTGCATAATTTCAGGCATGCCAAGCAATTTATTTATTAACGAATTGACCTCCATACATACTCATAATTATATCAATGTGGATTTATTCGGTATATTCGCATGTACATTTCAGTGTACATAGGCTACCAGTTTGTGCAATGATAATTTTCAAACTGACCTAAGGCGAAAAAGGGGAAACAATCACACGAATTTAAATTTGGAGAAAATGCGCAAAATAAATTTTAAATATTTATCAGTTTGAACTTTTTTGGGTCGTTTTAGAGGAAAGTTCTTTTAGAGTTTTGGCGTGTAATTTTATTGATTGATTAGCAACGCAACGGAACTGACCTCACATGCTATGCCATTGGACAATTGTACGTTGCAAGTTGAAAGTTGACTAAAACTACATGTATTCGCAGCAGAAATAAAAACTAAGAGCGTCGTCTACTATCAAGCATTGTCAAACGAATCAACGGCTTTCAATATTCATTTTAATTAAGAATCCTCAAAATGTTTTCTAAAACGTAGGTTTTTATAAATTAAACCTACGGCCCGCGGGCCTCATGCGGCCCCCGACAGCGTTTCGTGCGGCCCCGAGAAACCATGATGAGAACGTGATCAATTCCATATTTTTTCGGTGAAATTATGGTTTTAAAACCTTTTCTGGTGGATTTTTTTAAAGCTATTAAACCAATTAGAATTGATCTCCACTAATATGAGACCCGTCGAAGCTCTCATGATTTCCGATGCGGCCCTCCGAAGCATTAAAACCAACGAATGTGGCCCGCCATGTAGGAAAGGTTGCCGATCCCTGAATTAAAATGTGAAAAAAATTTCCCAGATAAAACTTTTCAAGCATAGAAATAATTTTTCATTCATGATGATTGGCTTCATTTACAGTCACGTCGATTAAAATACATAACATATCCGGGCAAATTTTCCAGTTTCAAATAAAAAATTCATTGTCGTCACTCCCGCCAAGGTTCAGGAGAAAATGGCGCTAGTATAGAGTTTACATAATAAACAAACGCCACCTTTAATAGACGCTGGGTTCTCTTGTCAAAGCATTTTTTTCAATTTACATTTCAATGGTAATGTCGCATCGTGTATAAAAAATTCTCGTTGGCAAAGTCAATTCGTTTTTTCAAAAAAAAAAATGTTTTCTCCGTTATTTTAATCCCGGAATCCTCGGCATATCTTACTATTTTTTTTTATTTTTTGACCGTTCTTATCTCCTCGATCCAATTCAATGTCCATTTTACTTCGAAAAGGAAAAAAACGCGCAATCTTCACTTGTGCGGATCAGATTCTGCGCACGTGTGGTTGCTCCGCTCCCCTTTTTATTTTCGAACATTGCCGCACTGCGACCTTCCAATCTTCCTCCTCTCTCTCTCTCTCTCTCTCACCCCCTCCTCTACCTCTATTCCATTCTCTCCGCAATTTTAAATAAAGATTTAAAAAAAAATGTGTATACCGAATAATGTTATCACTCATGAAACAAAATAATTTTCAAAAACAAAGCCATATACGTACAGTAAACTCCCGATTTGCGAACATTCATTAGGTTTACGTACTTTCGGTCTTACGAACAAGAATTTTTACGCCAAAAAAATTTGACTTACGACCTGAAAAGGACCGCCTCGCAATATGAAGAAATGTCATAAATATTTTAGTGTGTATGTATGTATGTTCTTTATGCGTTTTTACACCGTTGAAGCTATCGAATTCAAAAGTTTCATGGGCCATCCTATGGACCAAAGGAAGAACTTGGTCTAGGTTTGCAGACCGTGGGGTCTCTTATACCTCATGGGGTCAACAAAATACTGTTTCCATAAGAATGCATGGGAAATGGTGTGGAGAAACACCAAAATGCCATGCAGCCCTTCACTGATGTCGATAGAAATATACCTAAATATTAACTTACGACCACGGGAAATGGATTATTTTACGCACGAAAGACAGAATATTTTAATTCTGTTCATGTTTTGTCGTATTACATGCTAAATCGCTCGAAATTTTCCTTTAAACGCAAAATTTATCGGTTTAGATTACCATTTTCCAGGCGGCAACAAAGCTAAATTTCTTAATTGTTCTCCTTTTCAAAAGGAGATAGCCACGTAAAGATTAATGCAAGGAAAATCCACGCCGTGGCGCGCCTTAGAGGAAGAATAGCTAACGCCAAGATAAAAGGTACAAATGGATTCATGCCTAAATATAGTCTATGGATATTTTAAAAGTATAAAGCAATAAAAATCGTTTGCTACTTAAAAGAAAAGTTTCCCGAACGAAGCCGGGCGTTTCAGCTAATATGAAATAAAAATGAAACGGCATTCGCATAAGACTTCCTCAGATGCGTCTTTCGTTGCTTTTCCAGCACCACTCGTCTGATATAAGTAAATGTTGAAAGTTGTGCGCCTTCTTCCACGTTATCATGCCTGCTAATATGCACCCGTAAAAGCCCTCTACCCCAAACTTCCGCTTAATGTGGAAAATAACGCCAAATTCAACGAATGACTAAGTTGTGATCAAAATGCATTTGTTAAAATTTATTATGATTTGTTCCGTTCTCCCTTTTATTGCACGTGTAGGAAGAAGAATTACCGTATTTGCCCGAATATAAGACGACCCCGAATATAGGGCGACACCCCATTTTCCCACCGAGAAAACTAGAAAAAAATTATTTGACAAAAATTTGAATAACGAAAGTTATAGGGTCCAAATATAAGGGACAATTTTTGAAAAAACCTCGCCTTATATTCGGGCATATACGGTAGTTTTCAAACTTCCCACGATTTTAACATTGCATTAATGGAGAAAATCTCTTCCGATTTACGAACTTTCGGTTTTACCAACTACTTTTCAGGAGCGCATGGTGTTCGTAAATCGGGAGTTTACTGTGTATATATCCTGCGCTTTTGTTTTACCCCCCCGCATTGGTTCCACCTATTCAGTCGGGGGGGATTTTTTTGAGGAAAAAATAGGGGTTTTAGAGGTTAAGAAAAAAAGTGTATTATGGCGGACGGGTTGTGTTCACGTGTTTTGTGTGTTCGGATGAGGCGTCCTTTGCTTCCTGCAATTTCTTTGCCATTCCCATCTCGTTCCCGCACGAGATGGTGTGCATGCATTTTAAGTGAGTGTTTACATGTGTATATGTATGTGTATGCGTGCGTGTGTATGTACTTATGTAAGTAATGTAATGTATTTATGTATGTATATTTTATCTATGAATAATGAGACGTTAAAAAAATCAGGCGAATTAACGTATTCGATTTCTAGGGATCGTTAATCCGTTGTCTGACGCACATCAAGGGAAATCATTGTCTTTACGTGTTCGTTTTTTTAATGGAAGACAAGAAAATATAAATCATCGCCATTAAAAATAGTAATCCATTCCCTTTCTCGCTCGTTTTAAAAGGTCTATAATTTGAGACGGAAATTACGACCGTTTTTTTTTTACGGAAGACGTGACAATTTGGGACTATTAGGTTAGGGAAGTTGATTTGGCGTTGTTGCCTCGGGATACGTCAAACAGCTGCCTCCAATTGTTAATTGTATGGGATTTCGCCAAAATGATAATGCACCGCGTCATAATTAGCGACCGCGTTTATTTTTTTTAATGGCGTAAAGTGTGAGGGATCGTTACTCGTGGATAAATCGGATATGCCTAATTAATTTCGACGTCGTAACTCTCAGAAAGGCTTAATTTTCCTCTCTTCCTGAAATCAGAGACGTAGCATTTCTGAGATGGCAGGAAACGTTACTTCCTCGTACAGTGTTTGTATGTATGTAAGTATTTTTGGCACCGGATGACTATTCGCCAACGCGTGAGCACGTGCTTGGTTTTGTGTGTGTGTGTGCACACGACTGCATTAATCTCCGCATTACGTACATCACTTTTTTTTAAACGAGAGTGTGTGCATGCATGCACGTCTTCGTGTGCCCTTAAAAGAGAGAGAATGCGCTTTTCGTGATGTTTGCGTGTGTGTGTGTGTGTGTTGCCGCAGAGGAGTTGCGGAGAGTGTGCGAGGGAGATAAAGACAGGTAGGAATGAGAGAGGGAGAGGTCGCCATGGTTTGGGAGGGAGGGGGGGTGAAAGGTTGCTATGGGGAGGAGAGGGCGTGTGTGTGTATAGGGTAAGAGGACTGAGGGGGGTGGGATAGAGGAGTGGGTGGTGGCCGGGCTGCGGCGCTCTGTGTTGTTGGGAATGGTGGGTGAGAGAGGGAGGGGGGAGGGAGGGGGCGAGAGAGGTTGGCCCCCTCCCCTTATTTCGAGGAATCGATAGCGGAATGGGCGTAGTCCAGAGTCGCGCCAACTTCTCTCTCTCTCTCTCTCTCTCTAACCTACTCACTCCCTCCCTCACTCTCTCTCTCTCTCTTTGACTCTCTTTGCTTCGTCTAAAAAGAAAAGCTAACTTTATGCCAACACTTTCTGCGATACCTCTCTTTTCTGTAAAGTTTTCTGTTTTTCTCTCCTTTCATCTCCAAATGCTCGGATTCAAAAAAAGAAAGACTTTGTGCCAACACGGTTTTTTATGCTTGAAGCCCGCTTTCTTTCCATCTCTCTCTCTCTCTCTCCATCATAATCTTTGTTTCTTTCTCCAGACTTTCTCCTCGCTCCTTGTATAAACCTCCTTTATATCTCCTTTCTCTATCCTTCTGATTCTAACTTAATGTCCTTGAACTTTCTCCCTCCCTCCCTATCACCCTATCCTCTTTTCACCCTACATCTTCTGCCTTCCTCAAAGTCTTCTATCTTCCTCTATCTTTCCCTTCATTTTCCCTATATTTCACTCGTGCATCCCTCTTCGTCCTTACTTCCTATTCCTCCCACTCCTTTTTTCCTCTCTCCCTCCCTCTTTTCTCTACCTCTTTTCTCTCCCTCCCTCTCCCTCTGTGTTGTGACGACGGTATACAGTGTTATTGTATTCAAGTTTTCTCCTACTGTGCATATTATTTTATGTTTTATTTTTATACTTACTATCTAGGGGTTTCGCAGGTTTTTCACACTTCCCTTCTCAGTGAGTGTTTTCCTGCGTGGGTTTTTACTATTTAGGACAAGTTTGTTCTCGTATAGGTTTTCCCCACAAATTTAAATGTCTTAAACTTACCATTTCTCATTTTGTTTGACTTTTATACTGTTCTGTACTCTTGTAATGCTGTATTCTAACTTCAATTGAAACTATCTGTATTGACGTAGGGTTAAATGTAAGAATGGACCTTATGGTCTAAATTTCGCCCGAATAAAGACGTATCTATCTATCTATCTCTCCCTCTCTCTCCATCCCTCCCTCCCTCTCCCCCTCTTCTCTCTCCCTCCCTCTCCACCTCTTCTCTCTCCCTCCCTCTCCCCCTCTTCTCTCTCCCTCCCTCTCCCCCTCTTCTCTCTCCCTCTCTCTCCCTCTCCTCTCTCTCCCTCTCTTCTCTCTCCCTCTCTTCTCTCTCCCTCTCTTCTTCTCCTTTCCTCCATCTCCTTTCTCTTCCTTTTGTCTCCCTCTCTCACTCCCTCTCACTCCCTTTCTCTTACTCCCTTTCCCTTCCTACCTCTCTTCTCTCTCCTTTTCTCCATCTCCTTTTCCTCTCCTCTTCTCCCTCCCTCTCATCCCCCTCCCCCTCTCCCTCCCTCGTCTCTTTCATTCTTCCTTTCTTCCCGTCTCCCTCTTCTCTCATTCTCTTGCAGGTTGTCTGTCTCCCTTTCTTTTTTATCTTATCTTTCCTCCCTCTTCATCTCTCTCTCTCTCTCTCTCTCCTTCCTCCATCCTATCTTGTCTCTCCTTTCTTGTATACCCTTCCAACTCAACACAACCCTGAAGGATATATTTACCTTTCTAAACTCTTGAGCCTAAAAACAACTACTGCCCCAGAAATTCGAAAGTAAAAAAAACATTCTTTTTTCTCTCTCTCTCCGCTGGGGATTCCCTTCTATTTCCCCTTCTATTTTCCACTTCTCTTCCCTCTTTCTCTTTAACCTTAGCGTGACTCGAACCGTTTTGCCACGCTGTAGAAAGAAAATCTCGATACATCCACTTTTTTCGAGCAAGGCACCTAGATGGATAAAAAAGAAAAAGGTTGAAGGCATTTTTCTTTTCCTTTTCGTTTTAGTTTTATTTTTTCGACTCTTCAAGATTTAAAGAAAAAAAAACACGAACATCCCGATTCTGGAGTGTTTCGTTTATTCGGAATTTTGTTTCCTTTCTTGAAAAAAAAACTTTCGTGCTGATTTGGCAGCGTGCTTTTGCGATTGTTTTTCGAGCCATGATCCGAGATCGGTTTGCCAATGGCGCCTTTCTCCTAGAACGAGATTTTTCTGCTAAAGTTTTCTTAAACTTTTCTTTCATTAAAAAAGCAGTTTGGAGACTACGGCGAAATGGACGTTTCAAAATTAAGAACTCCTTAACCGTAAAATTAGAATATTTAGGGTCAGTAACGACGAGGAAAATTAAAAAGGAAAACAAACGAAGAAAGACGGAAAAACCTGTAAGTTTAACGTTTCTTTTTTCTGTCTTTCTTCGTTTGTTTTCCTTTTTAACTTTCCTTGTCGTTATCGTCCCCAAATATTCCAATTTTTACGGTTAAGGAGTTCTTAATTTTGAAACTTTTTCTTATATTCTTTATTTTTACGACGAAATTCTGAAACTTTTTCTTTTTTTTAGGGGGGGGAGGAGATGGAATTTGATTTTGTGACGTCGAAGAAGGCGTGTGTTGATCATGTATATACATTTTCATCGCTTATGTATTTGGATTGGAACTTCTATAAGTCGATCCTCAAGCGTAACAAAAAAAATATTCGTATTATGAAAAATTCGAGTCATACAAGAAAAATAACACAAAAGATTTTGTCCTGTCAAATGAATTCACTTCGAGTAGTTATGGAAAATTCGAGTTATAGACGTTCTACTTATAGAAGTTCGACTGTATATACATAAAAAAAACAGGGCACTTACGTATTAACGGATGACCCAAACGATGTTGTAGTAAATTTTAAAATTACTTGCGTTCACCAACCCACCCTAAACAACTTTAAAATTTACCACAAAATTGTTTGGCTCACCCGTTAATACGTAAGTACAAAAAAAAACAGCCTTATTGACGTGTCTCACGCGTTTCTCCGATTGATAAGTCTTTTGTTTTGCTTTGAAGGTCAATCCCCCGGTAGGGCTATTGGAATCGTCTACGTGTTCACCTTTTTTTTTTTAATTTTTCCTTCCGACACTTCGGGGTGATTTTTTTTTGCTATCTCGTTTTAGCGATGGTAATCGCCTCTTTCGGTTCGACTGTAAGAATCTTGCGCTCGATTATAGATGCCGTTCCGTCTCGTGACCCGTGATGTAGTCGTTTGCAAAAAAAAAAATTGCCGCCGGCTCTCAATGCTGGATCATCGGTCGACTTGAATCTCCGCCTGCAATTCAGCCACCAGTTACACTGTTTCGCTTTTATCTATTGCTCTATTTTTGCTTGGCAGTAAATTTTTTTTTCAGTTACAATGTGGAGAAACAGTTCGTTTAAATTTTAATCAAAGAATAAAACTAGCTTTGGGTTTAACTAATGTACACGTACACGTTTGGTGAATCCGAATCTGAATAAATTCCCGGCAAGCCACCGCTGTTGGTGTGTGGCAGGGGAAGATTACCTCCGACCTATCATATTGTTCTCCTATTGTGCTTGCTCCCTTATCGTCTTAGGAAAGATCTATCGGTCCTACAATCAATTTCTCGAATCTTGTCAGTGTGGTCGTGGCGTCCTACGTAACTTGGGTTCTTAATTACGCCTGATAATTCATCATTAAAGCCTGATCTAAATCTCATCAGTAGCCGATGCTCAGACCATTCTCGCCGTTCCTCCAGAGACTCCTATCCAAGCTCATTTATTACGCTCGTGACACTTACTTGCCTACCGTATCTACTTTTCACGTTGAATTTTTTCCAACTCCTGAATAAGGTCTATCTCGCAAAGGTCCCATACGCTACACACATATTCGATTGACGGTGTAACTAAGAAAAAATAACAAACCTCGCGGGTATTTTAATCACATACACCTAATATTCTACTGACAAATCCTATCCTTTTACGAGCTGTCCCTATGGTCCGTCGAATGTGCTCTTTCCAAGATAAATCGCTCGCTAGTACGATACCAATATATTTCTGTGTTTTCACGGTCTTTATGAGGCCCCTGTCGAGAAACTAACTCACTATTGATAACATGGTTCAATCTACCATACTAAAGAACATTTATTACTGTTTAATTCTGCCACATTTTACACCATTCCGAAATGGAATATAGATGACGTTGGATGATCTGAACATCTTCTGCATTGCGACTATAAACCACTGTGTCGTCCGCGAATAATCTACAACTACTCCTTACAAGTTTGCTGAGATCGTTTTATATATATGAGGAAGAGCAGCGGGCCCAAGACACACCCCTGGGGGACGCCGGAGGTGACATTTACAGGATCTGAACGATGCCCATCGATTACTATCCATCTGCTCTCTGTCGCGGTGATTCGAATACAAGCAAGTGATATCGTTTTATGCAGGTAGTAATTCAAGAATAAGTAAACTGTCCGAAAACGGCTCGAAATAAAGATATACGATACAGTTGAATTTCTATTAAAGTCGAACCTCAAGATAAAAAATTAACTTGAAAATGATTTCACTTCGAATTGTGGAAAATTCGTCTTATAGACGTTCGACTTATGGAAGTTCGACTGTATATCGGTGCTTTTCGTGTAGAATGTCTTTGTATCATTTTATTTTGGATAACTTCTTAAAAAAGAAGTAACCAATGCTATTCCTAGGATGGAACTTGGAAATACAGTAGAACTTCTGTAAGTCGAACCTTAAGGGAAACGAATAAATATTAGACTTATAGAAAATTCGAGTTATGAAAGAAAAATTACACGAAAAAGATTATGTCCTGCAAAACGAATTCACTTCGAGTTATGAAAAATTCGAGTTGCGAACGTTCGACTGTAATTATCATGCGGCGTCCTGTTCCTTTCCAAGGTGTTATTGGAAGCTATTTACAACGAAATAAATGATAATATCAAGCGGTTCGAGTTCTTATATAATGATATTGTGTATAATATTTTTCGTCGCTGCTTTTTAACGATTACACTAATTTTTTTTAATGCGCTAAACTGAATTTAGGTTTGTTTTAATGAAAATATTTCATTTATAGACACATCTTAATAAAAAATTACAGTATTCTCCCTTTCTTATCTTTTAAAAAAATCTTAATTATTGGCAGTTGACCATTATATTGTAGACTCCGTACTATATTAGGTTCTTTGTTGGCGCGTGTGTTTACACACACACACACATAGACAGGGTGGCCAACAAGTCACTAGACAATATCACAAATATTTATTAAGAGAAAAACAACAATACATAAGCGAATGGCGGTGATATTGTTCTTATTTAATGAAATAATAAACAAAACGAACAGAAACAATATAAAAACTATCTTCTACATTCAAATTGAGATCCATTCACATCTGAAAAGTAAATACATTTATACATCATTATTTGAGTTAGTGCATAGTGAATTATTGACCACTTTGTATGTTAATTTGTTTGTTTATCTATTATAGCCTATATTATACTTGGCTTTTTCATTTTTTTAAGAATTAAATTATTAAAAAATATATTCGGAAAGTTAGGTTTTTTCCCAGTCCGCCTCTTTAAAAAAAAAAGAAGAAAAAATATTCTCCTACTGCGCACCCAAGAAAAACAGAAAACGAGAAAAATCTATAAACTCAAAAATTCTTCCGATGCGCGCATAAAGGAATCATCGTCATCATCTGAAACGGCTGTCTCGTATTAAAAAAAATAAGAGAATATGGGACGAAGATGGAGAGAGGGAGGAAATAGGAAAAGAAAACAACTCGGCGTAGTAAGCGTCCATTTCGCATTGACACGCCCGCACACGCGCACGCATGCACACGCACACACACACGATCAGGCACACACGCACTCGTCGTGACGTAGGATTTCCCTCCTTCCCCGCAAAAACGTTATTCATACGATCAATAATTCAACTCCCTCTGGATTCCTCCTTCCGCCTCTTCCAACCCCCCTCCTCCTCCCCCTCCTCCCACCCCACTCCTACTTGCTCTATCTCTTTCTCTCTCTCTCTTCCTCTCTTCCTCCCTCTGCTTCCCTCTCTCTTCCCCTTATCCTACCACACCTTTGCTCTCTCCCCCCTCTCTTCCTCCTGCCCTTATCTTTATCCTCTCTTCCTCTTATCCACTTCCTTTCATCCACTTTCTCCCTCTCATCCATTTTCTTCCCATCTTCCACTATCATCCTCTCTTCCTCTCATCCTTTCTCTTCCTCGTCCACACTTCCTCTTCCTCTCATCCACTTTCTTCCTATCATCCACACTTGTTCTTCCTCTCATTCACTTTCTTCCTATCTTCCACTATCATCTTCTTCCTCGTCCACTTTCTTCCTATCATCCACTTCCTCTCATCCAATTTCTTCCTATCATCCACTCTTCCTATCATCTACTCTTCCTATCATCCACTCTTCCTATCATCCACTCTTCGTCTCATGCACTCTTCCTCTCATGCACTCTTCCTCTCATCCACTCTTCCTCTCATCCACTCTTCCTCTCATGCACTCTTCCTCTCATCCACTCTTCCTCTCATCCACTCTTCCTCTCATGCACTCTTCCTCTCATCCACTCTTCCTATCATCCACTCTTCCTATCATCCACTCTTCCTCTCATCCACTCTCTTCCTCTCATCCACTCTTCCTCTCATCCACTCTTCCTCTCATCCACTCTTCCTCTCATCCACTCTTCCTCTCATCCACTCTTCCTCTCATCCACTCTTCCTCTCATCCACTCTTCCTCTCATCCACTCTTCCTCTCATCCACTTTTCCTCTCATCCACTTTTCCTCTCATCCACTTTTCCTCTCATCCACTTCCTCTCATCCACTTCCTCTCATCCACTTCCTCTCATCACTCTCTTCCTCTCATCCACTCTCTTCCTCTCATCCACTCTCTTCCTCTCATCCACTCTTTTCCTCTTTCCCCATCCCTCTTTATCAGTCCTCTTTAAATCACTCTCCCCCCCACCGTCTCCATCTGTTTTCTCCACAACTTTCTCCCTCTCCTTCGCAATCCCTTCTCCCTTCCATCAACCATTTTAGTTCGCTTATCTTCTTAACCCTCTCGTTTTCTTCTCATACTCCCCTCATACTCTCACACTCTCCTGATTCAACGCTCCACCCTCTCTCCCTTATTACTCGTTTTGTTGAACGGTCTCTTAATATCGATTTATTCCTTTTGCATCGGACGCTAGCCTTTATAAAAAATCGTATCGCTTTCAATGCTCTCCTTAATCCTTTCATACTTTTTCTTGCGACAACGTTGATATATCGTTTTTGTTTCGCTAAAATCCAGAATTTCAAAAAAATTTGAAATTAATGTCCATTGGCTGGTGGACAGGAATGGACAAGTCATCTAAGACGGGGAATTTTCAAACTTTTTCCTCCGCTGGCCAATAATGATATATAACATGTTATTCGGCCCAACAGACTATTCCTTATAAAATATTAGTATAAGTGCCCGTCAAAAATGACGGGGATGATCGATTATTCCGAAATAAAATTGAGGCAGTCTCCTTTGACCTGAAATCATGCCTCCTGCTTAGAGGGGTGCCTTCGATCCGAGCGAAGGTTCGAAACCTTCGCCGCGAGTATATGTTGTGCTTCAAAAGCTGACCTTAGTCCCCTCTTCCCAGGTATATGAATGGTTGTTTTTTTTTCAGTGCGTGACAGAGGGAGTGACAAAAGTACAAAGGGACAGAATATGGCTCTTATATATAACCGATACATTAAAACGTTTTGTTATTATATCATAATACTATCCTGAAAATTTCATCAAATTCGGTTCAGTCGTTTGCGAGATATTAAGCTCCAAAAAGCATTACATGACAATGGGACAAAGTGACACTGTCTTTTATATATGTTTTATGATGATTGTTAAATTATAATTTCTAAGGATACAGATTATGACTTAAAAATCCTATTATTTGATTTTGATTACCTTGGCAACAATTTAGCCAAAATTTTGCATCCAAATATTTCAAATTGACCCCTTTCCGAGGCCCTTATTGAACGTTTTGCGGCCCACCGTGCGGCCGCGGCCTATACTTTGATAATCCCTGCTCTAGGAAGCTTGATTTAAAACTAAAAAAGTCCCCTGTGAAGTAAATACTTTTCAGCGGTATATGTTTTGACGCTACAATCCAGGGATGGAAAATACGTGACGCGTGCCAGAAGCGGCGTGCTTACGATTTTACTTGGCACGCGTAAGCTTGTATTTTTATTCTATATAAATTATGAAGTTCCTTAGAGAAGGAGTAAGCTAGTGACACGCAGAAAAAAAATCGGATGATTCGCGTTACTATCTTGGCACTAGATACGAAAAGCATTCGCCATCCCTGTCACAATCTATGCCGAATCGAATTAAATTTATACTCAATGTCAAATATGTATTTTCTGTTAAATTAATTGGTTTTGAGGTAATCTTTTTGATCTCACCTCCTTTTGCTACGGAATTTTAACTTTTTACTTTCTCATATATTAATTGTAAGTATATTGAGAAAGTATTGTTTTCGCGAAAAAATTCGACCTCGAGATTTTTACGGAAATATACGTTTTAGGTGTCGCTGAATCCGAAAAAGTGGTTTTCGCAATGCCGTCTGTCTGTCTGTTACTGGCTTCAGAGCCCAGACGGTAGAGCGAAAATGAATGAAATCTCGTACTTAGGCATTTTATCATACTGAGCAGAGTATACATAGAAATGGTTGACATTGCTCAACAATTAAGAGTAGTTTATTCTACGCATTTTTAACAACAATCCGATTTTCTCAAAAACGGCTCTAACGATTTTGATCAAATTTCGTAGTTACTTGAGTTTACGTCTGCAATAATACTACATATTTCATTTTTCTCAATGAATGAATATAAGGCTAGTTTATTCTTGGTCAGCTTTAACAAAAATTGGATTTTCTGAAAACAGGCTTATACGATTTTCGTTTTCTAAAGATAACTAAACGACGCATTAGTACCCATATATGAGAAAGTTTGTACAATGTATGTTGTACCGATTTTTTGTAAATGCGGTATAGGCAACTTAGCAAGACGCTCACGACTTTTATGTTAATTTCGTATTCTTCTTTTTTTTGTACTTTTTCAAGCAATTACCTTGACCGTACGGAACGTGCGGAGGCGTTAAATTCTTTCACCCGTGCTCGGGAAAAATTCCTTCGATAAAAGTAGTGCGGAATGAAAACCTCTTTTGCTTTTATTCCATTTTCTCGACTTCCCCGCTAAAGGGGGAAGGGAGGGATCAGCGAGCTTTCTCCCTTTAATTGCGTCCGGCCGTTGCCGCAGTAACCTAGTGAACTCCCGCGTTGAGTGGAAGGGAGAAAGAGGTGGAGATGGAGGGAGGGAGGATAAGAGGAGAAAGAGAGAGAGAGGATAAGAAAGAGGCGAGATTGAGGCATGTTATCCCTCTCCTTAGACCTTCAGCTCATTCGTCAATTAGTTTACACGTCCATCACTCGTTTTTCGCGGTTTCGATTTACCGCTGTTTTTTTTACTTTCTCATATACGCAGTATACGGCAATGCCCCGATTAACACGAAGGATAAGTTCCTGAAAAAATACTCCCACTTTTTTCCGTTAAAAACTGAAAATGTACGTGAAAACTACAGGGATTTGAGTTCCGTCTTCAAAAATGAGAAACCATAATTTCTAAACTTTCCGATAGTTCATTCCACGAGTTCGAATCTTGACGGGAAATAATTTAAAAAAGCAAATATATAAGCCTCTACACCGATTTACGTGCATTTCTTTTGTGGCAATAATGGGACCAAATTAACCCCAAGCAGCTTATCTCGGTCCGCCTAATTCTCGTCAAATGCAGCTCTCGTATGTACGATAGTAACTGATCCTGAAAATATGGTTTCTCTAGGTTGAACCGGTTCAGAGATGTCGTCTGAGCAGTCGGACGGACGGACGGACAGACAAAGTGAATACATGAGCGATTTGTAAAAGAAATCGCTAAAAATACAACTTGGTATGCGATGGATGGAATTTCATCAATTAACTTAAAGAGCCTATCTCGAAGAATGAGGAAAGAAATAAATAAAAAAAGAAAAAGGAACGAATTGAGGAAAATCGTCCCCAAGAAGGCGAATGTTAAAAGAAACTGCGCAGGACTATTTTTAGAAGGGAATTAACGAGGGAAGATTAGGGAGAGTCGAAAAGAGGGAGGCAAAATGGAAGAGGAAGGGAGGAGGAGGAGAAAAGTTAAGAAGGAGAGAGGAAGAGGAGTGAGTGGAAGAGGAGTGAGAGGAAGGTGGAGTTGGAATGGAGGGAAGAAATTGAGAAGAGATGGTTGTTTGATGAACTGAGAAGAAAGTGAGAAGGGTAGGGGGGTAGGGAGGGAGAGATAGAATTAAGGCGATTAAGAAGAAGGGAATGAAACAGAGAAGGGATAAATATTGGAGAGAGAGAGAGAAATACGGGTTGAAGGAGATAGAGAAAGAGAGTGGGAAGGGGAAAGAGGGAGTGGAGAGTGGTAGATAGGAGAGAGTATGTAAGAGAGATTGAAGGTAGTGTGAGAAAGAGAAAAGGAAGAGAGAGGAGAGGGAGAGAGACAGACAGACAAACGACTTTATTAAGGACGAAATTGAGATTATATAGTCCCTTCTTATATTTAACATTTAAGAGATGGGGAAAGAGGAATTGGAGAAAGGAGAGAGGAAGTGGGAGATGTTGTGAGAGAGAGAGAGAAAATAGAGGATTTGGAGTTATAAGTGAAAATGAGAAATGGAGAGGAGGAAAAGATCTTAGTGATCTTAAGTGGTAGATATACAGGTAGAGGTAGAATCGGCATAGCCTGTCTAGCTCCCAATGTGAGGGTCTTGGGTTCGAATCTTCTAGATGGCATGGTCGTTTGTGCTTGTCATAAATATATTGCAACACCTGTAATTGGGGAAAACTGTTCGTGTTTCATTATTATTATTATTAATTATTAATAGTAAACTTGGACGAATAGAGAACAGGATGTAATGAAGATACCGTCGAACTTCTATAAATCGACACTCTATAACTCGAATTTTCCGTAACTCGAACTGAATTCATTTTACGAAATCTTTTTCGTGTCATTTTTTTCTTCCGTGACTCGTAATTTTCTACAATTACAATATTTTGTTTGTTTCCCTTGAAGATCCCTTTTATATACGGAATAAATTGGGGGAACCATAGAGGAGGAGGGGGGGAAAAAGTGATCGAGGTGAATGGAGAGAGAGAGGGGGGGGGGAGGGGAAGAGGAGAGTCGTTAAAGAAGTAGTTAACGAGGAGAATGGAGGAGGGATGGAAGAATGGCAAGGGAGATAAGTGCATGTAATGGAGGTGAATAAGATTCTGTATTGCGTCAAATGGGGCAAGGAGGAGTCATCCATCTTCATATATTATCCCAAGTAATATACGTGTGTGTCCTACCTTCGGAGCATTAAATGGATCCTGCGATGCGGTACCCTTTTGCATGTTCTATTTATAGCTCATCTCCCTTCCCGAGCTGTGACCTTCCGCCCCTCCCTCCTACCTCTTTCTCTAAATCAATTGAGGTGCATGAGTAAGGAGGAGATAGAGAGGGGGGATAAGCAGAGAGAGGTGTAGTGTTCTTAATTGGCTGTTAGCAGGGATCCAGATTGAGACGGTATGCCAGGTACCGGAGGAGGAGGAGGAAGGGGGGGGGGGAGAATTTTGGTTAAGAGGGGGAGAGACGTAAAACTTGGTAATATATGAGAAAGCGGATTTGGGTTGACCCCTCTGAAACGTGCGATAATTCCGTATTACCTTCGTCGCGGTGGATGCTTGAAATTGGACTATATGGGTCCAAAGGGGGAAGGGGAGGGGGGTGTATAAAACATTTTACTCGAAAGGGCCGCGTTAGGATTTAATCTATTACCGTGCGGGCCACATGCGTGAAATTGTGGAAAGGGGGGGTATTTCACTTCACTACGCAATCAGTGCATGGATTTGTTGGAAGAGCACCAGGGTCGCTTTAAGGCAATGGTGGGCCCTGGGCAATGTGTGATCTTGGACCCCCCTCTCTTTACTTAAAAAAAAAAGAACTATTTCCTTGTTTAATTTATAAAAAGATTTTATACTTCAACGCACACGTGTCGCACGCCATTAATATAATGTCTTTTGCGTAATTACTACATTTATTTATGTTGGTGTATGTTACCCACGTCATATCTTGGTCTCGATTGTTTGTTTATTGAAACTAGAATAATTGACGAGTATAAACAAGTAAAATTGGTTCGATTTTTATTATTAAATAAAACAAATTAAAAAATTTTTTTTAGGGAATACACTTTTATGTGAATTAAAATGCGCTCAAAAGCAAAAAATAATTTTTTTCTAGATAAATATTGTTATTGAAAAATTTGTATGCTTCATAAAAGTGGATGGCTTATTGTGTGAAATGATACTGGTATAATAGAAGAAATTAGTTGGTTGATAAAAAAGCCACTTTTATGAAGCATACAAATTTTTCAATAACAATATTTATCTAGAAATAAAATTTTTTTGCTTTTGAGTGCATTTTAATTCACATAAAAGTGTATTCCCTAAAAAAAATTGGTTTTTCTAAAAAAACGGGTCATACGATTTTCATAAAATTTCGTATAGTTATTTAAGTTGATGTTTATAATGATTCTACATAGCTAATATTTTTCAAAAGATAACTAAACGACGCATTAGTGTATGAGAAAGTTTGTACAGTGTGTGTTGTACCGATTTTTTACGCTAGTTTGGCGTCCCATATTTTGAGGGGCAGCCCCCCTCCATCACTCTTCCCCCTTATTTAAATGTCCCAACTTTTGCCTAGTTTGTTTTGAAAAATTGTGGTTTTATATCACAAATCGTCATTTAAATCGTTCACTGGTCACGCCAGCTCATCTCATATCTATTACATCTATATCGGAAACTCGGCTAATACCGTGTTATTAAGAAACTTAAACACTGTTGAAACACACATGAATATTTTTGCCGAAATTACACTTGCAAGTATCCTGCACCACTTGCACCGCTTCCAGACGCTGGTTTAATGTCGTGTATCGGCTTTATTTAAACTATCACGGAATTAGCCGAGTTTTGCATCTATATATCTAAGACTAATCGGTCAATAAACCCACGCCACTGTAATATTTCCTTATGATCGGTACACATTTGAAAGATGTCCCTCCCTTGGCCTTAATTTACACGGCTAAACTCGTTTGTCCTCGAGAGGCCTCAATTTCCTATCTCAGTTGCGGTTATGTGTAGATCGTAGGTTGTTATGAAGAATAGGGCGATGATGAAACTAGATAAAAGAATGAGGAAGTCTCCATTTATATCGGGCATTAAGAAGATACTGTTTAATTAAAGGCTTTGATGGATAGAAAATTCGAAGACTTAAGGATTCTCTTTAAGAGACGTGAAATGGAGTTATTTATGGAAAGGAAGAGAATGTTACGTAGGAACGGAGGATGAGGGTTTATAACCCCATTTTAAACCGTAATCACCGAAAAATGTAGAGGCACACTGTCCGGTGATGATGTTCGTACTTGTGGAGTTTTTGGTCACCCGTTAATACGCAAGTACCATGATATCTCTGGATTAACTTGAGGAATTGGAGGTTCTTATCAGAATGTCATTCTTCATTATATAATTCTTGCGATAACCCACATTCCTGACACTCAAACACATTTTATGCAGAACGCTCGCGGATATGGCTCATCCGACGTTGTGCAAGCTGAAATCTATATGGGAAATGACTCGTGCGCTGCAGAAATTATTTTATTTTTTAAATGTTTTTATTTATCTGGTTAAAAATTACGGAATCGTTGACTAGGTTGAGACGCGTTTCTCTTTCTCTCCGTTCGGTTTCGCTAGCGCTGTAGTCTCAAAGTAAAAAAAATCGGTACAACATACATTGTACAAACTTTATCATATTCTAATGCGTCGTTTAGTTATCTTTAGAAAAATATGAACTATGTAGAATCGTTATAAACATCAACTTAAATATGCGAAATTTGATGAAAATCGTATGAGCCGTTTTGTAGAAATCCAGTTGATGTTAAAGTTGCCCTAGAATAAACTAGCCTTATATTCATTCGTTGAAAAAAATGAAATATGTAGTATTATTGCAGACGTATACTCAAGTAAAGGTACGAAATTTGATCAAAATCGTTAGAGCCGTTTTTGAGAAAATCAGATTGTTGTTAAAAATGCGTGGAATAAACTTCCATTAATTATTGAGCAATGTCAACCATTTCTTCATAGCTTCTGCTCTGTATGATAAAATGCCTAAGTACGAGATTTCATTCATTTTCGCTCTACCGTTCAGGCTCTAGAGCCAGTAACAGACATACAGACAGATTGCGAAAACCACTTTTTCGGACTCAGCCACACCTAAAACGTTTATTTCCGTAAAAATCTCGAGGTCTATTTTTTTTGCGATATCAATACTTTCTCAATATACTTCGTATATGAGTAAGTAAAAAAAAGAGAATTTGGTGCCGTATAAGTTGGTCGATGACTGTCTTTCGTTTTGACTTTAGTTCCGGTTGTTAATTTTTTTGTAAAAATGATCACTATAATTATTCACTTGGTTATTAGTGGCATCGAGACAGTTCTCGCCTCGCCGACGAGCGAGATATGTGAGAGAGAGAGAGAGTTTACGATATAAACGAGGCTTTTGAAAGTATTCCCTCTCACACGTCATGGGTGGCTCTGAAGACTACGTTAGATAGAGTGAGGATTTTACGGAAGTGGATAGCGAAGATGAAGACGACGCACAGTGGGGTTTTTTTAAAAAAACATGGCCAAAATACAGTTAACATTTTTTTCGAAACCAATTGCTACATTTTGCTTCCTCATTAATCAAGAAAGGAAATAACGTCATGAAAACATTGATTTTTTTGCCCAAAACTAAATTATTTATGTTCTACGATAAATGGAAATAAACATGAAAACATTTATATTAAAACTACATTACTTACATAATATACTTACGTGCATATATATATATATATATATATATATATATACATACACACACACATATATATACATACATATATATATATATATATATGTATACTTCAGCGTTTAAATTATATTTATTACATATATAATAAAGAAAAAAAACATTTATATTAAAACTACATTACTTACATAATATACTTACGTGCATATATATATATATACACATATATGTATATACATATATATATATATATATATATATATATATATATATATATATATACATATACATATATATATGTGTACTTCAGCGTTTAAATTATATTTATTACATATATAATAAAGAAAAAAAACAAAAAAGATTATTTCTAATTAAAAACTAAATTTGTACAAGTTACGAAGAATAAAAATCGAAGTAAATACGGTAGCCGTAAAAACGTGTTTTAACAAGTAGGTATATATTTATCGTAATTATGCTAAGTATCTAACATAGAGTTAACTTCTATATTAATGAAAATAATGTCATAAAAACATTGGTAAAAACATTTATATACTTATAATATTTTTACCTGCAGTTTACCTTACAGTGGATAGTTACACTTAATACATATGCATTACTCCTAACTTAAAAGATTAAAACAAATGTTTTAAACAAATATATTTTAAATTATTAATCTGACTCTGAGCAAGAGGTTTCTTCAGAATCCGTAGATGACTTCACATCTGAGTCCTCCGATTCTGCCGAAGATACGTTTGTGTCTGGAGGCATTATCATGGCTACAACTTCTCGAGGGAAGGACTTTGTCTGTCGTTTTGGAAGATGCCGAATGCTTGATACAACAGGGTATGAGGATATTAGAAGACTGCTGAAAACGTCTTCTAAATTCTTTTCTCGGGAACATTTTCTTGAAAAACCTTCAGATACGCTTTGAGGTCTTTGTTACGTGTCTCTTGTGCCTCCTCTGACAGCATTCCAATTGGTAATATTCCTGACGAAATAACTATAGGACCGTGTATTAAGATTTTATGTACTGTGGTTGGCTTTACAAACCACCATAGTTCTCCACAAATAACTTAACTTATTAGCTGTGTCCAAAGTATATTTTTTGAATTTTTCAATGTTTATTGCATGTCCACTCGAAATAGTCAATCATTCTGAATCGTAAGATGAGCCCTTCATCTATCCCGGTTGTGTTAGATGAATTTGTAGCATTTTCCAAAAAACGCCGAGCTGTGTCTCCATCGTTACTGCTACCATAACCAGGTTTAGGACGATCAACCAAAAGACCCATTTTGGCTTTAAATTTCTCTTATATTTGTTTCTTATTTTCCGCGACCATTTTATTGTCAGTGTCACTTGGAGCTTGCCACTTTCTGATGTTTAATTATAAGTAACGTGTAAAAGGCATTCGAAGAAACGAATCCACGCATGGAGTGTGGAAAGGCCAAATTTTAATGTTGAAGTGTCAATTTTTTTTGTTGTATCACTTCTATATTGTTAAAATCTTTGGACGTGGCGCCACAAATATAACATTTTTGTGTCGATGAAGTTGATGATACGGCATTGCAAACTTTACTGTCTACCATAGAAAATTATAAGTTATGCCTTATTAAGAGATGCTGTTCATCACACATCACCGAAGTTGGAATCAGGCAATTGATTTGATCTTCATTGTACTTCACTTCCTCAACAGTAACATCGACAGTTTCATGCAGAAACTGGAGTCGGATTGGTCGGAAAAAACGAGACGAAGAAGGCCGGGGATTCTGCCATACAATAATTTTGTTTGAGGAATCAGCATCGCCAACTATTAACTGAAGTGGTACCAATGATGTGAGAAAAACATTTGCATCTGCACCAGTTCCACTCTCAAATTGTTGTTTATATTGGCTCTGTCCAGAACTACCATCGCATCCCCATTTAGATATTAATTGTAAACCGTTAAGTTGTTCGGTTGTTAATTTTGCCAGTACTTCTTTCTGTACTTCTGCAATACGATGAACAGAGTGGTCCAATATAGCTTGCAACCTTACTTCCAGTGAGAAGCGGTTAAGTTTGCTTTTAAATCAGAGGTAAAATGAGCCAATATGCGTTTAGTGACATCTGATGACTCATGCGGAAAGTTCGTCATTTCCATAACGCGGTTCTTAAAATGTTCACATCTATCACTATATTTTTTTTAATCCGAAGAAAACATTTTTTCAAACATTGTCTTCCTACTCAGAGAAATACATTCGTCGTGTGATCCTGTGAGAAAAAAAGACGTAACGCAACGAGAGTAAAACAGGATCGACCAATTTCGCCATATGCAGAACAGAAATTTACAGTGTGACGAAACAAATACGTTTTTTCAAAGGCGTGGTAATATGTGGTAAACTTTCTTACAGTTCCGTATAGCTGACAGACTGTATTATTAGACGCAATAAAAATTTCTGCCCGGTAATGCCCGATAGACAACTAAAACTCTAATTGAATTATTCGTCTTGCTGAATATTTACGAATATTTTTTGCATAATTAAACATAGAGAAAAATAAATACTAATGCAGAAAAATAGATACAAACTATGGTATAATTTTTGACATACCTCCAGGTATTGGATTCATGTAAACAAACGATTTCAGAATAAATACTACACACACAAAACAGCAGATTCCAAAGTACAAAATATCGAGAGAAATTTTGCAACCCGTCTTACTCGCTTAACAGTCAACTTTTTACTGAAGTAGGGAAGAGATAGTTAACATAGGAACTAGTTAATTAGCTGTATTAAATGCACAAGTAGTCTCTCCTAATGACTAAGTATTCACATAAGTGATATCTGCAACTTTGTATTTTACATTATGACCACGTTTAATGGAAAAAACCCCACTGTGCGACGTTCGCGGCGACGCCATTTACGCAGACTATGAGATAGAACAAAATTATTGCAGACGAACTATTTGAGGACATTTAGAAAGAATTCGGAGGCTATAATGATGACGTAGGCTAGGAGTAATTAAATGATTATTATTATTTCTTTTTGGTTAAAAATATTTTAAAGCAGTGCTATGGTGATGCAATGCCAAGTACTATTTATTATTTAAAATTCGCCCGAAAGTATCAATTATTTACCGACTGGAAAAAGATTGTGCATTTTTTGTGTGTATATACAATAATGATGTTTTAACTAAGAAATATCGCAAAAACCGAATCGGGTTTCGAATAAATCTCGACTTCCGGTTAACCGTTATTGTCCAAAAACTAATCAGTTCCTTGTCCTCATGCTAAAGTTTTTTATATGAAGTTTGGTAACGATATGGCAAGTACTTTTTGAGTTAGAGCGCCCACAATAACATACACACACACACACATAGACATCATTCCGAAAATAGTCTAAACGTGTTCTAGGGACCTCAAAACGTATATTTCCCTTGAAATCTCGAAGTCGATTTTTTTCGTGATCACAATACATACTTTCCCCATACTATGTATGGAGAAAGTAAAAAAACATGAAAACTGATAAAACTGCGAGTCCGTAAATTTTTTTTCGTTCACGTAGAATGGTTAATTTCCTCCATGTAGGATTTGCTCGGAGTAAGAGACAAGGGGGGAGAGAAGGAATTAACTCGCTTGGCCCACGTGGCCCGGAAACACCCAACCGGCCCGGCCGAAAAAAACATTTTAAGGGATTAGCGAGGGGAAACAAGATAGAAAGTGAACTTCGCCCTACCTGCTCACGCGATAGAGGGAGAAATCCCCTTCCCAAAAAAAAAATACAGCGTGGCTTTGACGTATCAATTTGGCTCAATTAGGCGAGAGAGAGAGAGAGAGAGGGAAAAGGTACAGTCTACTAGAAAATTCAATTAAATCCTGGGCTTCCCAAAGCTAATATCACTTAGCCGAGGAAAAGAAAAAAAATTGCTACAACATACATTGTACAAACTTTCTCATATACTAATTCGTCGTTTAGTTATCTTTAGAAAATGAAAATCGTATCAGCCGTTTTTTCGAAAATCCTATTTTTGTTCAAGTTGCCTAAGAATAAACTAGCCTGATATCTTTTGAGAAAATGAAATATGTAGTATTATTGCAGACGTATACTCAAGTAACTGTATGAAATTTGATCGAAATCGTTAGAGTCGTTTTTGAGAAAATGAAATTATTATTAAAATTGCCTAGAATAAACTAACCTTATATTAATTTTTTGAGAAATATGAACTATTTGGTATTGTTGAAGACGTAAACTCAAGTAACCGTACGAAATTTGATGAAAATCGTTAAAGCCGTTTTTGATAAAATCAAATTGTTGTTTAAAATGCCTAGAGTAAACTTCCCTTAATTATTGAGCAATGTCAACCATTTCTTCATAGCTTCTGCTCTCCATGAAGGAATTCCTAAATACGAGATTTCATTCATTTTCGCTCTACCGTTCAGGCCCTAGATCCAATAACAGACTTGCAGACAGACGGCATTGCGAAAACCACTTTTTCAGACTCGGTTACACCTAAAACGGATATTTCTGTAAAAACCCCGGACTTACGACAATACATAATACATTGTTACACCTCGAAATCGACATCCGACCCCGGACATAAGATATTCGACATCCGATGAGCTCCGAGTCTACTTTCTTGCGCGTATTTTCGGCCGATATTCATTTGGACGATACGAGTCGTCCGCATAGTAGGTATTAATTTATTCAATATCAATAATAAATTTTGTTGATTGTTTTAAGTCTTAAAAATGACACTCATTGGTTCTTAGACTATTAATTTATAGCCTAAATAATTCTTGGTTCATACTGTTCTTTCCAAGGTCCTGGAACGTATGTCAATTTATAATATGTAAGTCTATGAGAAATTGATATTCGACTTACGATGCGATTTTATGTATCCATTTTATGTTGCGATGTGCCCTTTAATTGTTAAACTCGTGGGGAGCGGATGAATACAAACTGGCGTGCCGAATGTGGAGTACCCAACCTACGGCCCGCGACGGTATGACGAAAAAGCAATCGGAAAAGTCTAAGGCATAAAATTCATACATTTTAATGAAAATTTTTATAATGAAACATTTATTATTGAAATGAAAACAACAAAAAAACCTGTTAGACTTGATTTTCACTTCTATGGCAACTCGGAATATATAGATAACTTTTTTACCATTTAATCCTGCCCGCCGAAGAATTGGCAACCACCGATGCAACTCGCCGAGTAGAAAAGGTTGGACAACAACTAACAATAAGCATGGACATCCGGATGGACATAGGGATGGGGGAGTAAAGGGAGTAATTACCCCCCTCCCCCCTCCCCCTCCCGAGATTTCTGAACACTAGAAAAAATTAACCCCTAAACCTTGTCCTAAGTGCTGGTCACATCAGGCGTTTTACTGCATTCAGTTTGCTGTTCAAAAGTTATAATCTAGTTTCTTTTTCGTCATTAAAATATACGTGAATCACGATATTTTCAAATATGTAGTTTTTTATATTCCTGATTACCCCCCCATGGATGAAGCCTGAATCCGCAACCAACCAATTCGCGGGAGTTATTATTCCTTGTATCGTTACCGAGAAGGCCCTCTTTATGAGTTCAGCAGTGGCCCAGGCAACTTCCAGATTTTTGGAGACACTTGGACCATAATGTAAAAACACATGAAAATAAAATTGGTCAAACGTTAACTAAAGAATTTATAAAAATGCTATTCTAGTCTTTATCCATCCAAATTTATCGATTTTTTAAAGGAAAAAATGTAATTTTCGTGCAGTTTCGCAGTTGATATTTAAGCGAGGAGAGTCCATTCGAACGCAAATTTGGGCCTCTTTTGAACTTTGAGGCCCGGGCCAAATAGCATTCCTGAGAGGTCCTGATCATTACCACACAGTACGTATATTAGACTCTTAATTTCAAACGTTAGGCTACTCGATTTTTTTTATCTTATCCTGTGAGTCACAGGAAAAAGATCAAACACCACAGGCTGTGATGTTTGATCTTTTCGACCCTATCTTATCGGACGTTTCCCTGGGAAATGTTAACCTTCCCGTAAACCGGGTGAGACCGTTGCAGAACGAAACGTGAGGTTTACTTCTTGGAAACGTGATGGAGTTTTTTCCTTCCCTTTCTGTTGACCGGTTACGTTTACTCGATAAGGTTTTGTTTGACTTTGTCGTTATATCATATATCACGAGCGTTGGGAGAAGTATATCTCGTCCTTAAAAGGAAACTTGGATTCTTCTTTCTTTTTTCCAAATGTAATGTTGAGGCGAATAAGCGAGTTACAAACTCGGTTGCCATCTCTCCGGGTTTGATCCGGAGCCTCCGGGTTTTGAGACTAATCTCCGGATTAACCCTCCAACCACACACTGGGGTCCCGGGGACCCCAGTGTTTTTTTCCGGAGTTTGTGGAAGGCTAAGTTTGTGGAAGACTAAGTTTGTGGAAGACTAAGTTTGTGGAAGACTAAATTTGTGGAAGACTAAGTTTGTGGAAGACTAAATTTGTGGAAGACTAAGTTTGTGGAAGGCTAAGTTTGCATCCGGTACTTCGGGAACTTTTTGTAAATTCAGCTGGTATCCCTGTCTGCCTTATCACGCGCGCCTGAGCACCAGTGGCAATCTGACCGTCCGCATTAAATGTTCAAAATGGTGATGGGGTCCACTGGACCCCAGTGTGCCATTCGTGTTACTCATTTCTATACAAATATTTTTTTTATCAGCGTACATTTTTTGTTGTATCATATTTGTACTTCTAACTTGTATCTAATTGTGTCTTTGTTCATTGTATTTAGTTTGGTGTTGGTTTATATTAGGTCAGGGCCGGCGTGATGCATGTGCAGTCGGTTCCTCCTAACAGGACCCCGCGCTTTATTAGGGACCCCGCACAAGGCTCAAATCTCATGTATTGAGATTTAGACAATTTTTAAAAAACACATTAATACATTCCGGACGGAGAGGCCGACTGGAGGGATATCTTCAACAAAAATTTCACAACAAACAAAGTCCATCGCCAGAGGGGAGGGAGTGAGGCACTACGAGCGTCATTTTTTGCGCCACCTGGTATGCACACATACATAAATAGGTCCCGCTCCCGCTCACTATCGAACTAGGTCCCGCAATTAATCCCTCTATTAGGTAATTATCACGTAAATGCGTCATCGCGGCCAAGTACTGAAGAACAGATCGAAAGAGCGCTGTTAGATTTGGATGATGACCCAGAGGAATAGTTTTTAGGTGGTGACGATTCTGGTATTTGGATAGGAATGTTCGTTGTGCACTTTGATCAAGGGAGAAAGACAGGGAAACCAAACTGCTAAGCAGCAGCTGCTTACAAGCAATGTGCTATGAGCACAGGGCGATGATTTGTAAGGAGTGCAGCAAGTAAAGTTGGGGGATTTGGACATAAAAATTAGAGATGTTCTACTGCAGTGCTTGCCAAACTTTTGAGCACCGCGGACCACTACGGCAACCCTCCAGGCCCTGCGGACCACCTCATTTCTGACACGAACGTGCTTACTGTAACCACATTAATGAAAAGGGGTTAATTTGACTGCAGAGAGGTGAAAACTGGAAATGTGAAGGTGTTGAAAAATCTTTAAGCTAACCAGGTACATTACTAAATCATTGAATACCTGTGATAGTGTAAGAATTGATTAACTTTTCCCAAAAAAATTCAACTAAATATGCGGTTCATTCTAAAAAAATTACATTTTGGAAACCTTCGCGGACCACAAATGGTCTACGGACCATAGTTTGGGAAGCGCTGTTCTACTGCTACTATGATTACCAAATTTTTTGTCAGTCATCTACTGGTGTTAGGTTTTTGTTGTTTTATATACAAATTTGAATAATGTTTTAATAAAGGTTAATTTTTAGAAAAGGTGAATTTTTTAAAACCTAAATAGCACTGTCATGATAAACACGGCCCTATTTCATAAATAAACGTCATAAAATGTTAAAAATCAGTTTACGCTTAACGTATTATATGCAATAAATAAATCAAATGAAAAAGTGAATATGTTAATAATAAATATTTATTATGACATTTTATATACTCTCTTACGATCCGCGAGCAGCATACCTTACTTTCCCAGTCTTCACACCGTTTCGTATTCTTTGTGTTATATTCACTCTCCCCTGCCACAAGAGAGGAATCGCTCTATTACGCGTCTTACACGCAGTCATTACAAAAATGCTTGATTTGCCGTCGAGGGTTAAGTCCTTCCGATACGCAAGAAACTCGCTGGCAGTGGGATAAACATTCTTCAGTAACTCAACCGTGCAGGCTGATATAAATTGGAATGATTTAATACACTTCATTGATGAATTAAAAAAGGTACTTACTTACTTTACTTCAGAGATTATTTAGAAATATTTGCGTGAATTATTTTATAAGAAATAGATTTGAGTTCGGGTCGCGTAGTATAAAGTAAATTGCTTCGCGGGCCGCACAAATGCATCGCGCGGGTCTCATAGAATATTGTTTCTTCAACGCCTGAAAATTCTTGTTTTCTTTCCTCCATCCTGCCAAGTTCCGACTGCAATCGCCATATTCGAGTAAACAAAGAACGTTTTTTTCTCTCGGGTCACTTTTGATCCCACACAATTGTAGTAGAAGGCAGTCGCGTAGCAAGGTGAAGCCGGGCCCTGGTTCGAGAATTCTTTACGGGCCCCCCCTCTCCTCCAATAGATATTTTTTGGTTATTTTATTTTTTAAGGGGAAAATTTTAATGAAATGTTTCATGATCTCGGATTCTTTTCACTGTATTTAGCAGCTCTTGTAGTTTAAATTGACACAAAGGGTAAAATTTTGTATATGTCGACCACGGACCTTCGGGCCCCCTCGAGCTCCGGGCCCTGGATCGATCGATCCATCGGATCCATGGTCCCAACGCCACTGGTAGAAGGTTAATAATCGATTTTACATGTTCTTGGTGGAATATTCAGAATATTCATCGGTCCGCGACAGATTTTCGGTTGAGAACTTTGCTCAAAACTTCGTGAATCCGCGGAACCCTTCTATATAAACATGTTTTCGTGCGAAACTCTAACTAACCGAAATAAAATTAACTTTAAAATCATCATAGTATTTATTGATGTAGCTTGTATATCTTATATGTAGTATACTTGTTTACAAGTGGGGCTCATGTTTCCTGCTGTAAATAAGAGATGGAAGAACCATATCCGGTTTGGGTTCCGCGGAACACAGTTTTGGAAACCCTGCTCTAAACCAATGAGTCAGGAACATTTTTTCCTACGGGAAAATGTGCTTCAACTTACTTGACGCGACTTTCAGGAACCAATCATGTCGTGAGTGCGAGGACTATCTGTATATCGAAAAAATTCATACTAAGCGGATTAGTGTTCGCATTGACGCGTTTTTGGTGGGATCCAGAAGTGTTGTAATTTCTGTGTTGAGCGAGCAAGAGACGTGTTTTGCTTATAAGCTTAGATAACGGGTAACGACACTGTATTTGCGCATACATGTGAGAGAGGTTTGGAAATGTTATTAATAGAGGAAGGTATGGATGACACAAGCTTCCTTTCACTACGTAAAGCTAGATTAACATAACGTGAGTTCACATCACACGGGATTATTTTGTTTCAGAAAGAAGCTTTCAGATTTTAAAGACTGACTTTTATAATTTTTACTTATAAATAAAAGTACGCGCTTAAATTAAATATGTAAATATTACTTAATTATTAATATAAAATAAAATTTATAAAAACATAACGAAACAAAATGCAATGACAGAAAAAATAAAGAGGGAAAATGATATTATCGTTTTAACATTTTCTTCACTCGTTCGTTTCTGCAAATATTGTTATTCTTATTATTATCAACCAATCATTAGTCAGCAAAAGTTGGATATAATAAATATCCAAAATTGCCAGCCATTTTTAAGAGACACGGCGCTTCTTGTGTATAACGTCTAATATTCGAAATTTAGTATACTACTTGATGCGCCCATTACTCGATTATATCGAAAACTTCAAGTCGTCTGTTAGTAGATCGTCTTTTTTCCCCCCTCTCCCTCATTTTCCGTCGTTCCCTATACTTTTCTACTACTCGAACAAAACTTAACTCGGATCGTCGATAACAGTAAATTTTCTTTCGGGCTTTTCTTTATTTCCTTAGATTTTTTCCCATCCTCCATATTCCGAAAGAAAAATAAGTTCTCATGATTTTCCTCTGATTTTTTTGAAATTTATTCTTTCTCGGAAGATCTCATTTCGGGGGAGGGGGGAGGAGAGGGGGGGGAAGAGGGGGGGGAAGAGGAGAGAGGGAAGAGGAGAGAGGGAAGAGGAGAGGGGGGGAAGAGGGTGAACAACAGGGAGATGCTCGTCCTTTCCCTTCCGAATAATGATATCCATCTAGTCGTTGCCGTGGAGTCAGGCGCTCCCTCCCAGACGGCACACTTCCAAATCCCGATAACAAAAGAAGCACGACCTGCCTCAATTGGTCTCTCGCTAAAAAAAAAAAAAAGAGATAAGATTGAGAGAGGAGAAGATTGATGTATGAGAGTTGGTCTTTGGAGTAACATCCGCGCGATGGGGTCAAGCGGATTTGACCCTTTTAAAGATTCTTTCTTCGAGAGGACCCAAGGACGTGTTTAGTCGCAGATGTATAGGACAACTAGGTGTTGAAGGAAAGCCAGTGAACACTTACCGGAAGGAGAGCCGCTGGGGTGTTGGAGAGACACATTTGTAGAGATTATTGGAGCTTTCGGTATGATCCCTTCGTCAGCACGAGAGAGAGAGAGTTGTGTCTCTCTTGTGCTGACGAAGGGATCATCCCGAAAGCTCCAATAACCTCTACAAATGTGTCTCTTCAACACCCCAGCGGCTCTCCTTCCGGTAAGTGTTCACTGGGTTTCCTTCAACACCTAGTTGTCCTAAATATCCTCATTTACCTTTCCTCTTCCGTAGTATATATATATATATATATATATATATATATATATATATATATATATATATATATATATATATATATATATATATATATATATATAATCGTAACCTGCGTTCCACTGCCATTATTTATTTCTTAATTTTTTTTCATTCTTTTTTTCTTTTAATGAGAACTTTTGGAGCTCCATGTCTTGACAGTCAGTTTCGTCCTGTTTTTTTCTTTCTGTTCTATTTTTTTTTAACTTTTAAAATAAATTAAGAAGATGGAATGTATGGAAAGGTAACTTTTATGCGTTAGTGAATAGGACTATAAACACAAAACGTGAAGTTGGAGATTGAGAAAAATTCCGAAATTGAATCATAGAATGGAGAATTAAACTGGCTTGATAACTTAGCCGGTTGAAGCAGCTGTCCGGCAAGCCGGAGACCCGGGTTCGATTCCCGATCGAGTCCAGCATTTTTTATTTGTTATGAACGAAATTTGTGGGAGCTATTTTGAGCAAAAAATGTAATTAAAAAATAAATATAACCCTTCTTATTTACGTTGTAACTAAAGGAAAATTACTTATTCTTATAACATTGAATTGATTTTATCGATAAACCCAGTGGTGTTCTTTTTTGTGATTGGATTGCAAATGCGTTATTTAGCCATGTAATTATAAGATTCAATTTTTCTTCAGGATGTATTTATAGATTTTAGGACGATTCTGAAAAAAAACAAACAACTTCGCTCTTTCGACCATAATACTGTTCGTGTCCCGCATTTCAATATTAACTAAATTTTTAAATGCAATTTTGTAAAGCTTTGCTAAATAATTTTCCATGGGTTTCTTAAATGGTGGAGGGCGGTGGAAGAGGTATGGGAAAAATTCCCTGTAAATCACGGTATATTTTGGATTTCAGCAAATACCAATGGGTTGTAGTACCCGAGGATCTGTTATCATACCAAATCCTATGCCCTCCTTCTGTATATGTGATAATCAGCTGCCGTGTACAGACACAAATACACATGTACATAAGTACAATACACAAACGTACATACATACAAACACACACATGCGAGCACATATATACAATCATAAACAAACCCGAACACACGTGCAAGTCTCATTTGCCGCCCTTTTTTAGGCGTTCATTACAAAAACAAGTTAGGAAAGTGTACAACGTATCACAAATGGGCGCGTTTCGTGCAGTGGAGTATTAGAAAGCAATTATATACCTGTACGTAAGGGAAATAGCGTTTTAAAGTCCTTTTCTTCATCATAAATAATCCATTTTTTCCTATTTAATAGTGTTACATGCACACGTAAGGAAATTAAACGTTTGTTTTGGAGATTGTTATGGTAGCAACAATGAAGTAACCATGCAAGAAATTTTGTAAGTTCAACTCGATATAAGACTTTCTTGTTTGATTTTCTCGATAACGGCTACTCCTACGTTAAAAATGTAAAGGAAAGGAAATACTCTACTTTACCTGTTCTACAACTTTTATTTGAAAAATATTTTGATATGAGTAATACTTCACGAGATATGACGAAATTTTAATTTTTTGTCACCAGTAAAGTGGTACCCCTGATTGGCGTACGTGATTCATTTTTGCGATTTTCTTATTATATTTGATTGAAAGCCCTTAATATCAAATTTCATGAAAATCCGTCCTGTAGAAGCCGAGAACGAACATGCGGACGGACTGACGGACGGACCGACCGACTTAATAGGCGCGCACGCTGTAAGCGAAACGTGCCTAATAAAAAACGTCTTATGGTTTGATACGTTTCCATAGCCAACCAATAAGTATGATAGAATATACGGCATATTATATTACAATCCGCATTACTGCTAAAAATACTTTACGTTTCCGTCTATAAATCGCCCCCCCCCCCCCTCCCCCCCCCCCCTCCCGTTGTTTGGCCGCCCTTATGGACCCCAGCACGGACAACGTGTTAAAAATTCAATCGTTGACACGAGTTACATGCTGTGGGGCGCAGTTAAGGATTCAGTATTCGTCGTAGTTCTAGAATATGATTCGATTTGTTTTCACGCTACTAAGAGAGAGCACCAACTCGTCGTTCTCAATTTCCCATCTCTATAAGCTATGTTCTATCGTTTGTGACATCGTCCTCTCTCTCTCTCTCTTGGTCTGGTGGATATCTCTCCGTCATCCGATCGACAATATTTTTTTAAAGGGTTTCATATCCTATTATGGCGATGGAGTGGACTTTTTCACGTTGTTTTTCCTTTCCTTTTCTTTCCTTTTTTTTTAAATGCAGCTCGAAGCATTTTTGTCGAACCTGGACGTGTGCAGTTCATCGCCCTCCGCTGACCCTTTCTTGTTTTTTTAAAAAAAAATAAAACGTGTCCCTTTTAAAGAGTCGTCGTTTCTCAGAAATATTCGCAATTAAGAAAAAAATACGCTGCGAAATTTTCCGAAGTATTTTTTTAATTTTTTTTTTTTTAACGATTCTCGAGTATATTTTTACGTCGGCGGCGTAGCCCTAGCTAACCCAGTTTTTCCCTTCTCGTTATAATTTCCGAAAAGGGAAATAATTGGCGAGGTTCTTCTCTCCCCCCCCCCCCCACACTCTTTTCCTCCTTGTGTCTGGAAATCTTTTTTTATTTGACCTATTTCGGAACGTATTTTTTAAAAAAAAGTGCTCTATATGAAACGAAGTTAGTCGTTTTTTGCCTGACGTCTTTAAAAAGTCGTATTGTTAAATTAAATCTTTGCTCTAGGATGATGGAACGTCGCCGAGGAAATGAATTTCAAAGATATATTTAAATACAGCGGAACTTCTATGAGTCGAACGTAAAGGGAAACAAAAAAATATTCGATTTATAGAAGAAAAATAATACGAAAAATATTTCGTCATGTAAAATGATTTCACCTCGAGTTATGGAAAATTCTGGTTTTAGATGTTCGACTGTATATGCCATGATATTAAAATGCATCAGGAACCTATTCGTTTTCTTCTATGCAAGTTATTCCATTCAAAGCCATGCATTCCTGAAATGATTTCAACTTGGGATGAAGAGGCGACTGTAAAAAAAAACTCTTGCTTATTAAAATATATGGTGCAGCTATTCTAACGGATTTTTCACCAAGGACATCGAGATTGAGAGGAAATTTTGTAGTAATGGGAAAAAAACAAAGTTAAAGAAAACGACGAGCGTATGCGATTGTTTACACATTAGGATTTGAACCGGTAACTTTAATTGTCGGAAGCTGAACACGTTAAACCAAAATAAGGAGGAACTCGTTGAAAAGTTGTAGCGTTTATTTTATTTGTATGTGCAACGTTTATCAAGAGAAGAAAAACAAATTTCGCAAAAAAATTTCGAAATATCTCTGTGCAATTCGATGCAATGATCGCTTCAGATCGGCACTTTTTCTTACGGAAACTTCCGTTGAAATTAATTCTGACGCTTTATTAAAGGAAGAATTTCAGTTATGGAAAGTGTGAGAATAGGTGAAGAAAATCTGCTGTGAATGGGAATCGAATCCGGGTCTTGCACTTGCCGGGCGCATATTCTACCGCTGAACTACCTTAGCAGATTAATTCTCCTGTTTCAGAACGGGAATAATTTCTTAGGTCGGGACTAGGCTAGCTATGCTAGTATCAATCGATTTTTTCACCCGTTTCCACATTTCCCATCATTACAGCTTATGCCTGTCCCGTAAGGATCTTCGGATCGTTCATTCCGTCAACTTGAAGAATTTTAAATTTGATTTTCAATAATAAACATATACTTTGATGTACCTGGTACACTGGTTTTACATTTAAAATATCCCTCCCTGTTTAAATGGACCTGACGTTTCATTTATAGTTTGTCTTCAACTAAGGAAACGTAATATTCTGCATGAACGGTGTTGTCACAATACGAAAACATAGTTGACGTGAAGAAATACCATTGGATTTAAGATAACCAAAAATAGGTTCCGTTTAATTCTGGTCACCCTCCAATTAAATACACAGTAGTGGCATAAAAGCATTTCGTTGCGATACCACATTTCATGTTACCTTTAATAGTCTAAATTGTAAAGAAAAACATTCGTTCATAATTTTGTTTAATACTGTTTCAAGAGTTCTGTATTAACGCATATTTCTTAAAGATTTTTTTCATTACTTGATAAGTTTCCGGTGTAAAAAACGGTAACCAGCAAGGAGATGCAAAAATCCGGCGACAGGATGTAATACTGCATAGTTCAGAAGGTTCCATTTCTGCTTAGGCGTTGGCCAGACTCCTTTTTTTTTAAAAAAAAGAAGCAGAATATAGTAAGAATGTAGGTAGGTCAGTCTGTGTTAATGAAAAAGCCAAATTTATTTCTTTTTTTCCCTAAGCAAAAACGGGCGAGTGAATTTCGAGTGTGTTTAATGGTTCTGACCGCGGCCGAATACTGCAAAGGGGGATATCCTTTTACGGATTCGGCACAGTGGCCACAGCGGTCTGTTCCTGCGCCAGAAGGACAGTGGAAAGAGTGAGAGGGAGAGAGTGGTGGGGCAGGAGTGGGGGGGGGGATTGAATGAGGCAACGGAGGGGAGGGTCAAAAAACAGTTTCGTGTTTTATTTTTAGGCGGGTGAAAGCACCCTTCTTCCGTCTGACTCTTTGTTCTCTTCGGCGGAAGTGAGCGGAGGATCTGCCCCCCCCCCCCCTTCCCCCAACCTCCCTCTTGCTCCCACATTCCAAAATTCCCCTACTATAGCACTCTTTTCCCGTCCTTCTCTCCCTAAACCAGTGGTTCTCAACCGGGGTGGGGGCTTACGAGGATTCCAGTGAAGTGGAGTGCGGGGGGGGGGGCGTAGTTTTTTTTGGACCGAAATAATTTTTTCCCAAAAAAAAAAACAGCAAGGATTTTTTACGCAATTTGTGCCTAAAGAGAAAGCGTAATATTGTGTGGCAACAGCGTGTCTCGACCGCCTCACTAGTTGGCCGACTTGGAAGTTGCCACGAGAGATTACATGCTGTCATAATCCTGTGTTCTGATACTGCCAAAATATTATTTTTTTTACGTTAAGCCGGGAAGTGTTTTACATGGTAAGTTGGTACAAAATTATTGTGCCTAAGTCAGAAAAAATACTCGTTTTCGATTATTCTAATCTCGTGTTCGGTTGATCTCGGTAAAAAAACTAATAAAAACAAAAATTACAAATATGTTTTTGTTAAAACCCTTACGAACCTTAAAGAAAATTTTCTAGGGGGGGGGTGGTGCGTGGAGATTTTAAATCAGAAGGGGGCAGGGCACTAGACGAAAAAGGTGCATATCCCCTCTTTCCTCCTTACTTTCTCTGTTTCCATCTTTCTCCTTCCCCCCCTACCTCTCCCTCCTTTCTTCATCCTTTCTGCATCCCCCCCTACCCTTCCCCTCCTTTATCCTTTCCCCCCAATCTCTCCTATCTCTCTTCCCCTCCCTCCCTCCTTTCCCTTCTCACCTTTATTTTTACCCTTCCACTCTCTTCATACTACCCCTCTCTCTCTCTCCTTTCTCCATCCCCCCTTTCTCCCTCCCCCCTCTCCGTGCATTCTCCCCTATCCTCTCCTCTATCTCCTCTCCTTTCTCTCCATTTTCTCCTCCATTTCACTATTCTCTTTAACTCTTTTTCTCCCTTTTTTAACTCCTTTAATGTTATTTATACCTTTCCTCCCCTCACACTCCTGTGTCCATTCCCCTCCTGTGTTTACCCCTTTCCTTCCTCTGTCTACTCCCCCCCTCCCCTCCCCTCCCATTCTCCCCTTTTCCACAGGACCGGAAGGAAGTTCCCCCTCATTCCCTCCCCCCCCCCCTCCATTTCTGCGAATGGTGTGTAGGTGTACATATATAATCATTATTGTAATTTTTTCTTATCTCCTTCATAACTGTTGACGTAGGGTTAAATGTAAGAAGGAACTAGGTAGCACATATTATATAGTCTCAATTTCGCCATCAATAAAGCTTTTTGTCTGTCTGTGTGTGTTTATTCTCTCCCCCTCCCCCTCTGTTTCCCACGCTGTCAGGTGTTACAGTATCTCCATGTTCCTATCGCAATCCCTTTTTTTTGGCCTCCCAAACGCCAATCTATGCGTTTTTCGCCCGTGACGGCTCTCCGGCTAGACGGCGCCCATCTCCGCCCCCCCCCCCCCACCCCCCCCCCCTCTTACACACACAATCCATCCCCTTTTTTCTGTCCTCCCCCCTCCCCCATCTGTAAAAAAATTTATTTCCTTTTTCTCTCGTGCGAACTTTTTAGGCGCACTGCGTCTGCTGCATATATAATATATATTTCCAACTCCAGGAGGGAGAGGACCTTTTTCGCTCTCTTTTCACCATAGAAGAAAAGAACAAGTTAGGAAATGTACAGCGTATCACAATTTCGTGCAATGGAATATTTGAAAGAAATAATATACGTGCACGTAAGGGAGAGATAGCGTTTTTAAATTTCTTTTCTTCGTCATAAATAATCCATTTTCTTACCATTTAAAAATATTGCATGCACACGTAAGGAAATTAAAGCGTTTGTTTGTGAGATTGTTTATGTTAGCAACAATGAAGAAGTAACCATGCAAGAAAATTTCAACTCGAATTAAGACATTTTCCTTGCGTCACGCGTAAATTTCTAATTCTCTCGGGTGAAGGGGATACGGAAAGCGATCTTTTGCGCCCTCTTTCGCTCGTTGGAGAATTTTTTTTATTCTGCGGATCTTTCATGCGGACTTAATAATAATAAAAAAAACTATTCGCCGCCGTACCTACCCCACTCCTTCCCTCCCTCCGCCCGGGGAATGCGGTTTCCTAGGAGATCGAGAATTAATGGGACTGCCGAAAAAAAGAAAGGAGAAATGGACTCGTCTGAATAGGACTCGGAGGAATGATTTCTTGGCGGAGGGATTTTTTAAATTTATTCAAACGTTTCCACCGCGTTTGTATTTTAAATCGGCCTATTTAAAGAAAAATAACGTAAATGCCAATTCGGTAGCATCCCTCGCTTTGCGCATGCGTTCCTGTAAAAAGAACCGCGAAAAAGCGAGGTCGTGTTAAGTGCGGCAACGCTTTACCAAGGGGAGGAATACGTGTGGTTCCTTTGGAGCGCCGTCTTGAATTCGTGTTAAGAATTCAGTTATAATTTCTTTATTCTTTATTTATAATAACCTTGGAAGTGGAAATAAACATACGGTCGTGCAGTTCGTGGTAGTATATTTCTAAAATGAGTACCGCGCTAAACCGAAACAGCGTAAAAGAGAGGGGAGGGGGGGGGGGAGAATGGGGGTTTAAATTTTATTAGCGCTAGGTAGGCTCCCATTTATGACGCACTGAAACGCTGAGACGAAAACATGAATATCTGATCAGTGTAGCTAACTTTTATGGGACGATTAATAAATCAAATGCCACGTTATTTTAACCCTATTACCTCCACAGCAGCTGCTGTCCGTAATCGCGTACGGACTTTCCTTCTAAACCTAGATATCGTGGTTGCGTTGTTTATTTTTTACCGCTTGACAAAGGACATACGAAGTACATTAAAACTTCTTCTATAAGTCGAACGTCCATATAGCTCGAATTTGCCATAACTCGAAGCTAATTCTGTTTTACAGGACGAGATCTTTTTTGTGTTATTTTTTCTTCTATAACTCGAATCGTCTGTTAAGTCCAATGTTTTTTTTTTTTAATGTGTCTCTTGAGTTTCGACTCGTATATAAGTTCCGCTGTATTTTAATTTTTTTAAACTCCCTAATTTGGACACGGTGCTCGTTTAATTTACGATATCGTATAACGGTTCTCTTTTGTTTTTATCTTGCAGGTGAGTGACGGACGACGATGATACTTTTAACTAAGTTTATGCCGACGCCACTTCGGAAACGTGGCAGCTTGCAATCGTGAGTACATACATACTACTTACTGGCCCTCCTATAACACAGATTCGTTGCAACGCGGTTTTTTTTTAACTGTGGTTATAATGTTTCGTTTTTGCGCGGTATGGTCCGATCGCGGATTACGGTATTCGAGGTTTCTCACCTAGGTGGAAACATTTTGCAGTGCTTTGCTTATAAGTTTAGATTATAAACGACGACAATGTTTGTAGTTATACAGTCTGACTTCCATAAGTCGAACGTCTATATAATTCGAATTTTTCATAACTCGAACTGAATTCGTTTTACAGGGCAAAAATCTTTTTCGTGTAATTTTTTCTTCTTCTAGTGGCCGAATGTTTTTTTTGTTTCCCTCAAATTTCGACTTATATAAGTTCCAGTGTACCTTAAAAAAAGTTAGTTAAACGTACAGCGTAACACAAATCAATTTTGAAATGCCTAATGGTGGCTGCTTTTTTATTTTGTTTTACTAAATGAATAAATAAAATTTGATGGATTCCTGTTATCGTAACGCACTCGAATCGAAACGTATTCGATTAATCACGAGTCGTTATCGATAACCGAAACGTTTATTCATTCAAATATCGACTGAAATTTTTATGCAGATTTTTTTATACGAATCCAAACAATAGGTGCACGGTATTGTTACGGAATCGATAAGGAAATGAGCCGGAATGAATATATACATTTTAGGGTCAAATTTTATTCAAATTGGAGGGGTTATGTTTAGCAGTGAAGTAAAAATAGAATGGCTCTTTCGGAACGTCCATAGTCATGGTACATTTTGGACGCGGTTTACCGCGATGCCGTTTATGTTTGTTCATACTAGTATAAGTGCCCGTCCAAAATGACGGGGATGATTGATTATTCTGAAATAAAATTGAGGCAGTCTTCTTTGATCCGAATGAAAGTTCGAAACCCTCGCCACGACTATCTATTGTGCTTCAAAAGCTGACCTTAGTCTCCTCTTTCCAGGTATAGTTCTGCTTTTCAGAGCGTGACAGAGGTAGTGACAAAAGGACAAAGGGACAGAATAAGGCTTTTATATATTACCGATACATTAAAACGTTTTTTAATTATATCATAATGCTATCCTGAAAATTTCATCAAAATCGGTTCTGTCTTTTGCGAGATATTAAACTTCAAAAAGCATTAAACGCAACGTTTGCTAAGGCTTTTATTTATATCATCATTCATATTTTTTCAGTAATATAGTGGTGCTCGCTTGATATTTTAGGGTACAACTTGGTGCTCGTCACATAGAAAAGGTTGGGATTTATCAATATTTTGTTGTCCATAGCAACGAATAACAGCTTTCTTTACGTATGGTTTTTTTAACCTGAAAGGTTATTTAAATTATTATCCATCAACTATTCAAGGCTTTCAAAAATTATTCGCTAGTGTAATTGTTGATTGTTATTGTAAATACTATTACAGTCAGTCCATAGGTATGGAGAAAGTCATGTTTGTCACGTCAGATTTTGCTGAAATGTTGGGGATGTCTTAACCTAGGATGTCAAAAGATAAATATTACGTTACCTTAAATAAAAAATACTCCGGGTTTCTCCAATCCCCTGTGTTACGTACATCTCAAGCGTGCGCCGTTAACGATGGCTAATTTAGTTTAAGGCGCCTCTAGGACGATTTTTGAAGAGGATGGGTTTTTGGTTTCCTTGGACACCGGCCACGTTGCTCGATCTATTTTGCTCTCCCGAGAGTATGTGCTCGATCATGCATTATTTTCGGGGTAGGTCGAAGAAAAAATTGAAAAAAAATCTTCAGCGTAATGGATCGGGCGGAAAAGTGCTTCTCTTCCAACCCTTCCGGATCATTGTGTTTAAAAATAGCCGTTTCCTAGGACCTAATAAAACCGCTCGGTTTCCTTGGAAACGGAGGTTGTTTATTTAAAAAAATTAATTTCGGCGTCCTTCGGGCGATGATTTCGCGCGCGTTTTCTCCCTCCCCCCTCCCCCACCCTCGAAGGATTTGGCGCTGGCGGGAAAGACATTTAAATCACGAAATTAAACATGGAATAACGCGTCCTCCACGTGGCTTTTCTCGCCCGTAAATTTATTCCTGGGTATAATCGTCCTTATCTTTTTTTTTTTTGCAAATATTTGTCCTCGTCTCTTTTTACGAAACACGAGAGAGAGAGAAAAAAAAAGAAGTTCGCGTGCGTGCCAGGAAATCTCGCGCTTGAATGCCTCGCGGCGAGTTTGTTGACGGAGGTCGCGTCGTTTTTGTTTTCAAACACGCGCGCAAAATTTTATTATTTTTATAAAATTATTTTTGGAGGCACGCTTACGTCATTTAAGATCTTCGTCTCCGGTGGTTGGAATCTTTTAATTTTTCCATTGTAGCATGGAGCGCGCGAAGGCCGTGTAATCGCTGCCAACCGGGAAAGTTCCCAAGTCTACAAAAATATATAAGTAGGCGATGCTCGTCACGGATATATTTGTGAGAGTGGCGTAGCTTAAATGCCAAAATGGCCGGTATAGGATACGTATATCGGTAACAAAGTTTTTTTTTTAAAGGATAAAGCCGGATGTCGCTGCTTACAACCCCTTACGAACGTTCTATAAGGGTCCACTACGGCTTTCGTATTGTTGACCGTATTCGCAGCAACGTATGTAAATAAACAATTTAGCTAGTAAGCTCAAGTAAGTGAAATTACACAGTTATGAAATTTTATCCTAAGAAATATTTTGCCGTTTTTATTTAATGCCAATTTTTGTGATATGCTGCTTAACATTTTAATGGTAAAATTTGCTGTCAGATTAGATAATTGATTTTTCAAAACAAAAGCGAAAATACATAGATCTAATAAAACTTCTTTTACATAATTAATGTATATATAATATTATTAAAGATGCAAAATTTCCAAGATGGGTTGGTCTGCGGGGGAATGTTTTTTTATTATAGTATTCTTAAAGAAAAGCGTCGTGTAATTTGCTCTGCATTTCTTTTCTCACATCTTTCTCTTCGGATTATACACTCAATCGTTTTAGAATACCAGTGAAACTCATTACTCCTGGGACTGCATAAGTAAATAAAAATAAAAAGTCTCAGTGTCCCCATCTCTTGGTGTGAATTTTCATTACTTTTTCAACCCGTTTAATAAATAGTTTTCTTGTTTCGGTGCATTTTTTTAAAATCACGTTTTCGTTTTCATCGAATTAAAGCAAACTGTTATCAATGTCTCAAACCTCGCTTATCCTTAAGTTTTTTCAACAGCGTAAGAAAAAATGCTCTTCGCATTTTTGAAAACAAGTGAATTAATCGGGCTTAAATTTTCTTGAGGTTGGAATCCGTTTCGTAATTAATTTTGGCTCCCATAAAAGGTCGCTATAAAATATGCCAAGCAGCCTTCCTCAGTGACTTAATCACTGATCGTCGATCGCAAATGCATTTAACGGTGATAGGAGTTAATTTACTTTCCGATGCGGTTTATGGCGCTTTTTTATAGACTATAGGTATGGCTCATATATATAAGTCCTCCGTTTAGCCTCTCGTTCGATTATTTTTTTACGGCAATCCTATAAAAAATAAACGACTTTTTTATACCTTAAAAAATGATTAATTTTAACCGACGAATTACATATTTGATCGCTTATTTTTGTATGCGATGTTATTTCGTCCAAGGACAATATGGCGGCCGAATGTTTTGGATTTATAGTTCAAGGAAGATTTAATAGGTGGCGAAGTAATCGCGTAAACCGCCGGGTTTCGTTCTTTTTTTAATCCTTTTATTTTTTGTTAAACGGGTGGAAGTAGGCCGTTTTGTGTGTGCGTATGTGTGTGTAAACACCGATCAAGGTACCAAGATAACAAGAATTCCTCTCGATTTTAATCCGTCTCATTGTTGCGTCCCTTTTCCAAAATGGCCGCGAATTTATTTCCGCCATCTATCTTCGTTGCTAAATTTAATGCGTGTATGGAGAGCATCGCCTTGTTTCGAAGCGGATTAGCCCATTAACGCCCGACGTTGAGAAAACGCAACATTTTTAATTGTGTTTTTCTTCCTCTTGTTAAATTAATAATTTATTTCCTATGTTACCCTGCGCTCTAAATAATTGTTTTCGATAGATGATAAGTTCAACTACCAGTGTAGACTAACAACAGTAATAAATTATTAATTTTAAAAATTATTTAAAAAATATTTTTAAAATGTTGGAATTTTCACTTTCGGGCTTTAATGAGTTAAAATAGGGTTCCTTGAGTGAAAAAATCGGTGCCAAATTCTGCGAAAGCTTCGAAAGGTGTGGCCGTAGAGGAAAGCGCAGAATTTCATTTTAAAATAATTTACAATCGAGTCCAAACTCGGGACTTAAAACTATCGTACGCCTAAAAGTACAAATTTTATTTTGATCAAAGAGAGAATTCGAATCCATGCCGAATAATAGCTAAAATACACTTTGAATCTAAAAAAAATTTCAATTTTTCGCGACTTTAACAATGAGAAATTTATAAATGATGTGACAGCGCAATCGCATTGTTGTCGCCAATGGGAGTCTAAATTCTTATAAACAGGAAGCAAACATCCTTGCTATGGTTAATTTCGTTTTTGTTTTGTTTACATATCAACAGATACTTTTAAAAAATTTTGAAATTATTTTTTTCAAGACGGTGACGTTCGTTCTGTTCATTTAACTATATGTTATGTTGTTTATGTTGTGCTGAGGTACAGATTCACTAGGCTGAAAGTGGGAGGAAGGAGAGAGTAGAAAGGAAAGATCGTACACAACCAACGTGTTGTGGGGGAGGGGGGAATCGTCTCGTCCTTAAAAATCTCCTCCTATTTCTGAAAAGAGCTTCGCCAAACCGCCGCCAGTGGCGGGCACAGATGTTCCGTATAAAAAAGGGGGGGTCGGAAGAAAAGGATAAGGGGGGGGAGAGGGAAGGGAGGAGGATGACGAACAGCTGCTATTATTTAGCCTCGGCTGCGTTCTCCGATCCTTGGAATAAAAGATGGGATCCGTAGGAGGAATATAAACGGACGAGAATACGTAAAAATGCAATTCGTCCGCTAGGCGCGCTGTAGTCGGCGTAGTAAAGGAGGGATCTGTATTTTTATTTATTTGTTTTTTTGCTTAAGAGGATTTACGTGGAGAGGCGTTCCCATTTTTTTCACGGATGATCGCCGGGTTAATGGGAGGGAAACGTTACGCAAGTGCGCTGTTTCGTTTTTGTTTTTTTTCTTCTAACCGAACGTTTATTCAACCGGTGAATGCCTGGGATTATCCATTCGTTCGAAAGCATCTTTAAATTAGATAAGCTGTTCCAGTCGTTGTTAATATTCGTAATTGTTTTGTTAACATTCTATTACTTTGTTAAATTTCACTGCAGTTTTATTGTTTTTATAATTTTATAATTCTTTTGTTATTATCACATTATTTAATTGTTACGTTATTATTCATTTATGATAGTAATAAGTGGACGTTACCGATCGTAGGATTCGCGTCGATCGAGGAGCATAATTCTGTTCTTCTTTCTAATGTTTAAAAGCGAAAATGCGTACCAATGATTGCGCGATGATTCTGCCGTATTTTGTCCCTCTAATATTTCACTTTAATTTTATAATTTTTATTATTGTTCGGAAAACCTGTAAATCGAACAGTTTTGAATCGATTATTTCGTTTAATCGCGGCGATGGAGTCGATTTACTCGATTGATCGTAACGATCGAATCGATTCCTAACTATCGAATCGATTCGTACGATCGATCGAATCGACCGAACATTTCGGATCCATAGAAACGGACGAATCGCGAATCATCCAATCGGAATCGGCCGTCCCTTTGCCGTAAATCACGAATGGGAATATATTTATATTATATAAGACGGGCCTGCCTCTAAGAAATAATTTCTCCGGTCGATTTTAATCTCTCGGACACCTGACCGCTAGCGAGAGAATGAAAGTGAAGAGAGAGAGGGAGTGTGTGTGTGTGTGTGAGGAGAAGGTGTGGTGTGGGGGGGAATTGATAATGATCAGGAGACGTTGACCGAGCGGTTGGAGGAGTTGGTTATACGCCTTCCTTCCTGCATCAGTGGACATTAAAGGGATATCGTGTCATCGCATCCCTTGTGTGTGTGCAGAAACCGTAGAAGTTCACGGATTACGTAACGTATTTCCCCAGCAGCTGCTTACGCCTCGTCATATATATATATATATATATATATATATATATATATATAAAGATAAATCGAGGGGAGATACTTAAACTTTCTCTCTTTATCTCTCTCTTTTATTTTTAGTTTTATTTCGGCTCTTTTAGATTCACGTCACGTGATGGCGTGATTGGTAACCATGGTAACACAAGTTCAATAAACTTAAATGCCATTTTTTTGTTTTAAAAATTTTTACAGGCATTTATGGAATCATCGGCACGTAATTTAGTTAATTTTTTTCTTCTTCAAGTCTTACCCTGCAATAAATCTCCGGGTTGTGTCTCAATGTTGACAGTTTTATGGCGTGATCGGCCGTATTGTTCTTTTTTTCATGGATGATGGAGATGTTGAGAGATGTGATGGGAAGACATTACAGTTGGAAAAAAATCGTAAATGCGTAATTTCTTTCCGGCTTTTGTTCTTATAGATTTGCCGATATTTCTGGTTTGTAAGCAAACGTTCCAATTACAGTCGAACCTCGAGGAAAACAAACAAGTTTTCGACTTACAGATGATTCGAGTTAAAGAAGAAAAATAACACGAAAAAGATTTAGTCCTGTAAAATTAATTCACTTCAGAGTTATGGAAAATTTGAGATGTAGAAGATCGACTGTAATATATGTTAATAGTCCACGTCTGTCCGTCAGTTGATCTGTTTGTTGGCCACGCTTCTGGTGGCGAATTACGGTTTAACGCGAACACCTCGAGAAAGAATCTAGATATAAATTCTAAATTTCGCAGGAATGCTCGATTCATATATTTTAAGGTGACGACGAAGAAAATCCCTTTAAAAAAAGCCCTGGATTCTACTCCAAGGAAGACATTTCCCATAAAATTACATGTAAAAATCGACTTTTCGACGTGGAGGCTTTCATTCTTTTTTAAGTTAAAATTAGAAAGAATTGACCTACGATCTTTGGATCTGAACCATTTTGAAGAAACAATCTTAAGTCTGTTACTGTGTTCATCCTTTTCCGCCTGCATTTCGAAATCGCTCATGTTAAACGTTTAATTAACACAGTTTGAGGAAATCGTGCAATTTTAACGGGATGTTGCCTTGCCATCCAATTACATTGTTAGACCTCGAAATACTATTGTTATTTTAATCCTTATGTATAGGTGTAAACGTGCTTTGAATGCTTTTTGTACGAGAGAGAGGGAGGGAGAAGAGAGAGACAACTATTTTAACTAAATATAGCCCGTCATATTGACGGACTTTTATATTAGTTTTTATATAAGTAGTTATTTTGAGTAGCGTTGGTTCGTATTTAACAGGTATAAGCTCAAAGCGAGAAAATAAATATTCGGTTTTTTGCTCCAGAAGGAAATTTAAAAAATATTAAACCAGACATGTGACTTAAATCAACTTTCAGTATAATACAAATATAACTATAACGATATAATTAGCATTTTTTGTGAGTTTTATTAAATGTTGACAATGTGCCATTCATGTTTTCAACAATGCCTTTTGTTTGATGGCCTCCATTTATGGCCGAGCATTGTTGTGAAAAGCTGGATCTTACGTGAGTGAAATGATACGAAATAAAACTAACCAATGTTTTATGTTGTGCTGTAGTAGATTCAATAAATCTTTTGAAATTTAACGGGTACTTCCGCTAGCGCTATACAAGTAGGAATATATTGTACTTGAATTTTCTTGTCCGTTTTTCTTAAAAGAAATCGATATCTCGAACAACCACGTCATATCGGTGATAATTATTTCTTGTGCAGCAAGAAAGTACCGCGGATAAAATGATCGAAAGGTGTCCTCCGTTATCGATAAACGACTGTTCGGTAAAAAAAAAAGAATTGACCACACGGAGCGCAAACATCCGTGGCGACATGGTCGAAAACCTCTGCGTCTGTCTCTACCGGTTTGAGTTGACTTGTAACTAGGGTTGCCAACCTCCGGCATCGTCATAATCTCCGGTCTCCGAGTGAGTAGCAGAAATCTCCGGTTCAATTCCGATTGCAGCGGAAAGCCCTTTTTATGACTTTTTTGCGTTTTTTTAAAAAAAAATTATTCGAATTAAGACAGTCCACCTCTTTAATTTCCGTTGTATATTGTTTTTAAAAAAAATTCCTCTTGGGTTTCTTCTAAAGCAGGCATGTGCAACCCGCGGTTCCGAGTTTTTTTTTGCGGCCCACAAACTTCTTATGGTTTTCCACACAAAAGTGGTCCATTTCTTGCAACTCGTCTTTTTTCGATTGACGTGGATGCAAGCACAGCACCAGCACTATTGCAGCTGGTGATAATTGATTTGGTAATGCAATACTGAATTAAAATTCACTTCTGAAAAGAAGAATGATATAGTTCAGTTTTACAACATATACGTTGAAGAATCAAAATTTCCAAAGTTCAGAAATCATGCTTCAAAAATAGTTGGTGCTTTTGGGTGTACTTCGCTTTGTGAGTCCATTTTTACTTTCCCCATACGTAGCAATGGGAAAGTATTGTGATCACGAAAAAAAATCGACTTCGAGATTTCAACGGAAATACACGTTTTGAGGTCCCTAGAACACGTTTAGACTATTTTCGGAATGATGTGTGTGTGTGTGTGCGCGCGCGCGTGTGTATATGTGATTGTGGGCCCTCTAACTCAAAAAGTACGTGCCGTTTCGTTACCAAACTTCATATATAACACTTTAGCATGAGCACAAAGAACTGATTAGTTTTTGGACAATACCGGTTAACCGTAAGTTGAGGTTTATTCGAAACCCGATTCGGTTTTTGCGATATTGCTCCGTTAAAACATCATTATTGTATATAGAATTCTATACAAACATTATACAGAATATAATTTCCTACAACTTTCATTTGAAACAATTTTCCATAGCAGTTATTGTTTAGGAATTATTTATAAAAAATAATCGGTTTTTTCGATTTCCGTCAAATATCTCCCTAAAAACGTCGTAATTGGTAATCTTCTTGAGGACCAAAGTTGTAGAGAATAATATTTCTTCCAGGTTTTGTTTGAGACAAATTTTCGTAGAACCATCCATTTCGAGGATGTTTTGCTTTTCCTTAATTTCCAGTATACCCCGCCACCACCAGGTAGCGGTGAATTAGGTATATTCAAAATATACGTAATTTACGGCAATAAGGACGACTGTATTCTTTTACCATACGAAATAATAATTTTGCCTTATAATGCTATTCATAATAATTTAAATATCTATACCCCAAATATGGAGAAAGTCACGTGTCGGCCACATGAGAATTTTTATAAAATGAAGTTCGCGAAGAATAATTCTCGTGGTTCCTTTGGAAGATATTAAGTTAGATAATCAGTTGAGAATTTCTACCACAAAAATTACAGTAAACTTTGATAAATTAAGTCAATGCAAAGAAAAACGAGTTTTCCATTGAATAAATTTTGTTGTTATGAAAAATCAAGTCCCGTCCAAAATATTTGTTCTAAAAATTGGTCCATTGAGTGATTTGGTTTGCTCAGGCCTCTTCTAAAGTATCCAGGTTTCAAACAAACTCCGGTTCACGAACACCTTAAAGCAGGCAACCCGTAACGTCTCCGGTTCATGAAGATCTCAAAGTTGGCAACCCTACTTTTGACGTTAGTTCCATTGTGTTTATTTTTAGATAACGCCAATTTGTGTGGTTGTGTAGGAGATAGCGTTTTCTTTGGAGATAGAGAAAAGGAGGTTGTGGAAAACGGGGGAAAAGTAAAAGTCAAAGAGTTGGCAAACAAAAATGTTGAATGTAGGGCTAAAAAGAATACAACACTTGGGTCGATTACGTAGGTATATATGTGTACGCTTTCAGGCTCTCGTATCTCACAGGGATACCACCAGATACCACGCGGAAGCAAACAGAAAGAGAGAGAGAGAGAAGGGGGGAGGGGGAGGGTAAAGGAGAGGGGGGAGAGGTGTGAGTGTGTGTGACGTAATATCCTACCTAATGAAATCGTGCGTCACTCATTTGTAGGAAGTTGGAAATGGAGGTGTAGAGGGAAAAAAATAACATTTTTTTCTCGCATAGGTAAGTACCTGAATAAATTGTTCCAGTACCTTTTCAAGGGCGTTACAATTTTTTTTCATTGCTGCTGTGTATTACATGCGACTCAATAGAAATTCAACTGGGAGAAGGACGTCGAGTAGTCTCCCTCCTACTAATTGTAAGTCACTCCGATGTATTCTTGTTGCGCTGTAATTCAGTGGTAAAGTTAATTTGTTGTACTAAATTGGAAAGTTACACATTTTTACCGTAAATATGGTTCCTAACAAGAAGATAAGTGCTGAAGGATGTGGTGTAATTAGTGATAAGGATAGGAAAGTGTTGTATGAGGGAAAATTGGTTTTCGTACACATCCCACGATTTTAACATTGCGTTAATGGGAAAAATCTCTCTCGATTTAGGAACTTTCGGTTTTACGAACTACTTTTCAGAAACGCACGGTGTTCGTAAATCGGGAGTTTACAATATAATAATTCTCAAGTGTCCGTTTGTATGTATGTAACGGTACGTGAACCCCATGGCGGCATATCTATATATTGCTATCGCAGAGAGAGGGAGAGAGGGAAAGTAATGGGATATAGTATATGGAGAACGGGAAGAGTTTTATTTAATTTTTCAGTCGTGCCTATCCATCATTTTTGACTGACGGGTGAACTTTAATCCATTCGATAATTTGGCTGAGGCATGACTATGAGAAATGTACTGTTTTAAGGGATTGATGGATCAGGAGTGAAAATGCGAATCGCACGCGTGATACGAAAGGTTTTTGTTTACGCTATTATTTTTCGCCTCTGAAAAAAAAAGAAAGAAAATTGATAGTCGACTCGCTTCCTGTCAAACAACCATTCTCTTATTGTAAAGATATGGATTCAACTCGATGGTTGTTTTTTTTTAGATCGCCGCATATTTAAGAATTCAATCTGTGACATTCATTTGTTTTTACTCATTAATGTACGAAGTATATTTACCGTAAAAAGTTTCCACTTCGAATGTGCACGTTTTTAGGGAAAAAGTGGGCTTCGCTATTTCATCTTGTCATTTGTCTGTCATCTGTTAGCGGCTCTTAAGGGGCTAAAAGGCTGGACGTAATCTGATTCAGTCTCATGTTGATACAGTTTATCGTCCGGATTGTAAGCCGTGTTGAAATGGACCGCATCGCGCAACAATGGAGGGTGGTTGATTCCTCTCAAATGTTCACAAAATGTCGGCTTATTCGAAGATTGTTGCATTCATATTTCGATTAAAATAGATATACGATAGTTATAGGGCTTAATGTTATAAACAATATCACTTAAGTTATATTACTAAAAAATAAGTGCAAAGCGTCCATTGACGTTATAAACGTATCGCGTTTCACTTCCCCCACCCCAGATACCGCCAAGCTCTCCCCGGCAACGGCATTGTTGCTAAGAGTCGGATCAACTTAACAATGTAAGCGGTGACATCAAGGCGCAAGTGTACGATAACTCTTAGTACATCGTATTCTGCACCGATTATTTCTTCGTTTTTTTTTTGTGAGGCGGTTTAGACCAACGTTTCTCAAACTAAGGGCCGTAAAATCATTTTGGATTTAATTCGAAATACCAACAATAAATAAAATTTTCACGAATGGAAAAGAAACTTGTCGGGAATTTTTTTAGTATTATAAAAATTATTAATACATAATTATGTAAATTGGAATTTGTATTCTATTTTTTTAGTTTCGCAATTTTCAAATCTAAAAATTCGAGAGGGTCGCGACAATCGAAAAGTTTTGAGAACCACTGTTTCACAGATCACGCGTTTTCAAAGTTTTATTATTTTTATCGTGATAATAGTTTTTTTTCTCTACTCCTAGGCGACGAAACGAAGCAGGGCCGAATTTAAAAAAAAAACGTTCCCCATATTTTCCTTTCTTTCTTTTTCGTCCACTCCCTTTTTCGACGGAAACGTTCGACCGGTCGTTCTAAATTTAGAAGCGAATCGATCGATATTAATGCAGACATCAGCGAATCCGTTCTGGCGCGAGAAAGTTTTTTTTGTTCTTCCCTCCGTCTCCTTTTCGGAGGTGGGTATTTAAAATGAAAAAGAAGAGGAGGAGGTAGGTAGGAAGGTGGGGGAGGGGGGGGGGGTAGTCCTGAGTTCGATCCTCTCCTCGAGTTTTTTATTTTACGGTGCGGATGTGACCTCAGTCCCGCCTTCGTCTCTTTTCCTTTTTACTTTCTCCATACGTAGTAATGGGAAAGTATTGTATTCATGAAAAAAATCGACTTCGAGATTTCAACGGAAATACACGTTTTGAGGTCCCTAGAACACGTTTAGACTATTTTCGGAATGATGTCTGTGTGTGTGTGTGTGTATGTTATTGTGGGCGCTCTAACTCAAAAAGTACATGCCATATCGTTACCAAACTTCATATATAACACTTTAACATGAGCACAAAGAACTGATTAGTTTTTGGACAATAACGGATAACCGGAAGTCGAGGTTTATTCGAAACCCGATTCGGTTTTTGCGATATTTCTTGGTTAAAACATCATTATTGTATATACAATTCTATACAAAAGTTATAGAGAATGTAATTTCCTACAACTTTCATTTGAAACAATTTTCTGTAGGAGTTATTGTTTAGGAGTTATTTATAAATAACCGGTTTTTCGGTTTCCGTTAAATATCTCCTTAAAAACATCGTTATTGGTAATCTTCGTAAGGACCAAAGTTGTAGAGAATAATATTTCTTCCAAGTTTTGTGTGAAACTAATTTTCGTAGAACCATCCATTTCGGATACATTTCGCTTTATCTTAATACCAGTATACAGCGCCAACACCATGTAGCGGTGAATTCTGTAAACATTCAAAATATACGTAATTTACGGCAACAAGGACGTGTCTTCTTTTAAAATACGAAATAATAATTTTGCCTTATAATGCTATTCATAAAAAGAATTTAAATATCTATACCCCAAATATGGAGAAAGTCATGTGTTGGCCACATCAGATTTTTTGCTAGTTATCTTTTGAAATCATTTGACGTATCATCCCGCTCGGAGAAAGTAAATTTCGACGAAAATTATATTCTATTGTTGTAATTCATAAAGCGAAATTTCTCAGGTTTTCAGATCTCTGTGCTGTGCTCGAAATGTAAAATGTATTGGTGATGGAACGGAAATTTTGACGAAACGGAACGCTTGTTATAATGGACGGCATTTCTAAATGTCTGACGAAACGGAACGGTATCATCGGCGCGTTTGACGAGCCGGAGCGACGTTCCGGTGCGCTCCGGATCATTCCGAGCACTGCCTCTATGAGAAATTTATAGTTGTCCATCGTTAACGGCAACGAGAAAGTCAGTTGACATGGTTACCGGCAACGGGAAAAATTTAGTCGCATTGATTGCCGAGAATGAAGGACGAGCCGAAAAACAATGGTTCGGTATAAAAAAAAAACGAAAATTCAAACGTTCGCCGCGATTCGATTTTCAATTGCCGTAGCCAGATTTTGCGTCGCGTTAATTCTTTGTCCGAAGCTGAAGTGGTCATTCAAAAAGTACGCGATGTCGCTTTATTCTGACGCTTAAAATCGTCGTAGTAAGAAACTTTGGAAGACTATTAAAACACACGTAAATAAATATGATGCTGTTGCTATAGGGTGCATCATCACGAAATTACACCAGCGCGTTCTACCTACACCTCTCCTACAAGTGTCACGCACCAGTGGTGCACACGGGGGGGGGGGGGGGGGGGGTTCACCGGGTCCGGACGTCCCCCTCCTCCCTTCGGAAAATTGTGATTTTTCTAAACTGGTAACATGCATCGTTATTTTAAATTTGGGTTCATGGGCGCCCTCAGAAAGGCATAGGAGACGGTTTGCCCCTTTATTTGTTTTTAACATTAATTAATAACGCAATACGCGACATTGACATAAGTTGCATACAACTTTTGTGCTTGTCAAATATTTCGAACCCCCCCCCCCCTCCTTGAGGGAATCCTGTGTGCGCTACTGATCCCTTTGCCTTATGGTAAATCATCCCCCTGTTGATATGCGTATGGTATTATATGTATGTGATACTTGTATGTATCACCATGGTCACATGCCCTAGTTCGTCGCTTTTTTTTCTTTGCCGTCTTAGTTCGTTAAGGACTTTCTCTCTTTCAACCTGACGATGGAGTCACGAAGTCTCTTGCGGTCTTACCTATGCAGTCTTTAAGCTTTCTTTTGCTCCTCTGGAGTATCCTTCCTGTGGTGTCACACTTCCTCTCTCTCTTTCTCGTATGACATATAGATTCGCTTCCAGGCTTCAGGCGGTCGTGTGTATATGTGTCTATCTCTTAAGGGGGTTCGTGGAGAAGGAAAAGAGGGAGGGAGGGAGAGCGAATGGGGATGAGTACACTTTAAAAAAGTATCGGATTCCCCTTGAGAAACCAAAAAAAAAGAACCGGTCTCAACCAAAATCCGCCGACAGTGGAGGTCTAAAGGATGTCCTTTTCTTCGAAAAATCTTGCTGGGAAATTTTATTTTAAAAAAAAAACCTAACAAGTGTCAGTCAGAAATGGCGCAATTTATATATCTCTTAAAAAGTTTTTATCCTAAATACCCGCGTATTAGACGCACCGTTGTATAGTACGCACCCGTGTATAATACGCACTGTTGAGTTTATTTGGGATTAAAAAATTCCAGAAAAATTCATTCTTGTGCCCCCATATATAGAAACGCCAGGGACTCAACGATTTCACATTCACACATTCCCTGAATCCTACCGACGATGATATCTTGGATGTCGAAATGCGCATTTAGTTATAGAATATTTACTGGTTTCAATGCTTTATTTTGTGTGTGTGAGCGTGAATGTGAAATCGTGAGAGTCCCCGGCTCGGAAGTCAAGTTCTCGAAAACTTTACTCGGTCACTGGCGTGAAATTAACTTTCCGTAAACTGGGCAAGAGTGTGTTAGTATGTTATTGTCTTATTAACCAGCAGTTGGTAGATTTTTTGTACATAAGGTGTTGTATTAATTTTCATTTTCACTTGTTATTCACACCAAAGGCAGGTCACATTAATATATTTACATTTAATATATTCTCTAAGGCAGGGGTTCCTAATGCGGTTCCCGCGGGCGCCCTCCGAGGAGGGTGACAAATAGTGTTGAGAATCCACAGAAAGCTGTAAGGTACCAGTGTAATAAGACTAAGTGACGCCCTCTAATAGAATTTACATACGATTTATTTTAAGATTTAACTCGCAGTTTTTTTATCGCCAGTGCAGGAATTCCGGCGCCCACCGCTTTCGCATTAAAGCCGAATGCACCCTTGCCCACATAAAGGTTGGGAACCCCTGTGTCTAAGGGGTAAGGTCTTTCCAAAGCTTTCCTTACTCATGGTGGGGATTGGTGATAGTTTTGTGTGAGAGGTTGTCCTTTTATAAGGGTTGAGAAGGTCACTGAATGCTTTCGAAAGGGCGTTCAAAGTAGCTTCAGGGTCAGGAGGTTTATATTGCATGACGAAGTCTTCTCTTTTTCTCCCCTGTAGAAGTTTTCCTGGGAAACCGTTGTTTACCGATAAAGTATGGTTGGTGTTGGTCTCGAGCTACACATATAGCGTTATCTTTCTCTACTATTTGAGGTTCGAAAAATTTGCCGTTGGGTTTTTATAAAATCCGTTGCCGATTTTGCCAATATAACTTCGTTGGTCTTTCATTTTTTTCCATCCAGTTTTTCTTCAAACACGTCTTTAATCCTCTCCCGCTCCTCAGGTAATGTACAGTCCAGTTCGCCTACCTCTTTTTGATAGTCTACTCGCACATATGTAATCAATATTAAAAAAGTAATAAAATTCCACAAATTCATCGATAAAGATAATATCCTCAGAACACTTTATTCTGTATTTACTATACATATTAAGTGTTACAGATTGTTTGCTAGTTCAAAATTGGTGCCGAAATGAGTTATCAAAAAAATAAGAAAAATTCCGCCCCCCCCTCCAGTATTAACGCATTTGTACCACAAATTCTTAATGATTCCATTCTTTTTTTTGTAATTTCTTTTGAACCGGTACTCTTCGATTGAAAATTAACCCTGAGGTAGGCGCGCACAGACAAGTGAGCGCTTGGAATCTATAATATGACCCCATGTTATATTTTCTGTTAATAATCATGATGTTGTTCATTCCATTTGTTTAATGAATTACATCAATGGAAATGTACGAAACTGACGTATGAGAGAGCAAAAACTTCACATTTGACTGCGTCCGCGTAAGGAATGAATTGGGCCGGAAGCTATTGGGTCAAGGTCGACCACGTTTTTTTAAATTCGTATGACGCACGCCATCCGACGGATATATGGCAGAAGAGTAATTGGGGCGAATAAAAAAAAAAAAAAAGAAAACGGCCAGCCAAGTATCGCGATCATTTCCGTTCGTCACTTCCTGTTTCTCTTGGCCTTTAAACTCATTTTCTAGCTTGCAACACGTGTTACTTGGTTAATTACCAAATATACCATTCCAGTGTGCGGAGATAATATGCAGTGATTTGAACGGTGATTTTCCTTACCCAGTACTTCCATTAAACCTTCTGTAACCCTTAGTTGACGGAATTCCCATGATGAACAATTTTAGGATGAGGTACCATAGATGTTATTACATACATATACAAGGTCGGCTATCGTTGGTCCGATGTAGTATATGTATTTACAGTAGGGTTGTGCCGTATTTTAAGTCTTATTCCCCGGACAGCGGAACTCAAAAATCCGGACAAAACTCGGGACTTTTATTTTCATCATATATTAATGATGTTTTGAGGATATGATATTTTAAGGCACGATTGCATCGGTAATATTTAAAAAAATAGATAAATTGTATTCTGTTACGCCAGCGTGTCCTTTCATACTATCATGACTTGGCTGAAGTAAAATTATTGTTATAACAAATAGAAATATCCTGGTTTTCGTGTAATGTGTGCGCTAATATCAATATAGTAAAAAAATGAGTTACCAGTGCGGCGTGCTGCAAAAATACGGGCTGAACTGATTTTTAACGAACATACTATAATGTGCGATAAAAATATCAGAAATTTTCAGTTTTCGTAATTAGAAAATAGATGTGATGTCTCACAATGGGAGTGTCCGTAAAAGGAACCTCAGATTTTGATGAAATTTGGCATTCGGATAACCCTCGAGTCAAGATTCACGAATAATCCCCCTTATGGGGTTTCGGCAGAAATGGGCATTAAATATATTTAGTTTCTTATGTTAAACTAAAATTCAGCCGCCTTATACCAATAAGTCCGTGGCGTAATGGATTAGTGCACCGAGATGTGTCCAAGTTCGTGGGTTCGAGTCTCGGTGTTTGCTTTTTTTTCGAGGACTGCTTTCTTCGTTTTTATTTACGTATATTTTCAAATTTTGTGCACTCCTCCGTGACGACTTTTATGCGAAAAGACGTAATTTTTTTCAGCGACATATTTTATTATTATTAAAAGACGGCGCTTATAGAATTATGTGTCGGCGGTATTAGACGGCAGACCATGTAACGACACATTTTCTTCCATATTCGGATCCGGAAATTCTCGATTTTGAGTCATTGAAGCGAGCCATTTTACTCATTGTTTACGACCATTCATTTGTTTTTTTTTTTTTTTGGATGACGCAAATACCGTCGTAAATATTTTCGATCTCGCTTGGTTAGTAAGACCGCACGGCAGATGTCTCTGCATTGCGCCATTTCGGTGCGGCTGTGGAGTCATTTGTTTGTCCCCTTCTCCCCGAGAGAGAGAGGTCTTCGAACTCACAGCAGCCGCTTCGAAAAATGCACAAAAAAAATCGGTACAATATCCATTGTACAAACTTTCTCACGTGCTAATGCGTCGTTTAGTTACCTTTTGGAAAATATAAACCACGCATGTAAATTCATTAAAAACATCAAGTTAAATAACTATGCAAAATTTGATCAAAATCGTTGAAGACGGCAATGCGAAAACAACTTTTTCGGACTCGGTTACACCTAAAACGTACGTATATTTCCATCAAAATCTCGCGTTCGAATTTTTTCGCGATTACAATACTTTCTCAATATACTTACAATTAGTATAAAAAGGATCTATCACAAATGGGGCGCGTTTCGTGCAATGGAGTATTAGAAAGCAATTATATACCTGTACGTAAGGGAAATAGCGTTTTAAAGTCCTTTTCTTCATCATAAATAATCCATTTTCTTCCTATTTAATAGTATTACATGCACACGTAAGGAAATTAAACGTTTGTTTGGGAGATTGTTTATGTTAGCAACAATGAAGTAACCATGCAAGAAATTTTCAAAGTTCAACTCGATATAAGACATTCTTGTTTGATTTTCTCGATAACGGCTACTCCTACGATAAAAATATATAGAAAAGGAAATACTCCACTTTACCAGTTCTACAACTTTTATTTGAAAAATATTTTGATATGAACAATACTTTACGAGATATGACGAAAATTTAATTTTTTGTCTCCAGTAAAGTGGTACCCCTGATTGGCGTACGTGATTCATTTTTGCGATTTTCTTATTATATTTGATTGGAAGTCCTTAATATCAAATTTCATAACAATCCGTTCAGTAGAAGCCGAGAACGAACATGCGGACGGACGGACGGACGGACGGACCGACGATAATAGGCGCTCACGCTGTAAGCGAAACGCGCCTAAAAAGGATCTCTTTTTAATTTCCACCGGTACATTCATTACGTCACGGTGTATTCGCGCCAAAAAATTAGCGATGGTGCGTAAAGGGCATGTCCACAGTCTCTCGAAACTGTTATCTTTCCAGTCGTTGATTATAGTGGCGAAACACATTTTTTTGAATGTGTTTCTGAAGTATAATTCTTCTTTATTATTCGCCGCAAAAGATTTAATTTTCATAATTAAAATGTATAAATAATTGAGAGGAAGAGAAGCGTATACACTGTTTACGACGATCCGCTTTTACGTCGGTTTCCCCATAGAAACAATCATCATCATAGGTAGTCTGTCCGTAGACAGGTTTCGTGATTATTCATGGCTAAAGTTGGTTCTCCATATATGTACTCCTATTTTACTCAGTCTTCTTCATGCCTTGATAGCTCTCTTTCCCTTTCAAGTCGTCTATCAGCTGAAACCTTTTCCTACCTCTTTCTCTTTTTCCATCCAGTTTTCCTTGTAGCACTTCTTTAATCATTCTCTCTCTCTTCTCAGGTAATGTCCAATCCAGTTCGCCTTTCTCTTTCTGATAAGTCTGTATAAATTGAAACAATAATCTAGTCTTAAGTCGCCGGTACGAGGATTGTTATTCTTATCGTCGATTTACGCCTCCCGTTCGAATTTACTCACATTTCACGAATATGTGACAAATGCTGACTAAATATCGCGCTTTTATCTATAAGTTTCCTGGACAACGAATGTCATTGTTGAGACTCGAGATTCCTATTACTGCCTCAATATTCATATACGTCATACGATAGAAATACGAAGCAGTTACGTATATGTATCGAGCGAGAGGGAGGGAGGGAGTGAGAGGGGGAGGGAATGAGAGGGGGAGGGAGTGAGAGGGGGAGGGACGGAGGAGGAGGAAGGGGGATACAGCAATATAATTTTCTTTCCCGTCATATTGACGGGCATTTACGCTAAGTACTTAAGTACTGTAGATATGAAATTTAAAAAATAATATTCAATAAGCTTCTCTGTGTTTATTATTAAAAATGCTGGCAACTTTTCAAATTTGAAAAGCAGGCTTCTCTAGTAATTAAATGAAATTTGCATAATATTTCTTATCCTTCCGATACTGATCTGAGTCAGTCCCAACCAGAGGAAATTATCCTTTCGTTATAATGTCATGAAATGGTTCTTTCTAGAATCTACTATCGATGAATTACCTCTGATGAGCGCATTTGCTTTTCATTACTATTTTATGGATTTTGAAGAATTCTGATTCATCAGTTCGGTCGTAGCCACAAGTTGTGATTTTCATTGGTATGTACCAATGTCAAACATCGAATGAATATAATTGGTAATCTACACAAAAGATAAGTGATGCTAAAAACCAATTGAAATTTTTATAACAACTAATATAACTATTTTTAGGCGCGTTTCGCTTACAGCGTAAGCGCATATTATCGTCGGTCGGTCCGTCCGCCCGCATGTTCGTTCTCGGCGTCTACCGAACGGATTCTCATAAAATTTGATATTAAAGACTTACAATCAAATATAATAAGAAAATCGCAAAAATGAATCACATACGCCAATCAGAGGTATCACTTTACTGGTGACAAAAATTAAATTTTCGTCATATCTCGTCAAGTATTGCTCATATCAAAATATTTTTCAAATAAAAGTTGGAGAACTAGTAAAGAAGAGCATTTCTTTTCCTATGCATTTTTATCTTAGGAGTTGCCGTTATCTAGAAAATCGAACGAAAACGTCTTAAATCGAGTTGAACTTCCGTAAAACGCTATTTCCCTCACGTACACGTGTATCATTTCTTTTACATACTCCATTGCACGAAATGCGCCCATTTGTGATACGTTGCATACTTTCCTAACTTGTTATTTCCGGCCAAGAACGCGGTTCTTCCTTATCATATTTAGTTTCGCGACTAATCGATTTCGCTCGGCGCGTTTTCGATTTACGCGGTGTTATTTTTCAGGAACGCGTCAACAAAATTCGACGATGCATTTGTGTAGAAGGCACACTCGTTTGAAATATTTTAAGTATCCTTTCGGTTATGCATCCCCCAAAACATTTTTTAGAAACATTTTTTGTCACCATGACAACTTCGCGAGGCTTCCCCTCCCTTGCTCGACCAGATTCTACTTCAATTTCTCAAATTAAAAAAAAACTCTTATCTGTCTGTTTTTATTATTATTTATTCGAATTATAAGTTAGATTTGCGTAAGCGATTGTTTTGTATATATGACGTGCACATATCGTCAGGGCGGTTTTCAGTACACGTGTACCGGCTTTTGTTATCCTGCCCCTATCAACGGTTGTCCGTACACGTGTACGCACCCTTATTTCAATCGACACAAACGTAATTACCTGAGCCGTCAATAGTTTTTTTCTGGAGTCTCCGTAAATTATCGATGTTTGCACGCTGCTGTCCTCTTGCGTTCGTCGCCGTGAACTAATTTATCGGCTCGGGGGGTTAAATGGGAGGAGCAGGTTTATTTATTTACTTTTTTCAAAGCAACAGATGCTTTTATGACTGTGTATTTTTAATGCTAAAATCTCTACGTCAGAAATTTTGTTAAAAAAAACTAGAAGCGTTTCTTCGGATAATTCAAGTTTCGGATAATCGAAGATCTATACCGTAACGGATTTCATTTTATTTTTCGTTTACGTTGGCGTTTTCTTCCCGTATTGCGAGATAGCTCTACTCCATTACACAGCATTTCGATCGCCGACGTAAATTACATTTCTGCTGAAGGCGGGTTTTTAAGAGTCCATCCGCGGTTCGATTCGCCCATTTTTTTTGCACGCCTTGCATGTCACCGGCGTAATTCCGTCGAACGACATCTCCCTGGCCGCTTCCTTTTAATTCGACTAGGTTTTTACTTTCTTCTATACGAAGTATGTTGAGAAAGTATTGTAATCGCGAAAAAATTCGACCTCGAAATTTTGACGGAAATATACGTTTTAGGTGTCGCTGAATCCGGAAAAGTGGTTTTCGCAATGCCGTCTGTCTGTTACTGGCGCTGGAGTCTAGACGGTAGAGCGAAAATGAATGAAATCTCGTACTTAGGCATTTTATCATACTGAGCAGAGTATACATAGAAATGGTTGACATTGATCAATAATTAAGGGAAGTTTATTCTACGCATTTTTAACAACAATCCGATTTTCTCAAAAACTGCTCTAACGATTTTGATCAAATTTTGTACAGTTACTTGAATTTACATCTTCAATAATACTGTATGGTTCATATTTCTCAAAAAATGAATATAAGGCTAGTTTATTCTTGGGCAACTTTAACAACAATTCGATTTTCTCAAAAACGGCTCCAACGATTTTGATCAAATTTCGTACAGTTACTTGAATTTACATCTTCAATAATACTACAAGTTCATATTTCTCAATGAATGAATATAAGAGTAGTTTATTCTTGGGCAACTTTGACAAAAATTTGATTCTCTAAAAACAGACTCATACGATTTTCATTTTCTAAAGATAAGTAAACGACGCATTAGTATATGAGAAAGTTTGTATAATGTATGTTGTACCGATTTTTTTCCCTTAAGTTCCGTCGTCGGTAATCGTGGAAACCGATTACTGCACCCAAAGGGATGTTTTTGTTTACACCTTTTGCTCTTTTATCCCTTAAATGGACGCATTGACGTAGCGGAGTGCGCCAACGAATTTTTTTTAAGATACTGCCAATTTGTAAATTTTGGTTCATTTACATTGTCCTTTTTATGTAACCTATCAGCAATACCTGAGAGGTCATACATGTTCTTCGCAACCTTCTCGAGGAGTAAAAGCTGTGTCCGCGCCTCGCTTTTATTATGCTACATATATACGTCTCGCGATTTGCCAATAAAAGTTTAAATATTTCAAAAATTTTATTTTTTTGATCATTATTTCTTCTATCGTTAAAACTTTTGGCCTAAAACCGCACTTATTTTTTAAAAAAATATAATTTATAGTACAAAATTTTTAATGCTGTAATGTCATATTGTCGTAAATAATATAACGAAATTTTATTCGAATATATGACGTAGAAAATACTAAGAATAATTTGAACAGTATGAATTATAAATCATTACACAAATTAAAAAGATTTAATAAACAAAAATTAGAATGGATTTATAATTATTATTATTCTTTTGCAGTCGCTTTTTCCACATAATGCTATTGCGCACGCAGTAGGTACGCCACGCGTCCAGTTGCGTGTAATCTCTTTTAAGGGTTAACAAAAAAAAAATAAATAAACGCGAATCAACTCGAACGCGGATACGGAGCGACGACCCAAAAGAGAGATTCTTTTGTTTTTTAAAAAAAAAAGGCGACGACGCGACGAAAAACACGCCTTTTGTTCTTTCTTTTTTTTTCAATTTTGGCTGGGCTTCGCCCTTAAGACTGCGTGACCCCTTTGCATGTCTTCGGGTTTGCGATATTATACAACCTTTCCGCCTTTAATGACGTTTTCCCCCTCGTGGAGTCGCCTCTGTCTGGACGGCGCGTCCGTATAGCTATAAATCTGGAAGGGAAATTTTAGGTTGGGGGTTATAAAGGTGACGATTGATCTGCGGAAGGAAAAGGGTAGGGTGAGGATTAAAGAAGGGGGGAGGGGAGGGGGGGGGGGTGAAACAAATGGGATTGAAAGGAGGCAGAGAGAGAGGTGGAGGAGGGGGAAGGGAGAGGGGGGAGGGACTGTGAGAGGTCAATGTAAGGAAGTGAAGGAGGGGAAGAATTTTAAATGGAGAGGGGAGGAAGGGGGTTGAGGGGAGAGAGTAGGAAAAGAAGAATGAAATGGTAAAACATTTGGGAACTTCAGAAGAAAAATCGGTGCAGCATACAATGTACATACTTTCTCGTATATTAATGCGTCGTTTAGTTATCTTCAGAAAATGAAAATCGTATCAGCCGGTGAATAGAAAATCCAATTTTTGTTGAAGTTGCCCAAGAATAAACTAGCCTTATATTCATTCATCGAGAAAAATGAAATATGTAGTATTATTGCAGACGTATACTTAAGCAACGATACGAAATTTTATCGAAATTGTTCCAGCCGCTTTTGAGAAAATCAAATTATTGTTAAAGTTGCGTAGAATAAACTAGCCTTATATTCATTCATCGAGAACAATAAAATATGTAGTATTATTGCAGACGTATACTCAAGTCACGGTGCGAAATTTGATCAAAATCGTTGTAGCCGTTTTTGAGAAAATCAAATTATTAAGTTGCCTGGAATAAACTAGCCTTATATTCATTTTTTGGGAAATATGAACTATACAGTATTATTGAAGACGTAAACTCAAGTAACTGTACGAAATTTGATCGAAATCGTTATAGCCGTTTTTGAGAAAATCGAATTGCTGTTAAAAATTGCCTAGAATAAACTTCTTTTAATTATTGAGCAATGTCAACCATTTCTTCATAGCTTCTATTCTGTATATTTCGCTATACAGTTTAGGTTCCAGAGCCAAGACAGACAGGCGGACGGACAGACAGACGGCATTGCGAAAACCACTTTTTCGGACTCGGGTACGCCTAAAACGTATATTTCCATCAAAATGTCGAGGTCGAATTTATACTTCGTATATGAGAAAGTAAAAACACGTGGGTAGTAAGTGGACGGACAGGTGAGGATATAAAGGGATATTGAAGGCCGCGCTTTGGCTATGGGTTGGCCTCTTTGGATTAAAGCTATGTTTCGCGTGTCTCGCGAATGAAAGGGGAGGGATATTCAGGAAGGGGGGAGGGGGTTCCATATAAACTTTTAGGAATAATTTAAAAAAAATGTAAACGGGGAACTTCGTATATCAGCGTCGTTTCTTTTTTTTTTTTTTGGACCCTTTACCTCCTCCGGAACTGGTTTGCAAAAACTTTGATTAAACTTCCCTCGGAATCTCTCTCACTCTCATCACTTCTCTATTCAAATCTCACTCATTTTCTGTCTCCCCTCTCCCCCACTACCTCCCTTCTCTTCGTGGGTGTTTTCCGGGGTTTTTTTTTTTTTTTTTTACGAGGTTGGCCAAGTCAAGTCTTTCCTAAGTTTTTACCACAAATATTTTGTCATCTTTTTTTAAAAGAAGTTTTCGGAATTTGTAATTGGATATTTTGCTTTTATGTTCTTCTATTTATTTTACTTTCAGATTCTTTTCTGTGAAAGTGTGTGTACGTGTGTGTGCGCGTCCGTGTGTGTTTATATATATAAAAAAAATCAAACTTACTATTTTTTCTATTCTCTTTTGACGTAGGGTTAAATGTTAGGAGGAACTAGGTATATAGTCTCAATTTCGCCCTTAATAGAGTCGGTTGTTTTTCTGTCTTCTCCTGTCCATCCCTCCCTTTTCCTCCCTCCCACTTTCTCTTCCCTCTCCTCTCTCTTCCTCCCTCTCTCTCTTCCTCCCTCCTTCTCTTCCTCCCTCTCTCGCTTCCTCCCTCTCTCGCTTCCTCCCTCTCTTCCTCCCTCTCCTCTCTCTCTTCCTCCCTCTTTCTCTTTCTCTCATCCTCCCTCTTTCTCTTCTCTCATCCTCCCTCTCTCTTTCTCTCTCTTCCTCCCTCTCTTTCTCTCTCTTCCCCCCTCTCTCTTTCTCTCTCTTCCTCCCTCTCTCCTCTCTCTTCCTCCCTCTCCACTCTTATTCCCTCATCTCTCTCTCTGCCTCCCTCTCCTCTTTCTCTTCCTCCCTCTCCTCTCTTCCTCTCTCTCTTCCTCTCCCTCTTCCTCTCTCTCTTCCTCTTTCTCTCCCTTCCTCTCTCTTCCTCAAATCTCTCTCTCTTCCTCAAATCTCTCTCTTCCTCCCTCTTATCTTTCTCTTCCTCTCCTCTCTTTCTCTTCTTCCCTCTTCTCTTTCTCTCTCTCCTCTCTTCTTTATGTTCAGCTAACAGAATTTGTAATCAATATGTATGTGAAATTTTGTAATTAACTTGTATAAATATTCAAGCCTGACGAAATGGTTAAATGTAAGAAGGGTCTTCACAGTCTCAGTTTCGCCCTAAATAAAGTCGTTTGTCTGTCTGTCTTCTCCTCACCCTCTCCTCTCTCTACCTCTTTCTTCCTCTCTTTCTCTCTCTCTTCCTCTCTCTCTCTTCCTCTCTCTCTCTTTCTTCCTCTCTCTCTTTCTTCCTCTCCTCTCTCTTCCTCTCCTCTCTCTTCCTCTCCTCTCTCTCTCTTTCTTCCTCTCTCTTTCTTCCTCTCCTCTCTTTTCCTCTCTTCTCTTTTCCTCTCCTCTCTTTTCCTCTCCTCTCTTTTCCTCTCCTCTTTTCCTCTCCTGTCTTCCTCCTTTCCTCCCTTCCTCATCCCCCTCACTTCCTCTCTCCTCCCCCTTTTTCTTCCTTTCCTCTTTTTTCTTCCTTTCCTCTTTTTCACTTTATACTTCTCTGACTCCTCCTTGCTGCTTACGTCTCTTTATCATTCTTCACCCTTTCTCTATCTCTTTCTTCTAATACCCCCCCCCTCTCTATCTCCACCCCCTAATTCCCAACCCCCATCCTTTGTACAGCCAGTGCTTTTTTCATTTTCCCTACCGATTCATTCCGTTCGTGCGCTGCCACCACCGAAGTGTCAAAAAAAAAGAAAAAATAATAATTCTGCTGTTTTTTCAGATTAAGAGTGGGCGCTGGCGTGTCTCTGAGCATTCGATTCTTTTTACTTTTTTTTTTCAATCCATTCTCCTCAGAACAGGACTCTCTCCCCCACCGGCGACGCGGCGAAGTACTCGCGTGTTCGCGTGAATCGCGTTAAAGAAATTAACGCGCGATGGCTTGTTTTTTATTTCTAATGATGGCGGAGGATTGTTATTCTTTTTGGAAACCGAGACGCCACTCCGGTCTGAATGGGGATTTTTTCTAATATTATATGCGACGGCGTCAAATGCTCCTCTCGACTTTTCTTTACGTCTTTCAAAAATTGTTTTTTTTAAAAGCATTCTCCCAATCTTATATCTAATGTTCTCGGACGTGGACTTTTAAAAGAATAATAATGACCGTTTTCTATAAATAAAATAAATACAAAAGTTTTCCTTTTTGTCAAATTCAACCTGCAAATTACGATATGTCTAGACCAATGTTTTTCAACCTCCGTTCCGCGGAACACTGTTGTTCCGCTGGCATTGCCAAAGTGTCCCGCTAAATATTCCGCCGAAAATAATTTTTCTAGTTTATATTTTTTAATGTATTTAAAAATAAAAAGTTTTTATGTTATATTAAATACGTTTTGTAGAGATTTGTAGTTTGTTTTACATATATATATATATAATAAATAAAGCTTAATTATATGTATATATATATTCTAGGTAAGTGTCCACTGGGCTTCCTCCAACACCTTGTTGCTACCTTTATTATTACCTTTCCTTTTCCTTAAGTATTTATATATATATATATATATATATATATATATATATATATATATATATATATATATATATGCATATGTATATATAGGTGTTCCACCAATTTTTCCCGCATTCCAAAGTGTTCTGCCGCTCAAAAAAGGTTGAAAAACACTGATCTAGGCTATATACACATGAAAAAAGATAATCGTGTTATTGTTGGCTGCGAAGCACTCTTCCTCGTTCATTTATCTGCTTGGTGTAGATTATATCAGAAATGTATTTATTACGGGGTGTATGGCCGGAGAATCGCCACTGATGACGTCTGCTCCGCATCTCCGATATGGAAATGTTGCCAGTCTATAATATTTATTTATTTGCCTGTTTGAGTCATTCCAATTGTCTGATGTAGCAGCGCCATTAAGGGTAGCTGGATAATTGTCATTTACGTAATGTTGCCTAGTAATTAAATCCGTTTGAATCACGAAATAAACCTCGCTTCATTATTTTAACAAAGCCAGAATTAATGTGCCCGCTTTCGATCAATTATGAGAGTTTTCGGGAAATTTTATAAGTGAGCTATTTGTTGATTTTTTTATATGTATTTTAAGATTTCCCATATGGTTCACGTATTTGACGCTAGAGGCGCTTCTTGTGAACAATTTCCTAATTTTTAAAAGTTTACGAATTCCAAATATTTTTGTAGGTGCGGCCACCACCCTTTCAAGAGATAAGGAGGATTTCTCGGCACTCATATCTTGAAACAGGGTTGTAAATTTATTATCACACGGACATCAAAATGTCTTGACGCATTCGTTTGTTTGTACTACGTCATCATCAATTTATTAGAGGAAAGAAGGTTTGTATAGCGACCTAACAAAGCTTCAAAACAGCTGCTTATTTAACAAGTTTTTTTGTGCGACACCCCATTTAGGAAACTCTTGAGGATTATTTTATTTTATTCCTATACCGAATTTGTTATTCTTTCCGGATTAGTTCCTTCTTTTAACGCAGGAGGCGGCGCAAGCTTAAAATTTTCGATTTTTCAATTGCAAGACATTTTTAGACGTGAAGCGACTACTCTTTTTCTTTTTTTTTTTAAATTTCCCTTCCTGTTTGAAGAAATATTTTCACAGCACTCACTGTAATGAGGCACTGTATTCCATGCGTTATCGTGCGTTAAATAAGCAAAGATAACGGTATTGTTTTTGGAACGTTTTTGGGGTGAGATGTCGATTTGGGACGTAGAGCCAGTCATTGGTTTCGCAATGGGCTCGCAGCTGGGTTGTAAACAGCACGCGCGCGCGCGGGAACGCTCGAAACGCACGCAGCCGCCACGTCACGCACGCAAAACGATGTAACTTGCTTTCAGCATTAAAGTCGGCCGTACTCCCACCTCTCTCTCTCTCTCTCACTCCCATCATTTGTTTATCCTCGTGTTTGTTCGTGTCGCTCTAAGGTTGGTGGCGCTTTACGCCGGCTGGAATGAAATGGGTCGCGTGTAAATTTAGTGCACGGGCGTGCTTTTTTTTTTTACGGCCGTAACACGCTTCCTATAGTCCCTTTTTTTTCCTTGCGAAACTTCCTGTGTGTAGTGTGGCACTTTTGCGCGAGCCGTACGTGTGTACTATATTCACTCCCCTCCCTCCTCTTCTCTCTCCTATCCCTCCCTCTACTCTCTCCTCTCCCTTCTCCCCTCTCTTAGGGTTAAATGTAAGAAGGGAATAATATATACTAGTCTCAATTTCGCCCTCAATAAATCGTTTGTTTGTCTCTCCCTCCCTCCCTCTCCTCTCCCTTCCTTCCTTCCTCCCTCCCTCTCCTCTAATCTCTCTTCCTCTCCTCTCTCTTCCTCTCCTCTCTCTTCCTCTCCTCTCTCTTCCTCCCTCCCTTTCCTCTCTCCATCCCTTCCCCCTCTCCCACCTACCGTAATTTTCCGATTATAATACGCAACCTATATAATACTCACCCATGTTTTCACGGGTGAAATGCGAAAATTCTCTTATCACTATGTATAATACGCACCTATTTTATTTTGTAAAAGATCAATGTGATTTTACTTGGCTATGTGTATAGTATCGGGACAGTTCTCTCCCTGCCGCCAAATGAGATACGTGTGAGAGAGTTTACAAGAATGTCACTTTACGTTCTAGACTCTCCCATTAAAGATCGCTACGCTGTATAAAAAAAAACATTTTGTCTCAATGTCGCCTTTTGTATTAATCTGGTCGGCTGGAATAGGAGTTCTCGCTTTGCTGCCAAACTAGATATTTGTGAGAAAGTTTACGAAAATATCGCGTTACGTTCTGACTTCCGTTAAAGATCGGTACAGTGTATAAAAATCTCAGTCTCAATGTCGGATTTTGTATTAAGCTGGTTGGTTGGAATAACAGTTCGTCCTTTGCTGCCCAGCGACATCGTTCATACAAGCCGGCTGTTCTCGGCGACTTAATTTACAGAGAGGACACAAGATCGCCGAGGAACTGTTTTGAGGACAGTGAGGGGAGTGGTAATGGCTTTGGTGATTCTGACAGCTAAAGTAAATAAATAAATTTTCTTACTTTTGTTTTGAAAAACAATATTTAAAGGAATTTCGTCAAAACGCATTGAAATGTACGATTTATTTGTAAAAACACGTTCGTTGTCGAAATGCATTGAAATGTAAGATTTATCGGTAAAAACATGTTCGAAAATATAAATTATTTCCGTACTGAAAAAAGTTGTATGCATTTATAACCATATGTAATACGCACCCTAAATTTTTGTCAACTACATGTTTCGAGAAAAAATGCGTATTATAATCGGAAAATTACTGTACTCCTCCCTCTCCACCTCGTACCTCTTTCCTCCCCCCTCTATCTCTTTTCCTCTGTTTTCCCACCCTCTTTTTCCCGCATTACCTATCTCTCCCTCTCTCCTACATCCCCCTCCCTATCTCTTCCCCGCCCCCTCTCTCCCTCTCCTCTCCTTATCTCTCCTCCCCCTCTCTCTCCTCCCCCCTCTCTCCTCCCCCCTCTCTCCTCCCCCCCTCTCTCTCCCCCCCTCTCTCCTCCCCCCGCTCTCTCCCCCTCTCTTTTCCTCTTGTTTTCCCACATACATATTTCATTTTATTTCACTTTACCTTTGTATGTATTTTTAAATTTTATATCCCGATTATACTTAACCTGCCCACTTATTTTTAATTCTGTTTAATTTTTCCGATATGCACGTATGTATTAATATTCTGTATTATGTGAAATTGCACATATTTGAGAATTTGGTATATAGGTGTATGATAAGGGGCCTAACAACAGGTCCGTGGCGAGGATTGATAAATAACCCGTAAACCTGTGAGTGTACCTCCTTTTCTGTTTATTTTTGTACCTTTTACCCATTTTTTAACCTTCCTTGTTTGTGTTCTTTCTAAATATTTGCCTTATACGGTTAAGGAGTTTATTCTACATTTGAAACTTAATAAATTCGTTTGTCTATTCTTTCCATCGCTCTCTCTCTCTTTCTCCCTTTCTCTCTCTCCCTTTCTCTCTCTCCCTTTCTCTCTCCCTTTCTCTCTCCCTTTCTCTCTATCCCTTTCTCTCTATCCCTTTCTCTCTCCCTTTCTCTCTCCCTTTCTCTTTCTCTCTCTTTCTCTCTCCGTTTCTCTCTCTTTATCATTCTCTTTCTCTCTCCCTTTCTCTTTCTCTCTCCCTTTCTCTTACTCCCTTTCTCTCCCTTTCTCTCTCTTTCTCTCTCTTTCTCTATCTTTCTCTCTCTCTATTTCCACCTCTTTATCTCCCTCTCTTTTTCACTTTATCTCTCTCTCCGTCTCTCTCTCTTTTTCGAGTGCGAATGTGTGACTCACCATATGATAAATGTATACATACACTATATGTGAGTTACCGTTAAAAACGACTCATTTATCGAAAGCTATCAACAAAAATTTCAAGTCCCGTGTAATTTCTTTTGGCGCAACGCCGCCTGCCCATTTCAGCCGCCCTCAATGGAAAGTCGGCGTCCGTATTTTCGTTGTCTTTATTATCCGTCTCGTTTTTTTTTCCTGGTGGTTTTTCAGGACGAGGAAAAGAATAACAGGTTCTTTTGTATTTTCCTCGTTATTATCAGACATATACTTTTTTTAAAAATGCTTTTTGCCCTGGAAACCTCAAGAAGCACAGCGTAAACGCGGTTATCGAGTTTTTTGTATCTGAGCGTACAATCTTTTTTTTTTTTGACGTATCCGAAAACAACACTGACTTCCTTGAAAAATGTGTAATACATCCGTCCAACGAGTTCCTCATTTGATAATGTACGTTTATCCGTTAGAACACAGGAAATTTCGTCTTCATTGTTCGTTTTATTATTTGTCTTTTTTCGGTCGTTTCTTATTTTAGCTATTTTTTCCTTTTTTTTTTGTAGGTGGCCACTGCAACTGTGAAATCTTTCCTGGTTTCGTTGACTACGATATGATTCGTGTTTCAGTTTATTTTTTTCTCTTATATTAGAACAGTTTTTGCCGAAAATGCTTGGCGGAGTAATCTACTATAATATATTTTGAAGGGTGTGTTTGTTGGTTTGTAGGTTTGTTCATGGAACTCCTCCTAAACGATAAAAGATAGAATAACCAAATTTGGTACTATTCTTCCTTACATCCTAACTTAGTGAACGCTCAAGGTTTTGTTTCTGTACGTCACTTTGATTGTAAATGGCGAACGATTTAATTATCGAACGTCACGTATTTTTCCGCGTCCTGCAACTGAAATACAGGGATGAGTGTAGACTACTTTGAATTTGCACTTTAAAATTGCATACTTAAAATCACGGTACAAACTTGAGACTTGGATACTTCTTTGCGGGAAAGAACAAAGTTTATTTTTATTGAAGACATATCTATTCCGAATTCTGGTCGAATTCGCGTAGAAATGCGGTTAGAATCAATAAAATACGTGATTTTATCAGTTTTATTACAATACCACTTACAAGCTACCATGACAACTTCCATTTTCGCCGAAATTGAGAGTTAATGCATTTATATTGAGACTATATAGTCCCTTCTTACATTTAAGAGAGGGAGGGAGAGGGAGCGAGGGGGAGGGAGCGGAGGAAAGTGAGGGGGAGGGAGAGGGGGGAAGGGAGAGAGAGGAGGGGAGGGAGGGGAGAAGGGAAGGAGAGGGTGGAAGGCAGGTGGAAGGAGTTCATACGTTATTTTCGAATTTTCAGTGCAAGATTTTCTTCCTTCATTCATTTAAATAGGAAAAATGCGGAGCGGTTTTCTTCATTTTTGCTTTATTCGACGGTTATAACTGTGTACTATCTTATTCTTGCGATGCTTACATGTTACACGATCGAAGTTTTAGATTCACTAAATCTGTTGAAATTCAACGGGCACTCCAGCTAGTACCTTATAAAGCACTCGTCCTGTATATTCGTAGAAACTTTTTCGTAATTATATCATAGGTGTTACATTTGTTAACATATTTGACGAAGAATATAAAAATTAAACAGGCTATAAAACGTCAGTAAAACAGACATTTGGTCCTTAGCGATTAAATGTTTTCTCTTATATAATTTATGTTAAGCACTCCAACTTTAAAACCATGATTTGGTGATCTCTAGAAAATCCCAGAGAGTAAAAAATAATAATAATCTTTTTTATCGAAATTAATTTTTTAAATTTAATTTTTCATTCTTTTTTTGTTAATTCGTGTTTGTTCAATGTTTGTAAATTCAGTTTCGTGAATTTTTCTGTTTTCTTTTATTTGGACGTCTCTGAATATCACTAATGTGGAATTGTCGCCATTTGAAACTTAAACTCGATTGATTTCTTTTGACTTTTGACTAGTCATAAAAGTTTGGTTTTTCCAATTTAAAATAAAACTATGTCGTGAAAAATGTTTCAATCTCAACGATCGGTAGTGAAAGGCTTTTGCGAGGTTATTAAACAATAAAATAATAGTGTATAGCCCCTCAAAAATTACGGGAGTAAAAGATACGATCGTTCAAGCTATTTATGGAGATAAAATTGACATCAAAAACATCAGTTGTCTTGAAAATCATTTCCCTCTCTCCTTCCTTCTCTCTCTCTCTCCCTCCCTCCCTCTCTCTCTCTCTCTCTCTCTCTCTCTCTCTCTCTCCCCCCCCCCCTGTTCCCTCCCTCTCTCTCATATTAAAAGCATTCAAAGCTCCCTCACACCCATAACGATTGAAATAACAATAGGATTTCGAGGTCTAACAATGTAATTGGTAGGCAAGGCAACATCCCGTTAAAATGGCCAGATTTCCCAAAATATATTAATTAAACGTGTAACGAGCGATTTTCGAGATATAGGCGGGAAGAGATGAGCAGAATAAGAAACTTTTTCTTCAAAACGGTTCATATCCGAAGGTCGTAGGTTAATTCTTTCTAATTTTAATCTAAAAAAGAATGAAAGCCTGCACGTCGTAAAGTCGATTTTTATGTGTAATTTTATGGGAAATGTCTTCCTTGGAGTCGAACGTAGGACTTTTTTCGAGATTTTTTTTCGTCATCACCTTAAAATATGCGAATCGAACATTCCTGCCGAATTTAGAGTTTCTATATCGATTCTTTATGGAGTCATTCGCATTAGTAAACCAATACTTCTCTATTATTATAAGAGATATCGTTGCCAGATTTCGGGCACATTTTTTAGTTTAGCTTTTAGTTTTCGCGTTTTTCAAATTCTTTTTCGCCGACACTAAAAAACAATCTATGCGTATTAAGATCGAAACGCCTTCGATATCTGTTCGGTTCGCGTACCAGAAATTTCGAATTTTCGCGAGATCGTTCCCTTTTTTTTTTTTAAACTTCCTTTTCCTGACCTTTGCGTGCGCTGCTATGGAAACGTCCTCGTTTCGCAAATAGCCTCTCTCTCTCTCTCGCGAAAGTGGTTGCCTGCCAACCAGGAGAAGTGGCCGTTTGGGTTCACAGGATATGAAACACGATTTATTGGCCGCGATGCTGCTAGACTTTTGGCATTTATCGAGACGCGTGCGGAATATAAACGAGGTGATAAAAACAGCTTGGAATCGGGAGAAGGGTAAAAACAAATCCGGAATTCGAACCATGGTCTTGTCGTGCGGATATTCTTGCAGGGAACCAGTATATACTGGCATGCTGAAACTTTCCCGCTTCATAATAAGAAATATTTTAGCGATATTTAGGCGCGTTTCGCTTCCAGCGTGAGCGCCTATTATCGTCGGTCCGTCCGTCCGCAAGTTCGTTCTCGGCTTCTACAGAACGGATTTTCATGAAATTTTATATTGAGTTTCAATCAAATATAATAAGAAAATCGCAAAAGTGAATCACGTACGCCAATCAGGGGTACCACTTTACTGGGGACAAAAAATTAAATTTTCGTCATATCTCGTAAAGTATTACTCATATCAAAATATTTTTCAAATAAAAGTTGTAGAACAGGTAAAGTAGAGTATTTCCTTTCCTATACATTTTTAACGTAGGAGTAGCCGTTATCGAGAAAATCAAACAAGAAAGTCTTATATCGAGTTGGACTTAAATTTCTTGCATGGTTACCTCATTGTTGCTAACATAAACAGTCTCACAAACAAACGTTTAATTTCCTTACGTGTGCATGTAATACTATTAAATAGGAAAAAATGGATTATTTATGATGAAGAAAAGGACTTTAAAACGCTATTTCCCTTACGTACAGGTATATAATTTCTTTCTAATACTCCATTGCACGAAACGCACCCATTTGTGATACGTTGTACACTTTCCTAACATGTTATTATTTTAAATCGTTTATGTTGTTTTTCACTTCTGTGCGCTATTTAAAGCGAGGAGAAGAACTAGGAAGATAAGATTTTCGGGACTGATTCGCCAGGTGACAGACATGACACCTATCCGTTTTGACTGTCCGTTTGCTTTTTATAGGGATTTTAAAAAACTTATGATTTACCTAAACAGTTCTATTACCATGATAAACTTTCGTTTACGTTACTGCAACAATAAAAGCCAAAAGTGAAGACGTTCTATTTATTTTCGAAAAGGGATAATGAACATCATATTGTTATCTGCTGAGCTGAGGTGAAATATATTTCAAATAACTTTTGCTTGATTTTTTTATCCATGCAACGGATAACAATTTTGTTTACTTATTGTTTTTCCGATGTGAAAAGTGATTCAAGGTGCTTTTCAATGTGAAAATTAGTCAGTGTTTGAAAACTATACAGAAATTTAAATTTCCGCTAATTATAATTATTCTTGATGCTGATATCGAGGACGATCATATCCATTACCTTATATGGAGAGAGTCGTGTGCTAGACACATCAAAAAATTTTCATCAAATATATTATAAATTTCACGAGACCTTGACAATATGAAAATTAAATTTCCATGGCAACCTTTATGAATTTTGTCGACATCCAGTTGCTCACCTTGCTACATTTCCCAAGCATCTATTTTCAACGATGTATGCGAGTATGTAGATTGATTTAATATTTTTTTTAAATCCGTTAATAGGAACTGTATGACGTACTGTTAATCATGCCGTTGACATCTTTTCATTGCATGTTTCATTTCGATTCACGTCATAAAAATTTAGCGGTTTAGAAAAAAATGCTCCATTTTTAGCGCTTTTATAAATAAAAACGGAGCTTATGTATTCGATTCATCCGTCTGTGTACAAAATAACTCAAAAATTACGCAAGCTACAAACACCTACATTTCAGAATATATATATATGTAGTTCTACATCCGAACTACTTATATATGGAAAAAGTTGGGATCCGTCCTGTCCGTTTGTCTTTTGACATTGTATTAGAAATTCCCTTACGAACACTCTGTACGGGGTCCATTATCGCTTTCGTATTGTTGGCTGTATTCACATCAACGAATGTAAACAAGTATGCTATAACACGCAAGTAAGTGAAATTACACAGTTCTAAAATTTTATTCTATGAAATATTTTGTCGTTGTTATTTAATGCCAATTATTTTTGAAGAAATGTTTACGCGATACGTTGCTTAACATTTTAATGGTAAATTACATTTGAGATTAGTTAATACTTTTCGAAACAAAAGTGAAATTACATAGGTCTCGAATGTGTTTACATAATTAATGTATTGAATATTATTAAAGATGCAAAATTTTCAAGGTAGGTTGGTTTGCAGGGGAATGTTTCTATGGTATTTTTGGGTTATCCCGGACCACTTTTCAAATATTGTCTATAATATAGAAAAAATGTTTTTGTTGGTGTTGTTATGTTGACGTTGTTATGGAGTATTGTTATTAATAAATAATAATAATAATAATGGAGACGATATTGGCGAGCCTTCGGCTCGCTTTGTTTTTATTTTAGTTGTCGTCTCGCTGAAACCAAACTATCCCTCCCCGTTGTCCGGTGATCGGGTTTGTAAATGTCGCGCAGGCCGATCAGTCATGGGTTACCAAGCTTTAGGGTACTTTTGTATTAATACGGCGCAACAGTCAAGCTAGAAATTTTCGCACCTTAGTCACCAATTTCACTTCGCAAATCAATAAAGAGTAGCGAAAAACGCAGTGTCGCGTGGTCCGGGATAACCGACAAGTACCTTTTTTATTTTAGTATACTTAAGAAAAAAAAAGCATCTTACGTAATTTGCTCTGGAATTATTTCCTCACTTGTTTTGTACACACGTTGCTCGTTTAATTTCACATAATGTGTAACATTCTCCTTTGTTTTTATTTTTTTAGGTGAGTGATGGACGGCGATGATACTTTTAAGTTTTTACCGACGCCATTTCGGAAACTTCGCAGCTTTTACAACTGTAAGTAAGTAAATAATTGCCGGCCCTCCTATAACACGGATTCGCTACATCGCGGTCTGTTTTTTATTTTAACACCGTAGATTCATATTGCAATATTAAAATGATTCGCTTTAATGCGATTTGGTTCGATCTAGGATGTAAAATTTCCAGATTATACTGAGCGAGGTGGAAACATGTTTGTAGGGCTTTGTTTATATGTTTAGATTGCAAGATTACCTGGCGTTGCCAGGGGTTATGTTTTTATAACGACATAGCTACAAATTAAGAAAGTTTTTGTGAGTGAAAAAATGTTTTTTGTTTGAAAAGTTTTATTTGGGAATTTGTTTTCATGTTTTTTTTTAATTTATAAAAATCTAGTGCTAGAAAATATTTCGAGGTTTCTTAATTTAAAATGAATATTGAATGCAAAAATGGAAACGGTATAGCATGTGAAATCAGTTGCCATATAAAAGAATTGATCTCGTTGCCATGGTGTTTAGCATTGTTTCCATTGTTACGAACAGGGCACTTCTTCGAAACGTAGGAGCGAGTTATTTTTTTTTACAGTTACTCGGTTTGAAGTTATTGTTTCGTAACTCGCACGTGCGCGTTTCTATGCGTGCATATATGTCCTCTTTGTTTACCCGAACGTTTTTTTTTCTCTTTCTTCCACTCGTCCTCCATTTCCATGGTCGCATTCTTCTCATTGTTAAGAAGTCCTACCTTTAAGCCATCCTTCTGACGACAGCTCTTTTTTTCCTTTTTAAGTATTTTTTTGTATTCTTATCGTGCTGATTTTTTTTTTAGAAAGCTCGCTTCGAAAATTATTTCCTCCCACTTTTTTTTAAAAGAAGTTATCTCTCTTTGTCGCGTGATTTTTTTCTTCCGTCGAGACGAAGTACTTTGTACGAAACGACGAACTCTTCAAGGACTTGCAAACTGTGCGCGTTGAAGGGGTTGCCATGGCGAATGTTTCCAAGCTTCGAAAATGCGTGCTGTTTTTGCTGTTTCGATTCATTGTTACATAAATTTTTATCCAAGTATTTTTTTTTTAACGAGTGCCCATATTTGATTTTCCTTCCACTTCTTCATCAAGTTATCTTGTTAAGAATTTTATTTAAAGAGTTGCGTTGAAAACTTTATTATAATAAACTTTTATAAGCCACGTTTGTTTCGTAAACTCCCTCGCACATGTCTCACTTGTCGACAGATCGAGAACTGTCTCGATACCGCTAATAACCAAGCGAAACATTACAGTGAGTGATCTTTTTCTTTTACAAAAAAATGTGGTGATAGACAATTCTCGCATTTAACGCGTGAAAACGGTTGCGTATTATAATCTGATAATTATGGTATTCGTTTAGTAATTCGTCGATGTTTAACTCGATTTTTTTAGCATTCTTTTTTTCTGCGTTGTTTTAACGTCGTGCGCACATGTAAGGTTTTTAGATCTTTTACACATAGGTACTTTGTCATTTCAGTCGTTTTACTTTCTCATATACGAAAATATTGTAATCGCGAAAAAGTTCGATCTCGAGATTTTGATGGAAATATACGTTTTAGGTGTCGCCAAGTCCGAAAAAGTGGTTTTCGCAATTACGTCTTTAGGTCTGCCTGTCTGTCTGTTCGCGGCTCTAGAGCCTAAGCGATAGAGCGAAAATGAATGAAATCTCGTACTTAGGCATTTTATCATACAGAATAGAAGCAATGAAGAAACGGTTGATATTGCACCATAATTAAGGGCAGTTTATTCTACGCAATTTTAACAATTTGATTTTCTCTAAAACGGCTTCCTACGATTTTCATCAAATTTCGTATAGTTATTTAAGTTGATGTTTATAATGATTCTACATAGTTCATATTTTTCTAAAGATAACTAAAAGACACATTAGTACATGAAAAAGTTTGTACAATGTATATTGTACCGATTTTTTTAAATGTCGCAAACATTCGTAATCATTAAGGACGGTTGTTACAAAAAGTTGCTGGGTAACGCGTGTTCCGTCCTTTTTGCGTGCTTTGGGGGGAGGGGGGGGGGGGGTTTAAAATAAAGTTCATGGGGAACTATACTTTCTCATAGTGCGAAACTTGAGATCGGAGTCGTTATTTTTCTTTCTTTCTTCTCAGAGAAAAAAAAGCCTCTCTTGCGAAATGGTTTCTCGTGCCATCGAAAAAATGTCTTCTGTTTGTGGGAACGCGTTAATAATTTTGGCTCCGGAAAAGAAAACGAAGAAATCTGTTCAAAACTCGTTGCGCGAAATTTCTCATATCGCTTCTAGTCTATACGGTACGTCAGCGGTTACTCTGTGCCTATAATATACCTAGGTTAAAACTAGCCTATTAACTTTGAGAGGGGGGAAGGGGCATCTCCTTATCATTGCTGTAGAGAATGTAGTTTTCTATAAAGTTTGGTTGAAACGTTTCTCAATAAACCGGATTGTTTTAAGAGATATTTTGATTCTTCTTCTGAATTTACCTTAAGGACGTCGCTAAGTGACACTTTAGTTTCCGTTGCGATGATAAAGTTTTGTAATTGTTGAAAGCGATGCATGTGCTGCGAAGGGTTATTTTAACTGCGCATCGATATTGTCTTATCCATAACAACATTCTTATTGTTTTTTTACAATGTAAATATTATTAAAAGTGTTTAATAATTATTCAGAATTATTCTTGAGGGTGCTGATGTAGAGAGCGTTATTAATCATTACTCTATATGGAGAAAATCCATGTGCTGGACATAATAAAAAGGGTTTCGTTTACTTAAAAATGGAGGCCAGAACCGCCATATTCTTTTTAACCCTGTTGTGACTTTCGCTGCTATTAACCTACATATAAATTGATAGCAGTATTATACTATCCATGCATTATTTTAAACTTCGTATCGAAAGCAAAAATCTAGCTAAATTCCAAGGTTAAAAGTTTGAGAAACAGGTAACCCACTTTCGAGGACCACTTCCGCCCAATTTTAAATTCTGTAATAGAAAGTACGTATTGCTGTTTTCCTCTCTCTATCTATCTCTTCCACGACTTGTTTTGCGATATCTACGCGTAGGAAGATAAAAAGGCGGAATATTCCAGTAGTCACGGTAACATTAATTTCCCATTGTCGAAACGCAGTCATGACAACAACAATATCTCATTGTTGAAGCGTTGGAAAAAGTTCCCGTTTTTTTATGGTTAACTTGTAAGTTTATCATTTCTTTATAAAAGTTATTCGCAAATAGATCGGAACCATTGCTTGTTTTTAATCATAAAACGGCTTTGTTCAAGCGAATTGCAATTTTCGTTTAGTACGGATCCAGTATATGTAAAAGGTTTTTTATTAATTTATGGCAGCGAGGTAATTAATTTATCCTCAACAGTCATTCGATTTTAAGGGTAAATGTCGTGAATTAATGATTATCTAGTATGGAGTTTAGAATAGCTGACGTACCTTTAACCTTCTCTGGAGTTACTGACAATGAGTAAATGTTTACATTTACCTAGTAACCAAGAACATAAAGCAGGGATGGCAAATCATTTTAGAGTCGCCTGCCAAGAAAGTAATGTGAACCATCACAATTTTTATTCGAGTGCCGCTAGTTTACTCCTTCTCTAAGAAGCTTTATATTTTATACAGAAAATACAAGCTTACGCATGCCAAATAAAATCGCTTACGTGCCACGTATTTGCCATTCCTAATATAAAGGTTAATACAAAATTATTGAACTTACCCCCAACATCGTAAACATGAGTTCTTCAAATATAACACCAGTGAAAGATTTTTTATCGATATTTTTAATGAACAGCATTTATCGCATAGCTAACCTAATGACTAATGAAACGGTATCGCCTTGACGAGCTTTTGGTTCGCTTTATGTCTTTAGATTATAGAGCCTTCTATATCGGGTGTAGTCGGCTCAGGGCGCCCTTCGCATCCCTGGAACCAAGCTATCCGTGACCACGGGTAGATCCCTCACCAATTGAGCGGTGATTGGGTGGGTAAATGTCGTCACAGGCAGTATGTACTTCTCATTCGTACGGATAGGTCGGCGACAACAAGTACGTCAGCTATTCTAAACTTTCGCCACTATCTATTAGTGCCGTGTTTCGTTGTTGCCCCCCCCCCCCCACCCCCTCCTCTGGATTCCATTGTTGCGCCGCAAAATTTCGAATGAATCGTCACCGTGTTCATGAATTAAACATCCTTCCGCTCTCCTTACCAACGACAAAGGAAAAAATCTGATGTGGCCAACACATGACTTTCTCCATATTTGGGGTATAGATATTTAAATTATTATGAGTAGCATTATAAGGCAAAATTATTATTTCGTATCGTAAAAGAAGACACGTCGTTGCCGTAAATTACGTATATTTTGAATGTTTACAGAATTCACCGCTACATGGTGTTGGCGCTGTAGGCTGGTATTAAGAAAAAGCGAAATATATCCGAAATGGATGGTTCTACGAAAATTAGTTTCAAACAAAACTTGGAAGAAATATTATTCTGTACAACTTTGGTCCTTACGAAGATTACCAATAACGATGTTGTTAAGGAGATATTTAACGGAAACCGAAAAACCTGTTATTTATAAATAACTCCTAAACAATAACTCCTATAGAAAATTGTTTCAAATGAAAACTGTAGGAAATTACATTCTCTATAACTTTTGTTTAGAATTGTATATACAATAATGATGTTTTAACAAAGAAATATCGCAAAAACCGAATCGGGTTTCGAATAAACCGCGACTTCCGGTTATCCGTTATTGTCCAAAAACTAATCAGTTCTTTGTGCTCATGTTAAAGTGTTATATATGAAGTTTGGTAACGATATGGTACGTACTTTTTGAGTTAGAGCGCCCACACTAACATACACACACACACACAAGACATCATTCCGAAAATAGTCTAAACGTGTTCTAGGGACCTCAAAACATGTATTTCCGTTGAAATCTCGAAGTCGATTTTTTTCATGAATACAATACCTTCCCATTACTACGTATGGAGAAAGTAAAAAATCAGTCTTTTGAGTTTGTAGTATTTCCATTGATTCTGCATTCTCGTTGTATTCATACGTTCTGAGGGTGCAGAGAATATAATACTAGAAAATTTTTCGTAGAACCTTCCATTTAGTAGGTAATTAATTTATTCGTAATTTCCAGTATACAGGGTCACCATCTAGCGGTGAATTCTATCAACTGTCAAGATATTCAAAATATAATTTACGGCAAAAAGGACGAATATTCTTCTACGATACGATATAATAATTTTGTCTTATAATGCTATTCATAATAATTTAAATATCTATACCCCAAATATGGAAAAATCATATGCTGGTCACATCAGATTTTTTAAAAATATCTCCTTTAGGACTCAACTTTTGTAAGTATTTGTCATCATCAAAGTTGTAGAGAATTTTATCTCCTACAAGTTTTGTTTGGACCATTTTTTCGTAATACTGTTTTTTAAAGAGATATTTCCCTTTTGTCTTCGGAATTTATGTTAAGTACTTGAGTACTTGAGTGATGGCATTCAGCCCGCTGCTTCTATGATAAAAATTTCTAACTGTTGATGACGAGGTCTTCCGGAGGATCTTTTTTTTTATCTCTCTCTCTCTCTCGTATCAGTTTCCACGACATGATTTATATGGGTCACATCATCATTCTTCTTAGTCCCAATCTCCTAAGACACATCCTTTAAGGAAGTGGAACCGTCTGCAAGACTGCACACACATTTTTTCGATGATTCAGGAACCGTTTCGTCACTCGCTACCGGAAATGTTAGTTGCCCTCCCGTGAGTAGCTCCTTATCGGGCACCGAACGATTATATTAATACTGGTGTAATGCCCGTTGAAATATCAACGGAAGAATTATAGATGGATAGATTATTATTATTTTCATTTAAAATAATTAATATCAGACTTTTACATATAAAATATTTCGTCATATACAACCTTTCTAGTGAGTATTCTGTTATTGACGTTAAACTTAAAATAGTTACCTCTCTTTCCCTCCCTTTCACACCGTCTCTACCCCTCTACGTCCCTCTCTCCCCCTCCCTCTCGCTCCACCCTCTACCTCTTTCTCCCCTCACCCCCTCTCTCGTATTAAAAGCACGTTTATACCCATAAGGATTGAAATAACAATATGATATCGAGGTCTAAAAATGGAATTGGTAGCCAAGGCAACATTCCATTAAAATGGCAAGATTTCCTCAAACTGTGTGAATTAAACGTTTACATTGAGAAATTTCGAACTGAAGTGGGAAAAGGATGAACAGAATAAGAAACATTATAATGTTTTCTTAAAAATGCTTCATATCCGAAGATTGTAGGCCAAATTTTCCTAATTTCAATCTAAAAAATCTGATGTGGCCAACACATGACTTTCTCCATATTTGGGGTATAGATATTTAAATTATTATGAATAGCATTATGACGCAAAATTATCATTTCGTATCGTAAAAGAATACAGTCGTCCTTATTGCCTTAAATTAGGTATATTTTGGATATGTTTACAGAATTCACCGCTACATGGTGGTGGCGCTGTATACTAGAAAAAATCAAAATATCTCCGAAATGGATGGTTCTACGAAAATTTGTTTCAAACAAAACTTGGAAGAAATATTATTCTCTACAACTTTAGTCCTCACGAAGATTACCAATAACGACGTTTTTAAGGAGATATTTGACGGAAACCGAAAAAACCGATTATTTATAAATAATTCCTAAACAATAACTGCTATGTAAAATTGTTTCAAATGAAAGTTGTAGGAAATTACATTCTCTGTAACCTTTGTATAGTATTGTATATACAATAACGATGTTTTAACGGAGTAATATCGCAAAAACCGAATCGGGTTTCGAATAAACCTCGACTTCCGCTTAACCGGTATTGTCCAAAAACTAATCAGCTCCTTTTGCTCATCCCAAAGTGTTATATATGAGATTTGGTAATGATATGGCGAATACTTTTCGAGTTAGAGCGCCCACAATCACATACACACACGAACACACACACAGACATCATTCCGAAAATAGTCTAAACGTGTTCTAGGTACCTCAAAAGTGTATTTCCGTTGAAATCCCGAAGTCCATTTTTTTCGTGATCACAATAGTACCTACTTTCCCATTACTACGTATGGAGAAAGTTAAGACGTCGTAATTGGTCATCTTCGTGAGGACCAAAGTTGCAGAGAGTAATATTTCTTCCAAGTTTTGTTTGAAATAAATTTTCTTAGAACCATCGATTTCGGAGATATTTTGCTTTTTCTGAATTTCCAGTATAAAGCGCCACCACCATGTAGCGGTGAATTCTGTAAACCTATTCAAAATATACCTAATTTACGTCAGTAAGGATGACTGTATTCTTTTACGATACGAAATAATAATTTTGCCTTATAATGCTATTCATAATAATTTAAATATCTATACCCTAAATATGGAGAAAGTCATGTGTTGGCCACATCAGATTTTTTTATTATATCATAATGCTCTCCTTAAAATTTCATCAAATTCATTTCAGTCGTTTGCGAGATGTTAATCTTCAAAAAGCATTACATGAAAAAGGGACAAAGTGACACTGTCTTTTATATTAGTTTTATGATACTAGTAGACAGTGTTTGCATTCTGCAAGCATTATTAAAATTAGGAAATTTTACAGTTTCGAATTTTTGCCATCGATTTTGATCATAAGCCTGTAGTCTCACCAAATTTCAAGTATCTGTCTCATCTAAAAGTTCCTTATAATTGTTATCCTAATACGGGGCAGAAATGGGTCAACAAAACGTAGGTTTCTTCCATCGGTCGCGGCTTAACATTGATCGCATTATGATGTAGCCCTCTGAAACATATTAAAAGGTTACCCATATAAAAGCATTTAGCTCGTTGCCATGACAGTCGATTGTCGTAACCCAGAAAAATTACATTTTTTCGATAAAAATTAGAAATTTACGCTCATTCTACAGGGATTTGAATACCGTCTTCAAAAAATAAGAAAATACTATTTCTGAAATTTCCGAAAGTTAAATCCCCAAGATCGAATCTTGACAGGAAGTGATTTTAATGATTTAAAAAACCAAATATATAAACATCTACCTACCCCTGAAAATGGGAATTTCAACAATTTTAGATTTTTTCCCTCGGTTGTGACCAAAAATCTATACCTGATCGTGCCAAATTTCAAGTTTTTAGCTCATGTGAAAGTGCCTCATACTTTGTATCCTCATATATATATATATGTATATATATATAGTATATCCTATCTAAGAAGCGTCTATATATTATAGATATTAATACCTTATGGAGCTTCGTTCGTAAGTAGGGATGTTCTTAAATCGGGCGTTCGTAAGTCATGCATGCATGGGTTCACATTACACGGATTCGCAAGAATTATCGAAAGTGTGTGTGTGTATGCTTGTATGTAAACACACTATAATTATCCTTCCGAATAGAGGCGGCGAGCTTGCATTTGCCCCATTTGGAAAGTCGTTTTATTAATATATAGGTCGGTAGTTCGCGGATCGTTTCGCCTAAGCGCCTTCTTCTTTTGTTTTATTTTCGTAAGTGGGTCGTCTATATATCTCTCTCTCTCTTCCCTTCCCGACGTAATGGGGATATAGTCTTAGCCTCATCTCTAATTATAGTCTTCCCCACCCCCTCTCCCTACATTTTCGCGTACTCGGCCAGTATAAAAAATTAAAACAAGAGAATCGCATTCCGAAGCTTGTGGCCTATCTCCAACTCTTGCGTGTTATGGCCTTTTCCCTTTCTCTCTCTCTCTCACTCTTTCTCTTTTTACACGCTTCATTCTTCACTGTTTACGCGTCGTTGTCGAGGGAACGGGAAGGTTTCTGTTTCTCGTTTTTTTATGCGTCTACCGTTTAAGAGGTCTGCACGGGCCGAAATCTTCGGCCCAAGCCCGGCCCGGCCCGAGACTTCACCCCATTTTCGCACCCAGACCCGGCCCGAGGCACGAATTATTTTAAACTGGTCCAAATTCATCCCGACCGTGGACATTTTGTACATTCTTCAGTAAACTTATACCCTTTATAAAGTATCTTTTTATGTTTTAAAAATTTCAAAGCATTTCAAACGTAAACTTAAAAAAATTTCCTTGATTAAATCCATTCTGGTATTTTATGGATTTATAAAAAGTTTGAATAACACGAAATATTTTTCAGACCACACTAATGCACGAAGAATACAAATTATGTCAATTTCTATCAGTACGGAAGACCAATATCATCCCAAGGCGAACTGACGACCAATGGCGGATACAAAAGGGAGGGTAATGGGATAAGGTGTAAAGGTAGGGAATGAAGCTTCGGACGCAAGACTCCCAAAGATCCCGCTATCTCATAAGGAAAACAGAACCCTTTTGATGGTGATATAGTAAGTTGCTGTTTAAGAGATGGTCGGTTGTTAGGAATTCGTGTGTGCTCTAGTGGCGGCCTGGGAGATGTGTCGCTTGTAAAGGAGAGACCTCTTTCGAGTTGTTTTGTACACGGTCAGACTGACAGACGGATGAATCGATTACATAAGCTCTTCTTTTTATAAGAAAAAGCGCTAAAAATGTATTGAAACTGTACGATACAAAGTGCCTTAAATGAAAAATCGCTCGCTCGCGATTATTATATAGCGCCCGCGTTCGCCGCACAAATCACCTCTGATTGTTTCTGTCTGTATGTGTCTGTGGTTCGCACTGTCGAGCCTTCGAAATAACAGGAAGTCTTACACACTATTCGATAGCACCCATACTAGTCTATATAGGATTTTTTTATCGCTAAACTTCCCGTCAATTTGCTACTTGAGATATGGTGCGAACATGACCGAACCTGCGTGGACTACATAGGATTGTGGAATTTTAGCATTTCAAACAATTAAAAAATTAGAAAAGAGGCTTCTACCATACAAGAAATATCCTTCCTAAAAAAAACTATTATAACCTAGTTTTAAAGACATAATTTTAAAGCAGTTTTAACCTAAATATATGTAATTAAAAAAACAATAATTATAACTTTGGTTTTATTTTTTCTGTTAATCTTAAAGGTATTGCATCAAGTACGATTTAATGTCAGATGAAACGTATAATGTTTTCGATTCATATGAGTATTTTCAATAGTCATGACTAGAAAATAGAGTCACACAAAGGATTTTTAAAAAATAATAATATTTGATTTTTTTTTTAACTGGCTTGATGTTTTTGGGTGGAAATGTAAAAATAAAACAGCCTGAGAGCGTAAGGGCTAAATACAGTGATTCCGAGAGCAATGAATTGCAAAAAAACCTACGTGTAATTTTCGTACATCTCTTTGGAGGGAAATTATGAGTTTGGATCTTCATTCTAAAATTACTTATAGAGACTTGAAAATGACTCGAGAAACTATAGAGTTATAGGTCTGAAGTATGTAACTGCATAATTTTGTAAACCTTAAATATCCTCGCAGTCAGCAGCGACTCCATCGACAAACTACTTTACCTCTGTAAGTTAACTAGTAACTTTCTACCTAGTTCTCACCCTTGGAAGTCACTGAACTTTTCCAAGGAAAAATCTTTCTTGAATTTTGAAACAGCGTTAACTTTGAACGAAGAAGATAACGCAGTGATAAGACCGTTTTTTTTCAGTAACACTAAAAAAAAGTCTTTTAAGCGGGGAATCGTCTCGCCCACCTGCGAACGCCTCTTAAAATTGTGCAAAAAATGGTTCCGAAAAGCCCGCCCCGATGGTACTACGTGATTTAATATCCTTCGGGAGGCGAGAGAACAAACGCAATTGGAAGTGTGGACGATACTACTTGGCTCGTTGGAGAAATCCTATAGTAGTCCACATTAACCGGGAGCGGTAATTGACGCGCGTGACGTCACATGGATGGAATGCGAAGCAGGAAAATTGTCCTCGTAAAGGGAGGAATGAGCAGTGGACTTGTGTGCAATTTATCGCGGCCTCAGTTATGTAAGTAATTCAATGAGCGAGAGTATGCTCGGAGGTCGGAGAATTTAAAAAATAAATAAAAACACCCGTGTTGTCGTTTTTGCCTCGCTGTTAAAAAATCATTATACAACTTTTCTTGCGTGTGCAGTTACCGCGCGGTTTCTATGGGAACGTTGGGGTATCAGAGGTCGATTATTATTTCGGATTTTTTTGTTCAGATGTACACACGTATAATATGTGTGTGTGTGTGTTCGCGTGTGCTATGTTTAGTAAGTCCAGCCCAAGATACGGGTGATTCGTATGGTGGTTTGCGGAAAATTCTTCGAAATGGGAATTTTCTAAGAAAAAAGAACGTTACTTCGAAAAAGCGATTCTACGAAATGCAGATATCCTCCGATTTACGCAAGAGTTTCTCTCATTCGTGGAAATACGCGAAAACGGAATATATTTTTCACGTTAAAAATGATGTATGTAAACTCCGATGCGGTCCGCCGAGGCGATCATGACTTCTGTTGCCAAAACTTCGAAATCTAAGGTTCCATAGACAAGACATAGACTAGTGTTTTTCAAACCTAGTGGAATGTCTTGCGACCCAGTCGAAGGGAAGGGAACACGGAGAAAAATACGTTATTAAATGAGTTTTCATTAGCACTCTGACAGCATGTAACTTATGCTAAAAATATTGGCATTTATATAATTTACTAAGAGCATTGTGATTGTGATTTTTGTCACATTTCAGCTGGTTGTTTTATGAGTTCTCAAGAGTTTCTTTGTGAACCTTGCGACCCAGTAATGGGTCGCGATTCGTACTTTGAAAAACGCCTTATAGTGTCCAGTGGTGCTCCGGAGATATAATTTCTTGTGTCCGCCGATGCGGTCACGAGGAATTGCTCGTGGCCGCCTCAAGAAAAGCTAAAAGAAAATCATGTAAAAACTTCCACATATCTTCTAATTTCATGAAACGGTTACTTATTTATCATTAATTAATTGCTTTGATTCAAATACCTAATTCCATTTATTGAAATTTTCTCGTGGCCGCATCGAAATTGTCTGGTGGCCGCACTTGGGAACCACTGGTATAGACGTGTTGATATATTTCACGAAACTCAGGACTATATAGCTTAGTATTACAGTAAAAAATATATAGCAAAAGTCTGCATGTTTTTTAAAATGGTATATCATTGATTTTTTTTGCAGTTGTCGAAAATCGATTTGGGCAAAAATTATAGGTTGAAATTCGATTGAATGCTATCGACTGAACATTTTCAATGCTTTGCCGGGTGAATTTTCTCAGCATCTTTAGCTTCTCTTTAAGTCAGCCTTACCGCAGTGTCTGGGGCTCGTTCCACTCGTAATGGTCCAGCGAATTTTGAGAGGGGAGGAAGAGTATTCGGAGGCCGGTCTGTGGCCTCCGTAAATTTTTTTAAACGTCCAAGGTCAAGTCGCTTTGGCAGAAAAGGGGCATTGACGTGCGCGAAGACTTCTGTAACACGAGGCACCCGTACAGGCGTTCTGATGATAGGCGTGGTCTTTTCCTCTCTTTATTTAAAAGCCCAAATGTATCGAATTCCAAATTTATAAGACGCCAGTTTCTGAAACTTAAAGCACTAAATGTCGAGCCTCGATGACTCCATCGTAGATATCTTCAGGATCGATAATCGAACGTCGATAGCTCGAACATCACCAACTCGGAAATCGATAACTCGAGAGGCGATGAATCGAACCTCGGTAACTCGAACCTCAAGCTAAACCTAATGGATCGATTTATCGAAACTTTTAGTCGCAGAAATTAATTTTTGACGCATGTGAAGGGGGAAAATTTCTGCTTCGACTTGTCTGAACTTCGAGTTTTTTTTTTTTTTTTAAGGCCTTATAATTAACGAAGTTCAACTGCCTTTTCAAAATAAACAATTTTCCTCGAGACCATTTTGGTACCGGGAATATGTTTTAAAAACGTAGCCCACTCCCCCCCTCCCCATTCCGTATGTACCGTATTTTTCCTGTTGATAAAGCACGCGGTTTTTTTATAAATAAAATTCGCCGGAAATTGACTTGTTTCTTATCGGCACCATGGCAACGCGGGTCGTGAAAGTCTTCGCGAGAACATGTCTTAAAACGAGCGACCTCGTCAGCAGTAGTAACAGTTTTTGCCTTTGCTTCCAATGCGGTATCACATTAGTGGACACCTCTGATGTCTGTGACGTAATCAGTACAGTAATTTTTTTTATTTTTAGAGAACAGGTCGGGTGTATTTTTTTTTCTTTTGGAGGGATAAACGAGTTTCGTTTATCTCGTTTATTTTCGTACGCTTCTCAGCCGTTATTTATTTCCTTAATAAGTTTTTCAGTTTGATAGAGGCGTCCAAACATTTTAGTCTTAAAAGAATCCCAGGTGCTTCTCATCGGATGGAACGATAGATTATTTCACGCATGCGGGTTTATTTGGCGTATTTAACATGTGTTGTACCGTCTGTTGCGGAAAGCAAATGTGAGCCTTCTAGCGTAAATTCATTTCATGCGCTAAACTTGAGTCATTTCATCTTCTTGCCCGTTTTCTTGCCGTGAAATTTCCGACGGAAAAGAGAGCGAATCGCGTAAACAATTTAAGTTCTGTCGATTAACAAGATCTGCTATTCACATGGAGGAGTTAAAGGATAATTTCATTGTATTATTTGAGATCCTAGCATGTCTTTTAATATTAAATCCACTGTATATGTTTACATATATACAGTACGTTTATCGTTTATCTCCGTCGCTGACGAAGGACTTCGGCCCGAAAAGCTTTCGAATTTGCGTTGTTTTTCGTGTGTCTTCGGCACCCCTAGCGGCTCTCCAATCCTGGTAAGTGTCCACTGGGCTCCCTCCAACACCTTGTTGCCACCTTGATTATTACCTTTCCTTTTCCTTAAGCATCTTTGCATACAAACATTTTTCAAACCGGTCAATAATTTATAAAACAAAGAAAGATGGCAGCACCGTTGATTGGCGTACGATTTATACTTCCTCTCGTCTTCATGTTTGTTATTTCGAATATTTTTTTGCGGATTTCGAAATTTTCTGAGTTTATTGATAGGCTATAAAAGGTAGTATTCGATTGCGTGCCTCGTGATCATCCTAAGATTTTTGCTTGCCAAGAAAATTTTCTTTCTAAGCGCCTCTATGATTGTTGAAAAATTTGAATGCTCATTTTTTTTTATATAAGTGATAATCTACGAAATAGAGATTATATTTATTTTCTCCTAATTTTTGTTTGGGCAGAGTTAATTCTGTTGGCGAAGTCTTTAAATACGCCATTTTTTGCTTATGTAATACATTCTTTTCGTTTCAGAATTCTCTATCTTTTTTTTTTAAAGGGGTCATTATATCGTCATTTTTACTACTTAACCGGTGATAAAAAAAGATACGACCGAACGAAAGCAGTAAATCGAATCGCCGGGTTTTTATGCCAGCCAAGAACAATGAGGCGGGAAATATTAACCAGTGATCATTTTTTTACGGAGAAATCAACCTTGGCAACGGAATCGAGGCGTTCATTTATTTATTTGTTTATTTTTACGGTTGCTTATGACGAAAAAATACAGATAAAATTTGCATACGCATGCACTGGTTTCCGTTGACGTCGCGGGTTGCTAGGTTTTTTTTTTTTAAATAATGCGTTCTGCATCGTGCTGCGTCACCAAGTCGCGATACTGTTTCAGATGTTTTTTTAAAAATATTATTCGATCGCCTATTAGAATGCCAGGCATGAGCCGTTGAATATCGATTTATTTGCCCGAGGATTGGTTTTCTTACCGAGTAGTGAGCTCTTTCGCAATCAATCTTGGCTCAGTTAAGACTCGTCAAAAAGAATAGGTATTGGAAAATTAAATGAAATGAAAATTAGCTTGTGATAAAAATTATTACACACACATATATATATATATAAGTATATATATATACACACACACAGTGCGACAGAAAAGTAATGAGACTGAAATATAATAAAAACAACGACGCATAGGGCAACATGTTTATTAACCATTTCCCTCAATATAGTCCCAGACGGATCGAATGCACTTATTACGGCATTCATATAAACTTTGGAAAGACTTGGAAAACTCGTCTGCTGCGATAGTATTCAATTCTGATGATGAAGTAATTTTTACGTTCAACTCGAATTAACGCTTTCTTGTTTGATTTTCTTGATAATGGCTACTCATACGATAAAGATGTATAGGAAAAGAAATACTCCACTTTGTTAGTTCTACAAGTTTTATTTGAAAGTAATATGATATGATGAAAAATTGATATTTTTTCACCAGTAAAGTGGTACCCCTGACTGGCTTACGTGATTCGTTTACGTGAATTTCTGATTGTCTTTGACTTACATAAGTCCTTAATATGACGGACGCGTTAGAGACACACACCCACGCTAAATAGTAAGCGCTCATCATGCTGGAAGCGAAAGGCGCCCAAAAAGAAAAAAAATGTCTCCCGAATTTAGATAAGGTCCCTTGCTTGCCTAGCTCTCCTGTACTACTTGCTAACTTTAAAAGCGTTTAAAACATGCACAGTCGTTGATGAGATAATCACGTATCTTTAGCGAAAACCCGCTAAGAGTGAGCGTGAGACGGACTTTTAGAAATGGCCGGGGCTGTTGAGGTTCCCCCTCTTGTCTCTCCGCCTCATCTTTCCACTATCTCTTCCCACTTCCTCACCACTTCCCTCTCTCTCTATCTCCTCCGTTTCCGCCTCTGTCGGTGACGTGTCGTAGGCAAGGTCGTTTGTGTTCCGTGATTCACTTTCATCGTGACGCGTAAGGTTGACTACATAGCCAGTCGTCGCATTTTCTCAGACTTTCTCCACTCTATAGTATATTCCTGTATCTCTTCACTTCATTTATGTCTCCTACGCTCTTCGTTTTACTGACTCTTCCTCTCTTTCTGTCAAAAGCATTCTCTCTCTCCCTATATCTCTCTCTCGCTCTCTCTCTCGCTCTTGCTCTGTCTCCCTAGCTTTCTCCATCCCCCTTCTGTCCCTCTATCTCTCCACGTTTCTCCCTAGCTCTCTCGCCATATCTCTATTTCCTCTCTCTCTCTCTCTCTCCCTCCCTTCAGGTATTTGTCTTCTGTTTGTATGTTTATATGTTATTATTTTTATTGTCATTTGTAATTCATAACGTTGGGGTAAATGTAAGAAGGGACTACGTATAATCTCAATTTCGCCCTAAATAAAGTTGTCTGTCTGTCCCTCACGCTCCCTCTCTCTTTCTGCATCTCTCCATCTCTCCGTATTTTTATTAATTTCTCACGTTCATTCTTCGTTACTTTAAAATATGTTTTGCGATTCTTATATTTTAAAACTTGTATGTATTATTGTAATTCCACTGTTGTTCTTTTATGTATCTAGGATTTTCGCAGGTGTTTTTCCATCCCCTCTTCCCTTCGTGGGTGTTTTCCTGCGTGGTTTTTTTCACTAAGTTGGCCATGTCAGGTCTTTATTGGTTTTTACCACAAGTACTTCGTCTTTATTTTTTTAGAAGTTTCCGATTTTGTAATTGTCTTACTTGTGTTTTTTTTCTTTAGTTTAGTTTCAGGTTTTTTTCCTGCGAATGTGTTTGTGTATGTATATATAATCATTATTATTATTTATTCAACTTTGTAATTATTAACGTAGGGTTAAATGTAAGAAGGGACTATATATATAGTCTAAATTTCGCCCTCAGTGAAGTCGTTTGTCTGTCTGTCTGTCTGTCCACATTTCTCCTCTCTCTCCCCCTTCCTCCCTCTGTCTCTCTCCATCTTTCTCCTTCTCTCTCCCTACCTCTCTCTCCCTCTCTCTATCGAATATTTCTTTGTTTTCCTTGAGGTTCGACTTAAAGGAGTTCCACTGTGTATCTTAATAATAGATACGAAGCTTTCAAATTGCGTTCTGCTTACTGCATTAAACAGGAAAATGGTTGGTTTCCCCCTCTCCCGATGTTTCTTAACGTTTTATACGGCACATGGCCTCCTTTTCTACGCATCAGCTTCTCTTTCTTCATGTCCGTAATTTTTTCCGTGGCATTAGCTGGGCATTGAATAGTTAGAAATACACTTAAATGCTTTTAAAATAATTAAAACACAAAGAATCGTCTGTTTCGGGCGCTGCTGAAGCTTTGTTTACATAAGCAGCCGAACGACGATTTTAATCGTCAGCTGTTCAACGATCGAAGTATTTTCACGACATTTTTAAACGAGATATGAGTTAACGTTTTATTCGACCTCTTAACGTAAAATGGAAGTTATAATTGGCCGTGAATAGGTTCCAAGAATCTTTTAATTGTCCAGTGAATTTTGATGAGGACTCCTCATACCAAGTCTAATTTATATACTATATTCGTCCATTGCTTAAATAATAGACGAAAGATGCGACAGACAGACGAGACGTGCCAGTAAGGCGTTCCGCTAGTATAACTTACCGTCGATTCTCTGGTAAAGAAAGCCTGAAAACTTTTTTTGTGTAATATATACCACTGCACTTCAGAACTTCGTCGCGGAAAAATTCAGTTGCCATGGTTACTTCGCTAATTTGTTGGACTCTTTTGAGTAGACCTTGCAACCAAATCAGCGCGTCGTTAAATGTTACGCAAGTTTCGCTTATTCATCCTCGTCGATTTTTACGGAATCCTACTTAGTCATTGTATTCTAGCGATATTTGATTAAACGGCCTTCATTTGTCCATGGATTCCTGGGGGGGGAAAAACAGGAAAAAATTATTTCTCGTGACCGCCATTACGAATGGCAGATTAGCAACAATTAGCGAACTTTTGGCGTCGCCATGGTAATCTCCCGGCCCGCGTGTCCTGCTCCGTTTAGCGAGAAGTAACAGTGTTTACTGTTTAGGAAAGTGCCAATTAAGGTCATTTCGAGTTTAGCCATTTAAAAGATTTTACGGCGGTGGTCTTGGAAATCGGTTCGTCAATCAAGTGTGTCGTGGTGGTCGACGGGCCAGGCTAATTGCGGTTCTTATGGATTTTCCTCTTCGTGAATGTCTTCACAAGGCGTAACTGCTTTCCGTTAGTTAGTTGGAGTTAGCGGTCATGGCAAGCGCTATTTGCAATACAAGCTCTATCCTTGAAAAAATATTATTCTCTAAAATGTTCATCCAGTATTGCATAGATTTAAAAATTCTATAATCTACTTTTGTCGTTTTTCCTTTTTTTTTTCAAATATCTCCTTTAGAATTTAATTTATGTAAATATGTGTTATTATCAAAGTTGTAGACAATGTAATTTTCTACAACTTTTGTTTCAAAGATTTTTTCATAAAACTGAGATATTCATAGATATATTTCGTCTGAATTATTTTAAGAACGACGCCAAGTGATACCATTGTTATTTGTTGCTATTATAAAATTTTCTAATTCGTGATAGCGACGCGTACGCTGCCAGGAGAATTTTAATTGTGCATCGATATTTTGTTTTCCATAGCAACAGCTAACAATATTGTTTACTTATTGTTTTTTTTTTCATTGTAAAGGTCATTGAAGGTGTTTAAAAATTATTCGCAAGGGCAGTTTCCGATAATTATCCTAGAGGACGCTGATGTCGAGAGTAATCACATTCATTATTTTGTATGTGGAAAGCCATATGCTGTGGACGTACTGAATTTCTTTTAGAAGTCGGTGGCGGATTTAGGCATTCTGGGTCCCCTGGTTCTAAACTATTTCGACCCCCTGCGCTGAACAATTGGTGACCCTGCAATCTAAATCTGAAACCTTGCCAAACGACTATGTACCACTTTATATTGCCCTTCTTAATAGTCGAATTAGCAAATAAAAGTATTACAGAGCAAAAAAATGAATTTTTCTACGTAGTTTTTAAAATGACGTAATATTTCTGAGATTATATATAAAAACATTTTTCCGGGGCCAAGTGCGACCCCCCTTAAGTCCGCCACTGTTATAATTGCATTAAGTTTTACTAGATACGTATTTCTCCTTTGTTCTCTCTACTTCGCACAGGATGCGCGCGCGCCTTCAATGCCCATCTTTTCTAATGGAATTTGCTCCTCTCCACTCTACATATTCCCTCCAATCCCCGAGGCTTCTAGTAATTTTCAATCGTTACGTTAGGGGGAACTACCTGCACTCTACATGTACGCTGTCTACCGGAAACTAAGAGAACGAACTCCACCTGACAAAAAGCGTCACCTCACCATTTCTAATAATATAAACATAAAGGATCGTGGAAAAGTTGATCGTTCTGTCTTCTAAAAATAATTGCTACGTCCGTGATATCAATGGCATTTTTTTGCCGTTAACCTAGTTACTGCTGTCGAAAGGCTGAAAATTATGTGGTTTTAACGATAACGTTAGTTTTCTTATTCGCAAATGAATGCGAACTATCCTCAACAGATATTTTTTAAATGCCATTTTTTTTCACTTTGATCTGAATCAAATTGTACAGGGGTGCTCAGACTTTTCTACGCAGGCGGGCCGCATCGGTGGTTGCGAATTCTTCGACGAGCCGCATTGGAAGTTGCTAATTCTTCCGCGGGTCGGATTTTATTTTAAATCGGATGTTACCTATAATATGTTCTGAGGTGCCATTTACGTGAAAAACATGTCTAAATGAGTTTTTTTTATGGTAGATATTCCAATAGATATTAAAGGTTTTATTATCAAAATTTTCATAAAAATGTGTGTGAATTTCCGTGTTAAAATTTTCGGGTTACTTTTTTCGTCATGGCTTCGCGGACCTCACAGAAACCATTCGCGGGCCATAGGTTGGGCACCACTGGAATACTATAGTTTTGAAAAAGTTGCACTATTTCGTAAATTCACTTCTATTCGCAGTGAACTCTTAATCTAGCGCAATGCATATATATTTTGCATAACGTTCGTATCTTTGAGTGAGTTGCGATATCGGCGTTTTATATTTTTTTCACATACGGAGTTCTTTTTTTATGCGCGGCTTTCAACTCACTAATGAGCGCGTGATTTAAAGGGAAAAAATCAAAGGAAGCGGGCGATGCGTCACACAATCCTTGAGGGGCGCACAACTGCCGGACTTTGTCACTCTTTTCATAATCCATCAGCTAATTTCCATGGAGACCGCGCATGTGACATGTGAGTCACCGGGCGACAATCATCGGCAGACTTCTTCATGGGTATCGTAACTTCCGTTCGATCAGGAAAATAATGAGAGAATTATGCGTTTATTCACCCTACAAAAGAGATGACCCCGAATTTCTATACTTTCCTTTTTAATTATTTTTTATCACGACACGATCGGAATTCGACATTTTTATAAGTTCGAAAATCGGCCAATGGCCGTTTTTCTGACGATTTGGATTCACCAATTAGCGGACATTTCTACAAGTCGAACCTTAAGGGAAACAAAAAAACATTCGACCCATAAAAAATTAGCGTTATAGAAGAAAAACAACATGAAGAAGATTTTGTCCTGTAAAATGAATTCACTTCGAGTTATAAAAAATTCAAGTCATAGACGTTCGACTTATAGAGGTTCTGATGATTTTTCTCCATCCTTGGCACTTACGTATATTTTAATGTTGAGGGTAAGTTGAACCAGAAAGCTGAAGGCAGTGGTTTCTAAACTGTGGTTGGCGCCCCCATGGGGGAGGGGGGGGGGGGACGGTGGCCAGGTCAAGGGGGCGTAAAAAGAATTCACATTGCATTTACTGTCGTTTATATGTTTGACATATAATGGGGCGCAAGGACATTATTCTTAGTTGACGGGGGGCGCGGCTGTGTCAAGTTTATAAACCGCTTGCTTAAGTTGTATATAGGTTTGAGTAAAGATGTATCATAGTCGGTGCAAGTGTAATGACAACCGCTGCGGAGGTAGGATGTGAAGGTCCGTACATGTGTACGTCGAACAGGCTTGACAGCTTAATGGATGGCAATGAAACGGTTTATGAAGTGAGAGAAGTGTTTGGGTCGTTTGCATATATACATACATACATATATATATATATATACATACATATACATATATATATATATATATATATATATATAAAAGCCTGCACGTCAAAAACAATCAATTTTCATGTGTTATCTTATGTAACAATGTTAATCCCCTATATTATTATAGCACTGAGACAAACCTGATATGGCCATATTATATATATATATATATATATAATTATATAACCGGCAGTCGAACCAAAGTACAATAAGCATTATTCACTGTTTACGAAGCTTTTGAACGTCTCACTTCTATATGTCATTTAAGGTGATCATTTCAGATACCTTTCCCCGCTCTCTTTGTGCGAGTATTAGCTTCTCTTTATCACTGGCCGTGATATCTGGTCTATATACACTCTTTTTAACTATCGTCCGAAGGTCGCCATTATTGGATTTTTTTTTCTTCACAGACCGTTTCAACGAAAGATAATCTCGCAGTCCGCTCTATATATATATATATATATATGTATAATATACAGATAAAAATCCGCGGCATCTGGGACGCTAGTTGGATGCAATTAGGAATCACGGACACTTCTTCATTATACGTTCTTTTAAAGAGAGTTTTTTTAATGACGCGTTTAAAGTTCTTAATGAGGACAAATTAAAAAGTAGCATAGCTTATGCGGAAGTATTTTTAAAAAGATTTTTTCCAGAAATGGAAAATTTTAATTTTTGGTTCATATACCAGTTAAATGGGTATGTTGGAATGTTTGTATTGAAAGACTTTTGCCAGTCATTTTTTAATAAATAAGAAATGCAGTACATAATACTATGAATCAGTCCATGTTTGAATATGCGGCAGCCGTGAGAATTTCTTTTTAATGTGTTTTTGATGCTTGTTTTTGTAAAAAAGATTTTATTCGGTTCACCGTCTGTCTGTCTGTGTACAAAATAGCTAAAAAATTACCTAAGAAATCCCGGAATTCTTTTTCGACGACACTGGGAGCACACTAAAATGCATTTTTCCAAATTTATTTCAACATTTATTAATATGTTTACTTTTTAATAAAATGTAAAATAATTAAAATCACGGGTATACGTTATATACGATAGATTCTATATGACGTATGTGCACATTCACGTATAGCGCACGTATTAGTGAATGCATGAATTCGTTTGCGTTTAATTTTAAACCTTCCCAACATGCCCCTCAAGTTTCTTTCACACACGCACTCTCTCTCTCTCTGTGTGGCCCATTCAGCTTTTAATAGGTTCCTGGCCATATATGTAGGTCGCCACTGTGTTCGATGGAACCGAAACTTAAAACCTACAAATTTTATTTTTAAATTTCCAGAGTAACCGTTTTAAACTTTGTTAACATAGTTTCCCTCTCTTCCTCCCTCTCTCTCTGTCTCTCTTTCATTTTCTTTTCTCTGCCGTTTTGGTTAGTGAACATAAACATCAGCCGTCCTAATTCGCGATTTGCCAACGCTTTATATTTTTACGCAGTCGCGTAAATAAATAAATGCACACACATGGCCTTGCCGATGGGTGAGGCGGCGAGGCAACCGCCTCAGGCGCCTCTCGAAGGGGGGCGCCAAAATTTGACAAAAATGAAATACCTATCAAAATATATTCATAAGGCCAGGGGGCGCCATATTATAATATCTCGCCTCAGGCGGCAAAATGTCTGGGCAGAATGTCAGTGATCAATTTTTATTAGTTTACTAGCGTTAAAACTCCACCAGAAGAGGACTTGAGACCATAATTTCACTGGAACTGAATGTGTTAATTGATCACTTTTTCATCATGGCTTCGCGGGCCGCATAAAACGCTCTCGGGGGCCGCATGAGGCCTGCGGGCCGTAGGTTGCCGACCTCTGGATTACGCAATTGCAGGGATTTAAAACATCATCGTAATTACCACAGTTTTCGATAAATTTTTGTAATACTAAACGACGGATGTGAACACTTTAGACGGAAAAAATTGCGCGTCTTACTATATATACGTTTGGTTTCTGGAATTTCACTTTTGATTACATAAAATAAGCGGCTGATAACAGTAACCAGCGATCACGTTAAGCGGGACCTACTGCATTTCGTAAAATTCTTTTATTTACTAATACAGGCGACTCCCGAGATTCGACCGGGATGCGTTCCTGAAAACGCGGTCTAATCTCGAACAGTCGAATGTAGAATCAGCACAAATTCAAACAATTAGAGCGGAAATAACTATGTCTAGGCTGAAACTAAACCTCTCGTGGGCGGGCGGGCCGAAAATTACTTCGCGTGTACTAGTTTCTAATTCGACCGGTTGAATTCTCGAGTTGGTCGAATCTAGAACGGTCGAATCTCGGGAGTCGTCCGTATTTCATTCCGAAGCAAGATTATTTTATTTCGGAGAATGCGGTTACGGGGACAGGTGTGTGTGTGTCTCTCTCTCTCTCTCTATCGCTTTCCGTGTCGAAATTCGAGGAATTCGTCCTCCGGAGATTCTCTCGATCATCCGTGAGGTATTGGAAGATACGTATCTCGAGATTGGAACGTTCTCGAACGACGAGTCCTCTTTTGGTTCCAACATCGCGTTGCAGTGTTTTCTACGACACCATTAGGTATCATACATCTTTTACTGCTTTTTTTTAAAACTACAGTCTTAGAATATTTTCATGTTTTCCTTGTTTCGCAGGAATATTAGTAAAGCGCTGACACATTTATACCCGAAGCTAATCTTAAGCTCCCCTTACGTATGCTATCTCAATAACGTGAAAATTAATTGTCCATTTTATGAATCACGCTAGCGAAGTATATAGCCGTCTTATATGAAGTTAATAATAATTTTTTAAAAAACGTGATTTGTCACTTTGTGACTCGCTGTGAATAACTCGAGAGCTGTTTCTACGGTTTTTTGCAATATACGGTGGAGCGTGTACATATAAGTCGAATCCCAAGAGAAACAAAAAATATTTGACTCGTAGAAAATTCGAGTTATGGAATAAAAATAGCATGTACAATAAAGATTTTATCTCCTGCACATTTAAGTCGAACCTCAAGAGAAACAAAAAATAGTTGATTCATAGAAAATTCGAGTTATGGAATAAAAATAGCATGAAAAATAAAGATTCTATCTCCTGTACAATGAATTCACTTAAAGTTACGTTCGACCTACAGAAGGTCGACTGTTTTGGGATTTATCTCATGCGCCTTAAAAAAAAACATTTCATCTATCCATCATGAGATCCTGGGTTCGATTCCTATAGAATTTATTATTTTCTCCGTTTGATTAACATGGGGATGGATTTTGTACATTAATTGTTGGCTTTTTTTAAAATTACTTTAGAATCGTGGTACGAACTCGATATTTTACACGGTTCTTTGCTTGGAAGAAGTGTTTATTCTTTTTTGTGAAAGAGAATTCTGATCTTTGTCGAATTTGCGTAAAAAAATGTGTACAGGATCAGACAAAAGCGCGATTTTTTTCCATCGAGATTTGGTTCTGTGACTCGCCTAGCTGAGATTTATAAAATAAAAACAATCCGATAAATTTAAAGCAGACACTTAGTATTTGTTAAATTGAAATGGCCATAATTATTTTTATACCTATGAGATTACTAAAAAAAATACTTTTAAAATTAGCCTGGCAAAGATGAGTGCTCTTTTTCCCTCGTGGCCCATTCAAAAACGTTTTTCACTCGGTCAAGTTAAAAAATTAAATAATTTAAAGTTTCTCTCATTAAGAAATGTTCCACTTACCCACTTTTCCTTTCGCGTCTATTGTATTATAAACCTTTTCTCTTCAACTCTTCTCAAAGTTGCCCCATTTTTTTTAATAACCGCCCATGTACGATAGTGTTTTCTCGATATTTTCGACTGATCTAATTAACGATATATCGAATTTTCGATCAATCGATGCATAGGACGTTCGATATTTTCGCTAGATATCGCTTTGGAAATCTGGTTTTTAGAAAAAGTTAATAGTCCGAATAAGTTATACGGAAATTCATTGTCGTTTCGAGTTATAGAAATTTCGGCTACAGTTTGTTTGGAGAAGAACCTATTCGCTCTAGGGCAGGGGTCGGCAAAGTGGCGTGTCAAATTCGCGTCATTGTATGGTCTAGAGTCTAGATTCCATATCACGACATAGTGATCGAGAAAGACGTGAATTTAGTCGCCTCGACTTTATGGGGTTAAGTGTCTTCACTGTAATCTCTAGCACAGAGTTTAAATCTTTATTCAGCTGTTTTGAAGCCGATGCTTCTCTGTGAACAATACAATGAGTCCACTTTATCGAAGAGTTTACAGTTTTTAATCGAGCAATAAGACCATTATGTCGATCTACCATTGCTGCTGCTCTGTACGTGCACACAGATGTGCACCACTCCCATGATAATCCATATTTTAAGATCTGTTGTTCATTTAACAAGTTAAAAATTTCATCTCCCGCTGTTTTAGTGTCGAATTCTTTACAGCAGTATATTTGCTCACATTTTCACATTCGTCGTCGATGTATCTGACAAACATCAAACACTGTGTGCAATTGGATACATCTGTTGTTTCGTCCAATTGCAAAGCGAGATAATTTTTTCAGTAATTTCTTTCTTTATGTCTTCTGCCATCTCGTCAATTCTTCTTCGTGTCGTTCGAATGTGGGATGCTTTTAATTTTGACGACTTCTTTTTCGCTAAACGTAATTTCGGCGATGCTGTTATAAACCGGAATAACGAGCGTCTCAGCAATGGTATGTGATTTCTTTGTTTTTGCTGTCATTTGTGCGATTGCATAAGAAGCCTGTAAAGCTTGTTGAGAGCTTTTTGCGTACACTGTCACAGCAGCACTAGATATGTTGATACCTTCACATTTTCTTGTAAAATATTCAATTGATTAGTCTTTTAACGTAGGATGCTTTGTGTTTAGGTGTCGTTTCAACAGAGACGGTTTCATACCGTGGTTAGATAAAGTCTCACAGCAAATCACGCCAAGTGACAAAGGCGGTAGGTACACTTCCGTTTGTCGTAAACCCGAATTTAAGATATTCGGAATTATAACCGCGTGTTTTTCTTGCCCCAAAAAAATTTTCACTTCCACCAGTAAAATGCGGTTTTTTCGCTACTCGGTTTTCCGCCACAACTTCCTGGGTACTATCTTCTGCCGAATTTGCAGTTCTATTCTTCGTTTTCACAATAAATCGGTCCATTTTAAAACCTTCGCTTATAATATTATGTACACTAAACAAAAATTAATGCAGGTGCTATTAATGTAGCAATTTTATCACTTCTGATGCCAACAAGCATAATTAATATTCGACTGTTTACGTCCTCCGCTAAGGATGCTGGCAGCTCACTGACTCTACACCGAATAACGAGGCATGCCGAAGATGAACGAAGCGGGGTTGCCAGATTTACCGCGCCAAATTAAGATTTTGCGCAAGACAATTCTTTTTATAAAAAAAACATTTGAATTAAATTGAAACGAAAGGTTTGATCAAATTTCACGTTAAACAGGAACAGTTTTACATATTTTAAATAGAAAAAATGAATATTAATTAATTAATTTTTTCTTGAGGCACATACTAATAAAGCTGTCATTGTTGACAGCTTTATTAGTATGTATCTCAAGAAAAAAATCTAATATAAAAATACATTTTTAAAGCTATTATTAAAATATTGCGAGGATTTATGTTCGATTTTGGAACTCATAACTCACCTCCAGACTTATCTCGCGTAACCCTAAGGGTACGCGTACCACCGGTTGAGAAACACTGGTCTAGGGTGCCACTAATAAATTTCAATTTAATAATAATCTTCATAATTCGATCATGCCACCGTTTACTTAAAGAAGATTTGTATTGCAAACGGTATGCAGCTATTTCTTCCCCTCCTCGGTCCGAATTTCCGCATTTTGAGTTCGTTAATCACCAAAGGCGCCATTTGAAATTCAGCGGGAACTTCTGCTAGTATTAATATAAAAAACTTGAGTTCAACAAACTTTCGAAATTATTGTAATTGTACTGTATAATTCCAATAAATATATAAAATATTATTTATCATTTCTTCTTTAGCGTGCCTTTCAAAATCGTCTCGCGTGCCACTTTTTGGCACGCGTGCCATAGGTTGCCGGTAACTTGATCTCTAACAAGAGCCTTACGGATCGATTCGTAATCATAAAAAAAAAAGCTCTTAGCCTTTTTGCGGTCCATTGATTGTCCCGTATATGCCACGTCCGTCTGATCCCCACCGACCTGGTTTTATACGTGCCCTGCGCTTCGTGTTTGTTTACGGATCGCCTCTCGGCCTACTTTTTTTTAGTGTCCTGTTGCTTTTCGCCATAGAAAAAAGAAAAGGAAATGACTGTGTCAACCCCTGCTCTGAGTAACAATCGAAATAATCAAAGGGTGTCGCTCAGGCAGGGGCGGCCCGAAAAATTTTGGCGCCCCGGGCGAGATGGCACTCCAGCGCCCCCCCCCCCCCCCACCCTCCGTAAATGTTTGTTGAGGTATTTACAGAATATAGGTTAATTTATTCAACGCTCTCTAAAACTTATTGATAATGAATACATAAAAGGAATCATCATGATTCTAACCTGTTTCACGATATAAATCGGTGTCCAATATTTATTCGCTTGCAAGTGATGCATGGACAGATGATCGGGATAGCGCCCTCAACAATTAGGCGCCCCGGGCAACCCCCCGGCTCGCCCGTATCTCGGGCCGGCCCTGCGCTTAGGTTTCCGAAACAAGTAGATGCTGGTATAAACGCATTTACCCGCGGACTATGCAGCCTCGCGAAGACATCCTCGCGCTGGGCCACTTAATCAGCTTAAATATAATGGCATGAGAAACATACTCTTCATATTTCGCTGCCATTTTCCTCTGATTCGTTTTTCTCACCCTCCCTCCCATTTACCCTCCTTCCCTTCCTTTTCTCCTACCCTCTCTCCCTCCTTGACTTTCTTTTTACTCCCTCCCTTCCCCCCCTCTCTTTTCCCCTCTCTCCCTCCCTTCCCCCCCTCTCTTTTCCCCTCTCTCCCTCCCTTCCCCCCCTCCTTTTCTCCCACCCTCTTCTCTCCCGCCCTGTTCTCTCCCACCCTGTTCTCTCCCACCCTCCTCTCTCCCACCCTCTTCTCTCCCTCCCTCCTCTCCCACCCTCTTCTTTCCCTCCCTCTTCTCCCCCTCCCTCCTTTCCTCCCTCTCGCTCTCTTTTTCCCCTCTCTCCCTCCCTCCTTTCCCCCTCACTTTTCCCCCCTCTCTCTCCCTCTTCTCCCACCTCCATTTTCTCTCCCTCCCACCTTTTCTCCTTCTACCTTTTCTTTTCCTCTCTCTTCTTCCATTCACCCTCTTTTCCTCTATCTCCCTCCCTCTTTTCCCCTCTCTCCCTACATCTCCCCCTCCCCCTACCTTTCCCCTCCCAGTTTCTCCATCTTTTCCTCCCTTATCCCTCTTTCCCTCCATTTCCCCCTCATTTTCGCCGGTTCTCTCCCTTCCCCTCTCCCTCTCTTTTCCCCATCTCTCCCTCCCTTTCATTCCTTACTCCCTTTCTTTAACCTTCCATCATCTCTCTCTTTCTTTTGAATCTAACAATGGGGGTCGTACGTAGTCTTTATTTCAGCCCGAATAAAGGCGTCTGTCTGTCTGTCTCCCGTCGTCTTTTATCTCCTTACAACGTTTTACCCACCTCCCTTTCGTCCCTTGTCTCCCATGGCGACCACGCCACTCCCTTCCGCGATCGAAGTACATAAAATGTTCATGACTCCCATGCGATGGAAAGAGCAAAAAGAGAGAGAGGAAGGTGCTTTAGTGTGCGAGTTGTTTACATCTCGCATCGAAGTGTTTTCTTTTTTTTATGGGAAAAGAAAACCGCTCGGTTTTTGTTTCTTTTTCTTTCCGCCGATCACTTACCGCATATCGAAAAGAGAGAGAGAGAGAGAAACACCGAGAGTTTTAATGGAAAAGAGTGATCCGGCGCCGGCGTTGCTGTTGTTGTTGTTGCGGCAGAGAGAGAGAGAGTGTGTGTGTGTTAGGTTGATTGATGTGGTACGCCCTCCCATCTGGCGGCGACGATCCGAAATTTGAAAAAAAGATCGATGTATCGATTATTCTTTCATTTATTTATTCCATAAATGGATTTTTTCCTCGTTTTGTTTAAAGATCGCATTTCTGTATATAGATCTCTCTCTCTTTTTATCCTTACGTTTTTTTAGCCGAATTTCAGTTGAAGTTTAGTGAAACGAGTTGGTTTTTTTTTTAGATTGTAGTAAACGCGCTGTAATTTTTTTTAATCGCACTTTTCGAATTCTGTCGATTTGTTAAATACGTTTCCAAGTAGTTTGAATTTTTTCGTCGCTTTCACGTTACATGTAATTCATTCGTAATTTTACGATCAAAACCGAAGTTACGTAGTGACTGCTTTTTATGTAAACAGGGTTGGAACTTCTGCTGCAAAAAGGTGGCCGTCATATAATAAATAAATAATCGCCACTGATGGAGGCTGCCGCGCACACCTCTCCTTATAATGCGTGAGATGCGCTCTGAAAAAGTTCCGCGCAGTGCGAAACCGTGTTATGCGAACCTAGTATTTTTTTTACATAGGCGTGCTACAAGCAAAAAGATTTCTTGAACACTCTATCTGATGCACATATCTCAACAAATTGTGTCGTTTCCGATTATATCTAAGCGTATAGACTAAATATCTCTTTCTCGCTCAAGCAATATGAAATGCCTCATCCTAAGTCTGGCCACAAACTGCGTTAATGCGAGTAGTAATCAGCATTGCGTGATTTTTTTTTAAAAACAAGCCGTGTTATATAAGTACCAGGTTTAGCCGAAATTCTTCTCCGATAATCTCAATTCTTAATCGTATTCAACAGCCATTACGTTTGACGCAAATCGTTTCCAGTAGCAAAAAATTAAGTCGACGATACCTTTCTGAACGTAACACAACGCGTCGCTAGGAAACGCGACATGCTTCGTCTCTCCTTTTAACGCCAGGGCTCCCCGCCATTCAGAATGCCGACGGAAAAACGGTTGGAATGTCGGAAGCAATAAACCGGTACCGGTGACGTCACCTGTTAAGGCTTCTGCCGTCGTCGCCTGTTGCACACATCTCGCGGGGATATCGCGAATCGAACCGAGCGTCATAATGGTTGTTTATATATATATATAATCTCCCAGGAGGACGGGCAAGACGCCCCAGTTTTTTTCTCACCGCCGTGCATCGTCATATGCATAGGGAGAGGATATTCGTAAAGATATTCAACATTCTTCCCATTGACTTGGCAGAATTTTTTTTGGGGATCCCAGTGCAGTCATTTTCGGTGCGGCTTATAATCATTTCTTTTAAAAAAATATTTCGTCTGATTGTGAGTCAACCTACTGCCTTTTGATAAGAGAAAGATTATATTCAAAGCGATAAGGTGGCAGCAGATAATTTTCATTCATTTCGACGAGTCTCGCCAGAAATATTGCGATACAAATCAAAACGATAAAATTGTTAACGTTCTCGCAAACAAACGGAAACATTACGGCGATTACATACGATTTGGAATGGTAAAAAAAAATAATAATTTGCTGAAATTAACGTGTAAAAATATTAATACAGGGTGGGGCAAAAAAATATACCCGATTTCAAAATGAAATTACAGGATAACCGTACAAGAGAGGACTGAATTATTAAGTGGATTAATCCATAAGAGGTCAAAAATATTTGTACTGAATGACACATTTTGTCACAAGTTCACAGTGTGTCAGATAAGTTCACAACAACAGCTACAGCCAATGTTAGGCGTGAAATCCTACAGCCTGTAATCAACAACTGTACTGAACGCATTCGCTTGTGTGCTCAGAATGATGGAAGACATTTCGTAAATTTTTATCAGTGGAAATAAATTTTTAAAAATTGGTTTCTGATTCACACTCGTATCACAGTTCATTTATTTATTTCGAAATTGGGTAAATTTTTTGGCACACCCTGTATCAAAACGAATGACATAGTTATTTATGTACTAGGGGAGTATTCCTCCTTCGGTCTCTCCGCGTGCACGGTGATTTCCCTTCTAATGGAATTCTACATTTACCCTCCAATCCCCGAGGCGTAAGGTAGCTCCTAGTAATTATATATATATATATATATATATATATATATATATATATATATATATATATATATATATATATATGAGAAAGTTTGCGGTACGTGAAATTCACCGATTTTTCCCCTGTTTATACATCACAACTAGCGTCGTCTTTCATCCTTTCCCATGCCATCATGGACATCACGAAGCAAAACAAAAAGACGTGGACGTGACGATTATCGAGCAAAACAATAAGACGGTGGAAACTTTGGTATTGTGGGAAGAAGAAAAAGAGCTCAAGGTCAACGCGGATTGACGGCAAGGTCGCAGGAAGTCATTACAAATATTACGTCACCGCCCTCTTTCTCATTTACATTTACATTTACATAAATACCCTGCAAGCCGCTAAAAGCGTTTGGCAGGGGGTGTCACAACACCAAGTGAAGTCTAGCTAATTCCTCTGTTGGATTGTCTTATCGCGTCTGGGAAAAAGGATCGGTAGTATTTCTCTGTTCTAGCGGTAATTTCGAGATATTTTCTCCTGCACTGTGATCTAACATTACGTTCACTAACACCGATGGGGACGACTATGCCGCGTACGTCTTCAACGAATTCGGAACTTTCAAATTTTTCAAATAGTTTCCTTTTGTATTCAATTCTTCTACTCTTCAACGTCTGCCATTTCAGATCTCTCAATAACTCTGATACACTCGCATCATACCGATATTCTCCTTTTACAAATCTAGCCGCTCTACGCTGAACCATTTCGAGCTCTCTAGTTAGGCCCTCCTCGAAAGGGTCCCAGACGGCGCAACAGTATTCCACGATGGGTCGTATTAGGGAAAAGTATGCGATTTCCTTCACGTTCGAGGGGCATCCCCGCAGGACTCTAGAGGAAAGCCCTTGAATTCTGTTTGCCGATGCTATAACGGATTTGATATGCTCTCTACTAGACAAATTGCTACTGAGAATTACTCCTAGGTATTTGTAGCTATTGACGTATTTTAGCTTTAGTTCAGATATTTGGTACGGGTAACGGTTGAAATTCGTGGAGCGCGTGAAGTTCATTGCGGCGCATTTCTTTATGTTCAGATCGAGTTGCCAATCTTTACACCATTTCGTAATAGCCTGAAGGTCCTTTTGCAAATTCTCCTGATCGTGTATTGTGTTGATTTCTCCATACACAAGTGTGTCATCCGCGAAGAGTCTAACTTTACACTTTATATTATCCGCTAAATCATTTATATATATCAAGAATAACAAAGGTCCGATTACACTTCCCTGAGGCACGCCGGAAGTCACTTTGACGACGTCTGATGCAACTCCATCGAGGACTACTCTCTGGGTTCTATCGGAAAGAAACGAGGCGATCCAATTTACAATTTTCTCGTTAATTGAATAAGCCCTTAATTTTTGCACTATTTTCACGTGAGAAACGGTGTCGAAGGCTTTCCTAAAGTCTAAAAATACTGCATCAACTCCTATTCCTTTATCCGTTGCTTTCACAATATCTTGTGTGAGTAGAGCTAACTGAGTCTCGCATGACCTGCCTCTCCGGAAACCATGCTGGCTACTGTTAAGCGCTTCTTTGCTTTCGAGAAATCGCATTATTGAGCTACCGATAATGTGCTCAAAAACCTTACAGAAGATTGACGTCAACGATATAGGGCGGTAGTTTTCCACTTTTAATTTACTTCCCGTTTTATGTATTGGTGTAACGTTGGCTGTTTTCCATATCAAAGGAACTACACCCTCATCTAAAGATTTTCTGAATAGAAGCTTAAGGTACGGAGCTAATTCGTTTGCTAACGAGTTTATAATGAATGCAGGTATGGCTTCAGGCCCTGGCGTTTTTCTTTTGTGGACCTGACTTAGTAATTTGACGATACCGCTTTCGGATATTTCTATGTCGCTCATATTTGAGTCTATACGAGTAGGGAAATCAATGAAATCACCGCTGTCTATTGTGAAGCAATTTTCAAAGAACCGATTTAACATACTAGCCTTAGTAAATGAATCGTGTACACTTTCACCGTTGTCTGTACGTAGAAGAGGTACTGTGGACTGACCTCCTCGCATTTCTCGCACGTACGACCAAAATTCTTTCGAGTCGTTTTTGAGTGAATCCGAGAGTGTCGTGGATCGGTAGGCGTCAAATTCCTTACGCGCTTCGTCTCTTGCAGATTTACGACTATTTCTGTATATTAAATACTCGTTCGCGTGGTCCCTACCAACTTCTTTAAGGTGCTTTATGTGCGCGTGATGCCGTCTTTGTTTCTTGAGCAAGGCACGGAGTTTCGGTTTCACCCACCGTGGGTCCTTGCGATCACGAATTGCTTTAGTTGGGACAAACGTTTTTAGCCCTTCTCGAATTATTCGCAAAATTTCCGTCCAAGAGTCATCTACGCTGTTACTATTCGCAAAATTGATAAATGTCGCTATTTGGTTTGTAACATAATTTTTTAAGCCTGGGAGATCTGCTTTACTGAAGATATAGACTAATCGCGTTGGCTTGTATATTGTCGCAGGGGTGTATTTGAAGTCGGCAATTACTATTTTATGATCACCTATGCCGTCGTCGATTTGTAGGTTTCTAGTCGATAGTGGGTGGGTAGTGGCTAGCAGATCTAATATGTTTCCGTTTCCGTTGTTGTCATATCGCGTCGGCTCGTTGACGATTTGCTCTAGCGAGTTTAGAGTGAATGCTTCAATTAATTCACGACAAGCTTCTCTATTTTTTCCACCACTAACATAGGTTACGGATTTCCAATCGATCGATGGAAGATTGAAGTCTCCTCCAAGAATTATTACTGGATCGTTCTTTCTCCTAGCTATCACCTGCAATGTACGACTGAGTTCTCTAATGTCTCGGCTCTTGGTTCCGTTGTCTTGGTTACCGGAGAGTTCGGGATTGATGAAACTCCGGAGTGATTTTTTTTTTTTGACGATGGGTTCTTTTGAAATGGAGTTGTTTTTGCGTAAGATTTACGATTTCGCCTGATCAAAAGGATTGGGATCCATGTAATAAAACTTGAAAAATAAAGTAACAGTAGTAATAGTAATAATAATTTTGTAGTGAACATTCAACTAAACTTAAGCAGTTATTTAAATAAAATGCCATTAATGTCAATGAAAATAGATAACTGAATTTTTTATTTTGATCCGAAATAAAGTAAAGTAAACTAATTTCCCCTATTAAGTTACTGAAAACGATCAAAATTCCGGTCATTCACATTGCTATTGCCAGTCATATCAGTCGTTCAAACGATCCACTTCAATCGCATTCCGAAAACAGTCCCTCCTGCAGTAATAACGAGGAAATTAATTCAGTCTAGCTATGAATAACTTTCCAAGAACTGTGTAATAACGGAAAGAGGGTAGTTAAAAAAATCCCTACGAAAAAAATTCGATATAAACCAATTCGATATGTGCGACTTTAATATAAATCAGTTCGATATTTGCGACTTCGATATAAATCAACTCGATAATTGCAACTTCGATATAAATCAATTTGAATGTGCGACTTCGATATAAATCAATTCGATGTTTGCAAGTTCGATATAAAGCAATTTGATATTTGCGACTTCGATATAAATCTCATCGATTAGAACGAAATCGGTATCGTAATCTATGTCATGGTAGGAGCGGATGATATATGTTTCTTATGACGCGACTCCGCTTCAAATATGCTGTCTTTATAACGAGGGATATGTATTGGATTTGCGTCGCGGCGATAAATAATTCAGACTGCCGTTTCTCGATTTTCAAATGAACGGGATATATAAGTGGCTCCCTCTGCGCCAGTGGAACTTTTCCGTGTTCATATGTCGTTAACTTACGTGCGCGTCGATCTGGAGTGATCTCTTATCTTATCGAATTCTTATTCTTTCCTTTTTACTTTCTCATACGAAGTATCGAGAAAGTATTGTTTTCGCGAAAAATTCGACCATGAGATTTTTACGGAAATACACGTTTTAGGAGTCTCTAAATCCGAAAAGTTGTTTTCGCAATGCCGTCTGTCTGTCTGTATGTCTGTTACTGGCTCTGGAGCCTAGACGGTAGAACGAAAATGAATGAAATCTCGTACTTAGGCATTTTATCATACTGAACAGAGTATCTATAGAAATGGTTGACATTGCTCAATTCTACGCATTTTTAACAACAATTTGGTTTTCTCAAAAACGGCTGCAACGATTTTCATCAAATTTCGTACATATACTTGAGTTTACGTCTTCATTAATACTGCATAGTTCATATTTCTCAAAAAATGAATATAAGGCTAGTTTATTCTAGGCAACTTTAACAATAATTCGATTTTCTCAATAACGGCTCTAACGATTTTGATCAAATTTCGTACAGTTACTTGAGTATACATCTACAATAATACAACGTATTTTATTTTTCTCAATGAATGAGTATAAGGCTAGTTTATTCTTGGAGAACTTTAACAAAAATTGGATTTTCTAAAAACCGGCTGATACGATTTTCATTTTCTAAAGATAACTAAACGACGCATTAGTACCCATATATGAGAAAGTTTGTACAATGTATGTTGTACCGATTTTTATTAAGACATGCATGGCAACCAGCCGGCCCGCAGGCCGCATGCGACCCTCTCTGTCTCGGTGCTGCCTGATAGCAATTTTTTTCTCATAAATACTTTCTTAAATTTTTTTAAAAAGAGACGAAACTTTTTTCCGATTTATTTAGGTACGTTTCTATACTGTCTGTTATTTTTTTGCAAAACAAAAGTTTAATCTTATAGAAGAGTCAGTTTCCTTCCACGCATCTCCTCCTGAAACAGCTGTACATAATAATCCTTAAAAGCGGCCCTTCCACTGCTTTATAGTAACTCTATGAGTTTGACATATTTGGCTTCTCCAAGTTGCAGGATTCCAGAGACGAGCGCTTAAAACGTAATCCGTCTATGTAAATGGCGTTTCTTACGTTTGATTTGTCCTGTTCGAATGGGATCGTATAAATGGCTTTATTCGCGCACTCGTAACGTTTATCTATCGTTTTACCAACAGAAGATTTTTTTATTCGAAAAAATATTTTTCTTGATGTGTACTTCATCTTCATAGGTAGTCCGTCCGTAGACAGGTCCGTGATTATTCGTGTTTAAACCCGGTTCTTCATATACTCCTATTTTCCGCGGTCTTCTTCATGCAGAGACTCGACACCTATATCCTTTAATGTCAACATTACCCAATTTACTCTATCAAAGGCTCTCTGCCAGTCGACGAAACATAAGCAGCAATCTTGGCTGTACTCTGTTGCCCTTTCGGATATGATTCTCACTACACCGATAGCATCTCTGGTTCCTCTTCCTTTTCTGAAGCCGAATTGGGCTTCCCCTAGCATTCCTTCGGTCTTTTTCTCTAACCGTTTATTATACATACATGTGTGTACATATCGTACTCTTATTTTTATCAGCGTTTCCCCGGCGATCGATCAAATCCTTTTTTCTGTAAAAATAAAGGAAAAATCCGAAAAAATATTTTTGCGAATTTGTGTTTTGTCGTCCTTGTTTTTTTCCGCGTTTCGGCCTTGGCAGTTAATGAGTTGATGCATATATTCCCAGGGAAAAGCTTGTTTTCCCTTCATTCTCCGGCTTAATAAACGCCCTTTTGTTTCCCTTAAAGCTTTTTCTTCTTTTTATAAATTATTTCTGTAAACCTATTACGTAAGACAGGGATGGGAAATATCACATACCACAAATGGCACGCAAACGATTTTACTCGGCACGCGTAAGCTTGTATTTTCTGTATAAAATATGAAGTTTTTCAGATAAAGTGTAAACTAGTGACACTCGAATAGAAATTCTGATGGCTCTACATTACTTTCTTGGCATTCGACTCAAAAATCATTTGCCGTCCCTGACGTATGACCATGAATGAAACACACTTAGTTTTCATAAATTCCTACCTTGTTCAAGGTTTTTCCGTAGGAATTATGTATTGTATCTCTTAGCTTCAAAAATCAGCTATTTAGGTCCTGGTTGCAAGTATTTTTTTCTGAAAAACAGACAATTTATCCCTTTCTTAATTGATGAAATTTACTATGCATAGGAATAAATGAATTCCGAATGCGTTTATTTGAAAACACATTAACCCTCCAATGACACACTTCATTTACAGTTACAAGACCGACACACTGGGGTCTCTGGGATCCCAAATATATAAAATGTCATAATAAATATTTATTATCAATATATTAACATTTTTGTATATAATTTACTTTTAGGATATAATGCGTAAACTTTTTAAAAACATTTTTATAAAGCGTTTTCGTGAAATAGGGCCGTGTCTGTCACGGCATGCCGCGGCAGTGCTGTTTAGGTTTTGAAAAACGCACTTTTTTAAATTAATTTTTTATTAAAACATTATTATTCAAATTTTTATATAAAAACAACAAAAACCTAACACTTAAACATGAAAGATGACTGACAAAAAATATGGTAATCATAGTAATAGTGGAACATCTCTAACTTTTGTCCAAATCACCCAATTTTACTTGCTGCACTCCTTACACGTCATCGCACATCGCCTGTAAGCAGTTTGGTTTTCCTATCTTTCTCCCTTCAGCAAAATGCACACCGAACCTTTCTATCCAAACTTTCGCTCCTTTGGGGTTGAAATTCAACTTGTAAAATTTCCTGAATTGTAGTTCGAATACATCCACTGAGGGGTAGTACTGCTCACGAGCCATCTTTCTAAAACTGGCTCGATCAACCTTGACGATACTATTCGATGGCCCCTGCGTTTCTTTGTAATCCAAATCGTCACCTCCTGAAAACTCTTCCTCCGGGTCAGCGCCCTTTCGATCTGTTCCTCAGTACTTAGCCGCGATGACGCCATTGCACGATAATTACATAATAGTAACCAAAACCAAGCTAAATACAATGAACAAAGACAATTAGATGCATAATATAGGTGGAAATGTGATACAACAGAAAATGTACGCCGATAAAAATATTTGTATAGAAATGAGTTACATGAATGACACACTGGGGTCCGGACGTTTACTGTGGACAGTCAGATTGCAACTGGCGCTCAGGCGCGCGTGATAAGGCAGACAGGGATACCAACTGAATTTACAAAAAGTCCCAAAAGCATCGGATGCAAACATAGCCTTCCACGAACTCCGGGACTCCAGTGTGTGGTTGGAGGATTAAGTTAATACATTCCATAGCACGTCTATCTATAGGAATGCAGTGTCAAATATTTTACCGAGTTTAAAATGGAAAATAAAATAAAGTAAATACTTCCGTGTAGTTTTAAATCCTTTCTAAGAAAAACTCCGAGCGGTTTGTTTACTATGAAAATCGTAGTTAAGGTTCTCGAGTACAGCCTGTATGTTCTCCTTCGTAAGTATCATAATCCTGGTACATACATTGGGACTATGTATAGCAATTGTTTACTTTTTTCAATGTGAAAATCTGTTAAATGTATTTTTAACTCTTAAAATAATTCAAAGTGTTTAAAAAATATTTAAATCTGTAAGTCCCGATAATTATTCTTGAGTACGCATGATTTCGTGAGATAAGTCGCATTCATTCCTCCGTATGGAGAAATTCGCGTGCTTGGACGCACAAGATTTTTTTATTTTATTTCAAGGGTTCGCGCGTTTTAAAATAAAGAGGTCGCGGCCTGCCTGTTTGGCAAGCATTTCCGCGTGTGATCCAAACGTGTTTGAGCTTGGCTTGCATGTTTTTGCACGTGTTTACTTTTTTGCGTGCGTGCGTTCGTTGCTTGCGAGAATGATATATCCCTGCTCCGCCTCTCTCTCTCTCCCGTCCTGCAGCACCCCGAATTTCTCCGAATTCGCGTATTTTTGGGTTTTTACAGCGTTTATGCGCCGGAAGCTGTGAGTCATTTCGGAAAATACTGGAATTTTTCGTTTTTTTAAGGACCTGCCTCCTTCGCCGTGACGTTTATTATTTCTAGCCTAGTGAAAATGAAAATAGATAACGCTATGTTGTTAAAGGGTCGTCTTTAAATAAATTCCGTTGCTATGATAACGTTCTTATTGTTGATAGCTGCCAAGGGTAATTTTAATTTCGCATCGATATGTTCTTAACCGTAGCAACAACTAACAGTTTTGTTTACTTATCGCTTTTCAATGTAAAGATTATTGAAAATGTTTAAAAATCATTAACAAGTGTAATTGATGATAATTATTCTCGTGGACGCTGATGTTGAGAGCATTATATTGATTACTCTATATGGACAAACTCATGTGCTGGAAACATCGTTTTTTTAAAAAGCGATTCGAAGCGAAAATGTCGTAGTGGAATCCTATTCCTTTGACCTTATCCCCTAATGACTACCAAGCGAAGTCTGTGCCTCTTTCCCTTTTCACATACATACTGTATCGTCATGTAAAGAGCGTCTCTTATACATCGAGAGCCATTCCAGACGCCCCTCTCTCTCGTCTTCTGAAGGCCGCAGTTAATTCCGTGATTGATCGCTCCAGACTTTCCCTTTTTTCTTTCTTCCTTCCTCCCCCCACTTCTCCCCCATTTCTCCCCCCCCCCTCCTCCTCCTCTTCCTTCTAAAAATTCTCGCGGAAGGCGACTGTCTGGCCGAGTGGGCGATCCTTTTTCTAATTGGTTAGCGTCCTTCTTTTTATTCCATGTAGAGCCGACGGCGTGCTTTACACCCCCATCAGCTTTCCTCGCCCTCCTTATTTCTCTACCCTCTGCCATACCCTCCTATACTCACTGTTATACCATTCAAGAAAAACTCTCTACGCGCTGCGTCCTCCTTCCCTATTTGCCTCTCTCTAACTCACTCTCTTTCTAGGGTTAAATGTAAGAATGGACTATGTAGTCTCAATTTCGCCCTAAATAAAGTCGTTTGTCTGTCTGTCTGTCTCACTAACTCTCTCTCCCCCCTTACACTCTCCCTCCCCCTCCCTCTCTTTTTTTTGCTTGGTTTCGTCCGTCAACTTATGCTCCCGCATACTGTACCCATCCAAAAACCAACAGAACGCGATTTATTAGGCGACTGAAAATTTCGTGCTCTCAGTGGCAATTTTCGAGTTGTGTTTTGGTTTAAACTATTTCAAAACAATTATCTTAAGGATATTTTCGTTGACTACAGCCATTAAAGAAGTAACATACGAAAAATCGTTAATGTAAATTGCCGGAGATGTGACAGTTTTGGTTTTCAATAATTTTTAAAGCGGGGTAAAACTTAGGGTTTTCAGTTATTCCGCTATTCGAGTAATTTCCTTGTAATATAAAAATGTATTACTTGTTCAGCACTATTAAAAGCACATTTCCTTCTATAAATCGCGAAAAATAATATTAAAAACACGACAAGAGAGCAATAAATCATGTTTTTAATGCCTTCAAAAATTAGAAATTAATGTTCTGAGTAAATGGCTTCATATGGAAAGTTTAAATTACTTGTTGGATATATTACTTTGTCATATAATTATGTTGAAAATTTTATAAGGAGTTTAAAGCTTACAATTCTAAATAAGCCTCGATAAATAACGCGCTTTTTCACATTGAATACAAAGTAGACAAGATTTTTTTTCTATTGAGGTACAGCGGAACGCCCTTTGTAATTTATTCTCTTTTTCTTATTTTATTTGTTTATTGTTATGTTATTCAACTTGTAAACTGCATACTGCAAGACGTATAAACTATGTAAATTTAAAATTGCAGTTATTATAATATTAATTTTACTTCGATTTGACTTAATCACCTCTTATTCAAGCTTCCGGGTGAAAAAAATATTTGAACATAAGGGTTCATGGGCTTCACAACGTTTGGAAATCTCTGCTCTGCTACATTTCCTTCCTCCCTACCCTTCCATTTGCATTCCTATCCACTCTGCTTCAACCCTCGTCATTCCTTCCTTCCTGAATATCTACCCTCTCCCCCCCCTCACCATTCCCCCATGAGCACTTCCGTTCTTTTTCCCCACCCACGCCAGTCTAAACGCCCCTATATAGCGAGGCGACAAAAACTTTTTTCTCCCTCTTGTTACGAGTGGCGGCGTAAGTCGGCCGCGCCTCTGGCGGCGGTTCGCGGAACTAGCATTAGTTAACGCAGGGGTTTTAAACCTAAGGTACAGGCACGTCTAAGGGTACACCGACATTTCTGAAGCGGTAAGCGAAAGTTTTAGAGTTTATAGTTTTTCTCGAATCAAAAGCTGCAATTTTGACGAGTAAGAATACCGTCATAAAACGGAAAAAAACACTCCATAACTGTGAATTTTAACGTTATATATAAACATGAGTTATCCACCTTAATACAAGTGACATTCGTTTCATTATCACTTGGAATTGTATACTAAGTGGTTTGGTTTCTTCGGCTTCCATTATAAAATCAGGAAGGAAAAGAGATTAAGAGTGGGAGCGAGGAAACGCATGCGCGTGTGTAAAGCGTAAAATATGTTAGCAGAAGAAAAGAAAGGGTTAAGAGGAATTTAATTGGTTGTATCGTCCAACCCTTTGATTCCCATATTATTTCATTTCCTTTACTTTCTTCTCCACCGTTTACTTTTTCTCTCCTTCACCTTATCTCCGTCCTTTACTCTTGTCTTACTCTTACTGTCTTTTAGCTCCAAATTTCCACTTCCCTCTCTCTACCCCTCTCTCTCCTCTCTCCCTCACTCCCTCTCTCCGTCTCTCACCCCATCTCACTTCGTTTTTCTCTCCCATTCATATCTCCCTCCCTCAAATCTTTTTCTCCGTCTCTCTCCCTCCCCTCTCTCTCCATGTAAATGTATGAAGGGACTATGTAGTCTCAATTTCGCCCCAGGTGAATTCGTTTGTCTGTCTGTCTCCCTCTCCATCTTGCGTTACTCCTTTCCGGGTGGTTTGTTGCGCCAACCAGAGGGAAGGGAAGCTGTAACGAGGAAGTCGGAATTTCTAGGAATCAGTGAATCCTTTGAAGGGAAACAGTTGAATGCATAATGGGATTACCGACCGTCATTTGTTATTTTTAGAGAAGGAAAAGCTTGTCAATTGGCTCTCTCGCAGGAGAGTTATCTATGACCACCGGTTGACGCAGCAGCGGCGCATGACGTCACGACGACGAAATTTCTAATTTTTCACGTTTTTGTGAAGTTGTAACAGTCGTCCGTGGAAGTTTTTTTTCCCGGGAACGCTGCAAATCACCTTGACAACGAAAGATTTTCTCGTTAAAAATACGTCAAGTTTTCGCGGTAAAAACTTATTTTTTTGTATCCATCCGACCCATATTCGAAAATCGACTGCAGGAAAATGAAATTTCGTTTTTTTTTTTAAAGAGCGTTCGTTTGGGTCCGTGCGATGATCCTAAGTGATAGTAAAGTGAAAATGAGTAATATGCTGCTCTTATATCGCAGCGTGATGGATTTCCAAAAGCGTGCGTCTATAAATATGACCACCCGAAATATGGCAAAACGCTTATGGAAGAGGAAAGGTAAATATGGATATCGATGGCAGCAAGGCGTTGAGTGAAGTAAACCCATTGAACACTTACCAAAAGGAGAATCTCTGGGTGTCTGTTGTGAGAGACACATTTACACACGTAGATTGAAGCTTTCGGGGTGATCCCTTCGTCAGCACAAGAGAGAGACAGACAGACAAACGACTTTATTTAGGGCGAAATTGAGACTACATAGTCCCTTCTTACATTTAACCCTACGTTATGAATTACAAATTACAATAAAACATATTATAATAACATACAAACAGAAGACAAACACCTGAAACTAAACAAATGAACAAAGAACAAAAAAGGAGAGAGAGACAACTCTTGATAAAATACGTGTGTGTGTATATATATATATATTCAATGCATTCAACATTTCAATATATATTCAATGCATTCAACATTTTCTTAGGCCTTGCTCCAGTTTCTAACCCTTTTCTCCCGAAAAATAAAGCACCTTCTTTATTTTATTTTTTGGCCAAGTAAACACGTGCTCGGTATATGGCTCGTAGCATCGCTGCCAAATATTTACCCTTTAACCTCCTAAAGCAAAGAGGAAATTCCCGAAATGTTTGGCGTTGTGACCCCGGAAAGCGCTACAAGGGACATTTTTTTCGGGGAAAAACGCGAACAAGTTAGGAAAGTGTACAACGTATCACTGCAATGGAGTATTAGAAATTATATACCTGTACGTGAGGGAAATACCGTTTTAAAGTTCTTTTCTTCGTCATAAATAATCCATTTTCTTCCCATTTAAAAATATTGCATGCACACGTGAGGAAATTAAACGTTTGTTTGTGAGATTGTTTATGTTAGCAACAATGAAGAAGTAACCATGCAAGAAAATTTCTAAGTTCAACTGGAATTCAGACGTTTTTATTTGATTTTCTCGATAACGGCTACTCCTACGATAAAAACGTATGGGAAAGAAAATACTCTTCTTTACTAGTTCTACAACTTTTATTTGAAAAATATTTGGTATGAGCAATACTTTGCGAGATATGACGAAAATTTAATTTTTTCTTACCTGATTGGCGTACGTGATTCATTTTTGCGATTTTCTTATTATATTCGATTGAAAGTCCTTAATATAAAATTTCATGAAAATCCGTTCTGTAGAAGCCGAGAACGAAAATGCGGACGGACGGACAGACCGACGATAATAGGTGCTCACGCTGGAAGCGAAACGCGCCTAAAAAGGACCTCTTTATTTTTTCCGTTTACCCGAGATCGGAGTTTTCAGCCGTTTAGAGATACGCGGGGCCCTAAACGAGGTGAAAAATAAACAATGTTGGTTTCCACGCTCCGCTTACGAATCGCGAACGGTGATTAGGCTAACAATAAAACAAATTCGGCGCACCTTTGATTGCACAAACTCTTAACATCCGTACAAATTATTTGTTCTTTTTTTAAAGGGTTTTTGTCGTTTGGTGTTCTTGAAATCTGTATACCTAAACAATGGGCCATGACCTTCAGTCCGTCATGTTGAGTTTGTAATTCCGTCACGCTGGTAGGGTTAAATTTTTTGAGGAGAATGAGAGAGGTAGGGAGAATGGGAAGAGTTTTTTAATTTTTAATTTAACTCTTTATTCGTGCACAGCCCTTAATTTTTATTACAATTACGCTAGTTTGACGTGATGTCTTTTTTAGGCAGATGGTTAATGTAATATTGTTTGTGACAAGAAGCTATTATAATCTATGACGAATTTTAATTAAATTTCATTAACTTTAAAAAAAATAAAATAATAGACTTTTTGTGAAAATCGACAACAATAAACTGCCTATCCGCCATTGTTGCGCCATATGGTTCGTTTAAGGAGTTTTCGGTTAGTGATGACACCGCGCGCGAATACGAAATTTCCTTAAAGTACGGTTTACCGCTTCCTTCGTGATATTAACGATAGATGAAAACAACGCCACCTTCCTTTGGGACCGAAGGAGGTATTTTTCCGATTGAAAACAAAAGACGCAAGTTTTCTTATTGTTATTCTCCACTTCATCTTTCACCACCCCTCCCTCTCTCCCTCCCCTCTCTCCCTCCCCTCTCTCCCTCCCCTCTATCCCTCCCCCTCTTTCCCTCCCCTCTTTCTCCCTCACCGCTCTCTTCATCTCTCCCCCTCTCCCTCCCTCTCTCTCTCCCCCTCTATCTCCCTCCTCTCTCTCTTCATCCCCCCTCCCTCTCTTCCCCCTACCTCTCTCTCCCTCCACCGTCTCCCCCTCCTTTCTTTCATCACCCCCCCTTCATCTCCCATCCCTCCATTTCTCCTTATTCCCTCCATCTCCCCTCCCTAACCCCCTGCTTCCACCCTTTCTCTTCCTCCTCCATCCCACTTCTACTCTCTCCCTCCCTCCTCTCTCCCCTCCCTTTCTCCTTCCCCCTCCCTCCCTCTTCTTCTCTGGTTAGGATGGAGGAAGAGTCACATTCTCGCCCTAATAAAGACGCATATTTATCTCACTCTTTCTCCCTTTCTCCTACTCCATCTCCTTTCTCCTACTCCATCTCCTTTCTCCTTCACGCAGTCTCTCTCTCTCAACCCCTCTTTCCAACCTCCCCTACCATTTCTCTTATCCCCCTCCTTTTCTATATCTCCTTTCTCCTCCCCTCCTCCCGGCGGCAAAACATTCAACACAACGGACTCGATGCGAATTTCGGCGGCATGTGTCACTTGGCCCACTTTTAATTCATCTTCGTCGTTCATTCCGTCGCCCTTCCTTCGCCCTCCCCCACCTCTCTCCCTCCATCCTCCCCTCCTCTTTCATTCGTACGCCAATGGAAAGACGCGCACGTAACTCCATTTTTCGTGAGTTTTCTGTCGTCATTTCCGCCCACCCTCGGTCTGTCTGTCTCTCTCCTCCGTCATGCAGACGAATCCCTCACTTCTTTTTCTTCTCCTCCCCTTCTTTGGCCTTCGACCCGCCACGCCCCGCTTCATTCTCCTCGCCTTTCCCCTCTCTCCCCCCCTCCCCCTCCCCTTACTCCCGTCTGTCTTTGTCCTCTTCTTTCTCGTATAGCGAGGTGGCGCCCTCGTCAGAAGATCGATGCCTCGCCTTCCTTATACTCTTCCTCGTACTCCCCCTCACCGTTCCCCTTCTTCCCTCCCCTTCTATTTCACCCCTCCCCCTTCTCCTACCTCCATTTACTTCCCCTCCAGAAAACTCTTTTCTGTATGCATACACAAACGTATACAAACGAGACATCGCAACTGTTCGATCCTCGTCCAACCTTGGTTTCCGAAGCCGCGGATTTCATTGTACGCGGTCAAATGAATGTGAATGATAAGACCTCGAAATTGCTATATGGCACCACGAAAATAATGTGCATTATTTTGCGTAACTCTGACGAAACTATCCATACTGTGCCATTTAGGGTGCGATGTTATGGAGAATAATGTTATTTTAACACATTGAATTATAATATATGTTTGATGACCTTACTTGTCACGTTTAAAATCATAAAATGATGGATGGCCATCAATGACTACGTAAAATTTGGAGATGGAAAGGTTCTTCGCGTGATAAGATGACGAAAAAATGGGGGAAGTGCTCGCGCATCCATTTCACACCCTCAACGGCAGTTACTCAACGTAAGGGGCCTTTTTATAACACTCACGCATACACAACCCTTAAAGTAGTTTTTTTGTTGAATCCTTTATACGTATATTTCGTTGTGGGTGTGTATAAATTTACTCAGCACGTGTAAACTTTCGTTTTGCTCGATCCTGAATCAGGGGGCGGATCTTAACTCACGCCGTATTCGTAAATCTCCACCACTATATTTTAGTAAATCTGTCTGACTGGCCGTTCCTTCACGCACGCCCACATTTCTCAGCCTATTCCGACCATAATTTTGCACGATCGTAGGGGGCACTAATGGGAAGGTCAAAGCTGGGTTGTATTGTTCGTCTGTCCGCTTGATTCAAAATGGCGGCCAATTTTCTGTCGGTTCCTTTCAACCGATTCCCACAAAATTTGGAACGATAGTAGGGGGCGGCAAGGGGAACGTTAGTGCGTGGTTTTAATGTCCGTCGGTCCGTTTGATTCAAAATGGCGGCCAATTGTCTGCCTCTTCCTTTATGAACGACCACATCTCTCAACTGATTCCGATCAAATTTTCCATGATTATAGGGGACAGCAAGAGGAAGGTCAGCGCGGTATTTCGTTTCCGTCTGCCTGTTTGATTCAAAATGGCGGACGATTCAAACGTTTAACTAGCCGTATTTTCCCGAGTTCTGCTATTGATTTGAATCAAAATTGGTAGATATGATTGTTGAGGGCTCCCAGGAATAATTCATAACGGCGGCCGATTGAATTCTTAAATACCATGTGCCATCTAGGATTCCAATCGGATTTTAATAAAATTTCCCCGGGACAACGCCGGGTATATTTCTGCTAGTGAATAATAAGTAAAAGTACCTACCCATTAAAATCTATCATTATTGTAATCATTCTCACCTAGAGGGGGAGGTAATTATCCCATTGACCCCTTCTGTGTCTCCCATTTTCCTGAATCTCTCTCCTTCTATCCTCCCCTTGTCTCTTCTCCCCCCTCTTCTCTCTCCTCCCCCCTCTTCTCTCTCCTCCCCCTTTCTTTCTCTCTCCCCCCCTTTCTCTCATCTACCCCTCTCTTTCCTCCCCCCTCTCATGTTAAATTTAAGAAGAATTTCCCCCTCAATAAAGTCGTTTGTCTGTCTGTCTGTCCTCATCTATTTCTCTTCTCCTCCTTGTCATTCTCTTTTCATCATCTCTTTCTCCTCCTTTCATTCTAATACGAGTAAATATGTTTTTCAAGAAAATAGTGATTTTAAGTCGAAAATGTTCTTTGTAAAAATTTCGGAAGACGCATAGTTTCCTCAGAAAATTTGTTTAAAGTTGGCAATATGTGCCAACACTGTACTGGGAAAGGGTCGGTTACGAGAATAACTCTAGGGTCTAAAATGACGACACTAATATGTTTATCATTATTTGCTTGCAATCTTTAAATTCCTTAACTTTCTTTTATTTATTTCTGTTTTGTTTTTATTTCGTTTTCTTGATCAGTGATATGTGGCAACAAACATCCATTTAACTAAAAGATTGGAAACAGAAGAAATAAAAACAAAACAGAAATAAAGAAAGAAATTTAAGGAATCTAAAGATAGCAAGCATATAATGATAAACATTTATGTCGTCATTTTAGACCCTAGAGTTATTCTCGTAACCGACCCTTTCCCTGTACAGTGTTGCCAAATATTTCCAACTTTAAACACGTTTTCTGAGGAAACTATGCGTCTTCCGAAATTTTTACAAAGAACATTTTCGACTTAAAATTTCGCTAGAACTCGCATGGTTACGTTCGTAGACGCGAATTCTGGGACACCCTGTATATTAAGAGTTCACATTGCCCGCATTCGAAGGCTTTCCGTTTCTGCTGCCAATGATGATAATAATAATAATGATGACGATGCTGTCACCCGCATGTGCCAAAAGTGACGTGTACCCTCCATCCCCGCCCTCTCTTAGGATCCTGTTTTTTTTTACTCTTTTTAAGTTCTCGCGACGATGCGGGTCAGAGGATTCTAATAAAAAAATAAAGAAACGGAGGACGGTTGAGCTGGAGTCTCTCATTCTCTTAGCACTTCATCTTCGTGTTCCGCTCCGCCTTTTTTTCAGCGAGCAAAATTTTTATGACAAGAGGTCAACGGGCTTCGTCCGAAGAAGAGTCGAGTTGACCGATAAGGCAATAGGTCAACACAAAATATGCATCCTATCTTGTTTTGTTTATCAAAGCGACGGCTGGACATTTAAAATAATATATGCCGGATAGTTGAGGAAAAAAACTTCGACCAGCTGAAGTGTCGGTAATTTAGATACGTCCGATGACCATTTTAAAAAAATAAAAGTTTTCGCTACTGACTGGAGATTTGCAACCTTGAAGCGAGCTCGATTTTTCTTCCTCGTTCTCGGACCACGTGCAGAGATTATTTTACGGCGTAACTTGTACAAGTCGAACCTAAAGGGTTACAAAAAAATGTTCGACTTATAGAAAACTCCAGTTGCTGTAGAAAAATAACACGAAAATGATTTTGTCCTGTAAAATTAAATCATTCTGGTTATGTGAAATTCGAGTTATAGACGTTCGAATTATAGAAGTTGGATTGAATTGCGAAAAATATTCGACTGAGGTTCCGATGGTCGTGGACGTTTTGGGTGGCCCTGAGTTCGGAAAAATTTTATTTTTTTAGGATACCGTCCCTTATCGACTGTCAGTGACTCTAGGGGTGCTAATGGTTTCACAGGATACTAACAAATGTCGTATTTACGCATGATTTCGTAAGTAATGGAAACCTCGTTGAAATGGATCTATGTCGAGCAATGGTGAAGGTTATTATCTCCGTATATTTTCGCAAAATGTCGTATTGGTCAGAGAATTGCTGAAAATTCATCCAGTAATCGCCAGCACAAATTATATGTAAGCTACAATCCTCAAAATACAACTACCAATAGCGTCCGTTCACTGTATATAATACATCCGATTATTTCCCCAGTCAGGGCCGGCCCGAGGTACCGGCGAGCCGGGCGGCTGCCCGGGGCGCCCAAATATTGGGGGCGCTAACCCTACCATCTATCTCTACATTACATGCAAGTGGATACCAATTTATATCGCGGGATAGGCGTAAATCTGTGTAAAACTCCTTTTATTAAATATTTTATGGGACAATGAATAAATGAACGAGCTCTTTTGAAAACATCTTAACAAAAATGTACGAAGGGGAGCAATGAGCGATTTCTCGCCCGGGGCGCCGGTATACCTCGGGCCGTCCCTGTCCCCAGTAACCACTTAAGTTCTTCATAATAAAAACGTTACCATTGACTTTGCTTAGTATGGAACAAAAGTATAGGTAAGTATACGATGTTCTATGCAACGTGTTATTTAACTGTATCTCTAGTTGATTGTACGTTTAAGTCGATTTTGTAGTTTTTTATAATGATGTGTAATAATCTTCCTTTTACATTTATTTTCAGGTGAGTGAACTGACGGTTTATCGGTTGCCACGAAACTAATTTATCCCTGCCAACATTCGGAGGTGTGTTTTTTTACGGAAATTGTAAGTAAGCTCTCTCCTTCCCCTCTCTCCCCCCCACCCCCATCTGACGTCATGCGTCGGCCCTCTTGAACTGGAACCGCGTCCTTCCTTCCCCTCTCCTCTGCCCCTCAACGGACTCATCTGGACAAATTGCGGAAAACCATTTTCCGAGGGTTAAATACGCGTCAGTGTAACCTGTTAGGTAAACGTGTGCGGTCATGAGAATTTCTTTGGTAATTTAGGTGAATAGGTTTTCATTTCTATACCCGTCCACCTATTTTTCTCATTCGTCATATAGAGTGGAACCTCGTTATTGCGAAATTAACCAAATTCTTCACAGCGTAAAATCTCAGTTGATACAACCAAGTGTCCTAACAACTGTTCCTACTCCCCCTCTGTTTGGAACAACAAAAAATGGTTACTCTATTAAAGTTTTAGCAATGGCAAGACGGGAGTGGAATGTTTGAGAACCACGGTTCCCTAGCATTTGGCGCGTACACTTTCAATGATATAGATACAATAATTTATTTATTTGTATGTACATACGTGTATTACAACCTTCCTACGCCTCCATTTGTTGATACTACACCATAAGCAATTTATTAGAGAAAATATAGTCGCCATAGTGACCTATAAACATTTCCAAATCGTTGATTTATTTACTTGCCAAATTGTATTGCGACACGCTTGGAAAACACTGATTTACAGTATACAGCAGCAGTAAATTCTATATTATAATAACGCTTACAAAAATTGATGACATTTGAAGTAGGTAATTAATTAAATGAAGGATACTTTGATGTTACAGATTTACATATGCTTTGATTAACGACAAGATAATTGTAAAATTGAATCTACAATAAATATATTGACCGCAGAAGTAGCGAAACAAGAAGTGTGCTCCATAAATGTTACAAAACGATTTAGACAAACATGTCCGTTCTTTCGTATAACCCTGGCAAACACAAGCATCCGTGTCCTATGGCGGGATTCGAACCCGCGACCTTAGCATCCATCGGCAGACACACTTAACCACCCGCCTACCAAGGCCGAAATTAATTTGGAAAATGCATACGTAATTGATTCAATTTTGAATCCTGCGGTGTAAGTTAGAATTACTCTGAATGATTTACGAATACACGGGAGAGTCGTTGAAGAGAGTGACAGACAGACAGACAAACGACTTTATTTAGGGCGAGATGGAGTGAGAGAGAGAAAGGGTGGTTGTCCTCGCAGTACCGCAGTGTTTCGTTTTTTTTTTTTAATCTCGCGAGGTCCTCTCCGCAAGGACCTCTCACACAGAACGTCCCGACGACGTTTTGGAATGCAGCGGCTTGGACACGCCCCCCCCGCGCGCGCTAAATTACGCACGTACGCACACTCGCTTTTATTCTTACGAGTTCATCAACGCGACATTCTCCCCCCCCCCCTCCCCCCCATTCCTCTCTACACACAGGCGGCATGACCGGATGATCTCATTGCTCCCAATCCTCCCGGGTCTTTGTGATAATGGCGTCCGTCGCGGCGGTGATGCCCGCGTCGACTTTTGAGCGGTGGATTCTCTCTCTCCCCCCTCTCCCTGTCTCTCTTCTAGGGTTAAATGTAAGAAGGGACTGTGTAGTCTCAGTTTCGCCCTAAATAAAGTCGTTTGTCTGTCTGTCTGTCTCTCTCTCCCTCTCTCTCTCGAAATAGAGAGTTATGCACCAAAGTTGGCACGTATGGCTGGATGGGTGCGCGATGGTTTATAGTAGACAATAAGAAACTAGATTAATTTTTCTTTAAAAGGTCCAGATCCGAAGATCGTGGGTCAGTTTCTTCCAATTTAGAGTTGCACTTCGAAAAATCGCGTTTTTACGTGTTATCTTACGGGAAATGGGAATTATCCCCTGGTTGTCGTAACCAGGACTTTTTTTCTGAGATTTCTGAATTTTTACGTTGGGGTACACCATAACCTACAAACAGTCAAAAATCCATACTCTTAGCTCACATGGAAGCGCCCAAAATGTATGTTTACGCCTACAAAGTAGAGGGGGAGCTACGTTGTCGGATTTACCCTAACAGTCCACACCCGTTACTGAATGAGAAAACGAAGCGACGTTATAAAGTCACAGTATGGCAACGTTGCAAGGCTCTGATAGGCCCAAGCCTGAAAAGTACCCCTCTAATGCTCCCACCCTCCACTTCCTCAGAGGCCAACTTATTTCTCGTGAAGTATAGTTATTGGACTTTGAAACACTGCATACATACATACAGGCATATAGGTCAAGTTATAATAAAAGTTGTATAACAAAAAGAAAACCTTTGTTAGGGAATAATTTTTATCGTTGTCAAGACTTTGGGTTAATCTTTGCTCGCTTAGGAATAAATAAACGTCAGATTCTTAAAAATTTTGGCGTGGATGATCGTACTCAAAATACAGAAATGGAGGTTAATAATAAGTGAGAAGCGCGTAAGTTATTTTTAATGCAAGTTTCTGTGAATTAAAACAAGAATGTCTTAATTTGAGTTGAAAATTTCTTGCATGGTTACTTCTTCATTGTCGCTAACATAAACAATCTCACAAAAATACGTTCAATTTCCTTACGTGCGAATGAAATGTTTTTACATAGGAAGAAAATGGATGATTTATGACGAAGAAAACTTTAAAACGCTATTTCCCTTAGTTATATGTACTGTATCATTTCTTTCAAGTACTCCATTGCAGGAAACGCGCCCATTTGTGATACGCTGTACACTTTCTTAACTTGTTTTAATGGTGTTTATCTCTCTATCTCTCTCTCTCTCCATCTCTCTCTCCCGCCTCCCTCTCTCTCTCTTTTTTTATCGTTTGCCTCGCGGGCGTGGTTCCGCATCCCTCCGTTGCTTCGGGAGACTATATCTCCTCATTATTCATTCACATGCAGGAGCACGCACTTCCTCCTTTATAATGCTCCCACTAGACGCCAGAGGGCGACACTCTCGGAGATGATGATGAGCGATGTGGTCTGCGAAATCTCTTTTTCAGCTGTCGAGTTCTTTAATTAATTTATTTTTTATCGATTTTTTTAAATAAGGGCCGACGTTATGCGCTGAGCTGTAACAGACGCATGAGTCAGATGTCTGCGTTATTTTTCCTGGAATGCACGAATCAACTATAATTAACATCTGGAAAAGAGAAAAACCCAAAATTTTCAATTAATTTATTAGGTAATAATAATGTGAATCAATTAATGGTGCAAATGATATCCCCCTAGAAAACTATTATATTAAATACGTCTTTTACTATGTTCTTGCATAACTCCTCTTCTTCCCTATCTCCCTCCTCTCTCTCCCCCTCCCTCCCCCTCTTTGTCTCTCCCCTTTCCCCTCTATCCTTTTCCCCTCTCGCCTTTCCCCTTCCTTCCTTCCCCCCTCCCCTCTCTCCTTTTCCCCTTACTCTATCTTCATTTAAACGGCTTATAAAACGCGTTAATTTTACGCTCGTAAGCTATATACGGTTTTACAACAATAGGACTTCGAGCACGACAGTGTCCGTCGTCATGGTATTTCGCGTTCAAATGTCAAATTTATTACAAATTATGTGCATTAAACATAACGCGGGCGATTTAGAATCGTAAAGGACGATAAGAATCCTTGATCATTTTTCTTTAAAACTTCCAGGTCTGAAGCTCGTATGCCAATATTTCGACTGTATATGAGCAATTGAACAAAAGCCTGCACACCGAAAAGTCGAGTTTTTCGTGTTATCTTATGGAAAATGTAAAAGATTCCTAAGATTCAAAACAGAGACTTATGAAAATGAAAATATTTTTTCAGGGACCCTCTAGCTAGTAGAAACAACACGCCGTTTACCGCATATCTCTACGACGAACGATTCTCGAGGTACAAATGGGGACAGACAGACACTTGTAAAATTGGATGAAGGATACGCAGATATTCGAGTGTACGCTTTCGAATGAATAGCTTCACGTAAGTATGCGAATAAAAATGTCAGAAAAAAATGTAAACGAATGATGTCATTCCTGCCGATTTTTTATTTCATTTTTAACGTTGAAAAAAACCATAGGTAAACAAAATTGTTGGCTGTTTCTAGTTGATTTTTCGAACCACAGTGTCCCTCGTTGCACTAATTGATTAAACGTGTTTAATATCACAATATACGCCACACTCTTCATTTGCCGATTACTATAAGAAACATGGTATGTGGCCCAAAATATTGGCAATGTTCGATAGCATCAAATAATAGTAATGAATTCAGTTTCTGTATTTTTGTCTGTGTCTTTGCAAATAAGATTTCATCTCATCAATTGATATTAATAATGCAAATATTAATAATCAATATTTCAACGGGAATTACACTAGTTCAGTAAATAAATTCCAATAGCGCTTGTTTCCGTTGTCGCTTTCGTCCATGTTTTCAGCTCGAACAAGAGAAACTGACTAAAGAATGTGCAGTTAACTATGTGTCACCACTGCAACTTCAGTCTGACTTGGCATTTTACTGATGAAATGATGAGAGTTTTACTCAGTTCGAACACTCGTCCTTTTAACTGTACGCACTGCGCAATGTACTCCTTTTCTTACCTCGGTTATGACGTCACGCAGTTAATTTGCGCATTTTAACCGATCTTGTATGGAGCCCTTTAGAGCGAGGTCTATCACCCACATAATAATCTCCATAAAATGAATGAGAAATGAAATACTCAACCGGTAATGTCGCTCGACTGTATTTTTTTTTCTTTTCTTTACTTGTTAGTTCAACGAACTCGGCGATAACTCGTTTTGAGTCATTCACTTCCTCTTTCTCTTTTACTCCTTTTTCATTCTTCCTCCAGGCTGTGTGCAAGGTCACACCTACTTGCTTTAAAATCCTACTTCGATTTCTTTTTTTGCGTAAAGATGAAAAATAAACAAATAAAATTTCCTTTCGTTTCGCTAACCGAATAGTATTTCCTTATCGGTTGGTATCAAGGTCGACACGTGTACTGTTCGCCCCTATTCTTCGCTCCTGTTTTTTTTTGTTTTCTTTTCTTTAATCGCTCTTTTCCCAAAAAATAGAATTTTTCGAGATGTAGTGTCTATTTTTCGCTTTTCGAAATTTCGTGAATTCATGTAAGAGTGATTTCGCTAGAATTTTGTGGTCACGCATGGTCCTCCGTTTTTTTAAAAATGATACTTAAAAAAAATGAGTTTCTCCTACACCTGGTCCCCCATATAACACGGGCTCCTATAACACGGATTCTCTATAGCACGGATTGTTTTTTTACTACCAAAAATTCATACAACGCTGGTTAAGGTTTGCATCCACGCGGTTTGGTCGGACTTGGGATGTGGGATTCCCGATTAATGAGCGAGGGAGAGACGAGCTGGAGGACCACGCTTATCAGCTTAGGTAAACAACTACGCCCGATCCATAGGAAAAAATGAATAGATCGACCAGCCATCTTCTCCAGTGTAAGGACCCTGTCATGTTTGACGCCTTAGGCTTTCTACACACGAGCCACTTAGTGGCGGCGGTCCATGATTACCATGCTGTACTGCTGAGCAAACATACGTTTTTATCTTATTTTTTTATATTATACAGGCCGTTCCCGACTTACGGCTTTAATGCGTTCCTGAAAATCGCATCTTAAGTCGAATATCAATTTCCCATAGACTTACATGTTATAAATTGAGAAGCGCTCCAGGACCTTGGAAAAAATATGTACCAAGCCTTATTTAGGCTATAAATTAATAGTTTAAGAGCCAATGAGTGTTATAAATTGTATAATAAACATTTTTCAGACTTAAAACAATCATAAAATTAATACCTACAATGCGGACGAGTCCTAAAGTCCAATTGAATATAGGCCTAAAAGCGCATCGGATGTTGAATGTCGCATGTCCGGGGTACGATATAGGATGTCGATTTCGAGGTATATCGATGTATTAATGTCGTAATTCCGGATTTATCGAAAGTCGAAACATTGTAAGTCGGGAATTTGTTTTTTTTATCAGTTTTGTACATGAATGTTGGTTCTGGATGATGATGCATGAAAGGGTATGGAACGCAACTACCATTTCACTATGTGTATTTCACGGTGCTTTTCCAGGACGCATCCCATAGGAGGGCCAGGTGTAGTTTTCAAATGAACTCCCGCGATATTTTGTTCAGTGTTGCCAACTTTTGCGAGATGAATCGTCTCGACTAAATGAAGAATCGGAGTAAAACGAACGAAAATTTAATCACTCTTCAAATTCCATAACGTTTTCTCGTTTTTATGGTATCAAGATTAATGAAATACTTATTACGTGCACTGTAATTCACCGAAAATAGATTCTAAAAGACTCTGTAGCCGAAATGCGCATCTGTTTTTTATTTAAAATAACCTTCTCGTTGACTATTGGAGATACCATAGGCAATCACATTTTTAAAGTGCTAGTTCTTGAATAAAAGCGCACACTTTCCTATTGTAGATACGGGGTATTAGTTGGGATGGAAGTTTTTCAGATAAGTGGTTGGATTGGGTTGGTTTGAAGAAGGGTTTTAAAATAAATGGTTGGGTTCCGAATATATGATTCATGATGTTTGCCCAAAGCTATGTGGTAACATCTAGATTTGCCCCCGAAAATCCCCAAAATGTGCATTTTCTGAAACTATATCGGGTTTTCAGAAATTAGCCGGCCAGATCGCGGTGTGCCCCATTTCGTACCATGCCCATACACTTTTTTCTGAGGACCAGAAGCTTACGGTAGGTTATAAAGCTTTTGCAATGCATGTTCCATTGGTTTTTTCTCTTTTTCGCAGACACTCCCCTGACGGAAAACACCCTTGGACGAATGAGATGCCTTACGACCGTCAAATCCCACCCGTTCATCCCTCCCTCCATTTTTCCCCCAAACTTGCCTAACGAGACTATTTGTTCCTGCTCCTTCCTTTCCCTCTTATGATATGATGACAAAAGTAATGAATAAATTGGCTCTCGCCCGAATTAGAAAAGAAAAACAAAACGCGCACGAGATGGCCTTCGTGATTGTTGACCTCCTACGCGTCTCGCTCCATCGCAATCTCCATACGTTGCAGAGCCCCCTCTCTTTTATCTAGGGTAATTACTGTTCTCGTCTGGGAGGTTCATTTCGGAGGCACGTTTGCGTAACTCCAGAAGCTAATTGCAGATGTCTCGACTACTTCTTAAATTGACGGCGAGAGAGAGATAGAAAGAGAGAATTTCGGAAGCGTACGTAAATTATAGTCTAGGGAAGAGAGAAACGGTTCGACCTATCGAAAATTCGAGTTGTGCCACGTCCTTTCGACTAATATTTTTGATTTATGGTATGTGTTGTATGCCGGAACGAGGAAAGTTTTCCATTTCGACTAATCGAAAAAAATCGATTTGTTGAATCTTTCGATTTATCGAGGTTCTTCTTTATAGTTATCGGTATATGCATGAAGATACCTATCTTTGTTACACGTTTATATATAAATAGGATGTTTTTACTGTTATCTATGATTATTAACAAAACAATCGGGCCCTCCTCTCTTAGCAATCTGGAATCCCAAATCCGACAGGCCTGCGTTGTATGAATTAACGGTATTAAAAAAAGTACATTTGTAAATCTTACCGAATCCAACAGAACCCTCTCTAGACACTCTGATCCACCGCTTCCTACTTGCCGCTTTAATGCTTTCTCTCATGCCAAGTGTATGGTAAAGGTTATTATCTTCAATCACAAACTTTAGGATTCGATGTTTTGATGATATACATATTCAGGATTTAGAGTTACCCCCGAATGTATATTCTGTATATAGTGTAATATAATGTATTTATGTTTTGGATTTTAAAAAGGGTTATATTGCTTCATTTCATACGGCAACAAGGGATAGTCGATCCTTGCGTCGTATAGCGGGGGCTTCCTGTAATATCAATGACGTTGTTTTCGTAAGTTTATTAATTTTTATCCCGTTAGATTCATTATTTGTCGTTATTTTGTTATTGTCGTCGTTCTTACGTTTAGTTTAAACCCGATCATTGTGCTGGTACCATATGTACGTTAGCGCCTTTTTCATCTCCAAGGTAGCCTTGGAGAACGTAAACAGCTTAACGCTACTGGACTTCAATCGACACAGGCTTTAATTGGTAAGTAGTTACGATTGGATGTGAGGAGAGGGTGGTCCGAGTCCCTCTTCCTTAACTCGATATCCAAAATAAATATCCTTAGCACATTTGTACGGTCACTAGTAGACGTAACGCGTTACGTAAACGTTCGTCCCAGAGGGACCTTAGCGGCTTTTTTCTTTTTTCACCTCTTTTCAAGGTTTCTCCGAAACCGAAAATCCCGGTTATTTATTTTTTTAAAGCTTAAAAAAATCCGTCGGCGGCTAAAAAAAACATAATCCTTTGTTATTTCTTGTAGGGAACGTTTCCTAACCCTTTATATTCTTTTCCATACCGCTTCGAGAAAAAAAATCGGCGCCGTTATGGTGATCGCCGAATAATTGAGGTCGTTCTTCTTTAGTGGGAGTTAAAAAAGGGCGAATTTGAGGCGGGTGTAATCGAGTTAATCGACTTAAAGTCGTTTTGGAAGTCGTAAGGGAAAAAGTTTTCGTGTCGACGCATTTGAAACGGTGAGTAGAAATTAAAATGGCGCCAGCAGTAAGAAGCAGGCGTGTGACTGATTTGGGATGAAGGATATCGATAAACTGATATAAATACACCTATCTCCCGACTTCAGCTATTTCAATTTACGCAATTTCGACTTGCGCGATTTTCGTATTAACGCTACTTCATATGAACTTTTAAAAAAATCTCTTTTATTTATTAGGAAAATCGACAGACTTTTGGCGAATAAATAATTTTATATGTTTTTTATATTGATCCGATTAAATATTTCCACGTCGTTAGTAACATACCTAATTAGAAAGCCCTGGATTGCTATAAGGGGCTCTACAAAGAGAAGATGAAGCTTGCGATTCAGCTAGCTGTCCTTGGACAAGTTTTTTTAAGCGTCGGACAAAGACATCAAATGATGATGATTCACAGCCGTCAACTTCAGCCGGCATACACAGTCAATAAATAATTTCTCTTCGTGTAAATGTTTGTTATTAAAGTGATTAGTGTTTCAACAAAAATAAATTGATAATTTTCTCTGTTTAATGTTTTTACTTCGTAAAAAATCAAATTGGTAATCCTATGCCTTTCATTAGTGTAATTTATTTTGCAATGTGCTGCCGCTTGTCAGACTTTAAACTCCTCTCGATCCTAGAGTTTATGTGTGTAAAATCGTGTTTCTGATGGGTAATACGCGAACTGATCGTTGTTGTTTTAATCTGCTATTCATCATTGGTTCCTCAACTTTCACGAGTGATTTTGTGAATTCCGCCTAAACATTAATTTTTTTCAAAGAAATATCAAACAAGTAGGTTTTCAAGAGCATTGTAGAGAGGAATGGGGAAGAGGGGAAAGAAGAGTGGTTAAATCACCTAGCAACGAGCCACCTCCTCCCACGCACTGCATGGACGGAAAGATATCAAGGCGGTCAGTTTTATTTTTACGTAACAATACGCCCCCTTTGTACCCGTATCTTTTTTAATGTCTGTTTCGGTGCAACAAACAGCCAATGGCATGGAGATTACATTTAGCGGGGTTTTGCATATCCCATATGCCTTCGAGGGATCCGGATAGCGGGAGAGACATCTGCCGTGTACCGTGAATACCATCGTAGATGATATCGTCGTTGTCAAGGAAAACGTCATTTAACAACAATTTTGAATCAAATTGAGTTTTTTGTATACTTAAGTCAGAATATCGATTTTCTATGTCGGGAATAACTCGTTAAGAGCCAATTCTAAGTGTTTCTTATAGAAAATCAGTGCAAATAATCAATAAAAATCAAATGAGCGCTAAAACATTGGTAAAGAAAAAGTCACTAAGTCTGTTAGTCTATAATGCAGTTAATGACTCTTTCCTTGACAAGGACGAATTGAAAAACATTATATTTTCAATTTTTTTCTGTTTTTATCGCGTTTTATTTCGCAACCTTGCTTATTTTTTCGCTCTAGTCTGTCCGCCTATTGGAGTTATTTTGTACACGGACTGACGGATGTGCCGAATACATAAGCAGTGCGCATTTATTTTGTTCGTTCAAAATGTTCCAGGGACTGTCGGACCACCCTGTCTATATATTATTACTAAAATAATAAGAATTTAGGTTTCTAATTCGCTTGATTTTTATAGCCCAACGAACAAAGAAAGACGGGCAGTTACACTCGTAAGAAAATCGTAAAAACTCATTAGCCGAGCAATTTCCCTATGGTGTGGTTTTTTTTTAGGAATGTGGATAAAGGGGCGGATGAAAGCGATCGGATGTCGAAGGGAGGAGGAAGAGAGGGCGCTTCGTTGATGGAGTACGCCCACATCACAAGACTTTGAAAGAGAGGACGGACGTAGACCACTACATATAGCTCTTCTCCTGTTTTTTTTTTTAAATTAAATTAAATTTTTTTCTTCGCCGACAAAGAAATTAAAAATAGTGCGCGAGATAATTTTATTATCGCGCTCTTGAGGTTGAAGGCGTCTGCGGCTTTTTTATTTTTGCATTTCTGGATGCGTTCCATTTCGCGGGAAATGTGTCTGCGTCCGTGCGTGCGTGTGTGTGTGTGTGTGAGAGAGAAAAAATATCAATACGCAAGGAGCAGGCTGGAAGTTTGGGTGGATTAATCGTCGTAGGTAATCTGGCCGTCGTAGAGAAAGGTCCGTGATCGAACCCGGTTCTCCCTCTACATAATAATTCCGCCGGAAAGAACTGCGTCGCTGGCGTTAGTACATAAAGAGGATGTGCAGCGCCGTCTGGATTCTTAGAGAAAACGTCGCGAATTTTGACGAAGTAGCGTGATTTTCCGTGTGTCAGCTAATACGCAATGTTTTTCACGAAAAAATTCGCCAAAAAGTTAGGGCGATTATTATACATGGTAACGAACGCAAGAATTTTATCCCAGCCGTGCAATTATATATGTAGTTATTTCCGACGCATTGCCACTGGTAATGCATAAATGTTGTTATTATCGTGTTTCTATGGAATTTCTTTTCTTGTTTTTGTTTTTAAAACAAAAAAATAAGAATAATCTTTCATTTTTCAGTCCTTATAAGATCGTTTTTAGATGCATTAACGAAGATTTTGTTATTAATTGCATCTATAAAGTAGAATCAGTATTTTGTTTTTGGAAATTCGGCGAATTTGTGTGTACTTTATATTGGGAGTTAATACATATTCATATTCAAGAATACCTATAAAATATCATAATATATCACTGTACTCGAATAGTTCATTATGTGTAAAGAGCAGTGGCAGATCCAGGGGGGGGGGGGAGGGGTCGATGGGGGTGGCCACCCTCCATTAGATATTATTTAGCAAAAGGGGAAACCGATAAGGCTGTCATGTTGCAGGAGGGTTTCCCCAGTAAACTTCACTGTGATAATTATCATACTATTCTATCGTGCTTTATTAATAGAAAATAATTTTGACGAGGATTTAGTGTACAAATTAAAAATATCCCCCACCCCCATAGAAAAATAGTCAGTAATCGCCCCCCCTCCCCCCTGGGAAGTTTCTAGATCCGCCCTTGGTAAAGAGCTCTCAAAATCGCAGCGGCTGATGATATCATTCCCCTCGCTTAATTCAGTTCCAAAGTGAAAGGTTAGTCGCCGAAACGTCGGCGTCGCCCAATATGTGCGCTACCACCCGACAAGAAACCCGAGAAAATTTCGTCATAGATTTATCTTATTACTGCGGAATGTCAGGCGCATATTATACACTTTGATAAGACAATTCCGGCATTTCGCTGGCGAAAACCGAGGCCCGTATAAATTACGGCAGTTAAGGGAAATATTTTAAATCGCAGTTGTGAATTTTTTTTAACCGTTTATTTTAACTTCGAAAGAGATGTTTGGAAATTGTTCATCGAGTATAATTTTCTCTACAATCTAGGATGCGCCATTTTTATAAATCGGAACGAAAATGAAAAATCGTTTATTTGTTTCACTTTGCGATCTGATATAAGAGTTTCCTTTTTAGTTTATTTCAGCGAGAGAATTGGAAGGTCGTATTGAAAGTAAACAGGGCGAAATCAAGCGAAGATATAAACATCGTAGATTTTCTCCTCCAATTTGGGAGGAGAGGGTTAAAACACGGGATGAGTGTAATCACGCGAGTAAACACGGCAGTTCTTTCCAAATGATGCCTAAAGAAACGAGTGAAATGAGCCGTGTGATTCCTTCGCTTAACCTTCTCTTTTCATTTTTTTAGCCCTTCCTATGATGCGCCATTTTCCGATATTATCGGTGAATTTGCTTAAATGTGGATAATACTCGTTTAAATCGAAGGCTCCGCAACTTAAGGAGAATTCCAATAAGTCGAAATGTACAAAAATCGAGATAACAAGCATCGATTTATCGATAGAAAAAAATGGTTAATTTTATTTTTTTATTGGTATTTGTATCGTGTTCAATTTGCATTGCATTATAAACGGATAAGTAATCTTAACTGGCATAAATTATTTTAAAGTTTTTTGTAATGTTGGCCAGACATTGAGTAATATGGGGAGAGGGGGAGGCACAGATGTTCGGACTGGGCGGGAGGGGGACAAGTGATTTAGGGGGCGCTTTTTTAATTCAATGAGGCCATGTGTTTTTTCTGAGCTTTCAAATGCGTTTTTACATTCTCCATACGTAGTAATGGGAAAGTATTGTGTTCATGAACAAAATCGACTTCGAGATTTCAAAGGAAATACACGTTTTGAGGTCCCTAGAACACGTTTAGACTATTTTCGGAATGATGTCTGTGTGTATGTGTGTGTGTGTGTGCGTGTGTGTATGTGCGTGTATGTGATTGTGGGCGCTCTAACTCAAAAAGTACTTGCCATATCGATACCAAACTTCATATATAACACTTTAGCATGAGCACAAAGAACTGATTAGTTTTTGGGCAATAACGGTTAACCGGAAGTCGAGGTTTATTCGAAACCCGATTCGGTTTTTGCGATATTTCTCCGTTAAAACATCATTATTGTATATACAATTCTATACAAAGGTTATAGAGAAGGTAATTTCCTACAACTTTCATTTGAAACAATTTTCCATAGCAGTTATTGTTTAGGAATTATTTATAAATAATCGGTTTTTTCTGTTTCCGTCAAATATCTCCTTAAAAACGTCGTAATTGGTAATCTTCGTGAGGATCAAAGTTGTAGAGAATAATATTTCTTCCAGGTTTTGTTTGAAACAAATCTTCGTAGAACTAGCCATTTCTGAGATATTCAACTTTTTTCGTAATTTTCAGTATACAGTGCCACCACCATGTAGCGGTGAATTCTGTAAACGTATTCCAAATATACATAATTTACGTCAATAAGAACGACTGTATTCTTTTACGATACGAAATGATAATTTTGCCTCATAATGCTATACATAATAATTTAAATATCTATATCCCAAATATGGAGAAAGTCATATGTTGGCCACATCAGATTTTTTCGTGATGTTGCAGCAAACTCTCAGCCCCGCCGCAATAAAAAATCGGTCCGATATACATCGCACAGACTTGCGTACGTGGGGATAGGCGACCGTTGGTCGGGCTTTTTAAGCTCGATTTTTTTAAATGTCGTTGGACACGAAA